>CM055958.1:19430673-20167638 GCA_029490685.1 Schizonepeta tenuifolia | reverse complement strand
ATGAAGACATACGGCGAGGGAATCGTCGTACTGCGAGTACTGAGACGGATACACATCATCATAGACAAATTGTGAAGAAGCATTCAAATCAAAGCTAGGTTTATACACTGAATCACTGATATACAATGTAGGCTCAGACTCAATACCATACAATCGACGAAGTTGATCATCGTTACTCAATTTAAATTTTTCGACGCCGAATTGAAACGTTGAAAAATAGAATATTTCAAAAGTCTCACTTAACGATCTAGATATCATTATGAAATTTATTTGTTCCTTAATGTTGGAAAAACTTATCATATCCAACAGAAGATAGAATGTGCGCTCTTCTCCGTCATTATAAACAAAATCGTCCTAAACGCCGTTGAATTTAACGCGGAACATCTTGCATTCCATCTGCCAAAATAAAACCAAAATTTAATAATTAAATATACGTAAATAAAATTAAATTAATTTATTACAAAATTCAATTTTGTACAGATCTAAAATATACTGTACAGGTCGCACAAAATAAATCCGGACCTGTACAGTTTTTGTTAGATCTGTACAATTATTTATTTTTTACAAAATTTCAATTAATGTTTTAAACACTCAAATTTGTCAATTGGAAATGAAAAAACACAGTTTATTTGGATTCACCCGCATTTGAAGAAATGTCTATATATGAGATTTCGAATTTAGATTGTATTTCTTCAAAATACATATATTAATGCTATAAAAACACATAAACATTTAAATAAATAATCTAATTAAAAAATAAATTATACAGATCTTATAAATAGTATACAGGTCGGGTATGACTTCCACCGACCTTTACAGTTTTTTTAGGATCTGTACAGTTTTATATTGTTTAGAAAATTAATTTAAATTTTTAAGACTTACATTTGGAGATGGAAATTGCAAAAACAATGTTAATTTGCTTCTAGCTTCGATTAAGGAGGTTTGAAAGATGTCAAATTCAATTTTCTGTAAAATACAAACAATAATGTTAGAGAAATAATATAAGTTAAGCTTGTAACAGTTACTACAATTTTCGATAAAAAAAAAAACTATAAAGATCGACTCATTTCTGTACAGGTGGTGGATATATTTCTGTCCACCTGTACAGAATATGAGTGATGGTCCCGATACGAGTTCTGGTGTATGGGGGGGGAGGGAATACACCAGATCAGACTTTTTAAAACAACCCCCTAAAAATTAACTCAACTGAGTAAAGCAGCTCAGTTGGAATCACAACCGAGTAAGAAACACTCGGTTGGAAGTGATGTGCTGTGCGGAATGTGATGAAAATAAACTCGTATAAATTAACTCACACTTTTATGCACGGTTGGTCAAGAACCAAAACAGTTGAGAAAGAATGCAGTTTGTATGCAGGTTAGATAGTCAGTTGAATATGCAAGAATATAACTGAAAATAAAAACAACATACAAAGATTTAACGTAGTTCGGAGAGAACTCCTACGTCCACGGGGAGTTGTGAGTCCACACAACTCAGTCCAAATTCTTCTGGACAAACCACAAAGCTTACGCGGGCTTTGCAACCGTTAAGGATAAGTTTGCGGGTACTTATCAACCTTACAGTTTAGTTTTCGGGTACTAAACAACCTATCTACTCAGTTACGGGAAGAGTAGGGTGCTAAAACCTTTTTAGGTGAAAGAAAGGATGGGGTTCCAACTAAATAGCTCGAACAAGAAGTGAGCTATGATCTAACACTCTACGAACTCTCACAAAGTGATGTTCTCAAGGTTGGATCTAAAGACACAGAAACTAATTCTAACACTCTATAACTCTCAACAAGTGATGTTCTAAGAGGATAACTAGTTAAGCTTGAGTGCAGAATGAAGTTGTTCTTTGCTTGAATGTTTCTTCTCGCACTTGTTCGTCTCGTGTGTGTCTTCAATTCTTCTCTGTGAATGTGTGCCTCTATTTATAGGCGGAGAGAATCAACTAGCCATTGGAAGAGCTGTTGATCTCTGTTCTTTGATAGCGATGGCTTGTCTCTCATCTCTGCAAACTTTCCGCATTTGGCAACTGCGTGCTTCTGCTTTCCATCTGAGACAGCCTTGTGTTGGGCCAAATGAGGTAATGACAGAGAGTCAAACCTTCACGAGACTTCCTGATTTGAAATTCAAATCTTAACAGCAGACTTCCAATAAGGAGTGGTTGGTTAAGATTTTCGATCTTCAACTAACTTGTTCTTCAGCTGATGTTCTGTCTGAGTGCTGACAGTTGAACTCTCAGCTGACTTCAACTTCATGCTGTTGATCTTCTGGGTTGAGGTCCTATAACTGATGTTCTGAATCTGAACGCTCAGTTGTCTTCCTTATGTCTTCCCCCTTTTTGAATTCACATGAAAATGAACGCTCAGTTGTTTTCCTCACAACTGATGTTCTATCTCTTGAGTGTAACTTCCCCCTTTTTCAATGCTTCATCTGATGAACGCTCAGTTGTCTTCCTCACAACTGATGTTCTATCCGAGTGAAGCCTTATTGCCGTCTTCAGCAGGAGTCCTGTAAAGATAAAATCTTAACAATGCTCAAACAGCGAGCCTAACTACTAACATTAGGATCTGCCAACATCTACTCGGTTGGGGTTAGTTGGTTTTGAAATCAATCAAAACTTTAATAAATTTCCCAACAATGAGTGATCTGTATAATTTTTTTTAACAAAATAATAAATTTTTTTATTATGCTCACCTCTATGTAAACAACGGTAATGACTACTATAACTCTTCGATCTAATATTCGCTCAGGGTTTCTCTCTATTTTTTCATTTTTATGTTTGCATACAAAATCCTTCAAACTATGAATCTTATATAGGCTGAAGAATTCCAATTCAATAATGCATTCAAGTCTCTGCATTCAATATTGAATCTACCCGCATACAAAATTACTGTTAAAATTGGTACAATTTTTGCATGCATGCCAATTTTAATAGGCTTTATTCACGTGAAACTTACTCATTTGTCATCTCACTCAAATACATTTTGGCCTTATTCAAAAAGCTAGTCAACTGATGATGATTCAATCATGTCCTGTAGATTGGCATGCATGATTGTATAGATAATTAAATAAAAAACCTTAAACAAATGGTAAAAAGTACACTTTGTGGGCCAAGTGGGTATATGAGATAGTAAATTATCTTAGTGGGTATTGAGAGTACATGTTATCCCAATAGTGGGTATACCTGATAATTTTCTCTTCTTAATATTAGTACCATAGAGAAGCTCTTTGTTAAATTCACATGAATTTAGAGTCTTTTTTTCTTTTTTTTTTTTGAAGGCACACGAATTCAGAGTCAAGTCAACCTCTTTTCCAAAATGATCAAGAATAATCCTACTTTGTTGGTGTTTAGGTTTATGTCAAAAACTTAGACATCTAATCTTTCATGCCATGTGACTATCACTTTCATTCTTTCAACTTTGAATCAGTGTCCAAATTCCACCAGCTATAAATAGATATTTACAAGGGGAAAAAAAAAAAAAAAAAACAGAGAGAGGAGTTCTAGAAATAGTACCACGTTTGAAAATTCAAAATAAGTGGCTTTTAATATTTGATTATTTGTATTGACATGAAATCGCTAAACTTGCTTGATTATCGTATCTAACTTAATTAATCATATAAAGAGATCTATTTCTCCACTCACATTCGACTTATATACCTCTGTTTATTAGGTATGAACAATAAAAAAAACATGATATTTTCAATTGCAAGAAGAAAAAACACATACACAAACTAGCTGTATATTAATTGGTTGGAGACTTGGAGTATTTCAACCCATCTTAATCCTACGGGTAGAAAATAATAAAACTAGACAAAATGTATGCACAAATTATTTTAAAGTGTGAAAAAGGATCCCTTTGCCAGAGACTCCTCTCTACAAATATTTTATAAATGTATTTGGTTTCAAAGCAATGTACTTACAAAAGTGCTGTCAAGAGATTTATAAACACAAAGAAACAATTCATTAAAGCTTAATTTACCTAACTTTTTAAACATGTTATGTTGATTCTAAGTATCAAGATAAAGCCGGCAAAAAGGAAAATACAGGTAAGTAGCCAAGTAGGTAATTCTTGGGATTTTTTTTATCCCGTTTTCTTTTTATCCAAATGATATGTTAATTTGTTGAAGATTATTGTGGCAAAATCCTATAGTGGGCTAACACACGTAAAAAGAGATTACCTAGAGCACAATGAATATCCCACCCTATTTTCTCAAGATAAAAAATAAAGTACATTAAAGTTGTTCTTATTTTAATTTCCATTCCAGCCCACAATAATTGTTTTACGACAAATAACCCACTTGATTTGTATATGGAGAGAGTCTACTTGTTTGCTCCTACAGTCCTACTCCTACAAATGGTCTTGCATGTGACCTGTTGTAGCTGACATGCGATCGGGTTCGGATCGGGTTGATCCAGTCAATTCTGTTGACCTGGTCAATTTTTTTTTTCGATTTTTTTTTAAATTTTATTTTTTTACGGTTCCGTCTTCGCTCCGATTATTAATATAAGGATAATTGTCGGACAACAATTTGGACTTTTTCGGCTCGCTCCGAGGCCTTCAGCTCCCCTCACTCGAATGAGTAAAAATTAGTTATATCCACTTACTATATATTAAAATTAGTTATATCCACTTATTGAAAACCAAATTAGTTATATCCAATATGACCTAAATACCCTTAAAATAATTGAAACATGACAAAAAAACAACACTTCAATTCTGCATTTCACCGAAAACATGGGAAGTGACCGTGTATTGTATGGGAAATTGGAAAGACAAAGATTCTGTTGATTACTTTATGAATTAATTAGGATAGATTGGAGAGGTAAGTGAGAGTAGAGTTAAAACCCTAATCCCGCCCACAAGTTCCTGTGAAAGAGTTAAAACCCTAATGCTGCTTGTTAATGTAAGTTTTATTATTATTATTATTTTTTTTCGTTATTTATTTAGTTTAATTTGATAATTAATTTTTTATTTCATTGATAATGATAGCATTATAGTAGGAACAAAATATATTTTCCATCGCAGAACAATTATATAAATTTGAAAAATAAAGATCCCACTCGAGTTATGTAGATCCCACTGTCGATTACTATCACTCTCAGTTGTATAGTACAATTATTATCACATACTATATAAAATTATTAAATTCTACGAATTAAAATACAAATGAAATCCAAAAAATATGTAAACTATATAAAAAAATAAATAATGTTATTAGTTGCAAAATAATTATATATCCCGCTCGTACAAATTTAACAAAAATGAAGATCCCACTCGAGTGGGATCTTCAATAATATCGAGTGGGATCTTCATTTCTTGTTAGAACACACGAGCGGGATTAGTGTTTAATTTACAATTCATAAAATTTTGCTTATTCTAATGTAGTTTACATATATTTTCATTTTAATTTAAATCACTTAATACTTATTCAATTTTATTATATAATTAATTTAATTAAAAATTGAGTAATTAATTAATAATTAGTTTCTAATAATATTTAGCTTTACGAACCAAAAGATCCCGCTCGAAAATTAGAAGATCCCGCTCGAGTGGGATCTTCAATAATCTCGAGTGGGATCTTTCAATATATTATAATTAGCCGAGAAGGATTTATATAGATTTAGCAATTCATATAATTTTGGTTATTTTTGTCTAGTTTAAATATTTTTTTGTTTTTATTTCATATAATTTTGGTTGTTTTTGTATAGTTTACATATAGTATCGGAAAACCAGTATTGAGTAAACCCTAGACAAACTAATCATTGCAACACTAATTATCTAATTATTGACCACTTTTGCTAACTTCCATAGCATAACATCACAATCATTTTCGGTTAATAAGTGTCAAAGTATGAAACAAGTCAAATCGTACCTAATGTGTAAGAGATATAATATAAAAAATACAACATCAAGGGTAAATTGGTCTCTTCATACCAAACATGGACATAACTAATTTGTTTTCCAACAAGTGGATATAACTAATTTAGAAAAAGTGAAATTGGATATATTTGACAATTAAAACCACTCGAATCTTGACCAAAGAAGAAGCGGCAAACAAAGAAACGAAGAGGCAAACAAAAAAAAGGTGAAAAAAATGTGGAATTTAAAAGAAAAAATTGAAATAAAAAAAATGGAAAAAAATGACATTTTAAAAAAAATTGACATTGGAAAAATCGAAATTACAGAAACTGAAATTAAAAAAAAAAATCTAAAAAAAATAGGTGCATGTAATACACGGGCTGCATGTGTATTACACGTGCCACGCGCTGCGACCGGTCGCATACAAGCATTTGTGAAGAGAAATTATAATTTAAGGCGTTTTGTCCAACTTTAATTATTCTTGGTAATGTGGGTTATAAGACTTAAATTATCATATTTCACCACCCTTTATAATATTCACCTGTAACATGTTTACTAAATTCATTTTCTTGAAATGAAGTTTCTAAGTTAACTTATTCACATAGTAAAATAAAAGTTAAAATAGATTCCTAAATGTGTTACAACATTAATTTTGATGTTACTTTTACCAAGCATTTGGTTACAACATAGTAACATAGTCGCTATTTTTATGTTACTTTTACCAAGCATTTAGTTACGACATATAAATGTGTCGTGTATATTGATGTTGAGATTCAATATTTGTGATTTTGAAATACTAGTACATTTCAAAATTAATTCTAATTATTTATTTATTCAGAAATTAATTATTTGAAGGGCGATTTTAACCTTAGCAGCAATACAGCATGGTAATCGCTGCGTTTGGTATTGCAAAGGCAGGGATGTTGGCCGCTTGCGATCGCAGCCAGCCAAGTGATCTAATTTTAATATTAAAATAAAAGAGAAATCGTTTTACGTGGTGCTCTCGTGGATTGGCCTTATGTCATACCCCGATTCCCGAGGTGCGACCTACAACACTAACATTACTAAACCATCTACTAACTCAACTCACATGAGAGAATCATGTTCAGAAAACCAAGAGAAATATCAACTGAAAGCGATAACAAACAAGGCATGCTTCCAAAATAAAATGAAACAACCAACGAGTATAGATAATTTACATATCAAGTCCGAAACGGAATAAGTATATCAAGTTCACAAGAGACGAGAATAACGGAAAAACGATAAATTGTATCGAGCACATCGCTCGTGAATTAGAACAAGTATCAGAGTGAAATTCAAAAACATAATAAAAGGAACATATTATTATATTGCAGCGGAGACATCGACTCAAATTCCAATAACTACATGTATGAAGACATGTAGTTGCCAGCCAACTTTCGACTCAACCAAAAGAACACACCACCAAGCCGTCCACGCCATCCACATCCCGCTAACCTGCACGTTTAGAAATACATGCAGGGCTGAGTACTTCGTACACAGTGAACACATTGCCAAAAACATTCTCAAAAACTTGCTCTTAGAGCTATATGATTGAAAACTTGCATCTCTTGCTGCATCACAAGTGTTAGACATATAAATAATTGTTTTAAAAGAATTTTCCACTTGTGACAGCCATAAAACATTTTTGTTTTGAAAATCACCTGCGCAAGCTAAGCTTATATCTTAGGTATGAATCAATCTACAGCTTATCTTTCTGTGGTGTCGAGAAGTAGGCCTCCTCCTCGAACACCGTGACCGGCCCAACCGAAGCAAGACTCACAGTCACCTTAACTAATGCATGCATTGTCCTGTATCTTACAGGACCCTTATCCTGTGCATCCACAGGACCTTTATTCTGTGCGTCCACAGGACCTTAATAACTTTAACACGTAGATGATTGCATACCAAAACATTTAAAACTCAGGCAAGTCAATCAATTTAAAAAAACACACGTAATACATAAGTAGTACACACATTCGTCATTTGATTTTAGTTTAGAAAGCCCACCTGACTTCCGAAGAACTAGCTAGGCAGCTTACTCTTTTGACTATCCTCGCTACTTTTCCGTCCCGCTCGGTCCTTCACAATTTGACATCAAAATAAAGATTAAGACCCTCGACGCGTAAGACGTAAAGTAGAGTTTGGTTTTGGCTGAAGGACTTCTACTTGACTCGGGTTCTTCTATTTTTATCTTTTTCTAAGTCTATATCCCTTCTCGATTTTCTCGTTCTCGGTTACTAAATTCTCCGTCTCACATTCTCGTTTCTAAATCACTTCTACTTAGCATTTCTCACTAGTTAAGGAGATATTACTTATCTCGACTACATTACTCAAATTTTCTCTCGAATCCTCGATTCAACTAATCGTCATTTCAATCAGTCATGTTGCATACATAAGCATTCTCAACAATCGAGCAATTGATTTTATTTTAACAAACCATAATCACTTTATTTAATCACATAAGTTCATTCAAGCATAATAAACTTAACATAGAAATTCAATCAAACATACAATCTCGACATGATTTACATTTCAAATTCAATTAACTATTACTCAACATTGCTCGACTCTAGTTTTAAAATACTAACTTCAATCTCATAAAATAAATTCTCGGTCAATCTAATAAAGCGAATAAAAGTTCAAGTAATAAGAATTTTCTTGAATTTAAAACTCAAATAATCATTTAATATTTCTCGACTCAATATACAACATTATTTCAAAATACGACGTCTTTCCTCAACTACGTATACGTACTTGCATACGTACTTTTATTTACTTATTCTATTATTATAATTTTTCTTTTCTTATTCTTCAATTAAACTCTTATTTAATAGAAATTCGTTTTCTTTGATGAAATTCTTGTTCCTTTTATTTTATGAAAACTCGACTTCTAACTTAATAATCAAAACTCGATAACTTCATCAACTTATGTCAAATTAAAAGATTTGAAAAGCAAACTCAAATATCACTCAAGCATTATCAAACAATCATCACTCGACTTATTATCAATAAACGAGCATTTAAACACTTACCAATTACTAAACTCGATTCTCATATTAAAACAACTCTTATTAAATTTCCTTTCGTTTTTCTAACACTTCTTATTTAATTTAATAATTAAACATTTAAAACTCTTTTAATTTGATTTTCCTATTTTTAGTAACAACTCTTACTCGATTCTTACGCATAAGCTTTCTCTTACTCGGCTTATTTCTTCGTAAATCATTATGTAATCATCTAAGCTCAACTTAACTCTTTGTTCTCATACTTTACTAGTTCTTATTTTATCAAGAAATTATCTCTTTAATTTATTTAATTCTAATTCTATTATTTTCATTTCAAAACTCTTTGATTAATCTTGTAATTAAACGAGTAAACGAACTCAAACTCGACTTAACTTTTCCTTAACTTCTTATGCTCGACTCTACAAATATTTTTTTCTTTAAAAGAGTATTTATTTAATTTAAGATTAATTCCTCTTTCTTAAATTTTAATCATTTAATAAAGAATTATTTTTCTTTATTTTTCTCAATTTCATGCCTCACAATTAATTTAATAATTTTTCTTTTTATTTTCTATTTAATTTTATTTTCAAAAATTTCAAATTATTTTACAAATTAAATAATTAATTTAATTTATTTTATAATTAATTTTATTATTCTTCAAATCTTCATAATTCTCACCAAGAACACCTAGAACACCAAGAACACATATTCAAATTTTCAAAAATACACCAAGAACACCTAGAACAACACTAGGCATTCATACTTATTTCAATCGATTTTTGCATGAATTTGTACTAAAAATTTAATTTTCTTCATCTCAAAATACATATTGAACATCTATTACTTCAAATTAAATATAAGCACATCCATAACCTTAAATCATCAAATTTACCAAAAATCATCAAAAATATCATTTCTTCTTACACATGCCTATATCTCGATTTTTTTCCTCATAAACAACATAATGAATTAAATCATCCAACAACTCATATTCATATCATGCCCATAACATCATTAAATCATTAAACAATAAATCAACTCAAATTTCTCCTCCATAGCCTCAAAACTCACGGCATTCATCATGAAAATTAAGCAAATTATTTTCTTCAATTCCTCATATTAATGAAAATTAAGCAAATTATTTTCTTCAATTCCTCATGCATAAATCTCATTCCAAACATACTCATAAACACATATAAGTATTAAATCATCAAGAAATCATGAAAATCGATTTTTCTTCCTCTTTTCCTATTTTTCGGTTTTCCTCAAATTTTTATAGGATTTTTATTTCTCTTTTTAATTCCTAGATATTCTCTTTTAGGGCTTGATTTCCTAATATTTTCCTCACATTGATTCTCACATCGAAACCCTAGTTTGCCTAAGCATAATTTAAAGCATGCATATTTTCTTTTCTTTAGACTTTAGGAATTACATATTTACAAGTAATCAAATGAATAAACATACTTATAAAGATTAAATCAAAACTCTCCTCTTGATCTTGGTTGGACAGAAATGAAGGGATTTAGGGCTCAAGTCTCTAGCTTGGAATTTTCATGGAGGATCTCATCTTGAACCTCGAGAAAAAATACAACAATAATTAATCACCTCTTCTAGGGCAAAGATGCCGAAAATTAGAAGAAATAGGGAGATGATTTTGTGTTGGAATTCAAACTCAAAACTTGAAGAATTTATTACCTCTTCAATTAGGGTTTGAAGGATTAAGGATGATGATGATCTTCTTTAGAGTTGGAAGCTTGATTTCTTGAGCTTCAATGGAGATTTGTATCTCTATGTAGGTGTGTGTGTTACGGTTTGGAGAGGGAAGAGAGAAGGGAGAATTTTTTTTTTCTTCTTCCTCTAGGGATGAACACGGTGAAGAGAGAGAGTTTGAGGGAGAGATGAATGAATGTAGTTTACCTCATTAGCTAAGAAAGAAATGAAGTAAAATGAATGAATGTAATGATATTATTCCCTAATAGGTTTTGAAAATAGGTATAATAGGGTAGAATATAATTATTAGGAGAGATATTAGGGGGAAAGAGAGAGATGATGTCGGTGGGAGAGGGGAGAGAGAAGGAGAGAGATTCTCATTTTATTTAACTGGTATAATTTTACCCGGATGAAAAAGTTTTCCGGTAGAATATGTCTGTGTTATTCCATTTATACTGAAAACGACTCTAAACTCTCCTCGTCTCGTTTCCGACATCGAAAACACCTCAACTCTATCTCATATCCCACGAAATAAATCAAGGATTCCGAATATCTAATTTTAGGTTAAAATTCCAAGTAATGAAGAAAAACCTAAAATTGCTCGGCTAATTTATCCGTTAAGAACTAAATTCTTAGAATTCTCTCATATGATCTCGGATGAACTTCTAACATATCTCAAAGGTCATAGATTTAAATCTAGATTCAAAAGACACTAATTAGATCAAATTCTAGATTCGTCGGTGAATAGTATTTTCTCGGTTCTCATTACTATTCACTGAAAAGTAAAAGTTCTCGGAATTCTCTGAAATTCATACTCATGCTCAAACTCATATAAATAAACTCAATCAATGCATCACATACTCGATTCGAGTAATCAAAACGAGAAAAATTCATATCAGTGCACACAAGGGCAAATTGGTCATTTCAAGCAAATTCCGTTTCTTGAAAAAATTTTATCACTCAAGGCATGTTATTTAAATATATTATGGCATTTAGAATGCACTTAAAGACTTATAAAAGTTCGGGATATTACACCTTAGTATTTTAAGTTTGGGATAGTGCTGTTTGGCCACACGGTGGCCAGCCACACATATTAAATAAGATAATATAGGGGTTTGAAAAAAGAAATATATCCTAATTGGATAAGGGAAAGTGTGACTATTTCTACTTTTACGATTAACTTTCTTTTTTTAACGCGTGTCGTTGGCCACGGTATAACTGAACAGAATTTTCCTTTAGTTTTTGGGTACTTTGTCTTTTTCTAAGGAAAATGAGTTTTTAGATTATTAACATAAATTATGTAATTATACTATGACATAACAATGATGCATCTTGTCTTTTGGGAAATAAAAATGAGTTTTCTGGGCCTGAGTAAAATACTGTCTTATTCGAGTATCTTTTGGGCTTGATAGATTTAGTTTTTAAATAATTGAGCTATATTTTGGGCTTCAGTTATTTGTATAATATTAAAAATCATGACTTGTGTGATGATCATGCTTCCATAACATTACTAATATTGATATTTGCTATGATGGCTCAAGCAAAAGTTACTCTTTGGTTACTATATTTTTCCTTCTTCATCATCATATGTGGAAATGCATTTCACTATTAGATGTATATTTTTTGTATATAAATTTAATTGATTTTGAAAACCCTTTTCCGCTAACTCTATCAACAATAAATAAAAGCCTAGTATATTAAAACAGGTTCAGATCCTCGGTTCCAGAATTTCTCTGTCTCATTAACAATAATAGAATGAACTTTAATTACCTTTTACAGTATTATTAAAAGTAAAGTTTTAAAAATATTATATACTCTAATTATGGAATAAGCAAGTCAAATAATTAGGTATTAACTAAAAGTGAAAATTAAAATTTTAGAAAAATTATTGTGGAAAGTAAGCTAATAAATAAAATGTATGCATTAAATTAAAATTGAAGAAAAAAAACTTCAAAATTGAAAAAGTGAGAAACGAAAAATCCATGTGATGAAAAAGTACTGCACTAATATCCTATATTCCTATTGAATGAAAAAAAAAAAATCAAAAAAGATATCTGCAGCTGAATGCAGCAATACCTACTCCAGCAATGGCCAAACAGAGAGCTATTGCTCCTCCACACCATCTTCCCTCCTCACAATCTGAAACAAACTTTCTCTCTCTCCGTTCTCTCTCTAACTTCAAAACTCGAATCTCCAGCAGATTAACCCACTGCCGATGGGCGAACAGAACCATCGACTCATCCACGATCATTCTCGTCAGCGCCGCCTTCTCCTCGGACAAGATTCTCAGATTCCTCTCCGCCGCCGTCGCACGTGTTTGCGACCGTTGCAGAGCCTTAAGAATCTCCAACTTGTCGTCTCCGTACATTTTAATATGTTCGTCCGTACACATGTCGTATATTTTGCTTACCGATTGCATAAATGTCCCATCGGGGCCCGAAACGAGCTTCGTGGGAGGAGGTAGATCGCAGTTTTGCATTAGAAGCGTCGTAGCTTTGGAACAAAATTTGTAGCTCTCCATCTCGAAAGGCCACTAAATTGTTGATTTTTTTTTGAGGGGTTGTTGAATTTGTGTGTTTTTATTAGATGATGATGAAATAAGATGGGGATTATGGAAGGAAAATTAAATTCCTTTTCTTGCGGGAATAAGTAATTCATTAAAATGAAATTCGTGTGGATTGTTGCCGCAATATTAGTGGATTCTCTTCAACGGAAAGAAAATTGGGTATGAAGGAAGGAATTGAGACTTGTACAAGTAAGTTGTTTCTTATTACAAATTTCTTGTGACGTTATATACTAGTAATTTGAACTGTTGACTTTTGCGCCTATCAAGTAATTGCATAAATCCTCCACGAGGCAACGACTATGCTTGAATTTAGGCTATAGAGATAAATTAAGATAGTATTAATAACATTAAAGAAACAAAATTCAAATTTCCTCTATTACAATGTATAGGAAACTTGTATTGGAGCGTCTAATGACCATTCCCGTATGTGGATTTATATATCAAATTCTATTCCATGATACTATATATTTGTAATTCATGGATGATTGGTTGTTTGGATGTGAAAGACGTTACTATGTAACGAGTAGCTCAATAACATCATAAAACTTGTATGCGACTGCGCGTGGGGCGCGTGAGATACACGCTCAGCGCGTGCTATGCACGCTTGTCTTTTTTTTTTTTTTTTTTTTTTAATTTCCAGTTTTTTTTTAAAAAAAAATTCTTTTGTTTTAAGAGTCAAGCGAGAGGAGCCGAAGACCTCAGAGCGACCTAAAGGACATGAATGTTGCCACTACGATTATCTATAGATTGAAATCAAAGATGAAGGCGGAGTAAAAAAAAACTGAAATTCAAAAAAGAAAACCGCAGGGTTGACTGGATCAGTCAACCCGGATTCGGTCTCATGCGAAGAGACCGGTCATAGGGGAGACTCCCTCCAATAAGATAAGGCAGACCCTCATAAGTACTCCTTCCATCCCGTTCGTCTTGACGTGTATATTTTCTTGGGTTGTCCCACTCATTTTGACACGTTTCCTTGTATGGAAATAATTAGAAAATCATTTTATTCAATTCAAAGGCACTTTACTTACTACACTCAACACCACTTTTATTAATGAATAAATCTATGTAGTCATATTATGTTAGCTATAATTTAGTTCAAATAAAAGAAAAAATTGATTTATTTATAATTTTAAGTTCTAAATGACTTCTAATAGTTTAAATATTCAGTTTATACAAATTTACGTTGATAGTATTTGAAATTTGAGGTAACAAAAATCTCGATATAGATAAGGTTGCAGTTAGAAAATTTATTGCCTTTTTTTCCTTTTAATTGCAAGAAGATTTTTTTTTTAAAACAAAAAAGTGAAAAGAAAAGAAACAAAATTTACATTATAACTTTTGTTTTATCAATTGGCGTAATTCTTTTTTTTTTAACATGGGGAAGGAAGAGCTGTGGGGTTCGAACCCGAGACCTCACTGCGTACAGACGAAAGTCGTACTGCTTGGGTGTCCCTTGAGGACTTTGGCGTAATTTTGTTTATTTGGTGAAATATAAGAAGAAAAAAAGAAGAAAGTCCATCGTTCTATCAATACTAATCCATAATTAATGTTTGGCATGTGCCTACTTTTTCGGTTGAACTTTGCCAGCTTTCATTAGGTTTGCTTCCATCTCTTCCTCCACTTGTTTTATCTACAAAAATATACAAAAATCTAACATCATTAAATTTTTTATTTATCTGTACTGAAATAATTCTTTACTTATTAATATTAGGCTAATTATTTCGTAAATATGCGCACGGTCGAGCGACAATTGGAAAGTTTAATGTCCTGGTGCAATATTTTCCCAAACAAAAGTAGTAATTACAGTTTTGACAATACAAAGGATCATCACCACATGTTTTTCTTGCCGTTATTAAATCAAATGCACTTATTCGATCTAATAAAGAATGATTTTGCAGTATCCAGCTAACTAATACCAATCCAAGCCATTTGATGACTTTTTATTATAATTATGTTAAGGAAAATGATTTTAGAACATAATGTCCTAGACATAATAGGGTTAAATTAGTCAAGTTATACTTTTTATTAATTTTGAATTAAATGATTAATTTAATCAAATTTTGGAGATTATGTTTTTGTCCTTAACATTAATTAAGGAATAGATTATATGATTTGATTTGAGATTCCCAAAATCAATCAAATCTAGCTATTTTATAGTAATTACTCATTTCAATCATACACATGGAAAAAAATCGAAACATTTGATCAAGAATAAAATCGAAACATTTCATAAATATGAAAGAAAAAAATCATAAAATTTGATCAAGAATATTATCAAAACTATAAAAGAAATTTTTTTCTACAAATCCTCTGGCTTGCCTCCCCCCTCCATATATCAGAAAGCTCTCAGGAAGAAAAAAAAAAAAAACCAACAATTGCTGCTATCTTCCTTCCGAACGCTTTCTCCGCTGACCGCAATTCGATCAGCAACGGTCCCATTTACGTTGTTAATCAAGAGGCGCACTTTGTCTCTCAATCTCACTTCCTCGCACTCCATTTGCGGCATTCACCCCCTCGTTTTCACCCAAACCTTCAAGCTTCAATTTTATTGTATGGTTATTAAATGTATATATTTTTACTTTTATATAGTGTTATTTTAAATAAAATATATTTTATTATAATAAATTGTAATTTTTTTCATTTAAAATATATCAAAAAATATTGATTAGCATAAGAAAGAAAAGAAACAAAGGAATACGGTTGAGAATAATGAAAGTTTATCATTAATAATTCGAAGAAAAAAAAATGAAAAGAGATTATGTCAATTTTGAAAATTATTTGGTTCCCAATTTTAAGGTTAAGATTATGGTAATAATTAAATTCTTCCAAAATAAACACAAGGATAAATCAGAAAAAATGATAAAATTAAAAACCGGAATATATGGAACCGGTTTTCTAAAAACTGATTTTTAAATTATATGGTTAAATTAAACCGATTATGTTTAGGACATTATGTCCCATTATCACTACCCTTATGTTAAATTGAATATAAAATATTCAAGCAACAAAAAAAAAATCAGAATCCTATTTATATTATTTTATTGTTATATTTTCCCCTAACTAAAAAAAAACCCTATAGATTCTTCCACGTGCTCATTAAGTATTTCAACTATTTTTGGTAATTAATCAAATAAATTTAGGTCTAATGTTCATTTGATAAACGAATCGAGCATGCTACAATTTATACATTCCAAGAGTTAACATTAAGTCGTATAACTGCGGTGAAATTTAAATTTAAGAACAAAATACTGAACTTTTCGTAGTAAAATATTTAAATGAAGGTACTTCATGGGCTTTTATCACTCACATTAATCTGGCCCCATTGAGGCTACAGAAATGGTAAACAAAATGGATGATCAACAAGATGATTATTATTCATTTTACACTTATAATATATATATATATATATATATATATATATATTGCAATATTATTATTTTAGTTGTTTATTTTTATTTTTTATGTAGCGGAAATCCACGACCGATCGAATATATTGCAACATTATTATAATTATAACCCTTACATGAGGAGCAAGAAAGAGGGATGGGTTTAAGAGAAATCCACTATACAATTGAAACTATTTTATTTTTATGTCCAGTTATTTATTAGAAGCAAGTAAATGAAGAAATATAGTATTGCCTACGGAAAAAGAAAGAATAAAAGAATGAGAGTTAAATGATAGTAAGTATATACCTTGTTTACGACATCTTCAGCTTTTTGAGCTTCATTGACTGCCTCTTTAGCTAGTTCATCCAATGACTCCAGGGCACCCTTCAGCTTAGAATCTTCTGGAAGCTTCTCCTCCACCTCCTCCAAAATCTCCTCCGCCTTCTCCGCCACCTCCTCCACCACCTCCACCACGTGCTCCACCACCTCTATAGCATTGTTTATCTTGCCTATAACATCCTCCCGCAAAACATTCTACCATCATTTAAACTGCCTTCATATATACTTCCAAAAAAAAAAAAGAAAAATAATATATATATATAAGATTGCAAGAAAAATATTTTCCAACTTTTAAGAATTGCAAATAGCCCTCCTTTGTACCCTACAGCTGGTAAAATTACTGTCAGCAGTAAACCCATCAACCATTTCTGCCTGGAAATTAACACGAAAAAAATAGAAAAAAAGGAAAAAAAAAGAAGAAGAAGAAGAGAGAATTAGGGTTTTCATAAATAAATAAAAATAAAAATGGAGATAATATAAGATGAAGAGGCACCATGAAGGCGAAGAATTGTTTGGAGAAGCTGAAGCTTTGACATGCACATTTCGTGGCCTAGAAATTGCTCTGAATTGGATAATTCATCAAACATCATATACCTTTCACGTACGATATATTAGAAACATATTAAAGAAATCAATCAAGATAAATGGCTCACGTTGAAATGATCCCATATTTATCACTAGACTTCAAGAATTCACGAGCTTGATCGATTTTTCTGGCATGTTTAATCGGAGGGAGGAGATTAAACTGCGACGAATTTCGAGTTTTTCTACAACAGTCATGGCTGCTGAAGTAGTAGCTTGATGAAGAATTTACTATTTTAGCTGACATAGTTTTTGTTTCTTCTTTGTATGATTTGGAATGCACCTTTTATTTAGCAAGAAGAGCCTTTGATGAACAGAATGTGTGATGAATTTGTTGGTATAAAGTTATTTAGTGAGTTGGTTGCCTACAATAATTGCGATGTATGGTATATTTTATTTTACCATGATGTTAATAGGAGGACAGAAATATTAAATTATGTCATTTTCTTGATTAATTAGTTGAATAGGCGGATCATATTAAATTCTTTCATTTTCTTTGAATAGTTGAATAGGAGGACCAAGGAACATATTAAATTCTGTCTGACAAAATCACGTGTACTTGGTATAAAATTTCGAATTATTTGGTTAACCAAAAATCATAGGCTAGATTAATTGATCTTGCGCGATTCAGATAATTTGTAATCTAAGTGCATGTTTGGTAGGTTAGGTAGGATATGTTAACATAAGTTATATTCCATATGACCTCCAAAATTATGTATAGTCCATTTTAGAAAATAACTTTTTCACTTATTACCCTTATAATGTAGGATACCATCTCCACTTACATCTACTTTTTCTCCACTTACATATTACTTTTTAGGATTTTCCTAAAACCCGTGCCCCCAAAACTATGCATAAATATGAGGGTCAGAGGGAGTATGACTTATTGAGATAAATAATTTAAGATGGATGTTTGCTAGGTAAAAAAAAATCAAGATAACTAATATTCGCGTTTGGTATGTAAGATTAAATCCAAGACAAACTTATCCCTTTTCCACACGTACCCCTGACCTAATAAGATAATTACAAAATTGTCATCATATATATGTGTTCGCTATTTTATTAAAACACTGCAAGTGCACGGGTGTAATTGAGCACATGGAAGCAAGGTCGTATTCCATAGAGATTGTAATAACCTAATAAGTACTACTTTCAACCGTCATTCTCTATTTAGACTTCGAACTTTAAATTGGGTTTATAAACTAACAATTATAACTAATAAAAAAAAAGCAAATAGAAAGCAAACAAAAGTAATTAGAAACTCAAATATGAAAAATATATCCTAAGGCTTCTATTTCAATGGATATTCAAACTTAGACTCTTACCAATTAACCAATTAACAAGGGATTCAACTCTTCTTAAGACAATCACAAAATTAGTTAAAGCATACTCGCGTACTACTTAACCGTGGATTACTCACTAGGGTTTTTATCTCTGACAAACATCATAAGCAAGTAACTCCAAAAAGATCGTAAGATTAATGCCCTCACACAAAGCCTTTCCCTCTCGGTGTTTTTGCAATGTGTGTCCTATATTCCAGTTCATGCATTAACTCTCATCTCTCGACTGTTGGATTAACACAACTAATATGCACAATTGGAGGCCAATCAATCAAGCATGCAAGACAATTCAAGAATATAGAAAAGAAGAGAGGGATATAAATTGGTCAAGATAAGAATTAAAGCTAATTATCCATCTACTCTCTAACCTTAGGATATAAAAAACCTAGCTACTCATAATTAAATCAAACACACAATCAAAAGAAAAGGAATTCATAAACATTAAAATACAAAAACCGTAGTCGAAACAATTCTCGTCTTGAACACTTGAACAAGTCTTCAAAACTCCAAGACAAAGCTAAACGAAAATAAAAACTAAGAACAATAATGAAAGGTGCAAGATGGTCCTCTTCTATGCAATAGAAGGAGTATTTATAGCCAAAAACCTAAGACAAAATGTGTAAGGAACAAATCCTAATAAGGAAGGGAATTATAATCGAAGTAGGAAGGTTTTTGGGCTGAACCGCCTCGCCATGCGGTCGCATGCACGACCGCATGCGAGACCGCATGTAAAATGCAAAGAAATCCCGTCTTTTGGAGCAAAAATCGGACCGCATGCGATCCCGTCATGTGGGCGCATGCCGGACCGCATGACAGCGCGCAACAATTTTTAATCGGCTCGTTCTCCCTCGTTTCAACTCTGATTTTGGATCTGTTTTCGCCTACGAACTCCTATCGAGCTGTACTTTCATCCTATCATGTTCAATTTGCATAACTTTGACTCCAATTTTCTGAAAAATCAAACAAAGTACGAACAAGCATCATATTTCACAAAATAACAATACTTAAGCACAAAACTCATTCAAACATGATTTCTCATTACAAATTAACATCAATTAAGCTTATAAAGATGAGGAAAGCCATGTTTATCAATATGTGACGGTAGAACTAAGAATTCGATGTTTCCTTTCTCATATCGGCAGAAATTGAAAATCCTTTGCTAAATTCCACATCCATCGTCGATTAAGTCCAAGCGGCGACGGGAATCCATATGAACAACGATATTAACACCGTTCAGCAAGATTATGTAATCCAATCTTACATCTCTTTATTTTTAATTTCTTCTCTAGATTCGAACAAATTAGGGCTCAAACTAAGTGGCTTTCTCTTCTATATTATGCACGAAGATTTCATGAATTCCCTGTTTTCTTCACTCCAACGCTTCTCAACCCTTTGCTAATTTGTAGCGGGTGTCGTCGTTTTACTCGAAGCTTTTTCGGGATTCCATTTCAAATTATGAGCTCCGTTCAACAAGGTTAGGGAATCAGAGAACAGATAAGAATGCATGGCTCTACTTAATTAATTAATTTAATTCCTCCAGTTTTGTGTATGATATGATGGAGATGTAGACATGTGGTGATATGATTTTATGAATTTATAGTGAACTATTTTACATGAAAGTGAAACCCTCGGGATGAATCTCTCTGTCTCAACTCAATTAATTGCCTACATAAGTGCCCAGACTCATTCCCAGTACTGGTACTCTTCGTTTCAAGAAATCATATGCACAATGTCTCTCTTTTTCTTCCATATATAGCTAGCTTGAAATTTTTTAAAATTCAATTATAATTTTTATTATCATGATTATTAACTCTTGAAATTTTATATTTGTTGCTGTGAAATAATCAGAAGCTGCCCATATCCATAAAATTTGCAATGACTTTTTTCAATGCCTATAAATACAACACAGTACATTTTATTGTGTTGTTGTTGTTAATTTGTTCGCTAAATTTGTAGCAGTTTTTTATACTCATTCATTTGGACTACGATGTTGGAATGAAATTTGTTTGTAGTGTATACATTTTCTACTTTGAAAGATTAAACTACGATGTTGGGTTGATTTGTTTGTAGTGGATGTCGATTGTTTGGAGTAATTTTGATGTTAAACTGTACTCATTCTTGGAGAGATTAGAATCTCTTTTTCATGTTAATTTTCATGTCAAATGAATCTATTTTTCATGTTGAATGAATAAATGTTATGTTCGTGTTATTGCTTTTGTTCTTCATCTTTATTGTTTAAATTTCATGGTCTTCATCTGTTTATCATGTTGAAAAAATTAATATTCTATTTGGAGTATGAACTAATGTTAAATTTCATGTTGATTTCTTTGCCAAAATGAATTTGCATTTTTTTAACAATTACATTTCTTCTTGTATGGTTGATTTGCATTCTCCTCCTCTATCATGTTCATGGTTTTCCTTTTCTCTTTATGTTGCCAATCAATTAGGCAGCAACGATGAAAGGAGTTTTCATCGTATGAATGGTGAGAGAGGCGGGAGACGTTGTTGGACTCCGCAAGGGGAAGCCGTATTCCTTACTTCACTTAAGGAGCTTGTGGCTTTGGGATAGAAGTCGGATAACAGATTCAAGACGGGCTATCTCCCAAGGCTAGAAGAGGCTATGCAAAGGGAATTTTCAGGAAGCGATCTTAAAGAAACGCCCCATATCACGTCAAAGCTTCAAACGTGGAAGAAGAATTACTACTCCCTCACTTTGGCTTTGGGTAGAAGCGGCGTCGGCTTCAACCTAGATGGAAAGCACACAATAGATTGTACCCATGAGCAATAGGAGGCTATCGTGAAGGTAACCTATCCATTTTCTGTATTGTAGGTGTTGTTTCGTATAGTAAATGGTGACTGGATATACTTGACTAACTTGTGCTTCTTTAGTTTAGAACATAGTATTAGTTTTAGGTTGCATAATCAATACTTCTTCGATATTATTTGCTTATTCAAATGGAATGAGTGGTTGGATCAGTTATGTAGTATAATGACAGACGGAAAAAAAAAACTGTACAGCTTTGATATTCTATAATCTGTTATGATAAGCTTTCGTGATTTAAGTTGGTGCTGGTTTAATAACATGCTTTTTTGTTTCGTCAGGCTGATGCTAATGCAAAGACCATGCGTTACAACTCATGGCCTTTGTTTGATGGTTGGAAAGAAATTTTCAGGAAAGATCGAGCTTTGGGAGATGCTGTGGAGGATGTTGTCGACATGGAAATTGGTATGAATCGAGAAGCAGAGCAAGGTGACAAACTTGCTGATGGTGATGATGTGTACTGACCAAATTTAGAAGATATATTTGTGGAGGATGTGGGAGAAGCAACTACTGCTAATAGCAAGAAGGAGGAAGACGCAAGCAAGAGGGAGAGGAAAGGGAAGAAAAGAAAAACACAAGATCCGATGAGTTATGTGGCTGAGAAACTTTCGGAGATTAACTGGTCCACCAATTCGAGATTGGACACGATTGCAACTTGGATTGGATACAAGTTTGATATGGATGAAGCTAAGAAGGAGTCGTTCACACTTCTGTCGGATATGAAAGAGCTAAGCCTTGAGCGAAAATTCAAAGTTTGCGAAATCTTTGCCGACAAGCCGGAAGGGCTATTGATCTTCAAGGGGCTCCACGAATTAAAGCAGGAAAAACAGTACGTGCAAAGGCTCTTGAAGCAGCGATCTAATTAACGAGACACGTACTGAATTTGGATATTTGGAATATTTTGGTTTTTTTGATGACTCTACTATAGGTATGTTAGTATTTAACAATGGTTGGGTGTAAAATTTGCTGAATTCCTTGATGGCATGTCATGTTTTTTGGGTTTTTGCTTGGGTATACTTGACTGAATTTGATGGCGGTGGAGGATTTGTAATTACTCGATTTTATTGTCACATTTATATACTTCTGAACTGTGATTTTAACTTCCAGTTTTATTTCCAATGAATTGAAACTTAGCAGAAAATATTTGGATTCTAGGCCTGGTATAATATTCTTCTTCGAACAGTAATCAAATTTAGTTTCAATGGAAGAAGCTCAATGCCATGAACTGAGGTAAGATATTATAAGCCATTAACCATCTGCTTCTAATCTGTGAAACACTTCTCACATCCACCATTCTAAACTAGCACTGATGGCACATTTTTGCATGCAGACATGAAATGAGTTTTTCAACAATATTTGTTATCTGAATAGTTAAAAGAAATTCGGAGGGTGCAAAATAACTAACATATTATCAAATTAAGAAACAGAAGATATTTTTAAAAGCAACTACTCCACTATATAATGCTCATCATTTCAAGAAGATCTCACCAATAATGCACTTGTTTATTAAAATAACATTTTTATTTTTACATTTTTCGGTACAACTTCGTATCATGGAAAATACAAGCAACCATAAGCACTACATGAAAACGACAAACAACAATCATCCTTCGAGAAAAATAAAAAATACAAAAACCAAGCAACAACACTACTGTAATTAGAGAAACCACACATTAATTAGAGAAATTAAACGATATACATGACTTACGCAAAAAGCCATAGGAAATCTTTGCAGATAAGCTATATGAAAGGTGTTCAACGCAACCCCTACCAAAAGGGGTTCTGCGACCACGCATGCGGATCTGACGAGGCACAAGAGCTACCTCCATCATCTTCATTGCCTCTGTTAAAGTCACGTGACGGTGGAGGGAATGCGTTCCGTGATGGATAGCCAAAGTTACCCCATGAATTGAAAGATGTAGACATTTCATCAATGGCTTTTGTTGATGCATCATGGCTCCACGGTGTACTGTTGTGTGCGTAAGAATGCATGATAGGAGACGTAACTTCTTCGCCGTTAGAATCCACAATAGTCACGTAGGTTCGCAAATTCGTAAGGATCTATCACTCATGTTGATTACTGAGGGGCCATCCTCTTTTTTCAACTCCTCGGAACCAAATATAGAAGCCAACAAATTGAACTCGGGTTCGCCTCTGTAGTAGTAGGCCCTTACGAGTGAATTATTCTGTACACAAAAATATTTGTACAAGCCAATTTGAAAAATTCGAAGGAAATGAAAAGTAAACACCTATAAGAATTCATCGATACATTACGGCTGTTAAGAAACAAATTCACTTATGTTGCATTTACCCTTATGATAAGCTTCCACGTTTTGTCGTGTGCGTGGACGTAGTTAACCTCTGTATCCCAGTGCACCCCTAGAAGGTTAACAATATGCGTAAATGTGTTATAGCATCGCTAAAACTCCTCCACTCTTGCTCTCACATGATCTAGCATAAGATTAGTACCGAACTCCGCAATGACAATTCCTTGAGTGGTCATCATAGCCGATGTGGGAGGCACATTAGCCGGAATCCATTTACTGGTGCGTTTGAGTGAAACGAGTGACGTAAGGACCCATGTATCCATAGCTGCCGTACATGTGTTATCGTAGAGGTAATGGTTTTGAGATTTTATTTTTTTCAAAGACATAGGAAGATTATCTTTTTTTGTGTGTGTGCACCTCGTCTATTGAGGAAATGCCATTTAAATAGGACTTCAATAATTGCACAATGCTCATTTTTAAACCAATCACAATTCACGGTTGTAAAAATTTCATGAGAAATACACGGCCAAATTATAAGAGCAGAATCATGTCCTACCGATATGTATGTTGTTAATCCATACAAGCTTCCAAGCAAAATGAAGACAATAAAAATAAAGTTTCATTCGTACATCACATGAAAAGCTTCTATCGCTTGGTCAATTACATGGAACTAACAAACTAAAAAGGTACAATTCATCTCCACATGGATAACTACAAAAGTTTGTCAATCAAAACACCAAGCAATTCTAAGACAAAAGCCATAAATGTAATAGCAATTTGAACCTGAATGCGGCCTTGTTGGTTGAACGATACAGTTCGTTGCTCGTATGACAGACAAATTGCTCGAGGTAGCGATATTTTTTCTTCTGTAGCTTAGGTGACGTGCCCATTTTGGAGTTACTCCATTACCGTGCAAAGCATGATACTCGTCACACCATAAAAAAGACTTTTCGTGATTCTGATGGTTCGGACACTTGTAGTAGTATCTATAGGGATTTTTAGCTTCCTTCCCGGCACTCTTTAGCAGCATTTTTCCCATGCCACACTTGCAAGCGGATATTAAAGTGCTTTCCTCCATAGGTATATCCATTATAAATTTCCTAAGTTGGGATTCAGATTTCGAAGCATCAAAGATAGGTTATGATAGAGACATGAAACATGCAATTTACCTAAAAGGAGAAATGATTAGCCACTATTCAAGAAAAGTAAAAGTTCATCTCACACAAGATATTCATAATCTGGCAGCATCGAAAATCCACACAAACCTCCAAACAACGAAAAAGTCAGACCCTACTCAATAGCAATTAACTAACTGTCAATTTGTGAAATATCAGTCCAAGTCCAGAACTCTAAACAACTTCAAACATATATGCAAATAAAATCACTCTTTCAAGCAGACTTGTTGTGTTTACAATCCTTGAACAACAATATTGAAATTCGATCATCTAATTTTGTTTCTAAAATTTCAGTTTATCTAAAATAAATTAACCCTTGCCGGCCCCCAACCACATCTCTGTTGCAATTCATTTCTCTTGTCATTCCACTTGGGGGATAATTCTAGTGACTCGATAAATTGCATATCCGGATCATCGTCGGCGTCGTTGATATTTGCTTCGAATTGCATTTCGAAGGGATCAACTGCCATATGAGCTCGGATGAAGTTGTGTAACAAAAAGCAAGTCATAATCAATCTGTTTTGAACCTTTACAGGGTAGTATGAACTACTCCGCAAGATTCTCCAACGCATTTTCATGACTCCGAAGGCGCGTTCAATTACGTTATGTGCTCTTGTATGCTGCATATTAAACAATTCCTCTTTATTTTGTGGCCTCATGGCCGCTAGACCCCACTCTTTCAAGTGATAACGAACAACTTTATAAGGTGCTAAAAAGCCCTCGCTATTTGCATATCCATTATCACACAAACAGTAGTTGCCTATTAAAAAATATTGAAATTAGCTAAAATAAACTATGCAAAATTAGAATGAATATGTTTTATGGTGAAAACAAGAACAACAATTAATTTTATACCCTTTGGGACTCGCAAGCCATTATGTCTATTTATTGCATCGCGTAACACTCTGCAACCTGCAGCTGATTCTTCCCATTCGGGTAAAACATAAACAAATCTCAAATGACGATCACAAACCGCCAATGTATTAGTACAGATTTGTCTTTTTCTTGATCTATACCAGGGGCAATAGGTACCTTGACATTGATATATGTTCCATCTAAAGCTCTTAGGCTGCCCTAATAAAATATATATAAACACAACTTCATAAAAGGTGTTATAAAACTGAAAATATAAATGAAAATTATAGAAATTGGGGGTACACCTTGAACCATTTCCACCTTGAATATGTTTCGTCTTGCGTGACAGCCTTTGGCTTCACCAAGAATGTGTTATGCAGGCTTAATATAGCCTTTAAGACATGGTGTACATAATGAGAAACGATATATCCAGACCTCCAAAAGCCAAATCTTACTATTCTATTCTTCTTATGATGGGCTAGGATCCCTACAAACATAGCAATCTGCTCTTCTACAGCAACATATTTCCCATCACTCAAACATCCTATCTCTCGCAACAATTTACATAGTTTTCCAAAACAATTTCGATCCATTCTCAAATTTACACTATAAGAATTTCGGTCATAGACAACAGAGATTTGGAGTTGTCTATAATAAATGCGCTTATTATTGTCGTCTGTGTTGTCTATTAAGGCGGCGATGGACAATAGAAATGATGCCTATTGTCTATATAAACATAGACAAACAGTGTGCGGCGATAGACCACAGATAATACATGTTGTCTATATCAACATAGACAACAGGGTATGCCCGTTGTCAAATATATTTGTCTTTTTATTTATAGACAAGAGGTTGAGTCCATGGTCAATTTTAAGATTGAGAGTGACTCATAGACAATATATTATAAAACTTGTTGTCTATTCCATCACATAATTCAATTTTTTATTTTTTTTATTCTGCATCCTGTACTCGTAATACTAATATATATGATAAGATCTAAATACTTAAACATTATACAAATGAGAAATAGTCAAATTCATTAATAAAAACTTGAATAATACTACAAAAAGTCAAATATCTCTCGTTTTGTATCTCATAACAAACATAATATCCATAATGTCTTGTCTCTAGCTTCCTATGAATCATCTACTCAAAAACTTCAATTTGATCTCCAACC
Organism: Schizonepeta tenuifolia; assembly: GCA_029490685.1. Lineage (NCBI taxonomy): Eukaryota > Viridiplantae > Streptophyta > Magnoliopsida > Lamiales > Lamiaceae > Schizonepeta > Schizonepeta tenuifolia. The sequence goes on along the minus strand of CM055958.1, from coordinate 20,140,530 downwards.
TTGAGCATTCACCACCAATCATCCAACAAATTCAACCATCCAATTTGCTTTCATCTACAACGTGTAAAATACGACTTTAAGATTTGAACCATTTAAGACTTCAAAAATATAAAAAGAAACAAAGAAACATATATCACACTTACTTTCATCGTTGTTCTTATCTACAAAATCATACATAAATTCAGCCCACTCTTTTCGAACATCATCAATTTCTTGTTTGGAGTAAGGTCCTCTGGAAAACTATTATTAAAAAATAAAAATAAAATACTTAACAATGTTCCACATATTTTAAATAATTAATATTCAAATAAATCTTGAAATTAATTACTACATTATAATTACCAATGAAGATATTGATCTTGAAATTTGCGGATTTTAGGCATTTTATTTTATAATAATCATCCTCATTAAACGTCAACTACAAAACAGAAACAAACATACAAGTTACTTATCACATTAGGCATATGAAAGTTAATATTATTAGCACAAATACTTACTTACTTTAACTGCATCCCAAACCTTGTCCTTTACTTAAGGCCTACAAGTTCCTTGACGAGCTGATAAAGACCTGGTTAGTTCTACGTGGTGATGTGTAACGGGTAGTCCTATAGTGAATACATTAGATAAGTATTCGGAGCAAAACTCCACTGCTTCTTCAGCAATGTTGCATTCGACAATGCATCCTTCAGGATGGCTGCGATTTCTCACATAACCTTTCAACACTCGCATAAACCTCTCAAACGGATACATCCACCTATACCATACGGGCCCGCATAGTTCGACTTCACGTACTAGAAGAATGGTTAGGTTGACCATTATGTCAAAGAATAAAAGAGGGAAATATTTATCTAGAAGGCACAATTTAACTGTGATGTCTCTTGGATGTCATCCAACTTTGAAACATCTATCACTTTGCTACAAAGGACGTTGAAGAAGAAACACAATCTAGTGATGACATACCTCACTTGTTTTGTCAACACACCGCATATGGGCACTGGAAGCAGTTGTTGCATTAAAGTGTGACAATAGTGTGATTTGAGACCGACAATTTTTGAATCATCTACAGACAAAATACTTGGCATATTTGATGAATAACCCGTTGACACTTTCACTCTACCAAAAAAGGAACAAACTTGTCATTTCTCAAGTTTGCTTAGAGAATAACATGCCGATGGCAGATATGTTCTCTTTTCCTCTATCCTTAGTTCCAATTCGGTCCTCAAACCCATATCTTTTAGATCCAATCTTGCTTTTACTCCATCTTTTGTTTTTCCGGGAATATTAAGAAATGTCTAAAAAGACTTTCACAAATGTTCTTCTCAATATGCATCACATCAAGACAATGTCAAACAAACAAATGCTTCCTGGACTCCAACTGAAAGAATATTGATTTCTTTTTCCAAGGACTTTTGTCATCATCTTTTTTTATTTAGATTTCTTTCTCTTTTTACCTAACACGCAGTTCGGTCTCTCCACCTTTGGAACACTTCGATGCCACTTAGTATAGTTGGTGCAGGTGTTACCTCCTTCTTCCCATTAAATGCTTTCTTCTGTCTTCAATAAGGATGATTGGCTGGCAAGTATCTTCGATGTGATGCATAAGATATTTTCTGCTATACTTTAAACGTTTCGCACAAGTTTGGTCGGCACAAACAAGACATGCCTCATACCGTTTCACCTTGTTCCCCGATAAATTACCATAGGCAGGGAAATCGTTGATTGTCCAAAGAAGGGCAGCTCTTAGCATGAACTTTTCTTTGCGGTACGCATCATATATATCTACACCGACTTCCCACAATTGTTTCAAATCATCGATCAAAGGTGCTAAGTAAACATTTATATCATTCCCAGGTTGGTGTGGACCAGAAACTAATAAAGTGAGCATCATATGTTTCCTTTTTCATGCATAACCATGGAGAAAGGTTGTATGTTACAACAATAATTGGCCAACAGCTATACTTAAAGGACATAACAATATGAAGATTAATACCATCCGTTGAAAGTGCCAATCTAAGATTCCTTGGTTCATTGCCAAAATTCGACCACTGTTGATCTACTTGTTTCCAAGCAGGCGAATTTGCTGGATGACGTAGATGGCCATGAGAAACTCTTTTTTGAGAATGCCATGTTAAATTGCAAGACATATGTTTGTTCCTAAACATACGTTCAAATCGCGAAATTGGTGGAAAATACCATAAAATTTTTGTTGAAACTCCTTCATTAATCACGTCATTATTTCCCACCTTATACCTTGACTCTCCACATGTAGGGCAATTCACCAAATCCGCATGCTCATTTCGATACAAAATACAATCATTTGGACATGCATGAATCTTTTCATACTTCATCCCTAATATAGATAAGCTTCTTTTTGCATCGTACGAAGATGGAGGCAACACATTATCTTTCGGAAGCATTTTCTTTACCATATCAAGCAACTCATTGAAAGAAGTATCGCTCTAACCAAATTTTGCCTTCAAATTATACAACTTAACAATAGCAGATAACTTCGTGAATTGAGCACATTTAGGATATAATGGCATCTCAGCTTCTTCAAGCAGTTTGTGAAAATGAGTTGGATTGTCAACATATGCATCACGCACCAAATCTTCTGCAACATCTAAATCAAAATCACAATCCACAGTATTCTCTTCACCTTTATCAGTTGTGTGAGATCGATATTTCTCTCTGTGAAAAATCCAACTAATGTATGTTAAATCAATTCCATTAAATGTAAGATGCGCTCGTATGGTTTTGACGGGCTGATAACATTGATTACCACACTTTACACAAGGAAAAGGCATAGATTTAGGATCTTTCCCATTGGCAATAACAAAATTCAAGAAAGATTCGACTCCAACTTCATACTCTTTCGATAATCTACTTTAGGACATCCACCCTTTATCCATTATCATTATGATCTATTAACATGAAGTTAAAAACAACAAATCTGATAATTTATTCCAATCTAAGTGATTTTCTCTACACTTCCCCCCCCCCCCCCCTCCCAAAATATATCACAAAAAAATATCCTTTTTTTATGCAAACTCTATATCAAAAATGGGATCAACACAAAAAGTCAAGACAACAAACAGATTAACCAAATGAAAGTTACAAATAGGATCAATAAGTAAAGTTCAATAATCTATTTCTGCAATAATTATGTGATAAATGTAACTCAAGATCAACGTACAAATAGCAAAGCATATGTTAATCAGCAAAATCAGACATGAATATATTTGACAATGGAGTAGATCAAGAATCCAAAAGAAATCTCCCTAAATATAAAAACAACGGCCAAAAACAAAAGAAATTATAAAGCTCATGGGAAACAACAAATGAAAGCCGAAACAACCTTCAAATTTCCTTACCTCAAACGGACTCTCAAGCAGCTATATTTAATATCATGTAATTTGAATAAAATTACATAAGTATATATAAGTTATAGAAACTAAAACACTTTTTGCCCCTAATACACCTTATTAACGGGCAATCAGTATAAAAGTATAATCGTAAAAATTTACTGGAATTGCAATCTATTCCCATGTCATTACCTCATAGTGAATCACTATAGTCACACCAAGTAATCGTTTGGATGGCCTAGTGGTAGAATAACAAAATAGCAATATACTGTGAATCAAGTTGTAAGTGTTAGGAGCAGTAGAAGTAGGCCTGAGTACTCGATTCGGTTTCAAAGTTTCACAACTTTCACATAAATAAGTAGCAATTCACAATTTCACACGTCACTGATCACAATTCACCAAATACTGTAATTCAAAGTTTCACAACAATTCAAAGTTTTGTAAATATTCTCGGGTGCACTGCATAGACAATTACAAAATTGATTTTGTGTAGCTCTCAATTCCTTTCCAGGATGAAATAATGTCATTTGACTCTTTTTACACTTCTCTGTATTACATATTTAGAAAACTAATAAACTAAGAAAATGGAATATGATATGAAAGTAAAAAACTTACAACTTAAGTGCGTTCTCTGAGTTGATGACCTGTTGAGTGCCGATGGTGTGGCGATGGCCGTCACCAGTGGACGGTGGCAGATGGATATTGGCTATGAGAGGGGGAGAGAGTGAGAAGCAGCATGGGAGAAGAGAATTAGGTAATTAAAAAAAACATAGAAAATAAGAAATTTCTACTTGTAGAGTGTAAACAACGATAGATGACGGGGGAGACGGCAAACGGAGCTGGAGAGCCGGCGACAGTGAACGTTGGCGGTGGCAGACGGTCAGATGGATATTGGTTGTAAGAGGGAGAGAGAGTGAGAAGCAACAGGGGAGAAGAGAGTGATATTGGCAATGAATCGAGCCCAGCGTTCCCAGAATTGCGAAGGCCAAGAGCTCACATCCAAGGTGTCGAAAATCAGAGGAATAATGTTCCTCAAGAGATTCAAATCCCTAATTGCAGAGAGCAGCTGCCTATCCCAAGAGGAACCAGCGTAGGAGTAGAATTGGAGAAATTGGGGAGCAGAATTGGGGAAATTGGAAGGTTGGGACTTGGAATTGGGTTCGGGGTTCGGGGTTCAGGGTTCTGAGAATTGGGGAGAAATCAACTCTTACTTCAGTTTTAGTAATTTTCTTTTTCTTTTTTAATTTTACAATAGTTTATAAATATCTATTATCTATATATTTAATAGACAATAAGTATGTAGAACCCTTGTCTATATGCATTAATATAGACAATAGTAAATAAATTCGTGTTGTTTACTATAGCAATAGACAACAGGTTTTGGAATCTAATGTCTATAACCGCGTGTTTTTATGGTTAAAGACAACAGGTTTGGCTTCAGCACTTGTCTATTTCATAATTGACAACACGGTTCATTAAAACCTATTGTCAGTTATGTGTTGTCTATGACCAAAATTCTTGTAGTGTTACAATGACATCGGTATCACTAGCTGCCATGATTCTATAGAGGTGCTCTGTGACGCCCGGGGCTGAAGTACGGAGTGATCGCCGGTGCAAAGGCATGGACAAAGAGCGGCTCCGATGAGACTTCCAAGCGGAGGGGGCATGGATGAACCGGAACACACCCGAATGAAAGGGGTTCTGAGAATATGTCGGAATGAGACAACATATTCAAGGAGAGCTTAAAGGAATTGATAGGTCTACTCATACCATCAAGATACATCTTCTTTTCTGGTGTCTATTCTGGAAGAACTCCAAAGTTAAGCGTGCTTGACTTGGAGTAGTAATAGAATGGGTGACCTCCTGGGAAGTTTTTCTGGGAAGCATGTGAAGACAAAGCACGCTAGAAAGGACTTATGATGGTTTGTGGGATCAGTCATTAATCCGAAAGCCGGGCTGTTGCATGCTCAGTTTGAGTTTGAATTCTTTCTATCATGAAATACGATTTACGACGCTTTCTCTTTTTACTCAGTAGCCTAGTTAAGAGGTCAATCACTACTATAAGTTGAAGCAAGTGTTGCAGCATAATCTCTTGGATGACTAAAAAAATTACAGCATTTCGTGATCAATGTCGCGTCATTTTTGTTGGAATAAACTTACACAAATATGTGAACCACAATACATAAACTATAGATAATTGGTCATACAATTTACATTAAAAGAAATATGTACAACCTTTTAATCAAGTGATAATATTAGTTTTTAATGAAAAACGCGTCCCTTAAGCATTCTCAATAACTGCATTTAACAACATAAATCGACTGATGCCTTTTGCTTCTTGCCATTATTTTTTTCTATCATGCATTTGGAAGCAACCAATTTTACATAGACAACGTAGGATTTATTATTAAAAGCCACATTAGTATGTTAATTTTACCTTCGTTGTCAATACAAGTATTATTTAAAAAACAACAAATACCCAAAATCAACAAATGATTAGAATAAAGTCATAGCCAAATGACCGAAATCACATAATCAACGAATCAACAAATACGAAAAATAATATTAAATCTAGTTATATAAATTCCCAGATACTAAATCTACAAATCATATTCTGCCCAAAACAATATGGAAGCAGCATTTTCGCTAGATTTTTAGTAAAGGGATTTTACCTGTACTCGTCGACAATGGAAGATATTTGCAGGAAATTTCTAAATTGCACTAGTCAATCACAACTTGTCCCGAAAATAAATTAGTGAATTCAATGCGGTTGCATACAGAAATTGGACGTTTAGGAAAATTAGGTAAATTAGGGCTTCGTCGTTGACTGAATTACAAAATATTTACCTTTTCCGGCGGCTTACAACCCTCTTTTCCCAACGATCTTGACGTTTTCAAGACACCGGCGATGTGAAAAAATATTGGAGACAAGAAACACAGATTAGAAAACTCTGGGTCAGATTTGCAAATTTGAGGATACTCCAAATTCGTACAGACGAGGTCACATGTTTACCTTTTCCAGTGAGTAAACGATCTGCCAGAATGATCTTGAAGTCTTCAAGACTGGCGATTATGTGACACAATTGCGAAATCTGCTGAGAAATCAGCGGCGCTGTGTCAAGAAAAATAAAACACGAAAATGAGTAAGGGCAATCTGAAGAAATAATAATGTAACTGTTTGAGATCGAAATTTTATCTCACCAAATTCGAAAGACTACTTATCTGGACATAACAATGATTATCTGTTGGGTTTTATCTTTATCTTGGGACTATAAGTTTATTTGCCTAATCTACCAAACAACTGATAATTTAAGATAACTTATCTTGCTATATTTAACCTATCAAACACTACCTAAGTATAATTATTAGCAAAAGGACATTTTAGTTGTTTAGAGCATAAGAAAGAAAAGACTTTTAGATAGGTGGGGTACCAAGCAGAAGAAAGAAAGACTTTTTATATATTTTATAATTAAATACAATCTAGAATAGTAAACAAAGATATAAGAGAAAGAATGAGAGTAGACTTTGAGAATTATGGGTATTTCATACTAAAAGTCTTTATTTATAGTAGTACATAGAACATGTTTAGGGTTCGTTATTTGATCATCAAGTAACTCATTTCTTGTCCATCAAGGAACTAATTACTTGACCACCAACCAATCCACTTACTTGGCCGTCACTTATCTTAGACATTTACTAACAGAATTACCTTTATAAAATAAGTGGGGTACCATTAACTATAAACAGCATTGTTCTTTCCATTTCTCACTAAAGGGAAGAACACTATTAATTCCACCGCTATTTTCAAGTCCACCTTCCAACTAGAGGTGGCCAAACTTTGGTTTCAGTTCCGAACTGGAATCGGAACCGACGTTTCTCAGTTCTACTTCGAAGGAACCGGAACAGAACCGTCAACCTCTTCGGTTTCAGTTCCAAAATGGAACCGTTGGTTTCAGTTTCGGTTTAGTTCTTCGGTTTCCGGTTCCAAATTGGAACCAAAGTTTTAATTATATGTATTTTTTCCATATTTTGCTACTTTAATCTTCTATAGATGTATATTTATGTATTCTAATATTAGTAATTAAGTGATATAATATGAATTATGATATAAATATTAATTAAAAAAAAATAGGAGGAACCGTCCGTTCGGAACCGGAACCAAACCGAAACCGGCGGTTCTCAGTTCCACATTCTTGGAACCGGAATAAAACCTGGTTTCGGTTTGATTCCGGTTCGGTTCCACCGATTCCGATTATTTTGGCTAGCTCTACTTCCAACCATGTGAATTACGTGATGAACACATGAATTATTAGCGGACAATGGCCATGCAATAAGTAGTAAGTAGTACGAACTTAAAATTTACCAAAACTAGTATTGTGTCCTGCCTGATGAACGGTAAGAACTTTATATCTTTTGTACTTATAAAATATATTAAGTATTAACTTAATTACTGTATAGGAAAATTAAAATTGCAATAAAAACTTTTTGTAAAATAAAACAATGATAATGTATCGGAGAGTGTAATATTAAGCTGTCATATTTATATGTTTGATAGTTGTGTGGCATCAAATTTCTGACGTTATTATATAAATAAAAAACAATGCAATAAATGTCAATGCTTTGTTGTTAGAGATGGCAATGGGCCGGATCTGGACCGTGTTTTATTTAGTCTAGATCCAGATCTGATTTTTAGATGTTTGGTTCATATCCGGTCCTGGTTTATTGGGTCTAAAAAAATTAATTCCATATTCAGATCCATAAGATCGACGAATTTCGGGTCTAGATCCAGATCCATAGTATTTTTACTTTTATTTTTTTCTAATGCAAACTATTAAGAATGAAACACTATAAATAACCTTCTACAATAATTTAAAAGTTCAAAACTAAGTCATTAAACCATATATATCATTACAATAATCCAAAATAAGACTTCAAGTTTTCATTCTTCAAAATTAATCTTAGAATGAGAATATAAATTAAATAAGACTTACAAAGAAAATTAAAATATGTCTTTATATTATATACAAATGAAAAAATATATATATACATATACTATAGACCGGGTTCTATAACGGATCTGGATCAGATCTGGGTCTAAAAATTTAAGTTCAGATCTATATCCATTTTTTCGACACTTTGTCCAGATCCGATCCAGATCCATCGGATCCAAATTTTGATGTCCATATCCTAAAAAATGGATCTGGAACACCGGATCTGGACCGATTCTGGAATCCATTGCCATCTCTATTTGTTGTAATGCAGAAGGGATGGTGGTTTACCCAGATTGTACCGCGGCTGCGGGTTCTCACGACATAAAAAATACATAAGTTCATAAAGGAAAAAAAAAGACTGACATGGTTAAAACTTTTAACAATGAAATCAATTAATCGCACTCACATTATTATGTATATAAAAATTAATTTACAATTTAATTTTAATTATGTTTATAAGTTTATTAATTGAACATTCAATTACTAACAAACTTCATTTATATATTAAACGTAAATGATAAATCCATAATCATCAATCACATATACGAAAAAAAAATGATTTTCTTTATTCCTACTTCCTAGTATAGGTCCAAGAAACAAAATATAAGGATAATCGAAAACTCAATCAAAAATATCACACGCCAATTATTAAATAAATATGTTGAAACCATACACTGCACAATCAAACACATATCAACTCTAGACACTCTCTTGACCAACAAATCTTTCTATTCCATCGTTTGAAATTAAGATGTACGTTTTTCACTTAATTTTTCTGAACCCTTCCTTCCTTATAAGGGGGTGTTTACTAAACAGGATAAGTTGGATAGATAAAAATAATATAGGCTAATCAAGTATTTACTTCTAAGGATTAAATTCAAGGATATCTCATCACACATGATCATTCTTCATATTTGAAACTAAACATGTGGGATTAAATGAATCATGGGATAAGAATAGTCAATCCTATCCTAGTTAGTAAACGCCCCCTAAGAAGATTGAGACTGGGATATCGAAATTCTACAATGCTTTACTTTTCGTTATATGCAAAAAAGAAAAATAGAGAAACATTGTAAATCATGTTATAAAAGCAAATATCGTTGAATACAACAGTTAGCAGGCTTGGAGAACATATACGTGGAACATGTAGTTTTATTAATATGCAAGTGAAAATTCAAATACAAGTAAAATAAACAAAAGAGACAAATTATAAGCAGAACATATACTTTTTTAGAACTCAAAGATCAAATTAAAAATTGTGAGAGTTTGTTGATAATTCAGTTTTAGGCAAAAATAAAGTGAGTATAATCTTCAATTCTCCGTGGATTTACCTGTCGAAGCATCCATAAGATAAAGCCATGAGTCATATACATGCTCTATTATTTGCCATAACATCCCATGCAGCTAGCTATCTTTGTTGGCGCTTCAATAAATAGAAAGAAATATTCTCCAATATTTAATTTTGCAAGAAAGAACACATATTGCTGCGAGAGATATCTCAGATGAAGGAAAAGGATGAATATTTTTTATAGAAGAGAAATTTGCACAAACATAATAACCAACCCTTGAAATTCTCAAATATAACCGACTCAAAAATTGCTTCACAAATGTAGATTTCATGAAAACTGCTTGCACATTGCAACAATAATAAGAAAAATTATTGGATTCAATAAATTGGTCAAAATTGATTAGGTTAGTCAAAATTAATTTGAAAAGTTTCGTTAATATATAGATTAATAATTAATTCTTCCTATTATTATCATTATTATTTCATTTTTCGTTTATTAATTTTGTTGTGTTGTTGTTGTTGTGCTGAAATACGTGTAAGCAAAATGCAGTTTAAGAGAAGTGGTGGGTTAGAATTTAGTTGTTATTAAATAATACTAAATAATTTTATTTAGAGTAGTTTTGTTAGTGGGTCAGTTTTATCTATTTGTTGAGAGAAATCAGGAATTTCAATTTGAATGATTATTTAATCAGGAATTTTAATTTATACAGATCATTTTGAATTTTGCCGGCAAAAAGTTACCGTTAAAACTCAGTTTTCATATATTAATAGATTCCTTAACTAGGGCGAAGTGAATAGTGGAAAAAAACCCTTATTTTGCGGATCAAGATGATTTTAATTCAATTATAAATCTTTCACTTGGAAGATTAATTAGACGATTGCAGGAAAATGTGTGCATAAAAATCCATTATCAGAAATTCGGAATTATTAAACAAGATTCTTGGGTACTTGAAACCAGTTGGGTACTTCTAATAATAGTTATCAATTACACTAATTAATTGAATAAATGTTATTATAAAGTTGTAGATTAGAACAAGCCCACTATTTTTTTTTTTTGATATCGTGGGAACCCACAGCCGCTACCTTCGATGCGCACTGGATAAACCTCTGTCCCTCGTGTAGAACAAGCCCACTATCACTATGTAAGAATGTCAACCAAGCTACTATGCTCTATCGAGATACTTTGTTCAAATTAATATGATTAATATTGTTGGGCACTATTTTTTTTGTCTTTTCTATCTATTTGGTCTGGATTGATCTCATTAGTCTACCAATACTATCTATCTATATTAAACCTAGGAGCATTCACAGCGGGGCGGTCCCTTGTAATGGTCTCTCTAAGCTTGACCCCACTGCTGCCCACTAGTGATCGAGTCGAGATCTAGCTCTCTTCTGGTCTCAATTGTGACCGGTGAAATGACTGGTCTCTCTTCTCTTCTCCAGCCACGAGTCGCCTCTGTGTGTCTCATCCAGCAACTACTCTCTCCGTTTTAAAAATTTTGCTATCAATAAATAATACTACATCTCATTCAACACATTTCACTCATCTTCTACTCTTTTCTCTTATTTGAAACATTGTTTTCTTGTTTAACTAATGGGTGACAAATGCCAATAATTGAACAACTGATTTGAGTATCAACAACATGATTTTTCGTTTATGCAAAATTCCTAAGGTTCCTCCACTACAGCCTCCGATTCAATCCCACAACGATAATTATTTAATATTTAATTTAAATTCTTTTTCTTAATACTAGTAGTGTAAATTTTCAATATTTCAATACAATTTTGTATTTTTATTTTAAGTATTCTAATAATTCAAATATATATAAAACATAAATTAAAAAAAAAACAATTAAAAATTGAGAGACCGCCTAGGAGAGACCACTAACATTAGAAGTGATATAATGATAAGACCCTGAAAAAATTACAAAATAAAACTACTCCCTTCATTCACAAAAAAAGTCACATTTCAAGCTGGGTACGAAGATTAAGAAAACTGATAAAGGGGTTGTGAGTGAGATAAAGTAGGATAGTAGGGGTATTGTTAATGATTTTGTTTAGTTTCTTAATTTATTTCCTTGGCTACAACAATTTAAAAGCCTTGGTGTGGATATATCAAAACTTGTGGAATTAAATATAGTGAATTTGTTTGGTTTTTTAATTAAGTGAAATTGTAATTTAATTTTTTTGAATGGTTGTAAATTTAATTAGAGCATTTTCATACATGGAGTGGCCTATTGTTAAAGTTTTTTTTTTTTTAAAGTGATTCAATTTCGTGGTCTTTACATTTAATTTTGTGAATGATTGATTTTTGTGAGGATGTATTCAATTTCTTGGCCTTCATACATGAAGATGTATTTAATTTGTTGAATGATTGAATTTATAACATTGATTGTAAACAATTGAATCACTTGAGAGAAGCAATTAAAAATTGCACTGCATAAATAATTAAAGACTGCATAAATAAACAATTAAAGTAGGAAATTTGCATTGTTAAAGACTACATAAATAAAGAAATCAGATTTGGAGGGAATCTGCACTGTTATAAAAATCAGATCTCATGGGAATGTTTGGTGGGAATGTTTAGAGGGAACTTTTAAACTACACTTACCTATCACTATCTAAACACAATAAATACACCAAATCTGTCTTCCTACATTCATTACAACTTCTTCACTTTCAAAAAAGACTGGAACCTAACAAACACAGGCCAAATCTTTCAGAGATTGAAAGAAACAACATTGCATCTTGGCTTCTTCAAACCATCAGCAGCAACATCTGTAGTGGGCAAAATCCGTCTATCTAGTCTGAGCCCAATAAGCATCTCTAATCGGCCCAATTAGCTAGACGGAATCAACCGTCTAGTCCGATAAACCATATATTGATATTGAATAGCTAGACGAATTAGACTGTCTAGCCGGACTAATCAGACAAACACCTTTACTCGACCCAATTAGCTAGGCGGTATCATTCGTCTAGTCCAATAAATCATAAATTGACATTGAACGACTAAGCGGAATCTATTTACTCGGCCCAAGCCCGACAAGCCTCATAAGTTGGCTCAATTGACTAGGCGGATCCAAAACTCTAGTCCGATAGCCTACTCGACCTAATAACTATTCACATTCTAGCCCGATAAGCTACTCGATAACCTAGCCCGACTCTGCGCTCAAGCTCAAGGGTGTCAACGGCTAGTCGAATGACCTAGTCAAATGGATATATCTCATCTGTAACAGACGGATCATATCGGCCGTCAACAACCCGTGTGTTTCGCAATCGACTAAGAAGGAATAAAGGCAAAAACCCTAAATCCTACGCGGCTACTAGCCGCCCATATATAACAAACGTCTAGGTCATTAGACAGAGGAGGAATGGACAAACATTAAACCATCTACTACTCATTCTCCTTCTCAACTCCGCTTACATCCAGCTACGTCGGCTTACTTCCGACTACATTTACTTACATATCGACAGCGGCCTATTCGGCTACTCCGCTTTCATCGACTACCACTTTCTTGTACTCTTCATTCACCTACGCTTATAATACATCTTTCATCAATCATCCGGTCTCCATCTAACTATGCCGGCTTACATTCGGCTACGTTTATTTATACATCAACATCGGCCTAGCCGGCTACGGCCGCCTTCATCAGCCTAGGTTGATCCGACTTACACTCATTCACACTAACCATCCGCCTACTTCCATCTAGCTTCGCGTTTGCCTCATTTGACATCCGACCACCCCTCCGACTACGACATTTTCCCGGCTACGCCTTGTCCAACCGTAGTTGCTATTTGGCTACGGCCTTAATCCGTCTACGTTGGCTTACTTCCGGCTACGTCTACTTATTTCCGACTACATTTATTTATATATCGACAACGGCCATTCGGCTATCCGACTACCATTCTCTGAAACTCTTTGTTCGCCTACATCCGCTTACATTTGACATCCGGCTATGACCACTCCGACTGCATTTGATATCCGGCTAATAACTCTATCCGGCAACATTCATCATCCATTTACAACGGCCTAGTCCGTCCAGAATGTCATTTCTATCCGTTTACTTATTGTAATTAGCATCCATTTATTTCTGGTCGATTACATCTATCATCTACTTACTTGAGCGTCGGTGGTCCTTCGGTCAACACCCCCACAGGTGCTCTCCGAAGGGCTCTAACGTGTTCTGTTGATTTCAGGTTGTTAGTGCCCAATCCATCTGGACGTGTTTGACATCATCTTCAATTGTAGATCTAGCCTCTACAATTTTTCTAATTTTCAATTTGAGAGTTGCTGCTTAATGAGAAAGAATTGATCAATCGAGGCAGGGTGGTCAATCTCGATAGAGGGCTAGAGCTTCCTAGTAATCTACTGATACTAGGAAGAGAACATCCTAGTTGCAGTACCAAGACAGTTTAATCGGGTAAGCATCCGCGCATGTGTTTTCCGTTTCAACCTTAAATGCTCTGATACACATATTTGTTTCTATACATATTTGGAGGTCTAGTAATTTAAAATGCAATGTTATTTTTCCGATGTCTATGAATATGGTTGATTCTTATACTCCACCTCTGTCACATATAGAGTAAATATTAAATTACTAGACCTCCAAGTATGCATAGAAATAAACGCGTGTTTCTGAGGTGGTTGGTTGAATTTATTGAGGTAAACCACAATAGCGATAAAGATAATGTTCCGTACTTCAGTGGCAGGCTTCATTAAAACCTCTTTTTGATATTCAAATTGAGGACCGATGGATCAATGCCACTTGTCATTAATCTATGCTTCTTTATTGTTGTAGAAAAGGCGAAGAGCTGTCAAAACCCTTGTTTCACTTTCGATTTTGCATTTGAGAGGGTCTGAGAGTTTTGAAGCTAGGTAAGAGCTTGAAGAGGAGCTCAAATAAGCAGAATGAGAGAGGTTAACTATCTGTCCTTTTTCACGTTTTTTTCTTATTTCTTTCATCCGATTCTCATAGATGTTTGTGTTGGGCATATTGTTTCTGTTTGTTTCAAAAAAAATGAGATTTTATTGAAGCATGTTATCATGAGATAGATATTTGCTTATTGTTTGTGCATATTTGAGGTATGTGGCCAAATAAAATCTGTTTTTGTCCGTTTTAGAAGCTTATTACTCCTGCCGTTGCAAAATTTTGCTTGAGTGTTTATTATTTGATTTGTGCTCTTGTAGCATGTTTGATGAGGTCAGACAAATATTTCTCTTATTTTGTGTTTGAACACTGGTTATTTTCCATCAACCAGATATGTATGTTTGCTGCCACTTAGTGAGTTACTTGCTTTAGGTGCTTTGTTACAATGTCTACTTATGATTGGGAGGGCTTGATTGGGTCGAGTGATAGTAATGCCAGCTTGTCGCCAAGTGACAGCGATTGCATTGTCATTCCGATGGGCGTGCCTATGCCTCGATTAGGGAATCAGTCGAATAGTCATCGTAGTAGTCTCAGAGCTAATTTCGGTCTTGGTGCGAACCGTCTTGGCCCATTTGAGGGTGGTATTCCTAGATCTCTGTAGGATGATGGGAATCTGCGGTCAATTATCACCTTGGAGACTTTAGATGAGCTCCGATATAGTTACAATATTCCCTCCCATGCAAGTTTGATTGCTCCATCTAGATTGGAAAGGCCAGATTGGGTTTATTCTGGTTGGACTGTCATGTATGAGTGCTTCTTCACAATGGGAGCTCGTCTCCCCCTCCCTCGCTTGGTACTAGAACTTTGTGATTATTTCCGAATTTCTCCAAGTCAGTTGATGCCAAACACATGGCGTACTCTCATGGCTATCCAAGTGTTTAGTGAGTTGAGAAATGAACATTTTTCTATCCAAGAGGTTCTACTTGCGTATACTTTGGAGAGACATAGAACCGATAAAGTTCGGTATCAATTCAGGGCTAGCTATCCGCTTATTCTTGCCCCGATAGATTGTGCCAAGGATTGGAAACTCAAATATTTTTTTGTTCCGTTTGATGTATTAGGTGTGTCAAATGGTTCACTGGTTCAAGAATCGTGGCAGAGATGTGGTAAGTGTTTCGCTCCGATGGAGCCGGTCCTACGTTGTTTTATTTAGTCGTTTTACGTTTGATTTGTGTGGGTTGTTTTCTGTGCAGTTTGCTTAAGGAGGAAGCATCCTGATCCATCCGATAGTAGCCTTGCAAAAATTGAGTGGTTTTTAAGTTTCGACGAAGATGAACGCCAATATTCTACCATTTTGACACCAACAAACTTGCGGGCTAGCTCTTTGTGGAAGCAAGTTCCAACAGGTACTAGTGTTACATCTTTTTCAGATTGATATGCATTCATTTTATTGTAGAGATGCATAAGAGTTTTGTGATATGAAATTCTACTTTAGCAACTTATTTTGATTGAAGTTGTGGTAGCTTTTGTAGGTTGCGCTATGTCTCGGCAGTTTTACCCTCCGCTAGCGAAGGAATGAGCCATGAATAAGTTTCGCCTCCGTAACAAGAAAAAAGTTGTTGCTGATTCGAGCAACGAAATGGATAACGAGGCAGCTTTAAAGGTTGTTGCACCCGCTATTGCTCAAGCCCACAAGAGCAAATGACAAGCTCAAGTTGATCTAATTAATCAATATGGCGATGTTATCAACTTTTCGTTCCCTTCTAACGTCGCTGCACATTCTGAGTTTTCCAAGTGTTGTAACGAGGTTGAAAAATTACTGTTTCAGAATGATAGGGATCTTCTGGAGCACATGGAGAATGAAGCTGCCGCAGCAACAGCCGTTGGTGATGCCTTCATGGTAAGAACTTAGTATTTCTTGTTTTGACATTTAGCAGTCGTGATCTGATACTTACTGCTCGTTTGCTTTCTTTTTCTTTGTGCAGCAACTACAGAAGGCCATTTTTTTGAAGGAGGAGTGTCACGCCCCGACTCTCGAGGTGCGACTTACGAACAACAACACAACCTAATCAACTAACAATCAACTCAAGTACGGGGGACATGCTCGGGGAAACATAAATGAAGAGCAATACAATCGAATAAGACTTTTCGAAGATAATTGAAGTAATAACCGAGCATTTCAAAATCACAAACCAACAAGGGGGTAATAAGTATTTTAAGTCAAGAGATTAAACTTCAACAGGCATCTATACCATCGAGCACATCGCTCGGAATAAAAAACATAAGTATCAGAGTATATGTATCAACAGACATCAATTCAAAAGAGTTGCAGCGGAAACTTGCATCAAAACCCAACACTCGCACGTATGAAGACGTACGAATGGCAGTCCGATATTCGACTCGACTCAACCAAAAACACCACACCACCAAGCGTCCATGCCATCACCATCCCGTCAACTTGCACGTTTAGAAATACATGCAGGGCTGAGTACTTCGTACTCAGTGAACACATGCCAAAACAATTGGAAAACGATGCTCTTAAAAAGCTATATCAATTGAACTTGCCTTGCCGAAACATCACAAGTATTTAAGCAACTTAAAACAGTTTTACTTGTGCATGTTAAAACATTTTCTTTTAAATAGACTGCGCAGTCAAAACATAACATATATCAATAGTATGCATCATCTGTCATAAATAATCTCACTGTGCCGAGAAGTAGGCCTCCTTCTCAAACACCGTGACCGGCCTAGCCGAAGCAAGGCTCACAGTCAGCTCAACATTCAACATACCACATGTGGGTTCCTGCCTTTCACAGGATAATAATCTCAAGCAAACAGATGATAACACATACCAAACTCAATAAAACGGCAAGTCAATCGCATTTAAAATCATATAATAATACTCAATAGCATAATAACATTCATCGATGGTTTTGGTTCAGAAAAGCCACCTGACTTCCGAAGATTCTAGCTAGGCGGTTTAAGGGCTATTCGTCCTCGCTTATCTTTTCGTCCGGCTTGATCCTTCATAGTTTGACATCGATAAGAAAATAAGATACTACGCAAGACGGATAAAAGGCGCCGGTCTCGACTGAAGGACTTCTACTTGAGTCGTTTCTCTCAAAGCTATACTTTTCTAAAAATCTCGCATTCTCATCTTTAACCATTAACTCTACTCGATGATTGGTTGATATTATTAACCAATGTCTTAGCACTTCACACTTTAATTATGAAACGACGTCTATCTAATTTCTATTACTCGAGCTTTCTTTTCAAAACTTAATCAATTCTCGATTTAATTAACAACTCAAAAGCTCAATTATTTGCATACAATTAAACTCAGTAATTCTTCACGTCACAAATAATAATATTCACTCAAACATTTAATTCAATTGCACAACAAATCCAAATAAATCAAACACATTTCAAGACACATTAACATTTATTCAATTACATTTTAGAACTTAACTCAAATAAGAATTCTTTTTATAAAACTCAACAATATAATTTATCTTTTCTCGGCTTATAAACAATGCTTTTCCAAATCCGTTATCTTATGAAGCATTTTATAAATTTTTACTCAATTAATAAAATTTCTCTTTAATTTTTATTAATCACTTATGAAATATGAATTTCTTTTCCATTTCTATTTCAATTCTCATTTCTCAACTCGACTATTATTCTTCTAATTATTAACTCAACAATTCTTCTCGGTTTATTTTCAATCTTACACGGTTTGAAACACAACTTATTTAATTAACTCTAATTAATTTCTTTTAAAATCATTACTCGTATTTTATTCCATTATCCTTTTGATTAAACTAAACGAGTATTTAACTTAACTCGTCTAACATCTTTTCCTCGACTCGATTAAACTTCTTTTTATTTCCTTATTAATTTATTCTCTTTTCTTTTTAACTCGATTTTCTCGACTCTTGTTTATTTACTTACTAAATTCCTTTTCTTCTTTGTTCTTAACTTAAGACTAATTTCTTATTTAACAATTTCCTTTATTCTTCAATTCATTTTTATAAAAACTAGTTTATCTTATTAGTTTAATTATAAAATCTCTTTTTGATTTAGTTTAAAAAAATTCAAATCTTCAAGTTTTAATATAAGAACACTTACTAGATATATCTTTTTATGCATTTTTCAATTCTTAACACTTTTAAAGCTTTTAAACTTCATTCTTTTGTTACAAAAGATCTTATTTCCATCTAGGACTCAAACTAATACTTTAACACACATGATATCATCAAAATCATCAAATCTTCTAAATTATCATAAATTATTTTCTTTAATAACTTCACATGCAATTCGATTTTCTTATACTTAACAACATACAAGATTAAATCAACATATCATATAATAATTTCATGATCAAAACATCACTTAAATCATCAACAAAATTAACAAAATAATTTCCTCTTTTTCACTCAAAACACACGGCATTCATATACTTTTTAGAGCAATTGGTTTTTCAATTTTTCAAGCATATAACTCCATTCTAAACATGATAAAAATCATAAATCAAGCATCAACATAACAATAACTCAAGAAATTCACATTTTCCTATTTTCTCTATAATTTTCGGTATTAGCACAATTTTAGGGTTTTAAATTTCTTTTTCTTCTCTCAATTCATCGATTAAATCCTAGTGTTCAATTCTTATAACGATTTCTTCTCACTCGATCTTCACATCGATTACCTAAGTTTGCCTAAACATAAAATAAATGCCATGCATGCATGTTTTCTTTCTTTTAGGGCTTAGACATATATACAATTAATCAAATGAATTATCATACTTTGAAAATTAAATTGGATCTCCTCTTCTTGGCTTCTTGGGATCGAATTGAAGGGGGAAATGGGCTTCAAACTTTAGCTTGGATGTATGGAAGAACTCCTCTTGAATCCTCAAAGAAAATACAATATAATAATTAATCATCCATTTTTAGGGCTTAAGAGCCAAAAATGAAGAAAAATGGGGGATGATTATTGGATTTCAACTCAAGAACTTGAAGGATTATTACCTTTCAACTCGTAGATTGGAAGAACTAAGATGATGGTGATGATTTCCTCTTGATTTGCATGAGATTGAAGCTTGAATTCAAGGCTTTAATGGAAGAAATCTCAAGTGTGTGTGAGTGTGTGTGCATTGCCGAGAGGGAGAGAGAGTAGGGAGAGAGGGAGAGTTTTCTTTTTGTTTTCTTGAAGGATTTCGAAAGTGAGAGAGACAATGAAGGAATTTTCTTTTATATGGAGAGAGAGAGATAGAATGCATGCATTTGATGTCCAACAAAGAGAATAATGAATGATGACAATTAGTGTTGGAACTTGTTTTGATTAAAAGATTGATGTGATGGCATTTGCATGCAATCTTTTGCTAAGATTTTGGTAAGACATCATGATTAAAGCTATGTTGTAGGTTGGAGAGAGATTAGGGAGAGAGATAGGGTGAGGTGCGGGTGAGAGGGAGAGAGATGAGCGACACTTGTCTCGTTGCTTTATTACGGGTATTAATTACCCGGTCGTAAAGAGTTTTCCGGATAAAAAGGTCCGTATTATTCCATTTATGCTAAAACGGGTCTAATCTCTCTTCGTCTCGTTTCCGACACTAAACATCTCAAACCTAATTCACATCTCATTAAAAAGATTAACGATTCCGATCGTCTAGTCTTTTAAGTCTTAAAAGAAATTAGTTGGCTTATTAATCCGCTTATTAATCCTTCAAAGATTAAATCCTCGTAACTCTTCTCAAATTATCTCGGTTAAACTCCTACCTTATCTCAATGACTTAGAAGAAATTCTAGGTTCAAAGATTTTAATCAAAATCTATTCTAAGTTCTTCGGCGCATAGCAATTTCTCGGTTATCAATATTATTCTCTTTCAATCAAAAATCTTCGGAGTTTTTCTAAAAATTATACTCGTACTCATTCTCATACAAACAAACTCAATAAATACATCACATTATCATTTCAAGAAATAGAACAGATAATCTCACGTAAAAATACATAAGGGCATTTTAGTCATTTTACTCATTTCTATTTATTTAGAAAAGAAAATTTTTATTCCTCAAATCTCGTCATTTAAACTTACTCGGTTAATTAATACGCTTTCTAATGTTATAGAAGCTCGGGGTATTACAAGGAGGTTATTCAAATGGCTGCAGAGTTGAATAAGGTGAGAGGTGAGAAGGCTAGGTTGCAGACAGAAATGGGAGCAGTTGTATAAAGGCCTATGATGATGCTGCAGAGGTCATTAAGCAGTTGGAGGTTGCTAGGGTGGAGGATGCTCGTCGAGCTGCAGCTGATTGTAGAGCTTTTCAAAAAAGAGTGGAGCAACTAGAGGAGCCGGTCGAGTATGGTAGCTGTGACACAGAGATCATTATTCGTAGACTCATGGCGGTAGAGTTTCTCAAGATCAGGCCTCCCCAAACTTGGGACGTAGCTTGTTATTTGGCTGAATTTGAGGTGTGGAAGAAAGCGAATCCCGATTGGGTTTCTCAATTCGAAAGACAACACGAGGTACAAGGTAGGGAGCTTGCTACTGACTTTGTCGGTACGAACGCCGAAGTTTTTCTTCCTGTGGATCAGTCAGCAGAAGGGTGAATCGAGGTGTATGCTTTCTCGTTTTAAGACATTACTTTTTCATGTTGTTTTCATTAAACCATTCGCGTAGCGGGGCTGCCCCTCGTCAGTCTTGACTAACTGTCTAATTATTTATGTGAGCGCGTAATTTCCATTCCCCACCGGTTAAAATTGTTGGTAGATTTGGATTATCTATCTTAGTATATTAGGACGGTATATTTGGCTTGTAGCCTTCCAGACTTTGGTATAATGGAAACGTGTTAAGTCATACTTTTTCGTGACGATACTGTTGTTTTGTTTAGCTTCACCTATCCGAGCTTGTTTTTATTTTGTCGATGAGCAGATTTTATGAATGTGAAGCAGGTCAGCCTTATATTATTTCTGCCTATCCAAGGAAAACTGATTTGTCGGAAAACTGATTTGTCGGATTTAGGTGAAAAGTCTGGTTACTCCGATGTAAGAAGATCACCATTTTTATTTTATTTCGCATGTCTTTGGGATCCATTATCATTGTAATTTTCATTTTGCTTCTTTGGGCCCACGCAGAAAATGTTGGTCTAATAAAAAATGTTGCAGGTTCCGTGCATCATGTCATTGCTTGGTGGAGTGGTATGTATGTATTTTAGTCTTGCATTAGTCGACCATAGTCGATTGAGTTCGTTGATACTTCGCAATATGAAGGCTATTAGTTGCCATTCTCCATTTTAACTTATATAAAACATGATTGATGAACAAGAGATTTATAAATGATATAATGGGACCAAAAATGGATAGAGATGACAAAGGATCCAAGATGTCGGACAACCGTAACTATAGAAGGCTTAGAGCCAAGGTCGGCGTGATTCTATTCCCTTGATTTTTGGCAACACCAAGTACGGCGATCTGTCTGGTTGGTTGTCATTGGTGGACTCTTCTCGGGCATAACAAATATACTTTCAGATTTGAGACGCCTACGTTGTATGGATTAAGATTGGTGGCTGCACTCCGGAGAGCTGCCTACATACCTCTTTCGAGGATCAAGCCAGATGTAGTTCTCGAGGTGGACTGTGCTCCGTAGAGTTGCCTACATACCATTTGACGGGATCAAGTCCGATGTAGTTTCGAATTGGCCTGGATAAAACTGTTAGCAATAGTGTGGGAAAAGTAATAAACTTAATAGAAAAAATTGAAAAGATGAGTTTAGAAATGATACTGTCGAAGATGGATGGCGTTCCAGTTGTTGCCTACGTCGCTTCCGTCTTTCTTTTGAAGCTTATATGCTCCATTCTAGAACACCTAGGTGATCAAGTACGGACCTTCCCATGTTGGACCCAACTTGCCAGCTCCGACCTCCTTAGTGTTTTGGAATACACGTCGGAGTACCTAATCGCCCAGGTTGAAAGTCTGAGCGTGAACATGCTTGTTGTAGTATATGGCAATACTTTGCTGGTAGGAGGCTAGCTGTAGCCTTACCCTATCTCTCTTTTCATCAAGTGTGTCAAGCTCGTGACACATTCCTTGGCCGTTCTGGCTATCTGAGCTAAGCTCGGTTCTGATGGTGGGTACTTTGCTTTCGGTTGGAATAACTGCCTCCATCCCGTAAGCTAAGGAGAACGAAGTTTCTCCCGTCGAGGTTCTGGTGGTCGTTCGGTATGACCAGAGAACTCCGGGTAGTTCGGCGGGCCATAAACCTTTGGCCTTTTCAAGTCTCTTCTTCAATGTGTTGATTATTGTCTTATTGGATGATTCGACTTGGCCGTTCGCCTGAGGATATCTAGGCGTTGAGAAACTGAGTTTGATATTCCACGACTCACAAAAGTCTTGGAAGTCGTAGCTGATGAATTGAGAACCGTTGTCGGTCACTATCTTCTTTGGTACTCCGAACCGGCATGTCACATTCTTCCAGATGAATCCTTTCACGACCTTATCAGTGATTGTGTGGAATGCTTCCGCTTCTATCTACTTGTTGAAGTAGTCTGTCACAACCAACACGTACTCCAGCTGTCCTCATGCTGTAAGCAGTTTGCCCACGATGTCCATTCCCCACTTCATGAAGGGCCAAGACGACGTGACGGAAATCAATGGTTCAGGTGAGAGGTGAGATACTTGGGCAAACCTTTGGCATTTGTCGCACCGCTTGACGTAATCGGCTGAATCTGACTTCATTGTGGGCCAATAGTATCCACTTGTTAGAGCTCTATGAGCTAAGCTCCTCCCACCGGAGTGGTTTCCGCATTCTCCGCTGTGCAGCTCAACCAAGATTTGCTTTGCTTCTGCATGGTTAATACATTTTAAGTATGGACCAGAGTATGATCGTTTGTACAATTTACCTCGGATGATGGAGAATCGGGCAGACTGAGCCTTTATTCGTCGTGCTTCATTCTTGTCATCCGGAAGTATGTCTTGCTCAAGGTATTCTAGTATTGGAGTCATCCAAGTCCGGTTGTCTGATATGTCATGAACTTCTTCTTCTTCTTTCTTCTATACGGCCGACCATTGGAAGTAGATAATTGGAATGGTCTTCGGACCGGTGGTTTGAATAGAGGAGGCGAGATTAGCTAAAGCGTTTGCATGGCTATTTTCTTCTCTAGGTTCCTTGCATCTGATTTACCACCAGCTGGGAGTCGCTGAAGACATCGATCTTTTCTGCACCCACTTCCTTAGCCAATCCAGGTCCAACTAGCATAGCTTCATATTCGGCCTCGTTGTTGGTTGCCTTGAATCCGCATCTTACTGCCTGTTCAATGTTGTCACCTTGAGGTGATGAAAGAACGAGTCCAAGTTCGCTCCCATGTCTGTTACTTGAACCGTCCACAAAGAGTTTCCACGTTCCAGCTGATTCATCTTTAGTGAAGCATAATTCCTTGTCTGCCTGCATTGAAAGATTAGGCGCAAAATCATTCACGAAATCAGCTAGTACCTATGACTTCAATGAAGTATGCGGCTTGTAGGATATGTTGTGTTCGCTTAGTTCGACTGCCCCCACTTGGCTAGTCTGCCACACAGCTTCGGTTTGTGAAGGATGGTCTTCAGAGGGTATGTTGTAAGAACCACAATTGGATGACATTGGAAGTATGGACGAAGTTTTCTTGCTGCATGTACGAGAGCGAGGGCTAGCTTCTCTAGCAAGCTGTATCTTGTCTCTGCATCCAATAATGATTTGCTGATGTAGTAGACCGGTGACTGCTTGCCCTCGTCCTCCTGAACTAGGACCGCACTGACTGTTGTTTCTGACACGGCCAAGTAGATGTAAAGTGTTTCACCATATTTGGGTTTGGACAAGAGCGGCGGGCTCGTCAAGTATTGCTTCAGCTGGTTGAGTGCTTCCTCACATTTTGGTGTCCACTCAAACGCTTTTGATTTTCTTAATGTGTTGAAAAAAGGGTGGCACCGCTCCGATGACCTAGAGATAAATCGGCTGAGGGCCGCTACCCTTTCCGTAAGTTTTGGACGTCTTTCACACAAGTTGGAGATGTGATTCTTTGTACGGAATCAATTTGGGCCGGGTTGGCTTCTATTCCTCTTTGGGTCACCATGTAGCCAAGAAATTTACCTGCAATCACACCAAATGAACATTTAGTCGGATTAAGCTTCATGTTATAATCACGAAGTATATTGAAGGATTGTCGGAGATGGTCGATATGGTCTTCTACTCGTAGAGACTTCACAAGCATGTTGTCAGTGTAGACCTCCATTGTCCTCCCCAACAATTCTTCAAACATCCTATTGACCAAACGCTGGTAGGTTTCTCCCGCATTCTTCAATCCGAATGGCGTATATTTGTAACAGTAGATGCCTATGTTAGACATGAAGGTCGTCTTCTCCTGATCGTCGGGATGCATCAGTATCTGGTGGTATTCGGAGTATTCGTCCATGAAGCTGAGTAGCTCGTGTCCTGCTGTGGCGTCGACGGGCATGTTTATGTGGGGCAGTGAAAATGAATCCTTAGAGCACGCCTTGTTCAAGTCTGTGAAGTCTATGCACACTCGCCATTTGCCATTCTTTTTCTTAACGACCACCACGTTCGCTAGCCAGTCGGGATATTGGACCTCTCTGACCAGCCCGATGTCCAGAAGTTGTTTGATTTCATCGTTGATGACTCTATTCCTTTATGGAGCGAACTTTCTTTGCTTTTTTTCCTTGGAGGGTAGTCGGGATCGACATTCAACCTGTGAACAATAATATCAGGATCAATTCTGATCATATCCGCATGGGTCCAAGCGAAACAATCATAGTGTTCAGAAAGAAATTGAATAAGCTTCTCTCTGAGGTCGGGCTCAAGTTGCGCTCCAATCCGGACTTTATTATCCGGGAAGTTTGGGTGAATGGAGACTTCGTCTAGCTCCACCGCATCAGGTTGATCAGGTTGGGCTTGCTGACTCGGCTGGGGGTCAGATGATTCTCCTTGCTGTAATTGCTATAAGATGGCTTGTTTAGCCTTCATGGTTGTCTGGTAGCAAGATCTGGAATCTTTTTGATCTCCTCGAATTTCCTTCACTCCCCATTTGGTCGGGAATCGTAAGACTTGGTGATATATAGATGGGATTGCCTCCATATCATGTATCCATGGTCGTCCTAGAATGACGTTGTAGGCGGAAGGAGAGTCCACCACTAGGAAGCGAGTGCAAAGATTGACTCCTTCAGCGTAGACGGGTAGTTCGATTTCACCAATTGTGCTTTTTTGTTGTCCACTGAAGCCGATAAGGATTGTCGCCTTCCTGATGATCTTTGTTTCGTCTATCCCCATTTTCCTGAGAGTAGACAGAAAAAGGACATTGACAGAGCTGCCGTTGTCTATTAGAACACGCTTGGTTAAACAATTTGCAATACAAATTGAGATTACTAAAGCATCATGATGAGGATTAAGTAGCCTGGTTGATTTAGATTTGGCGAAAGTGATGGTTTATGCTAGCAGGATGGCATTGCTTGTTTGAGCTTTGCCATGTTCTGGTTGGAAACGACCACCCTGTCTGGTATGTCTCCTAGCTGCTGAGTGAGTGATTTCACTGACTTCTGATCCGCTGGTTATCACGTTCATCGTTCGATCAAGTGTCGGCAGTCTAGGCGGGGTGACATCTGCATTGCTTTGCTGACGACCTTGGGCTTGTTGCAAGGTCTGGCGTCCTTTGTCAGTAAGGAGGTCGGTCAGGTGACCTTGCTTCAGCAGGTGCGGCAATTCTAACATCAGCGCGATGCAAACTTCTATTCGGTGTCCGTGATCAGCGTGGAAGTCGCACCATTTTGATTTGTCTCTCTGATCCGCCGGTGTCCTCATCTTTCTTGGACATTTGACCTTGTTTCCAAGTCCCTTGAGAGCTAAGACCGCCTCAGCCAGCGAGATGGATAAGTTGTACTCGGGTATTTCTACCCTTTCACGTGGCCGTGACTCGTAAGGTCGATCATATTGTCTCTTTCTGTATTCTTTCCGCGAAGGCGGGTAAGGCTTAGACCGCCTATCACTCGTCCTCCTATCCACCCTGGAGTCTCTTCTAGTGTTTCTGCTTGGTGAAGATCGGTGGTGGTTGTATTGATCCTCCTCCCATTTGATCTATGCCCATGCCTTGGCTAGGACATCTTCCATCGTTCTGCAAGGATATTTAGTGAGATCCTTGTACAAGTCCGAGTCGGGCAGGAGACCCTTTCGGAAGGCAGTGACCGCCGTCTGGGTGTTGCAGTTGGTTATGGACACTTTCTTCTTGTTGAAGCGGCCAATATAATCTCGCAGAGACTCGCCACGCCGTTGCACCACGGCGTAAAGGTCCTCCAATATCTTTTCATGTTTCCTGCTACTAGCATATTGCTGCACGAAAATATCCGTTAACTGAGCAAAACTTGAAATAGAATAATTAGAAAGATTAATGTACCACTGGAGGGCCGGTCCTGTTAGGCTAGAACCGAACCCCTTATACATGCAGGCCTGCCTCAATTCACGAGGAATTGCGGCGGTGAACATTCTTTGTTTGTATTGAGCGATGTGGTCAGTCGGATCCGTCGTGCCATCGAACATCTACATGCTCGGAAAGTTGAACTTTACGGGCATTTCGACCAAGGCAATTTCATCCACAAATGGTGAGTCGGCGTAGTAGTTCTTTGAACTTTTGTGGATGGGTGCCGGCACGCCAGAAATTCGCTGGATCAAGGCCTCCATTTCGGCCAATTTTCTTGCCAAGTCTTCATCTCTGATTGCATACTGGCCGGTCGTGGCGAGCTGGGCGAATTCGTTGGCGGACAACTGATCTTGAGTGATCTCCCTCTGACCATGTCCGACGGCCTGTTGGTTGACTTGGACTGGAGTGATTGTCTGATTGGACTCTGGTATGGCAGGTTGCATGTTTCCTACGACGGCATTGCTCATTGCCATGCCCGGGTGGTGAAAATAGTTCGAGCATGTTGTCCCCCGGTGGTGATTGTTCCATCTGGTCGAGCTATTCCTCCGGTTTTAGTGGCGTCCGGATTGGTTTGCCCTGGATTACGTGCTTGCTCAAGCGCAGATGGCGGAATGTTGTTACCTGCATTCAAAATACCACGAGCCGGATCAGTTGGGTTACCAATGACATTACGGTTTCTTACCGAAGGTGACGGGTCCGTCACGAGAGAGTTAGATCCATCATTGCGGGTGATCGGTATGTCTCCCAGAGGTTGCATGGGAGGCACTTGGGGCCGAAAGCCTGGGGGTTCAATGACCTCGATAGGCTCCAAAGCCTCGAGACGACCGTATAAGTTGGCGTTCTCCATTTCCAACTTCTTGCATCTCTCCCTCTCCCGATTCATCTGCTCAGTGAGGGCGGCGATCTGGACGGCTAGGTCAGTCTGAGCAATCATGTTGGGTGCGTCGGGAGTTTCATATCCGTCACGTCCGTCAGACATGATTGATGGTGGAAGAGATCTACGGAAAATGCGTTGATTCGCTTGATTACATATTACTATCCGTCAATTTTAATACCAATTTTAAAAATTGTTATTTCTAAAATTGAGATTGAAAGAAACAACATTGCATCTTGGCTTCTTCAAAACATCAGCAGCAACACCAAGCTTCGGTATGGAGCCAAAAAAGAACCTGCACATCTTGTGGGATGATGGGTTTATGAGTGACAAAGGATAGTAATTTTGATAAAGTAGGGAGGGTGTGATGGTAAAAAAAATAGAGTAGAACTTTTTTTGTGAACATAAAAAAGGAAAGAAATGAGACTTTTTTTCACGAAGGGAGTAGTAAAATACTAAGCGGCCAACACCGTTGTGGATGTTTTAAGGTACATTTATTTTACTATTTACTGGTTAAATAATTATTACATCTTTTCCAGTTGTATTTTATTAGATTATGGAGCTCAATTATAAACGGCCTAACTTAATTGATTGGACTAGTTAGACGATTTTGGGCTAAAGTTTCATTTGATTACCCTTTATAGGCCCAAAAAAGTGAGATTTTCGGCCACGACTTAGCCCACTTGAGATTTGGTTATCCGCTCTTTAAATATCCTCTAGGATAATTTACTTCCAAATAATTTTAAACTCTACCAGTTTATACGAAAATAATAACTTATAAAGTGATTACTTTATCGGGTTGTCTGAGGGTTAACGAAGGAGAAACGAAGGGCTTTTCGAGGCTCTCTCCTGGATCAAGTAGAAAGGCATGGTTTCGGTGGAATTTAGAACGTACATCAAAATTGTAGTTGATGTTTTGGCCTCTCACGTGAATGATAGCTCAGAATTTGGAGCTATCATTGATAGGTGTCGGCTACTTCTTCGTTCTTGTTCTAACTTTTGTTTTATTCATATTATACGTGATGCAAATGCAGTAGCCCATATTCTAGCTAAATTATCGAAGGATTACCCTTCGATGTATGTGTGGGATGAACCACTGGTTGTTGTGGTGGGCCTTCTCGTTACTCTATGTGTTTGTAGGGCTGTACACTAGTCAAACAGTTCGTGAGCTATTCGGAGCTCGACTCGGAAAAGGCTCGTTCGAAGTTCGTTCATTACTAAACGAGCCAAGCTTGATTGAGGCTCGAGCTCGAGCATACCTATGTTCGGCTCGAAATGCTCGCAAACACGTTCGAGTTTGATAGTAAACGAGCTAGCTCGCGAACTTGTTCACGAATCACCTAAACGAACATGTTCATGAATTTTTTAATATATATTTTTTATTCATTATTTTTTAATATCAATATTTAACTTATATATAATTAATAAGTTCATAATTTTTAGTTTATCAAGCCGAGCTCGAGCGCTTGAGCTCAAGCTCGATCCAAACGAATATATAGCGAGCCGAGCTCGATCTTGGTTGTTACCCGTCGAGCCGAGCTCGAGCTCAAAGCACAAAGTTCGAATCGAGCTTCAGCCTTATAATTTTCGAACGAGTCGAGCTCGAGTTGAGTTTGAGCCTTATAATTTTCGAACGAGCCGAGCTCGAGCCTGCCAGTGTTCGACTCGGCTAGGCTCGTATGCACCCCTATATACAGCGTTTGTGATTGAAAATAAAGATAGTATTTCCCTAAAAAAAATAAAGTACTATATCTTAAACATTTACCTTTAATTTCCTTCCAAATAGAAAAAGAATTACGTTTAATTATTACTCCCCCCGTCCAAAAATCATCTTTCTACTTACCCTTTTATTTTTGTCCACAAATCATCTTCCTACTTACCTTTTTATAAAATCATACCCTTCAACTTTTATTTTATTTACTACCCTTTGTCATTGGTGGTCCCACCTTACAACAACTTTATTCCTACTTTTTAATCAACACAACTTTATTCCTACTTTTTGGTCAATACCACCATCTTTTTGCTAATACCACTATTTTTTTGTCATTATCCCATTACCCCTACATTATAATTTTTACCCACTCAAAACAACTTTTTCAGCTTTTCTTAATCCGCGTGCCATGATCCAAATGAGAACATTATTTTTGGACTGAGGGAGTATGTTACGTCATACAAATATTGGTATTTTAAAAAATGAAAGATATTTTAATAAATTTGTATGATTCCACTCAGAAATTTAGCCGAGATTAGTTCGAAAAAATATAGTGAGTGGAAATAACAGTAAAATATTGTCTACAACTTATGACTTGGATTTAGCTCCAACCCCCAATTTCTTAGTCAAATTTGTTATTCCCAATTCTACTTCAAGTCTTCAACAATCAACATCACCCCCTGAATTTCTAACCCCTTGCACTCGAGAAAAACCACACCCCCGACAAACCGTGTACTGTGATATAAAGAAGAGATGCTCTCCTGTGCGACAGCGCCGCATGGCTATGACCGTCATGATGCGGGTACAATAAGCGCGCGCCCGCATTATTATTATTATTATTATTATTATTATTATTATTATTATTATTATTATTATTATTATTATTATTATTATTATTATTATTATTATTATTTTATTATTTTTTTTAATTTTTTTAATTCAGATTTTTTTCGGCTCCGCTTTCGGCTTCGATTTTACGGCTTCACTTTTGCTCTGGTTACTAATATAAGGATAATCGTTGGGCAACAATTTGAAATTTTTCGGCTTGCTCCGAGACCTTCGACTCCCTTCGCTCGAATCTTGAGCAAAAAAGAAGCGACAAACAAAAAAGAAGAGGGAAAAAATGTGGAATTTTTAAAATATAAAAACTGAAATTAGAAAAATTGAAAAAAATAAAATAAAAACTGAAATAAAAAAGGGAAAAATAGCTGAAATAAAAAAAATTAAAAATTAAAAAAGAAACTAAAATTCGAGAAAAAAAATTGAAGAAAATATTAAAAAAGTACGGGTGTGTGCACAACATGTGCCACGCGTGGCAAGCAAGCGCGTGCAGCACACGCGCCACTCGCGATCGCAAGTTGTTTGACGTGCGGCACGCGAGTTTTTGTCTATAAAGAAACCACATCTTATACTGCAAATACAAAATAACGTGAACTAATAATACAAAATATTAATGTGCAATTCGCTAATAAAGTGAAGTCCTCCCACCCAGTGGCTACGCAAAAGCAAACGCGTCACAAGTAAATAAAGTCAATGGACTCTTACATTCATATCAACAAAATGAAATCACAAAGAAATTTCCAAACTTATGAACCACAATATGTTCACTAATTCCATACTATTTTTTTCCATATCCGATTTCCAAAAAAAAAAGAGAAAGAAAAAGGAAAGGAAAGCATTTTTAAGCACAAACTCAGTACCCCATCTTGAAAATTCTTCACAAAATGGCCTTCCTCTCAGCAATACCGGGCCTTGAAAAGCACGAAACTAAAATAAAGCCCAAGTGCAACTTGTGCTCCTCATATCCGCCGCCTTATGCCGCGAAGCATCAGATCCCGACATCATTAGTCATCTCCCTCGGCATTGCGGGCGCCGCTCTTCTGCTCCTCTCCTACTTCGCAGTGCGCAGATACACGTCGCGGCGGAGAAGCTCTCCGCCGCCGCCGCCGCCGTTCGTGAGAAGAGAGGATTTCGCGGACGGGCTTCGGGGGCCCGCGGTTGATCATCCCGTTTGGTACATCCGCACCGCCGGGCTCCCGCAATCCGTCGTCGACTCAATCCACCGCTTCATTTACAAAAAAGGGGATGGATTGATCGTCGAAACGAGCGATTGCTCCGTTTGTCTGAGCGATTTCGACGACGGCGACAGCCTCCGCCTTCTGCCCAAATGCAGTCACGCCTTCCACGTGGCGTGCATCGACACGTGGCTCAAATCGCACACCAACTGCCCCCTCTGCCGCGCCCCGATCCTCGCAGCCAGTGGGGGCCAGTCGAGTACTGTCGAGTCGAGCTCGAGCTCGAGCTCAAGCTTAATTTTCGGATCACGGGGAGAGAATGAAGGGAGTGGTGGAGAAATTAGTAATCGGGCGATGATTGGTCAAGAAATGGAGGCTATGAGGAGGTCTGTCTCACTGGATTTTTCCTCTGCTTCGAGCAATGCTGAAGTGAAGAAGCCCTTTTGGAGAATGAGATCGATGTCGTTAAGCGGGCCGTCGATACCGGTTTGATCGAACCGATTTGGATATTTTGGAGGGAAAGTGGGATGTGATGGATTCATTTGTGGTATCATAATTCATTATGTGGCGTGATAATTCGGTTTTTGTAAATATTGTGAGATGTAGGATGAATAATATTTAAGTGATGTTTTTATATCTTGTTTGAGAGACCTTCAACGAGAGAGAGATAAACTAGTCATGTCTTGCATGCAAGTATCAGTACTAATATATATATATATATATATATATAATTAAATAATTTAATTATAGTTGGATTTTGAAGTATTCATAGTTAGAGCACCACTGCAGTGGTGCTGCAGTTGGCGCTCCTGTTGCAGTCAGCGGGTGGGCGGAGTGAAATGGCGCACCTCCGCCATTTTGGCGGGCTAGCGGCTGGCCGATGTGGCGGCCTCCTAGTGGCCAACGAATTAGCCGTTGGCCAATTTTTTTTATTCTTTTTTTTTTAATTTTTCTCTCCTTTAAATATATCTTCTTCTTCTCTCTATTTCTCGCCCCTTTTTCATTTAATCTCCACTTTCTTCTTCTTCTCCAATATCAATATCAATACAACGCTACTCGCCTCGAGGTCACCGTGGTGAGTAATGCGAATCATCTGCGCCACCATTAGCTAGGGGTGGATCGGTATAGTATGCCAAAAGTTTTCGGTCATATCGTATACCATACCGAAAGTTTCGGTACGAAAAAAATCATACTGTTCCTTTCGGTATACCGCTTTTCGGTATACCGAAAATTTCGGTATGAAAAAAATCATACTGTTACCATGCCGTTTGTCGCTATACCGTATCTTTGTTCGGTATACCGAAATTAAATTATATATCGAAAATCACCTATTACCGAAAATCAAATAATTAACATAAAGAATTTATAATTATAAATTATAATAATTTACAGTATTTCAGTATAATTTACAGTATTTCAGTATTAATTTAGTAATTTTATTTATAAATTATAATAATTTACGGTATTTCGGTATATACCGTTAATTTACGGTATGTACTGTTTCGACATATACCGATTTTTCGGTATATATAGAATCTTCGGTATGGTACGGTATACCACCGGTATACAAAAAATTGTATTATTATTGTACCAAAAACATTCGGTACGGTATAATACCGTATTGAAACTTTCGGTATATTGAAATTTTCTGTATTTTGGGTATGGTACGGTACAATAACTTCGGTACACGGCAGATTCGGTATTTCTGTCCATCCCTACCATTAGCAACGGACTAGGAGTAACATTCTCTCGTTCGACCAGTTCCACAGGACATGCCGCTAGCAAACTCCAAACGCTACCGCCGAGTAGATACTAGCTTCGGTTAAAGACGACTATGCAGCCTTCTAAGGGGCTTCGTTCACGATTCTCAATACGTAGAGGACGTTGAAGGACGACCCTATTTTTCGTAGTGCTTAATTTAGTTTCATTTATTTTCATCTAATGTAATGTCTTTATTTTTATTTAAATTCAATAAGATATGGTTTATTATTTTGAATTTTAAAAATTAATATTAAAAAAAAAAGTTGACGAGTTGGCCTTGCCGCAGGCACCGTTGCGAAAATTCGTAAGGCCGCTAGTGCTCGAGCAAAATTCAGTGGTGCCTACGATTTTGGCAAAGCGCGGCTATGAATGGGACATGTCACTTGTAAACTTGCGTATGTAAATGGGTGGATAATGGAAATGCTAATTTATTAAATTTCTGCTATTTTGCCAATCAAATTTCGTTCCTTCTATTTTGCTTCTTTTACTATATCAGCGTGTCGTGCGATGCACGGCAGAATTTTCAATTTATAAAAAAAAAAAAATCTTCTATGTTAATTTTCATTTGTACTGAGATTTTAGATTTAATATTTATAAAACATTTTTGGTTGTACTACCAGTGAGATAATCTGTATAATAAAGTGGCAGTCATACAATTATTAAGATTCTTGATTTGATATGTATAAATTCTCGCTCAAGAAATCTAAAGCTTATTCAATAATTTTAAGCTCTCATGTTTGTCTATCCCAGAACTCTCGAATTTGTAGGTCTCGATATTGCCGGGGAATTTGCTTTCTTGAGCTTTCTCAATTAGGAAGAAAAATGAAATAGTTGCTTATCCAAATTGCGGATGGTATGATTATCAAAGTAATTATACATTATACATTTGGAAACAGCAGAAGGTTTTGCCATTTTGGGGAAGACGGAAAATCAAAGAAACAAATGAGGAGTTACATTGTACAGTCTTTGAGACAGCAGAAAGTGAAGTGGCTTCTCAAGAAAAAAATATAAGTGATGCAATAAGATGTGAAAAGATTTTGCATGGCACATGCATGCAATTTCGGGCGTTAAAAAGCATTATTTAAACTGGAAAATGCATTTATGCTGTTTTAATAGATTAGGTTAGGTTAGATTAGATTTTTTACATCAAATTTCCCTCTATCCCTTTCTCTACTTTGAGAGTTATTTACAAAGTCAACCAAAAAAGAGTTATTCAAAAAGCTTTATCCCTTTTCGCAACATTTACCAGACAATTAAAAGTCCAAAACTTCATTGATCTTTTCATTTGATGAAAACGTATATTTATTGGATGAAATAGATACTTCTACACTTGCATTTCTTTCTTCTATATATGCCAAGATATGAACTTTTGAATTTTGATTTATTTCAAATTTAAAGTTCTGGACATACGATTTTGGGCTTAAATTCCAAAGTGGGTAAGATATGAGTTAAAGTCGACAAACAGAAAAATGAAAAAAAATATATATATACAGCTAAAGTGGCCAAAATGAAATAGAGTGATGATAATATTGAAGCCTTCAACATAAGTTTTGGGCTTGGGCGCGAGCAGAGCTGGAATGAACTGATAAATATTTGGGCCATACATATTATTGTGATATATGATCTAATACACGTGACGGTTAGGGATATTAGTCCATTTCGAGTTAGATAGATTGATCTTGACTACACTGAAAAAAAGAGAGCTGGAGAACAGAAACATTATAGTCCAAATAAATTTTAATCTGATTAATTTGAAAAGAATATAATTAATAGATTGATAACATGGTCCTACTTAGGGTATTCAAAGTTTGGTTTAAATCGTATAACAAAAAAAAATCGTATTTTACGGTTTGGTTTGGTTTTACAGTTTCAAAAATATGGTTAGGTTAAGATTTTTAAAAAATTATGGTTAAGTTTGATTAAAAAAATTCAAACCAAACCAAACCGTAAATTGAAAAACCGTATTTAATTTAATAATATTAATTAATATTATCATTTTATTTATTATATTATCTCCGGTCTCTAAGTTTCTTCCTATAAGGAACTGGCACGTGAATTAAGGAAAAATTGTTTAGTTGGTTGTGAGTAGAGAAAAATTGATTGAATTTGTTGTGAGTGGAGAAAGAATCCTACATTGAGGGTAGCGATATATTAATTAATTGAGATAGTGGTGAGTCATATGTAGTATTTTATGTAAATAAGCTAATAAAGTAAGAATAAGAGATAATAATTTGGTGTGGGGTAGTGTCCTGAAATAGCTAGGAAGAAACTTGTGGACCATCCCAAAAAGGAAAGATGGGAAGAAACTTTGGGACCAGAGGTAGTATTAGGTAACATAAATTTCTTGATTGCATGTCATATATGAGTGTTATACAAATTTAGTTAATGAAATTCTACAATTTAAGTTTGATTTTTAAAAAAATTCAAACCAGACCAAACTGTATTTAATTTAATAATATTAATATTATCATTTTATTCATTATATTAGGTAACATAAATTTTTTCAATTGCATGTCATATCTGAGTGTGATACAAATTTAGTTAATGAAATTCTACAATTTAATATAACTAAACCCTACAATCTACTATACATCTCCAATTTATTGTTTACGGTGGCGGTTTATCTTCATCTTTGAAATCAAGGTATCGATTTCTATATGTTTTCTTTTCTTCTTTATTCTTTTCAAATTCGAGTTGTTGTTTTCGATAGATAAGTAGAAAATGTGAAATTATTTTACTACTATTTGTTGTTTTGCTAAATAATGTTATCCTAAACTCCTAATATATTTTTGATAGTGCTTTTATACAAGTATAAGAGAAAACGTATATAGCCATGGCAATAACTTTGATAAAAGATATTAGATTTTTTTAATAAAAAAAAAGAAAAAATATTGATAAACCGCAAATCAAACCATACCAAACCGTATTATTATAGTTTGGTTTGGTTTGATTTTACTACTTAATCAGTTCGGTTTGGTTCAAAAAATTATCAAACCGTATTTTACGATTTTGTTTGGTTTTAGTATCAAACCACACCAAACCAGACCGCGAACACCCCTAGTCCTAGTCGAGTAAGTTGGTCCAATTAACATCCCCATTAACATTTTTAGCACGAAAACTGAAAAAGAGTTGGAAACAAAGGAAATAGCCCAATAAGAAACGATCCGAAATTTGAAGAAAGATAGTTTTTTTGAATTTATACACGCACACATGACTCGAATCCCCAATCTCTTAGTTGGAGGGGAAGCTGATAAACATAGATTTCTCATCTTTATCGAGTAATTGATGTCAATTTGTATTGGGATATCATATTTGGAATGAATTTTGTGCTCAAGTATTGTTATTTTGTGAAATATGATGCTCGTTCGTTGTTTGTTTGATTTTACAGAAAATTGGAGTTAACTTTATGCAAATTGAGCATGATAGGATGAAAGTTCAATTAATAGGAGTTCACAGATGAAACTATTACTAAACTAACAGTAATAGTAATAGTTTTACTATTTAGTCAAAATCTGACCAATTTGCTAATTTCCAAATTAATACTTGTATAATAAAGATCTATTAAAGTTTTTTTTTCAAGAACAAGATCTAATCTAAGTTAGTTCATGATTATGTATTCATTTAATTAGACTTTGCTTTTTAAAAATTCACTTATACTGAAATTTGATCAGTATGCTAACCGGAACTGCAACCAATAATTTCTTTAATATATAATTACAGTGGTTCAAATAATCGATCAAACAGTTAATATCAGCAAGCTTTCTATTATTTAAGGCCATGAGAACTCTAAATTTAAACACTAGATTAAGACATTAATTACAATTAACCTTTAAACAAGTGGATATTTCTGCCCATTAATAACTTCAAATATAGGTGGCACAACACACAGATCTATGCAAGGTATCCTCCGTATGCTATTTAGCTGGCTTGATGATTGATCTCAGTTAGTTCCACTCATCTATCGTTGGATAGATCCCTTTTATTGATTTGTTGAGTTCATTTCTTGAAGGTATGATCATTTTTTCATTGGAGGGACCTAGCTATTAGACGGTGGCATGTAGCTCGATGGCTGACTCGATGGCTCACTAGTAGGTAAGGTATTAAATAGAGTTAGATAAATCAAAGTATTTGTTAATATTCCTTAATAAGGAAACTATCCTTAACCGAAAGCATTGTAGGGAATTATTTATTTGATCGGTAGTAAGTAGGAATACGTCTACTTTCGCTTTGTCTGAAAAAGTAGTGGTTGATGCCCATTTTCGAGTATCATGAACGCAACTAGAGTATCCCTATTCATGATGGTAGAAGACAACTGATACGATCCTCGCCGGAGTTGCAAACGCCGACGTGAATAGTATACATCCAAGACCAAATTTGAACCGAACCGGATAAGATGGAATATCCCAAAACCTTTGAATCAGTTTCTCGAAGTGAATTAGGCGTACGGCTGTTTCCTAAAACCCAACGATAAGACGACACAACAACTCGGGGATGATGAATGACACACGGATGAGGGATGGTTGACTCGCCGATACGTCGATAAAAACATCACGGTGGCATGCCGCCAATCCGCTAGTTCGGTGAACGAACTGAAGGAGATAAACTCACAAAATATTATTCATCAAATCGTTCCCGAGTTGCTGTGTCGTCTTATCGTTGGATTTTAGGAAACAGTCGTATGCCTAATTCACTTCGAGAAATTGATTCAGAGGTTTTGGGATATTCCATCTTTTCCATCATTCATCGTCCCCGAGTTGTTGTGTCGTCTTATCGTTGGATTTTAGGAAACATCTGTACGCCTAATTCACTTCGAGAAACTGATTCAGAGGTTTTGGGATACTCCATCTTTATCCGGTTCGGTTCAGATTTGATCTTGGGTGTATACTATTCACGTCGGCGTCTACAACTCCGGCGAGGATCGCATCATTTGGTATCAGAAATGATATGAACCTCGGCATACGCGGAAGAGTCGAACTGGATAACAAACGATGGAAATCCCAAACTTCTTGATATAAGCCCATCAAGCTTTCCTTGAACTTCTTGACTCAAGATCTTGTAACTGGTCCAACAGGAACATGCACCGGATCTTGCACCAACGACGATCCTTGGACTCCATCAACAACGAACCTATTGTTGAAGTGGTTATTGATGGGTAAATAATCACCTGCAGCTCGGTATTACTGAGATGACAATATTCTCCTTGGCTTGTACTCTAGATTGAATTTATATTCGAAATCAAGATCTTCCCCTTTGAGAAATGGAAGGAAGGAATTTCGTCTATTGTCACAAGAATTGTTCAAGTAAAATACAAATAATCCATTGACTCCGATCTTTGAAGGCTTCAAGGAATATCCGTGTTGGTAGTACGTGTGTGGCTTTAGGTTATGTGTTTGTCTTGGTCGATCAAAAGAGTACGCTTTACGTATCACCTATGACTATTAATAAGTATCTTAAAAGAAGAAAGCGTAGAAAAAGAGAAGAGAAACTCTGATAATATTCTTAAGATAATGAAAATGATTGTGCATAGGAGTGAGCATAGCCGCCCCGAAACTGCCAAACCGTCCCGAACCGCTCAGTTTCGGTCGGTCGGCGTCGGCTTCAGAGAGGTGGCGGTGCGGCGGCTGTTCGAGAAATCAAGAAAAGTCGGTTTTGGCATTCGGCGGCGGTTTCCGTTTCTCCCAAACCGAAACCGACCAAACCGACCGCTATATATATATATATAATTAAAAATATATATATATATTTGATTATTGAATAATGTAAATAGGATAGGAACCAACCCTAATTCTCGCTCAGTCCTCCCTCCTCACTCACTCCGCCGCTCCCGACTCCAGTTCCCAATTTCCCATTTCGTACTCTCTCTCCCTCACCGGCTCACAGCTCACTCATTGTCGTCATCGTTCACCGGCACGACCTCCTTCCACCGGTGACTGACCACCGTTCACACGTTCACTCTCTCCCCCATCGTTAACGTGACTGCACCACCACCGCCTTCTCACCCCTTGCCAGCGGCGCGGCGCTGTGACTCTCGCTTCCTCCCACCACCACCGATGTCTCAACCAAATTCTGGTGAGTGGTGATTCACTGATACATTCTAAGTTGATTCACTAATTTGTTAATGGTTTTCATATTGTACTATCTAAATTGCTTACTGCCCTAAGCTAAAAAAATTTCCATGCATGGTACTTTGTTGTCAGAGAGACAGAGATTCATTATTTTAATGCATTTTGCAATTTGGTTCCAATAAGATAAGATAATAATTCTTGGTTTGCGAAGCATAATGAATTCTTATGTGATATATTCTACGGACATATCTTTCTGATTTGGGTGTATATATTCTACTATTTTTTTTTAGGAAATATTCTACTGATATATTGCTTACTGCATTGTTCTTCTTTTATATATATATATATATATATATATTGACATTGTAAAATTTGTTTCAAGCACATGAGACAGAGCTACAGCAGCCTCGTATTGAATCTGTTGAGACGGGGCAACAGCCGGCGGCTGAAAATGCAGCAGCTCCACCGCCGCCAGGACCTCCGCCAACGCCACCGCCACTGCCACCTGCTGCAAGTTCAAAAGGCAAAAGAATTTCTATTGTGTGGGATCACTTCACAACATACATTGGTACGGATGGAAAAAGAAGAGCTAAATGCAATTATTGTCCCCAAGATACATGGCTCAATCTAAGCTAAATGGTACGTCGTCTCTTCTCAGTCATCTTGAAAAGTGCAAGAACATGCCGGTTAATCGTGATGTAAAGCAAAGTCAATTGAGTTTGCAAGCAACTTTAGATGGGGTAGAGGGACAGGATAAAAATACCACCACCACACACTCTGCCACTATTACTACTTGGAGGTTAGGTGCTGAATTGTGTAGGAAAAAATTGATAGAGATGATCATTAAAGATGAACTTCCTTTTAAACTTGTTGAAGGTGAAGGGTTTAGAGAGTTTGTTAGAGCTTTGCAGCTTAGGTTTAAGTTGATTTCTAGGTGGACTATCTCACGAGATTGCTATCAGCTCAATCAAAATGAAAAGCAAAAACTTCGTGATTTTTTCATGGTGTCAAGGCAGAGTGTTTGTATTACTACAGACACTTGGACCTCTTTGCAAAGGTTGAATTATATTTGTATCAGTGCACATTTTATTGATAAGGATTGGAGGTTGAATAAAAGAATTATCAATTTTTGTACCATTGAGAGGCATAGGGGTGAGGATTTGGCGAGGCAAATTGATGGTTGTTTGCGTGATTGGGGTAATTCTAATGTGTTTTCTATTACTGTTGATAATGCCTCTTCGAATGATACTTGTATTGGTTATTTGAAAACAAAATTCAATGCAACAAATTCTGGTATAGCAAAAGGAAAATTCCTTTATATGAGATGTGTAGCACATATTGTTGCATTGATTGTGAATGATGGGTTGAAAGAGATAGGCACATCTATGAATAAGATAAGAGAAGCCGTGAGGTTTATTAGGCACTCTCCAGCGAGATTGGTCAGGTTTAGAGAGTGTTGTCAGGATGAAAACCATTCTTACAAGAGCTTGTTGTGTTTAGATACTCCCACCCGATGGAATTCTACTTATCTTATGTTGAATGTGGCTTGCAAATTTGATAGAGCTTTTGATTTATATGCTGAAAAAGATCCTTTCTTTAGCCATGACTTTGATGATGGGCCTCCACTGCCCTCTGATTGGGATAATGGAAAGAGGATGTGTTGTCACGCCCCGATTCTCGAGGTGCGACTTATGAATAACAACACAACCTAATCAACTAACATTCAACTCAAATACGGGGAACATGCTCGGGGAAAACATCAATAAAACGCAACAATATTCGAATGAAGCTTTTAAGGCATAATGAAGCAATAACCGAGCATTTTAAATTCACATTTCAACAAAGGTAAGATAAGTTTTTCAAGTTAACGAAATTAAGAGTTCAACAAGTATTCAAGGCCATCGAGCACATTGCTCGGAATCAAAAACCAAGTGTCAGAGTATATCAACAGACATTGTTTCAAAAAGTTGCAGCGGAAACTTGCATCAAAACCCAACATTTACACGTATGGAGACGTGCAAATGCCAGTCCGACATTCTACTTGACTCAACCACAAACACCACACCACCAAGCGTCCATGCCATCACCATCCAGTCAAGCTGCACGTTTAGAAAAACACGCAGGGCTGAGTACTTCGTACTCAGTGAACACATGCCAAAACATTTGGAAAAAATGCTTTTAAACAGCTATATCAATTGAACTTGCCTTGCCGAACATCACAAGTACTTAAGCAACTTAAAACAGTTTTTCTTGTGCATGCTAAAACATTTTCTTTTAAAGAGACTGCGTAGTCAACATACCATATATCAATAGTATGCATCATCTGTCACAAATAATCTCACTGTGCCGAGAAGTAGGCCTCCTTCTCGAACACTGTGACCGGCCTAACCGAAGCAAGGCTCACAGTCACCTCAATCATTCAACATACCACACGTGGGTTTTCCGCAATTCACCGGATAATAACATCTCATATAAACAGATGATAACACATACTAAACTCAATAAAAACGGCAAGTCAATCGCATTTAAAAACATATAAGTATTCAATAGCATAATAAATTCATTGCTAGTTTTGGTTCAGAAAAGCCCACCTGACTTCCGAAGATTCTAGCTAGGTGGTTTTAAGGGCTATTCGTCCTCGCTTAACGTTCCGTCCGGCTTGATCCTTCATAGACCGACATCGATAAAGAAAAATAAGATACGCAAAGATGGATAAAAAGGCGTTGGACTCGACTGATGGACTTCTACTTGAGTCGTTTTTCTCTTCGCTTTATCTTTTCTAAAAGATCTCGCATTTTTGTCTTTTAACCATTAACTCTACTCGATGGTTGGTTAATGCTACTAAC
This sequence comes from Schizonepeta tenuifolia, assembly GCA_029490685.1. Classification (NCBI taxonomy): domain Eukaryota; kingdom Viridiplantae; phylum Streptophyta; class Magnoliopsida; order Lamiales; family Lamiaceae; genus Schizonepeta; species Schizonepeta tenuifolia. The sequence continues at coordinate 20,098,294 of CM055958.1, read as the reverse complement.
CAACGTCTTAGCACTTTACGCTTTAATTATGAAACGTCATCTATCTACATTTCATTACTCGAGCTTTCTTTTAAAAACTAAATTAATTCTCGATTTAACAACTCAATAGCTCAATCATTTTGCATACAAATAACTTAGTAATTCTTCACGTCACAATTAATATCATGCACTTAAATATTTATTCAATTACATAACAAAACCAAATAAATCAAACACATTTCAAGACACATTAACATTTATTCAATTATACTTTAGAACTTAATTCGATTATGCATTTCTTTTTATAAGAACTCAAACGATATAATTTGTCTTTTCTCGGCTTATAAACAACGTTTTTCCAAATCCGTTATTTTATGAAAACATATTATAAATCTTTACTCAATTAATAAAAATTCTTTTTGATTTCTATTAAACTCTTATGAAATAGGAATTTCCTTTCTATTTCTAACTCAATTCTCATTTCTTAATTCAACTATTATTTCCCAATTATTAACTCGACATTTCTTCTCGATTTATTTTTAATCCACAAGGTTTGAAAAACAATTTACTTAATTAACTTTAATTAATTACTTTCAACATCATTTCTTTACATCTCATTCCATTATTTTCTTGATTAACTATACGAGTATTTAAACTTAACTCGTCTAACATCTTTTTCTTGACTCGATTAAAACTTCTTTTTATTTCCTTATCAATTAATTCTTTTTAACTTGATTTTCTCGACTTTTGATTATAGTTAATAACTTATTTTTCTTCTTGTTCTTAACTTAAGACCAATTCTTATTTAACAATCTTCTTTTATTTTAGTTTTTATAAAAACTAGTTTATCTTATTAATTTAATTACAAATTTTCTTTGATTTAATTTAATAAAATTTCAAATCTTCAAGTTTTATTATAAGAACACTTACTAGATATATCTTTTTATGCATTTTTCAATTCTTAACACTTTTAAAAGTTTTTAAACTTCACTCTTTTTGATACAAAAGATCTTATTTCCATCTAGGATTCAAACTAACATTTTAATACACAATATATCATCAAAACATCAAATCTTCTATATTATCACAAATTCTTCTCTTTAATAACTTCACATGCAATTTGTTTTTCTTATACTTAACAACATAAATGGTTACATTAACATCTCATATAATTATTTCATGATCAAAACATCACTTAAATCATTTAACAAAATCAACAAAATAATTCCTTCTTTTTCTTCCAAAACACACGGCATTCATGCATAATTTGGGGCAATTTATTTCTCAATTTTTCATGCATATAATTCTATTCTCAACATAATAAAAATCATAGATCAAGCATCAAAATAACAATAACTCAAGAAATTCACATTTTCCTATTTTCCTCTAATATTTTCGGCATTCATCATTTTTTTTAGGGATTTAATTTCTTTTTCTTCTATTAATTCACCGATTAAATCCTAGTGTTCGATTCTCCTATCGATTTCTTCTCACTTAAATCTCACATTAACAACCTAAGTTTGCCTAAACATAAAATAAACACCATGCATGCATGTTTTCTTTCTTTTAGGGCTTAGAGATATACATATATACAATTAATCAAATGAATTATCATACTTTGAAATTTAAAATTGGATCTCTTCTCCTTGGCTTCTTGGGATCGAATTGAAAGGGAAAATGAGCTTCAAACTTTAGCTTGGATGTATGGAAGAACTTCTCTTGAATCCTCAAAGAAAAATACAATATAAAATTAATCATCCATTTTTTTAGGGCTTAAGGGCCAAAAATGAAGAAAATGGGGGATGATTATTGGATTTCAACTCAAGAACTTGATGAATTTTTACCTTTTTCTTGAAAGTATGGATGAACTAGATGGAGAATGATGATCTTCACTTCATCTCCATAGATTTTGAGCTTGAATTCAAGGCTTGCATGGAAGAAAATCAAATGTATGTGTGTTGTGTGTGTATTGCCGAGAGAGGGAGAGAGACTAGGGAGATAATTTTCTTTTTTCTTTGATGTTGGATGGAGAGTGTAGAGAGTGTGAGATAGAATGAAATTTTCCTCATACATAGAGAGAGAGTTCGAAAGAGAGAGAGATAGGTAGATGCATGCATTTACTTTCTTATTTTTCCAACACATGGAATAAACATAATGATGTTTGTATTGGAAATTGATTTGGTAAAGGATTGATGGGATGGTTTTGCATGCAATCTAAGCATCACAACTTACTAAATATTTTGTAGGAATAATCATGATTAGTTGCATAGGAAATTGGAGAGAGATGGTGTGAGGTGGCGGTGAGAGGGAGAGAGAGGGCGACACTTGTCCTCGTTGTGTCGTTACGGGTATTAATTACCCGGTCGTAAAGATTTTCCGGATAAAACGATCCGTATTATTTTATTTATGCTATAAACGGGTCTAATCTCTCCTCGTCTCATTTCCGACACTAAAACATCTCAAATCTAATTCTCATTTTATTAAAAGATTTATGATTCCGATCATCTAGTCTTTTAAATCTTAAAAGAAATTAGTCGGCTTATTAATCCTTTAAAGGTTAAATTCTCGCAACTCTCCTCAAATTATCTCGGATAAGCTCTTACCCTATCTCAATGACCTTAGAAGAATTTCTAGGCTTCAAGATTTTAATTCAACTCTATTCTAAGTTCTTCGGCTCATAGAAATTTCTCGGCGATCAACATTATTCTTTTTCAATTAAACAAACTCCTCGGGGTCCTTCTGAAAATTAAACTCATACTCATTCTCATATAAAAAACTTAACATATACGTCACATTATCATCTCAAGAAATAGAACAGATAATTTCACACAAAACACATAAGGCATTCCAATCGTTCACTCATTTCTGTTTATTTAGAAAAGAAAATTTTTATTCCTCAAATCTCGTCATTTAAACTTACTCGGTTAATTTAAAACGCTCTCTAAAGGTATAGAAATTCGGGGTATTATATGTGTGAGCTTTTACAAGCATTTTTTGATTTGACTGTGAAAATTTCGGGGTCATTGTATGTGACAAGTAATGATTTTCTGCATGACATCACTACGGTTAGTGATTTGTTGAGAGATTGGGTGGCTAGTGATGACCATGAAGTGAAATCTATGGGAACAAGAATGAGGGCCAAGTTTAACAAGTATTGGGGGGATCCAACTAAAATAAATCATCTCATTTTCTTGAGTGTTTTGCTTGATCCTCAGTATAAGTATAGGTTTGTTGAATTCACACTTACTATAGAATGGGGGAAGGAAGTTGGGAAGAAGATGGCCAAAAATGTGTTGGCAAGTTTGCATGAGTTGTATGAATCATACGAGTTGCTACATGCTCCTCAAGCAACAATTGTGCAAAATCCAACAACTCAAAAGGAGACTTCTTCATCACAAAGTGGGAGAAGTCGTATAGCCGATAAATACAAAAGGATGAAGGTGGTGAATAATTCTATTTCTGACATAAATGAAGTGGATGTGTACCTCAATGAAAAATATGTAAGTGGATAAGTGGAGACTAAGATATTTTAGTGTGGTGGAAGGCCAACAAACATAGATTTCCTATTCTTGCACATCTTGCTCGAGATATATTAGCGGTGCCTATTTCCACAGTTGCTTCGGAGTCGGCTTTTAGCACGGGTGGAAGAGTGCTCGATGCTTTTAGGAGTTCTTTATCTCCTAAACTTGTGGAGGCACTCATTTGCTCTCAAGATTGGTTGAGGAGGTCGAATGAGCAAATTTCAATTGAAGAAACTTTAGAAGACATTGCTAGACATGAAGAAGGTTAAATGTTTAATTTCTTTTTATGATTTAATATGTCTTGTCTTATAAATCGTGTTAGATGCTTAATTGCTTTTCTTTTCATTTTGTTTTGTAGGTTTGAGAGGTTTATCCATCAATGATGATAATGAAGTCATTCAAACTAAAACCCGAACACCATCGACGTTGACGGATGTTGGTAGCCTTACCGAGCCTACCCCTATGGAGATTTGAAGTCGAACTTTGTGTTTTTATGTCTTTGAATTTTGAACAATTTATGCTTTGAAGTTTGAGTTTTGAACAATCTTGAATGGTTAACGTTTTATGTTTGTATTTGGAAGTTGTAACTTGTTGAATTTATGGTTGAGATTCTCTTTTTTTGTCGATTTTCAATGTTATGTGTGATATGCATTGGAAGGAAAATAGGGGAATATTAATTAGACTTTCTGCCCATTTTGCTCCAAATGGCGGTTTGGGCCGCTCCGAAACCGCAATCGACCGCCAGGTTTAGGTCGGCGGCGGTGCTGTCCGAAAATCTAGTCGGGGCTGCGACAGTCTGAACAATGCAAAAAAGTCGGCCCGACGGTTTGGGCGGTGCGGCGCGGTTTGGAGCTGAACCGAACCGCTACTCACCCCTAATTGCGCAAGATGATTATGTCCCCACAGACAACCTTTTTCATTTTATCCCACCGTCTCTTACCCCCTATTCATGCTCCGGACCCCTTACACCGTCTCTCTAATTTTATCACACCATTTCTTTCCCCAAACTCTCTCTCTTACACATGTTCCTTCCCTCCGTGACCAATCCCGACCTTGTACTTATGGAGATGGAAGAAAACATTGATCAATATAGTTTTAGAGAGATTGATGAATCTGTGTTCGATCCAAGGCCTTGGGATTTCTTCAAGAAAAATCAACTTATAATCTACGGATCAAGATGACTTTGTCCGTGTGGATGCAATTAGGAACAAAATAGTAGAGAAAAATTATACTGTGTATATTGTTTGATTATAGCCACGGTATAGTTCTTGTTAATGAAGTTGATAAGATAGACACGTTGAGAATAGATTTTTAAAAAAATGCAGTGATTGCATTGGTTATAACACTATCGAGCTTGACCACTAGCCCCTTATGGGCATGTGATGTATATTGTTACATGAAACACAAAAATGACGGTGAGATATTTGAGGCACTTGTAGGATTGTTCGTAGCAAAACGTATAAAGCTGAAGAATTACATTCTCATCAATGATAGTGTAATAGCAGTCAAAATGTTAGAAGAGAGATATCCAGAAGATGTCAACCGAAGTGTCCAAGTTGAAAGACAAATAATTTGTCAGACCTCTTTTCAAAAAGGACCAACAAGTATTTCTATCATATGGTTCTTAACAAGAATGAGCGTGAAGACAAACATGTGATTTTGAAATTATTTCATTAGGCAACCGGGATATTGGGAATTATGTAAATCATAAGATATAGATGCTTCATTATTAATATCATTGCAACAAAACATTAAGTTAATTAATCTTTCTTGAAACAACAAAATGATCCGGGTATACTTGGAGGAGAAGTACAAGAAATGTTATCCCAAGGTTGGATTTAATTAATGGTTTGTTAATTAGTTGTAGAATTATTATTTTAATGTTAGATTTATCCTAAGTAGTAGTTTTGTTTGTTAATTAATTGTTTTTTATAGATCATATTTGCATAAGCGGTGGATTTGCTCAAGTGGGAGAGAGATTTGGTTGTATTTCCGTTGCTGAGAATGAGGACGCAAACTCAATATTACTAGTTTCTAGTAGGTTGTCCGCTGGGAGGAGAGTTAAAAGTATGATTTATAAACCTTGATCATCTACCATCATCACATGAGTTTGGACTAATTGATAAAAATTATAGATCCAAAATGAAACACACATTGTTTTTAAGATTTCACACTTTTGGTGAGAGCGTAAGTGAAGCTATCAAATTGGTTGAGGCTACATATTAGGATTATTATTCCTTTAATGCTTGAAGAGTTTGTGCATCATGTTTATTGATTCGGTCATATGTTCAAGTAAAAGAATCAACTTTTGATTGTTATAACTTATATCGAGCATGCAACATCTTTTCTAGTTTGATTTTGTAATATGTCGGGGGTTATGGTTGAGTATTTTACATAAAAAATAAAGCAGCTATCCCTCGAATCAGTAGTTTGTCGGTATTGAGCATAATATAAAAGAACAAATATACGAGAAATTAGAAGATTTATCTAGGCTTCATTTAGCTTGAGTTCTTGCAAGACACATGTAGGTATAAATAATTTAAATTCGATTGATCAATAATCTGATCTTTTCTTTTTGTGTGCTGAATTTTCAATGCCAATGCAGCCTGCCATTTAGCTTATGTATCTATAAATTCATGCTCATAATGTCTGGTGGATCTATAATTGTAACTTTTTCACAATCTCATAGGCTAGAATGGAATAAAATTTGGTTCGTCTGGCGTGTGTTAGTAATGGGTTCGGCGGGTGTTTGTTTGTGAGAAAAAACTGTGAGTAATATTTTGTTTGTGTTGTTGTTTAGGTCCGTAAAATCATGCATAAGATAAAAGTGTTATACCTTCAATCTATCTGTGTGGTCTCATTGTTTGGTGTTAGAGAAGAAACCAATTGTCATTTATGTGGATTACTTGGCTATTTTTTCACTATGAGTCTTTGAATAATGATTTTTTTGTCTTATCAGTTTGGTGAAATAAAGTAGAAGAATACATATAAGAGATTGTAAAAGTCACGTTAACTTGGAAGTGTGGAGTTACTGTCTTGTAATCCTGCATAAGATAAAAGTCTTATACCTTCAGTTAGTCTATGTGGTCTCAATGTTAAAGTTATCTCCAGAAATGATGTGACACTATTATTTGAAATGATGTTACTCTATAAATTGATATAGTGCAAATTCCTAGAATATGCTAGCTTAACCACCCTTCAATGTTTCGATCGTAACATCTTCATTCTAAACTGATAAATAGTTTATGGAGTTAGTTCAATTACCTTTCCATATATATTATGGAGCTTTAGATTCTAAGTAATGGAACAGTTATGGACGTCCAATCGGCACAAAAACTAAAGAGTCCTTTTTTTTACTAGTTTGAAGAGTTTTTTTTTTTTTTTTTCATTTAAGAGTTTACTATGTTTGGAGCCTATAAATAACTTGTCTTACTAAAGATATATCAACCTTGAGTATTTTGATCATTTGATTATATAAAGTGCGAGAATAAAAATCTCGTTCCTTTGCAATTCCTGACTTGGAAGTCGAATTAAGCATTCTATCTATTTCATCTATTTTCTCTTGTGTTTCCACCCTCATCCGGCACTGGTTATGTACGTTAGTCTTATTGAGATAATACGTGATAGTTTTTGTGTAAACTAGTACTAACACCCATGTGATGCACGGGAGAAATTAAATTTGGATATTTCTTATAAACAATATAAGTTTGAGTAAGGAAAATATTGAGAAAAAAAGTATCAAATAATAGAAATAAAAATTTCATTCAAAATTCATCCATCTATAAATTTTGAAAAATTTCCTTGTAAATAACATTCGTGGTTTATGTAGTGCTCTTCTTATCTTTATCGTATATAAGGATCTTCAAACAACTTTGGATCCGTACTCTCGATATAACAACGTATAGTTGACCATAAGAGAACATTAGTTTCTTAAGAAAAAAGTCGACGTGTGATAGAGGACTGTCCTTGACTTTTGTTGATTGTCATGGCGTATGAAACAATAATGGGGAATTGTTTCCTTTGAAACTTGAATGGAAGACGTGGATCTGATGAAGTTAATGACATTCTCGGAATCAATACTTTATGGTCTGAATTAGTTTTTTTCAATATTTTGGCCTTCAAAACATGATTACCAACTCTCGTGAGAACCAAACACGTGTCATTGCATAATTCAAGAGAATGATCAATGTTCCTTAAAACCATAATCGGTGTACCGAGCTTCAGACTGAACTATTATATTGTCAAAATTGAATGAACGTGTCCGCAGTCATTCATGATCTTCTCACTTCAGTTAAATCTTGAGAATGCGCAAGTTTTCAATGGATCTCTATTGTTGAATTGTTTTTGCTGAACTCTAGATTAGTTCTCGTATGACCAACATCTATATTGTGCAACTTCATCCATGGATCTCGATTATCTTTCTGTTATTGTGGTGACATAAGCACAATCACTACCTTGCATTGTTAAGCAATGTCCAACTTGGTTAGCTTAGCTCTTCCAAAGTGTTAGTTGTGATGGGTAGATTGGCTACATGCAAAACTTTGATGAAAATCGGCATTATTTGTGATCATTTTTGAAACTTGTGTGTCAAAAGGAGTCTGGAACTTTAAACCACATATTCTTTGATATTTCTGTTGATTAGTCATAATTTTCTTTATTGAGTTTGTGCTCTCAACCATTTTAGTGTTATTTTTTTATTGATAATTTTTCAAGAAAAACGTGGGTATACTTCTTGAAACAGAAATCAGAAGCATTTGGAGCTTTCAAGAAGTTCAAGGCTGTCGTCGAGAAAGAGAGTGGACTAGAAATCAAAGCTTTGAGGACTGATCGAGGTGGAGAGTTCACATCCAAGGAGTTTCTAGAATTTTGCAAAGCAAGCGGAATTTGGCGGCTACTAACAGTTCCGAGGTCCCCCCAACAAAATGGAGTGGCAGAAAGAAAGAACAGAACCATCGTCGAGATGGCGAGAAGTATGTTGAAGACAAAGAATTTGCCTAAAGAGTTTTGGGCAGAAGCAGTAGCGTGCGTTGTGTACCTGTCAAATCGGTGTCCAACGAGGAGCGTGTGGGGAAAGACTCTTCAAGAAGCTTGGAGTGGAAAAAAGTCGTGGATCGCCCACTTGAGAGTTTTCGGGAGCAAAGCATATGCACATGTACCAAATCACACATGGAGCAAGCTCGACGATAAAAGCAAGCCATTCATCTTCATCGGGTACGAATCTAACTCTAAAGGCTACAAGCTTTACGATCCAACTATGAAGAAAACTGTGATAAGTCGAGACGTAGAGTTCGATGAAGAAAGAAAACTGTGAAAACTCTCATGCTATTTTGTTTTTCTGCTTATGAGCCATTAACTTCTGAGAAAGATACGCCAAAAGCAAAATGGAGAAGTTCACGAGATGCAGAATTGAAGACCAACAAGAAGATCCGCACGTGGGTGAAGAAAGCAAAGATCCGACCTAGCGAAAACATCGCATGTCACAAAGTGAATGCATATAGCCAGAGAAGGGATTATATGAATAAGAAGAAGGCAGCTGCATCCGGAAGAGATTCAATATTCCAGAGTGAAATAAGGCGCAGACACTCGCTTCCACTACATTAGAGAATGCATCGCAAAGAAGGAGGTTCAAGTGGAGTACATGAAATCACAAGACCAAGTTGCCGATATCTTCATGAAGCCACTCAAGTACGAAAATTTTATCAGGCTCAGAAATTTGCTCAGAATGACAAATCAAGTTTTAGGGGGGGCGGGGGGGAGGGGGGGTGGGGTGTTGGAAAATATAAAAAATAATTAAACTTGATTTTGTAGTAGATATTTTGTTAAGAAATATCTAGATACAATAATTAAAAGAAAAGTAGAGAATATTTTAGAATTGTAAAGAATTAGGGAGAAAAGATTAGAAAAATCTAGAAATGAGAAATTAAGGAAATGTGGTAGAAAAATCTAGTAAAGGAATTATCTAGATAAACTATTCCTAACCACATATGTATCTATAAATATGATGATGTATGCTTAATTATGTCGATAAAATGAATTGTAGAATTGAAGTGAATTAAAAACTTGGCACCCACTCTCTCATACATACACGTCCACACACACTGAGCACTTTATACAAATCCTCCAATATTCAATATATAATTCTCCCACTTATATATATCTAATATTTCCAACATTTATTAAGAGGCTCAAAATCAGCAATTAAATGTTTGAGGGTGAAAGTTTTTGCTGCAGAAAATTTTGAGCACGATTTAAATATAAATATTTTTTGAGGCAATATTTTAGAGTATTTTGAGGCTACAAATTAGCTATTAAATATTTGAGGTGTGAAACGTTTAGCAAAGGCTAGAAATCGTGGAGCTTAATTACCAATTGGAAATATACGATTAATTGGCCATTAACTTGTGATTTCTCTATTTAATAATAAATTAAAATATATGATTTCCAGAATTAGAAATTGAAATTTTTAATTAAAAACTGAAAATTATTAATTTCTAAATATGGATCCGGCCTTGCTATTAGAGTTTATAAAGATATAGAAAAATTGTATGATGTAAGGTTAAAAGGAAAAGAAATGAACCGAAGTCATGTCCTAAAACAAAGTACCACATGTATACAAATCGGATTTTTCACTCCCATTTCGTGTTTCGATCTCTACTTCTTTCATTAATTGAACGACATGTGACATTGACTAGGGTGTATTCCACCCAAATAGGGTATGTAATTATCTTCAAATTGTCACATGTCAAAAATTCGACGAATGTAATAGAAGATGAAACACAATAAGGAGTAGAGGATCCGAATTGACAAGCATAAAGGCGTTACAACGACAAAAAGACCATAGTTATAAAAGGGCGTTAAAAGCTGTAAGAAATAAAATATCAAACGTTAGACTTAGATGAACTCTATGTATCTAAACTCCTCCAACTACAATTCAAACTTTTCCCCTTGAAGCCAAATGTAAAGGGAAAAAAACGCGGGTCCTTCTCAGCTTTGTCTACATTATACACGTTTACTAATCAATTAAATCCGTAAAATCAGTAAATTTTGGCGCTTATGCTGTCGTTGCCTTGATTCATACTCATAGAGAAATTGTATATTGCCCTAAAATAGAATAACACCACACATAAATAATAGTACTAGTAATTAGATATAGTTGACAGATTCACATTAAATTGATCAACATATTCCCAAGCAGGCTAGCTATTATCATATATATTACAGAATTTCCTAGTCTACCATAAAATAACATTTACTTAAAAGTTACGTTCTACCTTTTTTTTAATTACGCGAAAAAAAAGGAGGCAATGATTTGACAAATTGGAATTGCCATCAAATTAATTTTTTGGAAGATATTATAACTATCTCCAGGCAATTTGTTGACTAGCTACAAATTGATTGACTCTTCTTGGATCATTCCCACCATATCATGCACAGTTGTGGCTATATCATTTACTGTAGTAAGCTGACAATCATCCTCTACCTGCAATTAATTCACAAATAATTAAATAATTAAGCTTCACTACAAAAAAAATATGATTCAATAAGGTTACCCTCCCATCATCCCCAACAAAAGAAAATAAGTTGGTCCCAAAATTTACTCTCGGTAATACAGATATGTACTAGCTAGGGATTCTATTGCCTAACTAAATAAAATATTTCCGTGATCAAATTGATTCTGTTTTACATTTTACCACGTCATGGGTGACACATGCATTTGTTCCATTCAAAATCATTTACTAGTACTAATTAATTTATTATTTAAACAGATCTGCGAATAAGTATATTAATTACGACGCCAAAAATAATACTACTATAAGAAGGGCAAAAATGGAACTTGAGACATGCATACCTTAACACTGAAACAGTAGAGCACGGAGTGATCAACGGTGGTGATGTTAAGATGGAGAACTGTAAGACCTATAGATTGAAATCCGGCCACTAATTTCAGGAGCTGCTTCGGCCGTCTCTTTGTAGATAGCTTGATGTTTGCATGACTCTCCACCACCATCACCTCGATGTCGGCGACACTCGACCGCCGCTCCGCTGCTGCGTCCACGGGGGTGGACATGGTGGTGCTCGGACTAGTTGAGTATTGTGGGAAGGTAAAAAACTCGGAGAATAGGTTGTTGTTTGGCTGTTGTTGCTTGGCCGGATTATTTGCTTCAAGTAATTGGTGGAGTTGTTCAAGTTCCTTCACATAATTTATTGCGCCCCCAACAATTGATGCTTGATCACCCTATTTATTAGATACTATGTTATTTAAGAAAATTAAAAGATCAAGAATATTGCGAAATATATAAATATGAAAGATATAATAACATCATGAACTGGATACCAAATTAATTACATAAGTAGATTATCGAGAAATATTGAACCAAAAAAATATTATTGAGAAATATATCAGCAAAGTATGAAAATTTACATTTGTATATAAATAGAATGTTTATCATCCTTTTACACTGAAATTTTGAGATGGGAAAATTAAAGGGCATAAATAACATTTCTTTAAAATAAGACACTTAATTAAAAAAAATTGGAGGGCGTAATATATGCAGTGTGGTCATTAAAGCTAATTAAATGCCATGTATAAACAAGTAAATAAAATGTTTTCAATTAATAGTATCTACAATTTATAATTTTGTTATTTTAATGCTATTATATCGTACAGAATACATATATACTACTTATACTTACTTAACTCAGAAAAGTTGCATGCATATATATATGAAGAAATAATACATTCATTCCAAAATGTTTGTAAAAAAAGTCTCTGTATTATGAGTAGGCCAAGGGTCAGGTGGGACATATATATTTAGATTTTTTTTAAGTACATGCTACACTATGTATATCAATAATACAAAATTATTATTTTGTAAATAAAATGAGGGTCGCCTATTATTAATAATACATACGACAAAAAAAAAAAAAAAAAAAAAAAAAAAAATTAGAAATAGAGGATGTGGCGTGTACCCTTTGTGCATACGAAGGAGGCATTATGGATCGAAGAACGGCGAGGTAATCGTTCATCTGTCTCCGGCGATTTCTCTCCACCGCGATATGAGTCATCCTCTGATTCTCCATTTCCTCCTTGTTCTTCATCGGCTTCATGCGCCGCCTCTTGCGCCGGCTGCCTGCCGCAACCGACTTTTCCGTGGGAGTGTATCCGAAGAAAGTCCCATCTCCGCTGCCGCCACAAGTTTCCGGCGATGAAATGGTGGTGTGAGCGAGTGAAGAAGGCGAAGACTCCCAATATCCATTATTAATGGAGGCATTGATATCAAGATTTTGAGCGATGGGTTTGTCCTCTTCAAAGGGCGGCGGTAGGCCGAAGTCGTATCCTGCAATATTGTAGTTATAGTCTTTGCAGCCATAAATAAATTGATCTTGCTGAACGATTACTGCTTCTAGTGCCATCTCTCTCTCTCTCTCTCTCTCTCTCTCTCTCTCTCTCTCTCTCTCTACGTAAACTAAAAGGGCAGGGAATAGTTAAAGAGGGAGCTTTTGGTCTGCTTTTAAAGGCTGAGCTGAAGTCTCAGCTATTACGAAATAAAAACAAGTTGTGCATCAATCAAATATTCGCTACAGAAACTCACACGTGAGCATGAGAGAGAGAGAGAGAGAGAGAGAGAGAGAGCGAGCGAGCTTCTCATGCACTATAATGACTAGGTAGATTATATTTAAGAAGAAAATTAATGTAACATATTGATGGTTGTTGCCTTGTTGGCAGTGGAAACCCGCAAGCGTGTGTACTACATTCTTCTACTTGCCTATTTTATTAAGAAATTAATTAATGATAAGTGATTATATTTCCTTTTCGCATGCATTAAACAAGATAAATTATACTATCGTTTTACATTTAATGCAAGTCATGCATATACAGAAAAGTACATAATACATTAATAAACAACATAAAATTATATGATAAATATATACACGTACCAAAAATATCATTTACTACGGTAATTAAATGCATATCCATACTTACTTTTCTCCAATGTTGAATTCTATAATTTGCTGTCATCTTGTGCTAAAAATCAATTAAATTTTATTTTCGTTGAAAAATAAACGGCCAGTAAAAATTGTCGTAGGGTGTGGAAGGAATCCTGTGACAAAACAAACAAACAGACACAAACAAATTAAACCCCAAATCTGCAAAACCCTTTTCTCATGATAAAGACCGACACCATTTTCCAACACTATGTCTTCTGTGTTTTTGCTGTTTATATAAACAAAAATCTGCTTTTTTATTTTATTTTATATATTTCTTGAATTATTAAACTAGTTCGGAGCAGACCAAGACTTGAAAATAACATTCTTTCATGGATTATTCCAAGACTAATTTATGACCTAGTCCTGCCATTCTCTTACATGTGCTAAAGATAGTTTCTCTACGAGATCAAGATTCTGGAATATATTCTCCCGCAGTACTAGATTATGAAGATCACAACGCAAAAATACGAACTCCGTTGATTAAGTATATAAAGAGGGACGCTACTTTCTTTCTTTCATTTTTTCTTTTTAATTTGTTTTGTAATCATGGAAATCCCAGGCTACTATTAAGGATATACTACTATTTCTTGTTTATTTTAAAGGATATATTTTTCTTGAAGAAGAAGCTTAGGTCACATATGCAATAAAGTGTGTGTGTGCGTGTTTCTCGTTGGGCCAGCTCTAGTTGTCATTGTGTCTGTGTTTTGCAAAACGGCACCAGTGTTTCATCTCTCCTATTCCAACAGTTAAAATGTTGTAAATATTTTGAAAATCCCTTGTAATTACACTTCCTCGGCGACAAGGGTAAATATGACAATTTTGAAGATAAAAATTGTGACTACTTAGTACACTTTTTTGAAGACCGAGGAAGTAACTTATGTGTCATCGCATTGGCATCTTGACTAATATTTTTAACACTAAAACTCGTGTTCGAGGGTAACAAGTGACGATAATGAGAAACAACGACGCCATGCTCATCTTTCATGGTGGCAGCAATTAATTAAGGGCATAACCGACTACGTTGCTATCCATCACAAACTCCACATTATTTAGATTATGCAATACCTCATGATTAATTAAATGAAATTGTGATTAGTTTAATTGTTGGGCTGCTAGAAATTAATCTAATTACTATATTGATTTAGTAGCGGAGGCTAGCTATCACAAGAACACAAGTGCAAATCATCATTAGGAACAAGTGAGAGACAGTAAATAATTAAGAATTGACTACTTGCTCATGTGCTCCATTTGGTTAGGAAAGTGTAGCGCCTTTTCGGTTCACGGGCTGAATATAAATCTGCCCTAATTTCATTTTCTTTTTTCCTTTATATTTTGTGAACGTACAAGATACTCCTTCCACCCCAAAGTGGCACGTATTTCTTACTGGATCATCCCATTCAAAGTAGTACAGTCTAAAAAATGAAATTAAGTTTCTCACAAGAAGTTTGAGCTTCACCAAAATAACTCTTCGCCTTAATATTTGTGCTGAAAAGAAATATGCCATTTCGAGTGGGACAAAGGAGAATCTATGCATGGAACTTATATTATGGTGAGTTCTGCAGCAAAATAAAAAATAAAATAAAATCTGAGTTAATTTGTTGTTAAATAAAATTACATTTTTCGTTAGATGAGGGGTATATAGTAGCATGCTGCATGCATATTATATTCATTATAGGAAAATATGACAATCTCAACTTAAAACATTAAAAAAATAATTTTAAATTATTACTGAAAATATTTAACTTATTTTACTCTTTCCGTTTTTTAATAAGTATAATCTGCCGTCAAAACACGTACGAAAGTGATAATTCAGTCTCTTTATCCCTAATTAATAACATGGAAAACTTTTCAAAAGTAAAAAATTTGCATTAATTAATATCAAGGATAAAAATGAAAAGTTTCACATTAATTTATTTTGGATTTTTTAAAATATGACACTTATTAAAAACGGAGAAAATAATCGTCACGTACTATATCACCCACGAGGTACTATGCATTTTGTTGACAAAATCCAATCAAATAAAATGACGGAAGAAATCTAAAAAAAAAAACATTGTTTCTCATGAACTTTCGTCGCTCCTACAATTATTTGCCAATTATTGTTCGTACCATATAATGCAAAATAACCATCAAATAAGAACTTTTTAATAAGAACTAAAAGGTTCATGTTATAACATTCATATTAATGCATGGGAGATCTAATATATATAGTGCTCCATACTATTTAAGGGACCAAATTTAGATTAACATTTAGGACCGCCCATTTTAGGACCACTACTGTTTATCTAGATTATACAAAATTATCTGTATTACTGCATCCCTTGGAGATCATTAGTGGTTTTCAAGGGGTGCTCCAGCACTAGAACACCCTTAGAGACTCCTACCCCTACATCTCAACGGTCTCTAAGGGGTCTCCAGCACAATATTAAACAATTTCTCATTTTCATTTATTAAATTAATTCATGTATTTGTAAATAAATTAAAATACACTAATTAATAAGTAATACAAATTTTTCATTAATATTTGAAAATTGGAAAATTACACAATAAAAAAAACACTACATAATTAAAAAAAATTACATAAAACTAAAAATTAGGGAAAAAAACTACGCGCCGGTGCCAAAATGAGGCGATCCTCGGTGTTTGTCGCCGGACTGTGAGAGACGGTAAATAAATTCCATTAGAAGAAGATGAATTAAATAAATAAATAAAACCCAAGCAAGAAATCTCAAACCATTTCCCCCTTTCTTCTTCACTGACCCGCGCGAGAGAGAATCCGACCACCCGACCCGAAAATGTCTCTCCCTCTCTTCCTCCTCACCCTCCTCCTCTCTACCGCCGCCCTCACCACCGCAGAGATCCACTCCACCGAGATCCGATCCGACGGCCGCCCGTTTAATCCTCCTCTATGAGTTTGGCTTCACTCACCGCGGCCAGCTCGAGCTCAACGTCACCCATCTCTCCCTCTCCGGCTCGATGCCCGACCCGCCGGAGCTTTCCAAGGTCGGATTCTTCCTCTGCAACATCGATGCCTGGGTGCACGTTTTATTTATTTATTTATTTTTTCACCTCCGCGCGTGCAACGCACGCGCCGCTCGAGACGGTCTTTAGTGCTCGAGCCGTGCTCAAGCCGCGGAGGCCTCCAATGTAGGTGGCTCGAGGCGAGGGGATCTCGAGCACCCGTCGAGCTCCCTCCCTCGATGAGCGATGCAGGTAGTCTTATATCAAAAATGTTATTTCGAGATTTTTCAACTTGCTTCAAAGATATACTCACTATAAAAAAAATCTCGAAATAAATCATATTGTTGGGTCTTATTAAAATCTAATTGCGGTTTAATAAATCATCTTAGTGTATACATAATTTTAAGTGAGACTAGTATATTTATTTGATATCATTTATTTACTACTAATCTCTTTAATTATTCTCAAAAATTCTCAATTAGCATCCTAATTATGACCAAGTGTCGTACCGCGTTGTGTTGGCCGTACCCATATTTTTGCCATAAATGAATCAAATCCAAGTATCCAAACCTTTACAACGACAACTCTACAATCACTATTGTATTAATTTGAGATTTAAAAAAAAAAAAAGTGGAAAAGAAAATCAAAAGTTAATAAAAATCATACTGTTCAAAACAAATACTTTTAGGGAGAAATTATGTGGGTGTACATGTACTACGCCTACCCCTCATATCTACTTTTAGGAATTATAGGAAATATTGCATCATGAAAAAACTAAGAAATTACATCACCCAGAAATTTAGCTCTCATGTTTTTTTTTTCCAGTTTTTTGGAATCGCTAATGTTAAATTAAAATTTACTTTGAAGTATCGGATCATTTGAAAACGTCGCCTAAATACGTTTTCAAAGACATTATAACAAATTATTATTATTATTATTATTATTATTATTATTATTATTATTATTATTATTATTATTTTATTTTTCAATAATATGGCACGTACAAGTACTCTCTCTGTCCCGCCCATCTTGAGTCGTTTTCCATATTGGGACGCGCATCCATCTTGACCTCTTTCCTAAAAAGAAAACAATTAACTCTTCAACCTATTCACTTTCTATCTTTTTACTCATTTCTTTAATCTCCGTGTCGAACATTAACTACCCAAGATGGGCGGGAGTGAGTATAATATTGGATTTCATACAACAACCTATGAACAACAGAAATCGGTTGAACTCATGGAGGGCATCACTCGTTTGTAAGAGTCCTCAATGAAGTTACTATATTAAAGCATACAAATATTTGATAGGCATTAATTCAACCAAATGATCTTCATCTTTCAAATAATTTTCTAACAACGGAACGCAACTCATATTGGCATCATGACGTTTCTCAACCAATTTTTAGGTTGGGAATTAGAGTCAATTGCGTTTGTGTCGTAAAAATAAAAATAAAGAACTCAACAATTTTCTTTCATTTTACATCCTCTCCTGAAAAGGAGAGGATACTAAATTGCATGAAAAATGACTAAATAACCAACCTAACAGAATAATTGATGAAAATTAAAATGGAAAGAGACGATTATATATCCCATTAGAAAATTAGAAACGACAAAAAAGTAATTTAATAGTAGCAACTAGCAAATACGTTTATCAAATAAACCCCCAAACCTAACTCGCAACGTTCTGAATGTATCCAAACATTTCATTGTTCAAGATATTCGGTGCTAATGAAACCCAAAGAATAAGCCACAACTTGGATTATTCATAAGTATCATTAAGAATACTTAATTTTGTTTTGGAGGAATTACAATAAAGTATATATATAATAATTAAATAAATTATTACACCGCTATATAAGTGAGACCTCCACATCTTATAAAGATTAGATCACTGTACAAATAAATCGGGCTGAGCACAGTTCTGTTAATTACCACCTATTTGACACATAAAAACCGACTGTAGATTTTTAACCGGTTCGATAAACAGTTTAAAAGTGAAAATAAAGACCAAAAACCACTATATCGATTAAACCATAAATCGGTTCGATTAACCAACTAACTACGGTTAATTGTACTGAAAGAAAGTAAAGAACTAGTTCAATTTGTAGATGATAACCTTCACATAAGTATAATATATGTACTTGATTTTTTTATTCCAGAAAATTGATGTTATATTGCAGAAATTAAATAATTCAATCAATATTATAGAGATATGCTTTAAAATGACAAACTTGATAAATCGACATTGTCAAATTTATACTTATTTCATCACGCATCATACTAGCTACCATTAGTGTATATACTGACCCAATAAATAAATAATATTAATGAGGCTTACTTTGCCAATAAGTGATGACAATAAAAATTGAAGACAAGCAAGAGGGAAGACTTTTAAGGAGAAAGAGCAGTGACTAGCATGTCGTTTTAAAATTCTAATACTACTTGTTAGGGTTTAACATTAAACACTAAATTTGATAACCATTTATAATGAATATAGAATAAATATATAAAGGGTAATGATATTCGGACACACTGTGGCCAGTTACACGCACTAAAAATGGTAATATATGTTTTGAAAAAGGAAATATACCCTAATTGGGAAGCATAAACCCTAAAAGGGAAATGTGATTATTTTTATTTTTAACTTGTGCTATATATTTTATACTATAATTATAGATACACTAGAATTGGTGATACTATATAGAATCATCGAGAGACAAACGGCAAAATTAGTTAATTTTTATTATTTTATTAATTTTTATTGAGATAAACATTTTTTATTATGTTTAATTATATATATATATATATATAGTGTTAAAATTAGTTAATTTTAAAAATGAGTAATGATATTCGAACACACTGTGGCCAGCTACACGCACTAAAAATGGTAATACAGGTTTTGAAAAAGGAAATATACCCTAATTGGGAAGCATAAATCTTAAAAGAGAAATGTGATTGTTTTTATTTTTACAGTGAACTTTCTTTTTTTCCACGCGTATGACCAAATATGATTACTTTTGAAAATAATGATAGATAATGAATCATGCTGACTGCCACGCGCGCACTGGTGTGGCAAACTAGTTGGATAGAGTTAGGGGCCATTCTAAATTCTCAACATTTTAAAAAATTTATGAATTTTAATGCATACCATTTATCTTATCTTCTTCTTGCCCTATTTGCAATTGCTATTTGTATATTCTCTAGTACATTAATGTGATTTGCAATATGGTTTTGCAACAGGAATTGAAAATAAAATATACTAATTTCATGATTTAATAAAATCTGCTATTGATATTGGTAAACATTATATTTGGAATTAATTCCAGCTCTCTGTGGGATCTTCTCCATATTCATGTTTGTATCACTAATAAAAGTCTCTTTGATCTAACAAAAAATGTTATTGTATTCTCTAACAATAATGACAAACGGACAACTGTTGTCTGGACAATTATCAGTTTTAGGCTTGAAAATCGATCCAACTAGTATTATTTAAAACCGCCGATTTTTTTTGTTGAAAACCGGTCCAACCAATTCCTTACACCCATCATTTTATTTTTTGTAAATAATTTTATTAATTGATTATAAATTATATTTTTAATCGATTTTAGCATAATCTTTCGTTCGAGCTTAATTAAGGGATACAATAGTAAAACAAGGAAAAAAACGGTTATTTTAAATAATATTAATTGGACCGATTTTCAAGCTCAAAACTGATTAGTTGTCCGTTTATCATTACATTTTAATACATTAATGTGATTTCACTGATTTGCAATGTGTATTCCTATTCTAGAACTGTTTGAACTACTTTATGAAACGTAGCTAAATGGGATCCACAATAGAGATAATAGGTAGAAAATAATACGCGTCCCCATTAAAATATAGTAGTATATTATATTTGAAATTGGAATATGACAAAATTTTAGGAATTCATCGCCGGCAAGACCGTGCAAGTAGGAACAAATATTAGCAAATTAAATAAGCAAACTATCAATATGCATGTTATCGGCTCTTATAATAGTCTTCGATATGTCCTGATTACGTGGTTCATGGATTATGTGATTCATTAGTGTTTCTTTTTTCTTTTTCCTTTTACTTGATGAGGAGTAGAGTTTGAACTCGAGATCTTTCTATTCATAGACAAGACCTATTATTGCTTGGATAATTCATATCGACAAAATCCATTAGATATGTTTGAGAGGCAAATTGGTCTTGTACGGCGCACCATATGTTTATTTTTATATTTATTTTCTAACATTTAATTATTAATGTCTAACTGATCGAATTTAATAAACTCTATTTTAGTTTGTTTTTTTAACAACTCTAATTTAGTATTTATAAACTAGAATTGAGATTAATAAATTCAAATAAATATTAATAAATGTAATTATAAATAATAATAATCTAACCACACCTTAATTATTCCCTAAGTATTAATAAGTTCTCTTAATTATCCTTTAATCCTCTTTAACTATTTCTTAGTTACAATTATTCCTATTGTAGTAGGGTTAGTTGTACCCAAAATTTTGTTGAATTCACTTACATATTCTTTACAAGAAAAGCGATATATGTCAGTCACCTTCCATGAGCACCTCGTGGACATCAATCTTGATTTGCCCATATTACAATTATATTCAATTTTTGATACTGTGTTTTAAGCTAATACATTAGAAAATACTATTGAAATTATTAGCTGAAAAATTACATAAAAATCAAAGCTCAATTTATTTGTTTCTCTTTAAATTCAAAGAATTGAATAAAGAAACAAATAGAGCATTGATTATATATAATTTTTTCAACTTAATGATTTTAATAATGTTTTGAATGTCTTAAATTAAGTCACAGCATCAAAAATCAAATAAATTAACTAATATTAATATGGACTAATAAAAAATAGTGCCCATGAATAGTGCTCATAGAAAGCGACTAGCATATAGTTTATCTTCCTAACAACTGTACAATGATTAGTATAACCCCCAACAACAAACAACGTAGGTAGCAAATACGACCATGGAATATTAGCTAGTGCAGCAACTTGCATCATATACATAGTAAATAAAATTTCCAACACAGCTCAAACTCAAAGCCATTATACACTATTGATCTAATATCGATCTACAGTTATCATACCTAGAATCATTATTGTAATAAAGGAATAAACATCTTAGTAAAGAAGTTTACTTGTAATTTGGGGCGCAGGCAGAAATATATGTCGAGCTAAATGAAATTTTTGACGAATGGGAGTGCTGAAATTGATTTTTTTTTAGGTCATCTATCTAATCAATATCAATGGACTACGATGGTTCTAATCAATACATTAGTCTTTCGACATTTTCTAGAGATCTACGTATTTTGGCCATGGCTACGCATTTATAGACTTTGAGTAAAATGGTAATACATGGAAAATTATGGGTTCCTTAGATTTGAAATGTAAATTTTGTTTCAAAGAAATTAAACCTGACTCTTTCCAGTCCGATCGAGATTTGAATTTTGTATGGCAATGAAGCTATTACTTTCTCGAGGTTGAATAGGCTTAAATTGGGTGCTTGAGTCAATTAAATTTGAAGAAGAAGATCGAAGAAGAAAAAATGATGTCACGTCAATGAAATAACAAGATACCTTGATATATCTAGGGTTATTTTTTTAGTTATAGGGTAGGTTTGCTACATTTATCATTATAACATGAATACTTGACATAAAGTTAAAATATTGTTTCATATAATCGAATAAAGAAAGTTAAAATATATTCCATTGACCTATATAGTAATAATTATTGGCAATATGCGGACAACGTTTGATCACATGATTACACTTATTCGATTTTTCCTTTTAACTGATTAATGTTTTAATAAAGATTGAGGCCACGCAAATTAAAAGGGAATTTATTTAGAATAAATTGAGACATGCATGTATCAATTCAGAAAACATCATCTGTACTTGCACGTTTGTGTCAAGTAAAATCTGTGTTGCTAAAATTGTGTGCTGACACCCACAAGTTTAGTGCCTTCAATCTTCAAATTCATTGAATACCACCAATCAATATGCTTTTTTTTGCATCACATGAAAACTACGAGACAAAAGTAAAATAATTTTATTAATTTGTGTTTGTGAGATTTAACAAATGACTCAACATAAAATGAGAAATGTTTCCTTACTATTATTGAAACAAAATCGGAATAGGGGGAGGATGGTGTTTTGTGTTTGATAGAATAAAATAATCTGTCAAAATTTCAGATACTACATTATAATGTTTGGAATTAATTGAGGGTTATCCCCTATAATATTTGATTTACCCCCAAAAACGCAGATCCTAACATGATGGACATGAAAAGAGCAACCTTTTGTTTTTGCAAAATTAATTAATATTGAGAGATTTTGGTCTTTTGAAGTAGCTAGAATCGTTCTATGGATTTTAAAGGAATCGTCCTCCCCACAACTATGTCTCATCGCTCGTATCATGCTATTAATTTTATTATTTTAATATTATTTTTAATTAATAAAATGAAAAATACTATTAATATATAATGAAAATATTCCCTCTATAGGATAAGTGTGGCCCATTGAGAGTGACATGAATTTTAAGAAATAAAGGAGAATGGGTGAGAATGAGAAAGGTAGATGTGCTAACTTTAGAGGATATTAAGGCTATATGCAACGCGGCTCGAGCAAGGGTGCTCGAGCCGAGATCGAGCAGGGGGGTGCTCGAGATAGGTGCGTGGCGGAGCTCGCGAGCTCGAGCACAGCTCGCTGGCTCGAGCACGCGCGTGCAACGCACGCGCCTTCGAAATTTAAAAAAAAAAAAAAAAACGTCTGGCGCGTGCATTGCACGCGCCAACGTTAAAAAAATTTAAATTCAACGGCATTGTTGCCGGCAACGGTAACATGCTAATTTTTTTTTTTCCATTTTAACACCTATATATACTCATTTCACCTCCAACATTATCACACCTCTCATTTTATTTTCATCTCCAACAATTCTTCAACAAATTCATCCCAAAAAAAAAAATGGATCCCAACAACCCATATTCGGCGGCGTGGTATCTGGACATGTCCGACGAAGCGAACTATTTCACGGGGGCGGGGCTTGATTCAATCAACCTGAACACCCCGGCCTCCACCGAATCCTTCCCAACGTTCTTCCACGACGCCGACAGTCCGGCGACAAACACAGAGGATCGCCTCATTGTGGCTTCGCCGCCGTCCCAGCCCGCTGCCGGAGGAAGAAAAAAGAAGGGGAAGGGCAAAGCCATCGCCACCTCCGTCGCCGCTGCCGACGAAGATGAGGAACCCGTCCGGGCGAAGCGGCACAACTACACCGACGAACAAGCCAGCTACATGGCTCAGATTTGGGTGGAGGAGACCTGCAACTCCATCGTCGGATGCGATCAGTCCGGCGTATTGGGGCGCTATCCAAGAGCGCTTCAACCGGAAGTTCAACTTGGAGCTCAACAAGAAAGCCGTTAGGAGCTTCTTCGGCCGCATCCAGACTGTTGTTAAAGCCTGGATTTCTGCTTTCCAGAAAGCCCAATCTCGCCGGCCAAGCGGCGCCGATGACGGGTATGTGATTGCCCAGACCCAAGCCATCTACCAGTCCAATACCCAGGGACCTGCTTTCCGCTATTTCACAGCCTGGGACATTCTCAAAGACAACCCCAAATTCGTCCTCGCCAATTTCCCAGACGCACCGTCCATGAAGAGGACGAAGACTACGGCGGAGGGCAACTACACTTCTTCTCAGTCTCAGCCGTCTGCGGAGGAGGCCCAGTCCACCAAAGGAGAAAGCGCGCCTCCCCGACCGGAGGGTCGAGATGCGGCAAGGGCCAGGGCAAGGTCCAAAGGATAGAAGCCGGTGGAGGGCTCATCCCAATTCGAGTCCGTCTTGGGTCGATATGGCGACCGACTTACCCAGTTCGCCGAGGCCAAGCATGAGATCGCGGTGGCGATGCGTGAATCAGCTCGAGCGAAGCTGGAAAATGCACGCATCTGGGCCGAATATGTTCAGCAGAGACGTGATGCGACCGACTTGGAAGTTGTCTCTAGGGACACAAGATTTATGACGTCGGAGCAGCAGGAAGTTCACCGGAAGATGGTGGAGGAGATGAAGCTACGTCGGGGGTGGGCGTAGTTTTATTCGTCGGATGTAGTGTTTTTTTATTAAAAACTGTATTTCAATTTATGTAAAATTTTCCAATTTTCAAATATTAATGGAAAATTCGTATTATTTATTTTTTAGTGTATTTTAATTTATTTACAAATAGATGAATTAATTTAATAAATGAAAATGGGGAATTGTTTAATATTAAAGATAGAGCACCCTTAGAGCACCCTTGAATTGCAGGGATAGAGTATTTTAAGGGTGCTCTAGTGCTAGAGCACCCCTAAAAACACCCTAAGGGTGCTCTAAGGGTTGCAGATAGCCTAAGTGCTAACTTTAGTGGAACAAAGAAAATTGAGTAGAATAGGAATTAGGAAAGGTAATAGAGTAGTAATATATTAAGTGAAATAATTTCCATTTATGTAAATACCATACTTTTCGTGAACATTCAAAAAAAAAAAAAAAATCACACTTATTGTGTTGACAGTGGTGGGATGCTTAGTGCTAAAAGTTAATGTCTAAAAACTGTATACCCTGATTATAAATTTTTAAATCCTAAATATCAGTTATATTAACTACGAAAATCCTAATTAAATCCAAAAAAATATTATTTATCCTATTTGGATATGCGAACCTTGATTAATAACTATAATATATATAAACATAAAAAATTGAATTGAAAAATAAAAATAAAAATTAAGAAAATTAATTGTGGGCCACATACGTACTTAGACAAGTAAAGTGAGATAGTACGGTCCCGAGTGGGAGTTTTCAAATTCCAAATCTACCCGCAAAAGTAGAGTTGTCAAATGGGTCGGGCCGACCCAGCCAGCCCGGCACAGGCCCGGTATAGCCAGGCCCAGGCCCAGCTCATTTCATATTTGGTGTGGGCCTGGACCGGGCCTCTATCTTGAGATGGGCTCCAATTGGACCTATTTTGAAGCCCAGAATCGGCCCAGGCCCAGACCCACGACATTTTTACATTATGTGGGCTTTAGATGGGCCTAAATAATTGAAAAAGTCCGACCCAGGCCCGGCCCATTTGATTCATGGGCATGGGCCGAGCCGGGCCTAAAGACTAGTGAGCTTCACCGGGCCGGGCCGGCCCAGCCCATTTGACAACTCTACGCAAAAGAAATCGAAATAAATTCACGATTTTGCAATTCTACATAACTCTTTAACAACTTCCACTTCTTCCTTTCTTAAGGGGGGTGTATTCAACAGAGAATTCTGTGGTATTTAAAAGAATTGGAGATTCCTCCTGTATTCAACGGAGAATTCTGATAGAATTGAAGATTCTTGGTGTATTCAACAATGAATTGAAATATGGAATTTAATTCCTAGTGTATTCAACATTCTTTGCCATTACAATTCTTAAAGAATTTAATAGAATTCAACCCAAAATTATGAAGCGTGAATTCCGACCTCACCCCCCTCGGAATTCCGATTCTGTGAACATCCAGGCGAGCGCGCGGACACAGCGTTCGCTGCGGCCCTTCCAGCGGATGCTGTGATCTAGCGGTCGCTGGATTGTTCTGAGCGTCCGCTATTGTCGAGCGGGCGCCGGAATACGAAACGTTTCCAACATAAATATTCGAGATCAGACAGCATTTTCGAGCTAAGAAAACAAAAACTACTCCACCGGTGAACACAGGAAGAAGTCTCCAAATACCATACTCCTTGGATTCTCTCCACACAACAAAGGTATGACACTTTGTATTGCTTTGCCTTGCTTTTGCTATAGTATTTATTACTTGCACCATTATTTGGTTTGTTGTTCACTGTGAACATGTATTACTATTTCTATTTTGCATTAACTTTTACTGAGATGGTATTTGATAATAGTTAGATGGTATTACCATTTCCATTTTGATAATAGTTAGATGGTATTTGTTTGGTTTTAACATTTTTGAAGATATATGTTTCTTGCTTGTATGCTACTAGTTAGGATAATGACATTAATTATTAGATGCAAGTGGTTAGAATAATGATATATGCTTCTATATATATATTGTGTTTATTATAGAATTAAGAATGGAGGATTCAAAACAAGATACAAAAAAGAGGGCGTCTTATGAGTCGTGGACTAAGCAACAAAGTAGATTACTCTTAGAACTTATGGCCGACGCCGCACGTAACGGATGGCGTGATAATAGTGGAATCTTTAGTAAGCAAATGGTGGAGGAGAGAATTCTTCCCCAACTTAACGAGAAACTCAAATGTCATAAGACTTATGCCAAATACACAGGCCACCTCAAATCGCTTAAGAAAATTTGGTTATCTTATTGCAATCTTAAAAAGTTTAGCTCGGGTTTTGGGTATGATACCAATACAAAGCGGTTTACGGCTCCGGATGAGATATGGGATGATTACTTAAAGGTATGCTTCTACTATTGCAATTATTTCTATAATCGAAGTTGTTGCTTATAATGTATATTAATCTACTTTTATTTTTTTCATGTAGGCTCACCCAAACGACGGGCACTTGCGCTATTCGGAATGTCCCAATTATGAGCATATGGAGCTTGCCCTTGGAAATGGTGTTGCCGTAGGAAGACACGCTATCGGGTTGGGTAGTGCTTCTACGGATGCAAGGACATCCTTAGTTGATGAAGATGATACTAATGAGGCACGAATAGATGATCTTTCTTATGATGTTGAAAACGATGTCTTCGTAGATCTCTCTCAACCCGAGACACCACTTGCTTCCACACAAGCTTCGGAGAAACCGCAACTCTCCGTTTCCGTTACATCAACTCAAAAAAGACCTCAACCGAAGAAAAGAACTAGAGGTCAATTTGAAGCAAGTGGTGGCTCTAATGAAGTCATGGATGAGATAAAAAAAACTAACCACCACTTTGGATGGAGTTCATGAGCTCTTGCGAAAAAGGGATGAGAAACTTGAGCAACGAGAAAAAGAAAAAACATACACTACATGGGATGCCATCAAAGAGATCCCAAATTTGGAGAATGACACCCGTATGAAGGCTTTTGACTTGCTCAATACCAAATCATTAAAAGATAGTTTCTTGAAGATGACGGTTGAGGAACGAGTAATGTGGATAGATTACAAGCTTCGTAGGGGTGACTAGTTGCATATAGTCGAGTACTTTGTTTTGGTTTTTGAATTGAAAATTGTTGTCTTTACATTTTGAACATGGTGTTGTTATGGTTTTTAACTTGAATTGTGTTGTGTTGTTTTTACATTTTGGACGATGGTGTTGTCTTTACATTTTGAACATGGATGATATTGATTAATCTTTTATCATTTGATTGTGTTCTAGTTTATTTTGAATTCATGTAAATTTTGTAATTTGTGGACAATCGTTGTTTATGCAGAATGGATCATCGTGATAGCTTTGAAGAAGAAATTGAAGATGAAGAAATGGAAGAAGCATTGCAAGAAGAAATGGAGGAAGAAGAGGAGTTGGAACTTTACGACCAAGTTCGGGTATTGTTATTGGCAATAAAGTGTTTGATGGTTTTATTATGTAATATTGCCCCAACGCGCATTGAACGTGGAATGGTGCGACGGCCAATTAGTCGAATTGGTACTCGTTTCATACAAAATATGATCGACGACGATGCTCACAGCTTTCGAGTTTTGTATAGGATGCCGCCGGATCCGTTTAAAAGGTTATGTGCTATCATAAGAGAGAAAACTGATTTAGACAACACTAAATACATCAGTGTTGAAGAAATGGTGGCAACTTTCTTGATCATTGTGGGCCACAATGATCGATTTGGCAATGTGCGTCTAAGATTCGATCGCTCGCACTATGCTACAAGTAAAAACTTTCACAAAGTCTTGAGCGCACTTAACAAGATAGCACCGGATTTGATGGCTAAGCTGTCAACGGGGATGCCATCCAAGATTCAGGAAAGTACACGGTTCAACCCATTTTTTAAGGTACGAAGAAATAATTTAACCAATCACATCTATATGTTGTACTTTTCTTGTATCATATATTATTTATAAAATGTAGGATTGTGTTGGAGCCATTGATGGTACTCATATACCGGCAATGGTCGTAGGACGAGATGTAAGCAGCTTTCGCAACCGTCATGGCATCCAATCGCAAAATGTTTTGGCGGCGTGTAATTTTGATTTACAATTTATGTACGTACTTAGTGGTTGGGAAGGCTCGGCGCATGACTCGAAGATTTTAAATGATGCTCTTTCAAGAATAAATGGTCTCCAAGTACCGCAAGGTGAGAAGTTGTACTCGATTTGTTCGATATTCTTAATTTCTAACTAATTTGGAAAATTATACGTAGGTAAATATTTTCTCGTCGATTGTGGATTTGCCAACCGGCGACAATTTTTAGCTCCGTTCCGTAGTGTTCGATACCATCTGAAAGATTTCGGGGGTCAAGGCCGTCATCCAAGGAATGCAAATGAGCTTTTCAATCTTCGGCATGCCTCTTTAAGAAATGTGATTGAGAGGATATTTGGGGTTTTCAAATCTCGCTTTACAATATTTAAAACCGCACCGCCGTTTCCCTTTCAAACTCAAGCCGAACTAGTATTGGCGTGTGCGGGATTACACAACTTCCTAAGACGAGAGTGTCGAACCGATGAATTTCCGATTGAGAATGAAGACGCTCAAAACGAACCGCATGTGGAAGAAGAAGATGCAAATGATGAAGATGGCGAAGCTTAAAGTCAAGTACAACAAAGAGCGGAAGCACATGTATGGAGAATGAATATTGCTAATGCAATGTGGGATAGTAGACCGATTTATGATGGTGATGAAAATGAGGATGATGAGGACGATTGATTATGCATTTCCTATGTATTATTTGACATAAGACTTTGAATATTTATTAATTGACAAATGAAATACCATAAGCATTAGATAAACGTCAAACCGAATACGATAATTGTACGTACAAAGGTTCCAGAAAATAATCCAAATTCAAAGACGAGTGTTCAAACCAAAAGAAATAAAACGATTACACAATGTGGAAAGCGAGCGCCCGCGGTGATCTAGCGTCCGCGGGGCTCGCCTTCAGAACCTACTGCCTCGAAGGCGAGCGCCCGCGGTGATCCAGCGTCCGCGGGGCGCGGCTTCAGAACCTACTGCCTCGAAGGTGAGCGCCCGCGGGGATCGAGCGTCCGCGGGGCTCGCCTTCAGAAACTACTGAAATGTCCCTGCGAAACAGAACATAAACCATACTATCAACAATATTGATCTCTATAAACCATACTATCAACAATATTGATCTCCATAAACCATAAACCATACTATCAAACATATACCAAATAGATCATATGCAAATATAATGAAATAAGATCAAACATATACCAAATAAGCAAGAAACATAAACCAACTACATACCGAAGGAGGTAACTGTTCTTGATCGTCTTCGGGTGGTGGTTCTTGGGGTGGTGGTGGTGGGTAGCGGACACTCCAAGCATTCCATTGGGTTTGCAACGCATCCATTGCCGAGTATTGCGTGTCAAATCTCGCGTAGACATCGTTACTAAAAGTCTCAAACCGTTCATTTTGGAATGCGAAGCCGGCTTGCACATCTTGCCTAATTGAGCCGAATTGTGATTGCACATCCGATCGGAATGAAGCCATTGACGTGTCGAAATGATTTACGAAGGCCTGAAAATCATAACCCGGAGGAGTTTGTTGGTGGCCTGAAGCTCCTTCGCCACCATCTCCGTCTTCCCCATCTCCACCCTCTTCTTCTTCATCGCCACCATTTTCTTCTTCTTCATCATCTCCTTGCCCTTCATTACTTGGCCCTCCTTCATCAACACGTAGAGTCTTTGCAAGATCATAGTTCACCTTGTGCTCAACACATTGCCTTTTTGCCGGAGGATAAAGAGTGTATCGATCCGTTATGATTTGCCCTCCCTTTAGCTCATTTTCTTCGACATAACAAGGCTCAACCGCTTCATAACCCTCAATTCTTCCCGCGGTTCGTGGCAAAAGGCCATATTTATGAGCTAACCCAGTGATGATCGGAGCGAACGAGGCATGAGATCCAGTGCGAACTTTACACTGAGCCATTGCATTCCAAATAAATCCAGAAATACCCACTTTCACACCATTCTTAGCACATGTCAACAAATACACTTCGGTAGTATTCACCTTGTTTGCCTCAAGCTTCCCAGAAACATTATAAGCAATAAACTTATGCACAATAGACAATGCCGGATCCAAAATATACCCCGCAGACATACCCGTAGAATTCCAATTATCGAATCCAGACAACCCCTCCCAATCAACATTAGCATTATATCCACGAGGCCTCGCTAGGTTATCCTTAACTATTGGAAAACCAAACAATTGCTTCATAGTTGTCAAATTGATAGAATACTTTTTATCATTCAATCTAAAACTGATTTTAGGGTTCTTCTTATCTCCACCACCCTCAATAGTAGTCAAGAACTCATAACACAATGCATCATATCCCCAATAGTCAATATTTAGTGCATAATGCTCCAACCCCAACACCTTCAAATATCTCTTAACATCTTTATCAAGCTTAAGATCCTTAATCAAATCCCAATCTAAATAATGAGGACTCGTAACATCATGTTGTTTGAACTTATGAAAGATAATAGCTTCATCTTTAGTTGTAATAGTAAATGGAGAGTTTAACCTTGCAGTGTAATCGATGGGCTCGTCCTCTTCCTGTGGAGGAGTTGGATTCTTCATCCGGGGGGGGCATGATGCTCACTGTAATCCGTTTCCCGCGGGCGCTGGGGTCGAGCGGACGCTGCGAAGCGGACTCTTTGGTTCCAGGCGAAATAATGAATGCAAGACCGGCGAGATGGAGGAGATGGAGGATGATTAACGGTGGAGGAGAGGGATGGGTGGGCCGGCGCCGGCGGTGGAGAGAAACAAAGGTATGCTTTGTGTGGGAGGAGGGATGATAGCGATGGGGGAGGTGTATGACCAATTAGGGCTCGTAGTCGAGTTATATTAAATTGGGAATTTTCATCTCCAGCGATCGCTGGAACCCAGCGGTCGCGGGACGCGTGGAATTCAATTCTCCAATTCCTCGTGAATTCCACTTGGAATTCCACCCAATACCCACCATTCTTAAGGAATTCTCAATTCCTTCCTTAAAAAAATTACCACCGAATTCTCTGTTGAATACACCCCCCTAAGTTTCAATCCACACATGACTCAGCCTGTAGAGCGTTTTACCAACTGGGTTGTGCTTGCTTTTTTTTGCTTTTTTTTTTCTTTCTAATTTTAGTTTTGTTTTATATTTTATTTTCTAAATTTTGGTGAATTCGATCGGGGTTCTGTCAGACCACTTAAAATGTACTTGCTTTTTCATTATTATTATTATTATTATTATTATTATTATTATTATTATTGTAAATACCTCAAACTAGTTTCACAGACCCAACATCTAAACCCATATTAGGCTATGTTTGGATTAAAAAGTCTTGAAGGGCCTAATAATAAGCTTTCATTTCATGTATTGATTTCGTACATACTCGTTAAGGTTATACTATTATATACTTTCATACTTCATATACATTGTGGTATACCGTATACGTACTATATGTTGAATATGCAGACTGCAGTAATCAGGTTGGGCTATACTGAAACCCCAGTAAGTAGCCCATGATGAGCCCAACTATTCTTATGAAACCTTTTTTTGGACATAGATAACCAATTACCTCTGTTAGATAAAATAATAAATTAATTAATACTATAACCAAACGTCCAAAAGAAATTGTTTGGACAACATTAAGGGGAATTAAGGGGAGTGTATTCAATTAAGAATATATGAGATTTTTAAAGAGTTTCAAAAATCAGTGGAGTTTTGAAGTTAATTGACTCTACGTGGAGTCGTGAGGAATTTGTGATCACTACACCAAAAATTCTCATAGATAACACTACATAGATAACGGATATTTCACCCTTTTCTCATAGATAACGGATATTTGAAAAATCCATTATCAGAAAACTGTTACCTCTGATCATTGATAACGCCTTTAACTCATACGTTATCTTTAAGTGTTATGTATAGCATACTTTAATAGCAGTATTATCCTTTGTGTTATGTATAGCATACTTTAATAACGGTAAAAAATACCGTTAGTAACACGTGTTATATATTTAATTTTAAATTTTTCTTTTTTTAATTAAATTGATTTTGCCTTATTTTAATTAATTAAAAATTCATTTTTTTTAGATAATTCTTTAATTCAATATAAACATCTCCAAAATTTCTTTCCTGCCGTTCTTCCAAAATTCGCCCCCAAATTTCCCCAAATCGAATTGAGCATCTCTACTGAAATCCGAAATCAAAGCTTAGGTTTCCACATTTGAAGTCCCAAAATCAAATTTCCACGCTCTTCTTCTCCTTGTTTGGGCGAGTCAATTGGTGGAAGTTTTCACCGATTTTGGAGAATTTTGGGGCTACAACGACCGACCATTAGCGGTGCCACCCTCTCTCCGGCCATAGAATCAACAACCTGAACACATATCTTGATTCTCATCACCATTACACGTCGTTTGGTGGTGGTATAACAAATTTCTTGAGTGATTTGAACGCCGCGTCGCAAACCCTAATTTCTGCCGCTAGCTATTTTGTCAGCCTATCCCCGTTCCCTTGTGACCTTCAGGGGGTGCTGCTGCTGCTATTCCGTCACATTTAGTTAGGTTTTTAGCGTTCAATTGCTGTTTGGGCTACGCCTCCGCCTGCCTTGTTGCCGCTGTTCATTGAGGCGCCGCTGGGTTCATAATGGTCGCCATTTTTCACAACTTGTTCTGGTATGTATCTCTCTTAAATTGAACCATCCCATCCTTACCTCCTTGCCGGAGTGGTGCCGTTCCATAGAATGACCCAGTTTTGTTTTAATTTAATTATGATCGTTTCATATTTAACTAGGAAATGGACTACTCGTTATACTCTCATCAGAAGGAGTTTCATTCAGTTTAGGGCTCTTCTGCAGAATCAGTGCTATGCAGTTCATAAGCCAGGTTTCTTGGTTTTTGTTGCTTTTATTGTTGAAATTTGCTAAAGTAGTATTGCTGCAACATTTTTGACCACTTGATAGAGGAAATCTAGAAGAGTCCTTGGGGAAACAAAGTGCCAAGAATTTAGCAGCGTTTATCACTTCCTCAACGTTCGTTTGATCATTTCTTACTTGATACATTACAGGCAAGGTGGTCAGACTCTTCCAGAACGCCTCATTTCTCTGAAATTCGACAGTTTCGATGACCTAGCCTCCCTCTTGACTAGGCGCCACTGCCGCCTGACCTCTTTGGAAGCAACGAACGGCAGCATAGTCGCCACCTCCATTCAATCCTCTTCCATCGCCAGCAAAGGGAAGGCAGCCACCTTCTCCCTTGCCTCCAGCCCCGTCGCCTCTGCCATTAGCCAAGAGGTAAGCAATATGAAACCATTTACACTTTGTATTTTGCATTCTTCTTAAATCGCCAGTGCTATTGTGAAGAGTTTGAGATTTTCTCTTTTAACAATTAATTAGTTGGTTTAGTCTAATTTAGCAATAGGAAATCTGATCCCCCTCAGAGGTTTAGTCTAATTAGCAATATGAAATCTGATCCCCATCTTTCTGATTTTAGCTACTAATTTTGAATTGGTATATTCGGAATTGTGAACAGAATGAGTGGTAACTTGAGTATAATTTGTTCCATGCTAGTTGAATATGAATATTTTGTAAATATATATTCTAATGGTAAGATTATACTTGATTTTGTTTACTATACTCTATAAAACACTTTGCACTGCACCTTTGATGTCCATTTCTTATTCTTGGTAATAAGTAATTAATGTTGTAATTTGTGCCTCCAAGACCCTCTACTTATGGGCTATATGATATGTATTGCATATGGATGATTTAAAAGGTTTTCTCCCCTCTTGTTTCTGTTTGTCGATGATTGTAAATGTGGCTATGGTTTAGTTTATGGTCTTGTTTTATCAAATGATGTTACCCCTTTTCTGGTATGAAAATTGGTTCTTGTTTTAATTATTCTGCTCCTAATTTATGTTTCTGGCGTTGTGTTGATTTAGTTAGTTTTTGTATCAATTTTGTTTTCCGAAGTAATATAATTTCTGAATTGACACTCATTTTTTCCAGCACTATAAAGGATTTTATGATTTCATCTGGTAATTCGAGAAGTCTAATCTTAAGTTCTGATTTTTGCTAAATCTTTACCTGCAAAATATTTGTAGATGTGCAGCATATCTTTACTAATGTTGGAGCTGAATAGTTTAATAATCTTGATTATTCCCAGGAGAGGTTTGGTTGGATCAACAAATCTGAGTTCAAGAAAAACGAAATCTTTTCAACTCTTCTCTCGGACCAACCGAATGCTACTAAAAATGAGGAAGCTACTGCTGCTGCATAGAGGTAACAAGAATTTCTCCTCTCTCTATCTTCATATGTAAATGTATACGCATCTTTTAGGAAAGAGTTTGAATGTGTGGATGATTTCGGATTTGTCATGGAAGTAGTGATTAGTGTAGATTTTCTGGTATTGATGATTCTTGTGTGGATGTCCATATGGCTTTGATTCTGGTATTTTAATCATTTCGAATTTTGTTTATGAATGAGTTACTGTAATCCTCAAGTTATTGGTAAGGCTAATTTAATCCTTCAGATACCCTTTTACAACGAGATTGAGGTCTAGTTTTGTTCGTTCTCTTTTGAGGCAAATGCAAGAAATTTAAGCTAGCCCTGCAACGAGTCGCCTTAAGTATTAGCCTTGCACTTTAATATTATTGCCTTGATGATGCATCTATCTTCAGCTTTTATTCATGATTGTGGTTCCTTATTTGTTTTAGATCCGTGAAGGGATGAAGCAAACATTTGCCGAAAGCTTGATCTTCGTCAGAAAGGTTGTTCGAATTGAAATGGCTACCTAGCTAGTTGCATCATCAATGTGTTATTTTTATTTGGACATACAACTAATAGAACATGTGTAGAATGTTTAATATATTTGGATCGATGGTGATTATATGAATATTTTGGATGATATATGATGGTCCCGATACGAGTTCTGGTGTATGGGGGGGGGGGAATACACCAGTTAGGAATTTTAAAATAACCCCCTGAAAAATTATCACAACCGAGTAAGAGGACTCAGCTGGAATCACAACTGAGTAGGAAAACTCAGCTGTGAGAGTGGTGCTGTGCGGAATGTGGTGGAAACAAACTAACTCGTATAAATAACTCACGCTCAGATGCAAGGTCGGTCAATAACCAAATCAGTTGAGAATGTAAAAATGCAGTTTGAGTGCTGGTTAGAAGGTCAGTTGGCTATGCAATAAATAACTGAACAGAAAACACAAACACACAAAGATTTACGTGGTTCGGAGAGAACTCCTACGTCCACGGGGAGTTGTGAGTCCACACAACTCAGTCCAAATTCTTTAGGACTGGAACCACAAAGCTTACGCGGGCTTTGCAACCATTAAGATAAGTTTGCGGGTACTTATCAACCTTACAGATAAGTTTACGGGTACTTATCAACCTATCTACTCAATTTCGGGAAGAGTAGGATCCTAATAACCTTTTTAGGGGTGTGAAAAAGGGTGGGGTTTCCAACTGCTAGCTCGAACATGGAAGTGAGCTAGGATCGAAGCTTGAACAAATGAAGACTCAAACTAGGATCAAAAACACCAAGACAAATTCTAACACTCTATGAACCCTCAACTAGTGATGTTCTTAGAGATTGAATGCAGTTTAGCTTGTGTGTAGTTTTTCGTTCTTTCGCTCGTTTAGACTCTTATCGCACTTGTCTTCTTGGTGTGTCTCTTGGTGAATGAATGAAGGCCTCTATTTATAGGCGGAGAGAATCAACTAGCCGTTGGATGAACCGTTGATCTCTGTTCTGTGAAAGCGATGACTTGTCTCTCATCTCTACAGATTTTCCCGATTTGGCAACTGTGAACTTCTATTTTCCATCTGAGACAGCCTTGTGTTGGGCCAAATGAGGTAATGACAGAACGTCAAACCTTCACGTGACTTCCTTTTTGAAATTCAAATCTTCAACGTTTGACTTTCAACCTTGTTTAGTCAGTTGAGAAGTTTTGGTCTTCATCCGAGTGGTCTTCAGCTGATGTTCCATCTGATCGATATCTTCATCTGACCTTCTGTCTGAATAAGAACAGATGAACTCTCAGCTGTCTTGAACTTCATGTTGTCGATCTTATCAGTTCGAGTCCTGCAACTGATGTTCTGTATCTTGACAGTTGATTTGAACGCTCAGTTGACTTTCTTCTATCTGATGTTCTATATCTTGAACGCTCAGTTGTCTTTCTTATCTGATGTTCTATCTCTTGAACGCTCAGTTATCTTTCTTACATCTTCTCCAATGAACGCTCTGTTGTCTTTCTTACAACTGATGTTCTATCCGAGTGTAGTCATGATGCCGTCTTCAGCTGGAGTCCTGTAAAGATAAAATTCTCAACATTGCTCAAACAGCGAGCCTAAATACTAACATTAGGATCTGGCAAAATCTACTCGGTTGGGGTCAGTTGGTTTTGGAATCAATCAAAACTTTTAATAAATTTCCCAACAATATATGACATGATTTACGAATGGTTTTTATTACTTTGTTGTTTTAGGTCGATTGTAATTGCATATAAATTATATATATGAATCTGTTTGTAGTATACGTAACGGTTATAAAAAAATGACCGTTATCTAACAAAACCTTTGATAACAGAGAAAAGTGATTTTTCATAACAGAAAAAAAACGTTATCTATAGATAAAGATAACGGAAAAAAGAGTGTAATGTATATGAAAATTACCGTTATCAATAAAGATAAAGATAACGGATATTTGTTAACTTTTATAACGGTAAAAAAGTTATGTATCATACTCATAGATAGGATTTTCATACATTATTTATTTAAAAAAACTGTTATCTATTTCAACAAAGATAACGTAACAAAAGTGTTATTTATTTAAAATATACCGTTATGTATTGTCACGTAGATAACAGATAAATGTCCGTTATCTATGAGCGCCACATAGATATCACCACTATACGTAACGGACGATATTGCACATAGATAACGGATCCGTTATCTATGAGCGTTTTTGGTGTAGTGGATGGAGATCGTGTGGATTTGGACGACTTCGTTGGAGTTGAATTCCATGAAAGCCAGCGCCGACTGGACCTCAGCGATCGCTGCATTTGAAACCAGCCGGGGCTGGGCATACCTAAACACCTCATTAGCTTCTTTAAAAATCTTCCCAATCCTATTCCTTTCAATGTCATAGTTACACAGAACATAATAATTCTCCAACAACAACTCATCATCAACCAAAAACATCAAATGATAGGCATGTTGAGGAGAAAATTTAGTTCCCATGTACGTAAAGCTATTATACAACTAACATTAACCAATTCTTTGCGTGCATCTTGCAGCTCGTCATTTCTCTTGTGTTCCTGCACAACTAAAGTTTGGTTTATTGCTTCCAAATTTCCAAGCTCTCTTTCCTTCTCTCTCATGGCCTTGTGCAGCAGCTCAACTTCATTTAACACTTCTACACCCCCTTCATATTTTATGCATCTCATGACATTCAAGTTACCCCTCAACTACTCAATCTCGAGCTCCAATGCTTGTTTTGTAGCCAGTTGTTTTTCCAGCAAAATAATTCTCTTACGGAGGCCCTCCTTTTGTTTCTGAAATGACAAAGCCCAGGAAACATTAACCATGATTGTTTGAACTTTATTGTGAAACAAGTCTAAAAGTCACTAATATTAACATAGATGGTAACAATTAAATACCTTTTGTTCCGCAGCCAGTCTCGTTACTTTTTCATCAGCTTTTCTTTGCACCTCGGTGTCACCGCCTCTTTCTCTCTCATCCACGGCGGCGCTTCCTTGTCCCTCATCCCCACCTCCATTCGGATGCAAAATACTAGAAATCAAAGTATTGAAGACCCCTCCTCCATTTTTAGCTTCTGCTGTAGTAGAATCATCACTACCATCTCTCACTTTGGTGCTCAAATTGTTGATTGAATTGAATCTTGTTGAGGAGGAGCGAATCATATAATCTTTTATATAGTTGGAGACTGGATAGAGTTCCAAGTGCAATTAGCTGCTGCGCCACCCCCACCCCTATCGCCGTCGCTGCCACCTCGCCCAACCCCCACCCCCTTCCAGCCGGGGTTGAACCCCAGCCGAGGGCCGAATAGACCCCAACAATTTCTGGGAGGGCGCCGGCTCTGGGGTCTCATGGAATCTCAAACTCTCGTGGTTGAAGATCGGAATTCGTCCAGTACAAAAAATGGGTGAAATCCGCTAAATTCCACGAGAGTCAATAGACATAAAAAGTCAGTGGAGTTTTGAATACCACCAAATTTTTATGGAGTTTGGAAAGTTGTGATTGAATACCACTAGATTTTTAAGGAGTTTGAAAAGTTTGAATTGAATACATACCCAAACTTTCAAACTCCTTAAAAATTCCACAGACTCTTGATTGAATACAACTCCTACATTTTTTTGTATTATTATTAAAATAATAAATTAATACTATCACCAAACGTCCAAAAGAATTTGATGGGACAACATTAATTTTTTTTGTATTATTATTATTTTTTTGAGTAGAGAACATTGATTTTTAAAAGTTATACTATCGGTAAAGACTTGCGTAAAAGTTCACTGCAAGTTACGGCGCAGGATTTTCTTTTTAAATAATTAATATTTAATTATCTTTAATTGGTGTTTAATTAATCTTATTCCATGGTTAATAAATTATAACTTAGGATTAGTAACTCGAATTGGGATTATAAATTTATGAATTAAATTAGTAAATTATAAATAGACACAAATTTTGAAATAGATAATTAAAATTAAAATATAGTAAATTTTAGCCCACCATCTTCAAAAATATAAATTTTGGCCATTTTTTTCAATTTGGGACAAAAATACCCTTAATAAAGCGCGGAACCGGTCGGGTCTGACGCAGGCGGGCACGGGTCGGTTCGGGCCAGGTATGAAGCATCTGGTACATCTGGTACAAATTTAATTTTATTAGAACCAACTATTCTTGTACATTTGGTACAAATTTAGCCTTATTAGTGTCAATTGTTCCAGATTTGGTACAATTAGGACAAATTGTCAAATTAGTTCCAGATGTTCCAAGATATGACATGGTACTATTGGGACGAATATTCCAATTATTTAAAGTTATACTGCTCCGATTTTGCGGCTCCGCCTTCGGCTCCGATTTTACGGCTCCGCCTTCGCTCCGATTACTAATATAAGGATAATCGTCAGACAACATTTTAGATTTCTTCGGCTCGCTCCGAGGCCTTCGTCTCCCCTCGCTCGAATATTGATCAAAGAAGAAGCGGCAAATAAAAAAACGAAGAGGCAAACAAAAATTTGAAAATTAAAAAAAAATCTGGAAAATAAAAAAGAAAACAGAAAAAAAATCTGGAAAATCCGAAAAAAAAAAACAGAAAAAAACAGAAAAAAAAACTAGAAAATAAAAAAAATTGAAAAAAAAGAAAGAAAAAACTTGGAAAGGGAAACAAGTGCCAATAAAACGAGTCAAGGAGTGATGAATCAAAATTAGAAGAGGGAAGGGTATTTAGGTCCTAAGTTCAAAAAAATTGTCATAATTTATATTTATGAAGAGGGTGAGTCATAATTTATACTCCCTTTGTCCACGAAATGGTTGCAACTTTTGCTATTTAAGTTTGTTCACGAAATGGTTGCCACTTTTGCTTCTTCACTCACATTTATTGTAGGATTTCTACTCCACTCATTACAATACTCACTATTATCTATTATTACCCACTCCCCCTGTCTCATAAAATATGTCTCACTTTTTTTTTTGGGATGTCTCACGAAAAATGTCTCCTTCCTTTTTGGGAAATAATTATTTGCGTTCACACTACTTTTACATTTGCATTCACACTGCTTTTACATTCTTTATTATTTATTCACACTACTTTTAAATTATTTATTATTTACTCTTAATCTTCGTGCTGAAAGGAAATGAGACGTTTTTCGTGAGACGGATGGAGTACTATTTACTTAAAACCCGTGCCGTCCACAATATGACAACCATTTTGTGGACGGACGGAGTATTTCAATGCCCATATTGACTATATCACATGATATTCTCTTATAAATAAGACTATTAAATAATAATAATAATTAATAAACTATCATTACCCGTTAATAGCATTAGTTACTCTTAAATATCCTCTAATCTCTCTTAATTATTCCATAATTACAACCTATTCTAGTGTATGATTGGGTTGTGCACAAGTTTTTGTCTATACTATTAACACAACGTAAAATGACCACCCAAAAAGTAGCCCAATTATACGCGTAAGAAATGATTTAATTAGTAGTAGTACTTCATTAATTTAGTCGAACACGCATTTGTTAGTTTCGTCATTAATAATATAGATCTCAATCGCATAAAACATCGCATGATTTCAACCCTTAGACCTCAACAGCTTATTTGATTCTTTTTTTTTTTAATTCTTAAATTCTATATTTCTAGAGCTTTTGTTCTAAATCTATGTATTATCGTATTTGACATTAATTAGACTGCGAAGAAATGGATAAGAATTTGATAGAAACATTTGGCCAACCTCTTAATTCAATGTTCAAACAGCCGGCTAATTCTAGTCACGTTTGGGTACTTTAAGTTTTAAAAGTCCTCTTTCACGCTAGATTTTTGTTTCTCTTTCTTAATTTCTATAATTAGAACTCATAAGTCAAAAAATTTATTAAATTAAGAAAAGTAGTATACAATATCAGTGTATTTGTGTTTGGTTTGCTTAAGCAAAGCAAGTCCCAATTAGGGGTGCTTTCGTGTGGAGCCAAGTTCAAGTCACTATAATAATAAGAGTTGCAGGAGAATAACCGAAATTAAAGAACAATTAAATACTTATAAATTATATTCTCCAAAAACAAAACTTATAAATTATAAACATACCATCACATGACATAAGTTATAATAATTCAAATATAGATATATCGTCGCATAAAACTGGACCCACAAATATCCTCTGACTCATTATGTATTTTTTATGCAAAAAAATAATAATAATAAGGATTCTATATGGCGACGTTTACTAAGCATGGCATGATAAGCATAGATAGATAAAAATAAGGTCAAATAACCTGTAAATTACTCAACTTTTTCCAAATTTCGGTTTAGCAACCGTAAGTTCAATTTGTCCAGTTAAATACCATACTTTCAATTTGTTTCAATGTGCAATCGAAATAGGGTTCCGGCGACGTCGATGATGACATGGAGGCCGAAAAATCCAGCGTGGACATGTCGGATCTTTAACCAAAACGACGTCGTTTTGAATCAATTAAGGTTATTGGTCTGTAAATTTACCAAACTTTTTCCAAATTCCCGAATTGCAACCGTCAGATCAATTTTGTCCAATTAAATACCATACTTTCAATTTGTTTCAATGTGCAAAATATGACCAGGCTGGCGCTTATGTGGCATCTCTCTGGCCAAATAAAGTAAAAGATGTCGTTTTATGTAGCAAAAACGTCGCCGTTTCACTAACTGAACAAAACGTCGTCGTTTCACAATAGCGAGTGAACTAATCCTATTATTCTATTTGCCTAGACACTCGATGGTAAATTGAACCAAATTACACAATCACGAGCACCATGATCATCTTTGTCCAGTGAAACCAATTCTAAGCAAGTGAGTTAAAAATCAGAGCAATGCGTGGAAACCTATTAATATAATGCCCTCATTAATTAGAAGATCTAACTCGAGCTCCAATTTTGAGGCTAAACCAAACCAAATAGCACAGGTCAAGGCACTGTATAGATTGTACAAAAACAGATATAATTCAACTCAAGAAAGCAAATCTCAAGTTTCCACAAAATATTGTAATCTCTCAACAAAGCCAAAATAAGACGATAAAATCAATGAATCAGCAGCGGTGAACCGGCGATCGTCAAAGCCGCCTCCACCGAACGGCGGACTCATCATAGTAAAAGGTGGCGGTTTTCAACAAGTCTGTGGTTGCAACGTGATTTAATGATTCTTAAGTTGTGAGATTCGCAAAAGGTCTCTTGATTTTGCAACCCATTTGCCTGTGTCTGCTTAGTCACCGTTTCCGAATTGCCACGGTGGAAAAAATCCCAATTTGACGTCGTCGGAACCCTATTTCGGTTGCACATTGAAGTAAATTGAAAGTATGGTATTTAGTTGGACAAAATTGATCTGTCGGTTGCAATTTGGGAATTTGGAAAAAGTTTGGTAATTTACAGGCCAATAACCCTTTACTTTATTTGTCGAGAGAGATGTCACATAAGCACCAGCCTAATCATTTTTTGCCACAGTGAAAAAATCCTCAATTAGACGTTGCCAGAACCTTATTTTGATTGCACATTGAAACAAATTGAAAGTATGGTATTTAATTGGACAAAATTGAACTTACGATTGTTAAACCGAAATTTGGAAAAAATTGAATAATTTACAGACTATTTGGTCAAAAAATAATATAAGCTAATCTAATATTTACTTTTAAATATTAAATTCAAAATAATAATTATTACTCTTATTTAAAACTATTATATTAATATGTATCCCATCTAAAATAATGAAAATTAAAAAAATTCTTAGAATAATGATAAGAATAGTCCATCCACAACTCACTTGATAAACACCCCCAAGGGTAGTCGAAAACATATCCAAAAACACAAATACGGATTCGGGTAAAAAAAAAGCCTAAAAATTAGTCGGCCCAACTGGATAGCCCATGCAAGACTAGGGTTGGGCTACGATTTATACGTCCCGACATATTGTCGGCCCAACCCAGCCTAGGTTGTTCTGGTTTTAGTCTTCGGTGCTAAGCAATTTAATATTCGAAAATAGCATAGCATAGCAATTTCAAAGAAATTTGGAAATTAAAGAATGACATTGATAAAATTAAAAATCAAAGTACCATTTTAAATTGTATTGCCTCAAAATTTCATATTATAATTTGTTTTGGATTAG
Organism: Schizonepeta tenuifolia; assembly: GCA_029490685.1. Lineage (NCBI taxonomy): Eukaryota > Viridiplantae > Streptophyta > Magnoliopsida > Lamiales > Lamiaceae > Schizonepeta > Schizonepeta tenuifolia. The sequence continues at coordinate 20,054,785 of CM055958.1, read as the reverse complement.
CTTACAAAATCATACTATAATTCTGAAGTGGATTAGCTTGTAAACTCAGAGAAATTTTTCAAAATATAAATATCATACTCCTGTTTTGCTTTTTCTTCGTTAAAATATAAAAGTTGCTTATAAGTTCCTCTAAAATAAGCTGCTTATGTTTTTTTCTCATCAGCTATATGGTGACCGACAAGGCGACAATCCAATAATTAATATCGCAATCCACCCTTAAAACAAGTTGCATCTTTCAACATTGCCATTAATATTTAATTACAACTTTATGCGAAAATGATACCTACTTTGGTTTTTGATATATTATTTCAGAAATTAAAATTAAAAGAAAAACAAGCTGCTAGTGGATAATTTCATAATTGACATTCACTAGTGGGTTTTGATATATTCGTCGACGCGAGAAAGCAACGTTTTCATCTACACATATTTTCAATTTCATCCACAGCTATAATATAATTCAAAATCTGAAAATTGAATACACATAATACTTCTGGGAGAAACTAATTACGAGGTTTGTTTCTGAATTGCGGTAATTATTCTAAAATTGCAATTTATTTAAAGTGATGTCACATTCATCTTATATACACCAAAAACCATACGAGCAAAATTACTAAATAAATTTGATTACTTTCGCGAATCAAATTATCGAAATTCACTCCTCCTATACAATATACTCACAGGGCGCTTACAAGTTTTGAATTAAAATGATTAACAAAACTTTCTCAAAAAGAGGGATAAAAAAAGTAACGCTATTATATTCAAATTAATTTATCCACAGCCAAAAAACTCGGAACACTGTTGATGCTAAACCTTCCTGATTGAAACTGCAGCGAATCACCCCTCGACAAAACTCGTCGTTCAAACCGAGCCGACTCACTCCCGCTCTCCCGAGTTCGCCATGTCAGAAATTTGCCACCTTCTCTATTCAGCATCCCAATCCTATCCTTCAAATCTCCAACTAAACCCCACATCATCTCAATTGAAGGCTTATCAACCGCATACAAAACGGATAGCCTCTCTCTACAATCTTGCAGTCTCTTCAAACCACAGACGACCTCGACCGAGTCTCCAAAACTCAGTGAGTCGAGTCTCTCGTTCAACTCACCGAGTCGCAGCAGAATCTCATTAACCGTCGAAATATAGTCGTTCAAGAACATACCCGTGATCTCCTTGACGATCTTATCGCCCTCCGCCGCCAGATTATCGGGAACTCTGCAGATTTCTTCGATCAGTTGTATGAGAGAATCGATTTCCTTGATCAAATCGACGTTGAGAAACGATGAAACTCGGCGTTCTTGATTTTCTTTAGCCATGCTGGAAGAAGAGGAGCAGAGGAAATAGCCCAGAACCCTAGACGTGGAGAGTAGGGTTTCCAAGAAACGGGCGTACCACCGCACCCACGACGACAGGGCCCACGTGGAGGCGGTGGCGTCGTCGCGGAAGTTGGACAGCTTGAGGTAGTTGCGGCCGCCGTTGGCCGGAAAGATGGAGAGCTGGTCCTGGAGGATGAAGGGGCCGCGGCGGATGATGTGGTGGATGATCAGGAGACATTTGAGGGCGACGACGCAGTTTCCGGTGCGGTGGAGGCGGCCCATGATGGCGGCGATGATGGGGGAGGCGGTGGAGCGCGAGGTCTCGCCGGAGAGGAGGAGGGCGGAGATGAGGCGGTCGTCCGGCGCGGCGGGTGGGGAGTGGGAGGTGGCGCGGATGACGGCGAGGCGGATGGAGACGGAGTTGGGGTAAGAGAGGGCGGCTTTAGAGAGAGAAGCTTTGTCTTTGATGAGGCCTAAGAGATCTCTGAAAGTGATGATTCTTCCCATTGTATTGATTGGAGTGGAGAGAGAAAATGAAAGGAGTCGGAGAGTGGAGGAGGAAGACGATATATATTGTTTTTTGAATTTTTTTGTTTTTTTGTTTTTTTTGTTTTTTTTTTTTTTATATATATAGGTGATTATGTTGAACTAGTAGTCTACTACTACTTCTTCCCGCATCAAATAATACTAAACAAGGGTATCTAATTACTATGTAAACTTGTACTAATAATCGATCGTTGTTTTATTATAAGTCGGGTGTAGCATTTTGCGTTTCATTAATTTCACAGAATTATAGGCCCACATACACTATTTGAATTATGAACTGGTATTAAAAAAACATTGTTCATATGGTTTATCAATATATTTTTATATTTATATATAAGATGTAAATTACGCCGATGTGTGTACGCGAGTGTGAATGTTAAAAGCCTTATTTAGGCAAATTATGTTTCCACAATAAAAGTTGTCAATTAATTATTAATGGAACAATTAGCTATTTTATCATAAGTTTTGAATGAATGTATATATAAATACCATAATTTTGATAAATTGCCTTTGATTAATTACATCCATAATTTAAGTCAAATTTTCTAGCTTGAATTTTTCTATGCAGGAATGTTTACGAATTCCTAATTTTACACAGGGTTAGACATTTTAGCTTCTTCTTCTTCTTTCCCCCCTCTTATCTATGGGAGAATTTTTACCAATTCTTATTTTTGATAAAAGGGGGTAGAAAATTTAATTTTGACATATTACACGAAGTAATATTTCTATTATCATCATTGGTGTTTATAAAGTATTTATCTTACAATGATGAATTCCAATACTATTCGCTAGAAGGTAATAAACCAAAACATTATTCCTTAAAATTATATAACCAATGTTATGGATTGAAGATAATTCGGGTTTACACTAATTCAAGGTTCCGCATTCTTTTAAGTTAAATCAATATTTTTAGCGACGTGGGTATATTTTCAAAAAATTATTCATTCCCTTTCTAGTTTACCAAAAAATCCAAAACCAAAATCTGTCAATAAATATCTCGAAAAATACATAGCATTTGTTCGATATCATAATTGGTTTAATATTCCAACTAAAAGAAAGGATTCAGTTTTTACAGTTGAAATACCTAAATTGCACGATGCATTTGCCCAATATAGCATCTCCATGCAAGACCTAAAAAATACATGTTTCCGATTTAAAAAAAAAGATCCTAAAGTAGATGGAGTTAATATTTGAGGCAAATGCTGATATGTCATTACCCTACATGATAATAATAAATTTTGTCAAAAGTTCACTTTTGACAAAAATTGAATAAAATTGTACCCAATTTGACTGAAATACCCTTAGTGGATGTTATGTAGGGTTATTCTTTCATTTATTATTTTTCACATTCTCTCTCTTCCCTCTTTTTCTCTCTTTCCTCTCGTCTCTCTCTTCCTCTTCTTCTTCTCCGACTCTCTCCGCCTCAACCATTCCGCCGCCGCTGACCAGAAAAACATCCTCAACCATTCCGCCGTCCATCCTTCCACTGTAACGATGTTGTCGCGAACAAAAAAGGCAAAAAACCACCGGCGCAACGTACGTCTCTCTCTTCTTCTCTCTTCTCTTCTCCTCCGTTCTTCGTTCATCCCCACTCATTTCCGCCGTCGTCTGCATCATCCAGAACCACCACACCAACTATTATCGCCGGAAATTTATAGATCTCGCCGGAAAGTCATAGATCTAAAATTGGGGTAATGAGTTTATTTGAATTTTTTTTCAATTAATGATTTTTTAGCCTTGTTTTTACTCATTTATAGGTTTTTCGTTGAGTTTTTTATGATTTCTAGTGTATTTGGGTTGAATTCCGAGCGATTTCGATGTATTTGGGTAGATTTCTGATTTCTTTTTATTGTAGCAGAGCTGCTGTTGTTGGTTCAGGGTTGGTACGTTTTCGTAATTGCGTACTGGTGCGTACCAAGTTTACTTGGTGCGCAGTACGTATTTACCAGTACGTACCAAGTGTACTTAGTACGCAGTACGTATTTGTAAATGCGTACTGCGTACCTAATAAACTTGTTACGTTTTTGTAAATACGTACAGAGTTATCAAGTAAAATACGAGTACTATGTTTGATTATCACTTGATTTTTTCGATTTCGCGGGTTTACTATGTTTTGAATGTCGATTGTGTACCCAGTTTATTGAGTAGAATGGAAATTAGGGTACGATTTGCAGATTTGGGGGAAAATTGTACTGGTACACCGGGTACGTTTTGTGAAATACGTACCGGTAATTCCAGATCTGTAATTTCTGGAATTGTAGATAGCTTCTTGTTGAATTTCTAAAATTGTTTATGCATGATGTATTTTGCATTCGGTTCATTTGAATATAGCATTGTATGCTTAAAATTGGTACGGATTTTGCAAATACGTACCAAGAAAACTAGTGTGTTTCTAGTACACTCGGTACGCATTGTGAAAAACGTACCGAGTGTACCAGTATTTCATTGAAATGTAGGTACGTATTTACAAAAGCGTACCTACTTTACTGGTACACTTGGTACGCATTGTGAAAAACGTACCGAGTGTACCAGTATTTCATTAAAATATAGGTACGTATTTACAAACGCGTACCTACTTTACTGGTACACTTGATACGCATTGTGAAAAACGTACCGAGTGTACCAGTATTTCATTATTTTCAAGTACGTATTTGCAAATGCGTACCTAGTTTACTGGTACACTTGGTACGCATTGTAAAAAACGTACCGAGTGTACCGAGGAATTTTAGTACGTATTTGTAAAAGTTTACCACTTTTACCAAGCAGATTATGACTAAACAGTGAATATGTATTTGTTATTGAATTGTTTTCTGTCTTATTGCAGCACGAATGGACATACAAGCGGCTGGAGCTTGCCACCTTGAAAAACAAGGTCATGATCATGGTTATAAGTCACTTACTTTAGACATTCGAGCATGTCTCGTTGCAAGTGGCAACTCAACCTTGGAGAAGCTGAAGCAGTCCTTCCCATTTATGCTCATAGCACGGAGGATGTGACCCCGGAAGTCATAGATTTCGATGGAGTCAAAGAATGAACAGTGAATTGGTGTTAATATTTTGTCCATGATGGATAGTATTTTTTGAATTCATAAACATCAGTGTATTTTGAATGTGTATTTTGGACAACTATTAGCATATGCTACTGATGCTATGTATATTTTTTATCTTTATTGGTATTATGCATAAGATAACTATGTACTTGCATTATGGTACGAACGGTACACAAATATAATTTCGTTACAGTTTTTCTAGCACGCAAGGTTAGCAATTAAACAAAACGTACCAAGATTAACTTGAACACTTGGTACGCAATGTGTAATGCGTACCGGCGTACCAATTTCTGATAAGCAAACTTGGTACGCAATTATAAATGCGTACCAGGTGTACCATATCCGAACTTGGTATGACGGTACGTTTTTAGTCAAGTTCGTAACAATTTTTTTAGTACGCAAGGTAAGCAATTAAACAAAAGGTACCAATATTTACAATAATATTTGACACAATATTAATAAAAACGTCAAAAATTTCAAACAAAAACCATGACAAATAGTACACATCTAATAGAATTCAATAAATCTCCAATTATCAACCAAATCTATGTGGATCTTGACATGTTTGGCCAGTATGACCCGCAACACCACAAATATCACATTTCTTCGTTTTGCGGGTTCTCGTTTTGATGCTTGGTTGGTTGCTACTCCCCTTTTCTTCCGGATTAATCAAGCGACGTCTTAGAGGGCATGTACTCATATAATGACCTTTCTCATGACACCACAAACACCCTCGACTGCGTTTAGTATGAGATCCAGTTGGAATCCTCTTTGTATGCTTAGGTTCCTTAGGTGTAAGAACAATCCTTGAAGCAACATGTGGCAGCACACACCACGAATCTTTATCCGAAATAGACATCACATCATCAGCATAAATCTCACGCCACGTCGCAGTAGAATAATATTCATGCACATATGACAGTGGAGATTCCTTCTTAAACCTAAAAATGTGTAAAAAAATTAAAACTTCGTCGAAGGAAAATATGGTACGTAATTATAACTGCGTACCAGGTGTACCGCATCAAAACTTGAAAACTTGGTACGCCGGTACGTTTTTAGCCAAAGCGTACCGGCGTACCAAGTTCTGACAAGCAAACTTGGTACGTAATTGTAACTACGTACCAAGTGTACCATATCGGAACTTCCTAAACTTGGTACGCATTGATCAAAGCGTACCTGAGTGCGGTACACTTAGTACGCATTTACAAATGCGTACCAGGTGTACTAAGAAGTTTTAGTAAAATAGGTACGAATATATACTCTATATCATACATATACATACTCTTATCCTTCTTCATTCGAACTTCAAGCTTTGCTAATAAAGATTCAAAGCTTATACCACTAGTTGGTATAAGAATATACTTTTTCCTACCACCATCATAAATGTTCTCTTTCCAGTATCCTCCATCCGCAACCACTAAAGAAGATGACCTTACCTGCACTGAGTAAACTTGGTACGCATTAATAAATGCATACTGCGTACTCAGTAAACTTGATACGCATTAATAAATGCGTATTGCGTACCAAGTACACTTGGTACGTACTGGTAAATACGTACTGCGTACCAATAAAATAAATTAAGGTACGCAGTACGTATTTATCAATACGTACTGCGTACCAGGTAAACTTGGTACGCACCAGTACGCAATTACGAAAACGTACCAATCCTGAAACAGAAAATTCAGTCGTCGGAATTTACCTCCATAGCTTTGACTCCACAACAAGAAATCACCGGAAAATTACAATTGAACCACCGCAACACTTTCTAAACGATTCGATCAAGCATAAAACACAGCAAAATCACAACAAATTTGCAGAAAAAAAAAATCAAATTCAAAAAATTCTCCACAAATCAAAAGCTCCGACGGTAATGGTGAAAGAGACGACGGCGAAGCAGCAGCGACGGCGATAGCGATGACGACGACAAAAAAAAACGATGAAGAGATAAGCTGAGGGAGGAAGGGTTTACGTGAGGAAGAAGAACCAGAGAAAAAAAAAGAGAGAGAAACGTGAGGTGAGGGAAGAAGAGAGAAAAAAAAAGAGAGAGAAAAGTAAAAGTGAAAAAGTAGGAGAGAGAGTGTACTAGGATGGAATAAGATATAAAACATAAGGGTATAAATGTCCAAAAAGTAAACATATAACAAAAATTGATAAAATTTGAACTAGTGACCCTTTTTGATATTCTTTTCAGCTTATGACATATGGGTGCATTTCCTCTTAATATTTTGATCAAGATTGTAATTCGTCTTGACGTGTTTCGATTTATTTCACAATTTAACACCAAACTTTCTCTTAATTAATAAAACTAGAACAAATAGATTAGCGACTTTCTTTAATCTTTACTCTTCCAACAACCAACAAATTGATTTAAAGAGGACAACACTTGCATGCAGCAGGTCGCATGGGCCATGCGACCGGGTCGGGTTGGGTTGACCCGGTCAATTTTTTATCTGTTTTTTTTTCTCTGATTTTACGGCCCCGCCTTCGCTCCAATTACTAATATAAGGATAATCGGCGTGTAACAATTTGGACTTTTTCGGCTCACTCCGAGGCCTTCGGCTCCGCTCGCTCGAATCTTGATCAAAGAAGAAGAGGCAAACAAAAAAACGAAGAGGCAAACAAAAAAAAAGGTGGAAAAAATAGATTTTTTAAAAAAAAATTAAAATAAAAGCTGAAAAAAAACAAAAAACAAAAAGAAAAAAACAGAAAACAGGAAAGCAGCAGAAAACAGAAAAAAAATAAAAAAAATTAAGCGCATGTAATACACACGCCGCGCGTGAGCGGCTGACACGTGTATTACACGTTCCATGCGGCGGGTCGCATATGAGTTTTTGTGTTTAAAGAGGGATGAGACATAATAAGTGGGCGCAACCTTTACTTTCTCTTTCGTGGGCTTTCAAAGATATACACATCTTTTTATAGTGAACAACGGTCAAAAACTTAAATTTGCTAATTATCATTCAATTTACAATAATAGATTAATTTACTTGATATTTTGAAACAAAATCTCATATAACTTCACAAATAAGTTATATGTATAATATCTGATTAAAATTGAAAATCTCTCGAGACTTTGGTAGGTAATTATAATAATCAAAGAAAACGAGTAATGTCCACCTCTTGGGCTAGTCAGCTAAGAATAGTAGAATACTAATTAAGATATGCAATTTGTTCTTTAAAAACGTCAAGTTCCAATAGAAATTAGTATGAAGCCCACGACCACATAAATAGACGAAGTAAATTTTATTTAATTTCATTGAAAAATAGTTAAATAGTAGCATTACATTATTCGATTAATCAGACATTAGAGTATATGCATTGGTCGTAATTATTTCATATCCAGTGTGACTCAACAGCTTTGGGCTTACGGCAAAATATGAAACGAGACTTCTGAATTATAAGTTTGAGCGAAAAATTAGTTTTGTTTCAAATAATTTTACTTTTGTATTTTGAATTTTGAAAAGAAAAAATTGTTTGACCTCGGTAATACATTGCACCACACCAATATATAAACACAAAATGAGCGAGTATCATACATCAAGCGGGTAAAAGCATCCACAGCGGCGCTACCAGCCCTCCAATTTTTGGTGGGTCCACTAGCACACAAAAAATTTCATAATAGTGTCATCTTGGAAGATTGACTATCCCCTATAATTTATTCAATACCACATCGTCACTTCAACTCTCTCTCTCTCTCTCTCTCTCTCTCTCTCTCTCTAACCCAAAATGGCCCACATGAGCCATTCTTTTCCCCCAGCGAGTTGGCTGCAACAGTAGCGCTAATGAAAAAATGGTGGGGCCACAATGCATGTTATTGGAATAATAGCCCCGCTGCGAATGTTCTAATAAATTTCAATCAGCTTATAAGTAAGTTCAAAAACTTCTAGCATTTTAGATTAGCAATTTTGACAAAACGAAGACAAATGTCAAATAATCTTTAACATAATTTTTTGTGGCACGTGTATATAAACGATAAAATACATTTTTACTCTTCTTCTATTTTCTTTTTTAGAACTCACATGATCATATACAACTCTTTAGGCCGAAAAATTTAGATTCACTTCGGTTTTAGTATAACATATAGATTAGAACAAAAGAACATTTTTATTTCTCAAGTACATAACATAACTAATCAATATATATATGAGAAAGTGAGCAGTCTTATTACTTTTTTTTTTAGAATATCTTTCTGTTCTAACAAAAATAGTATCATCAAACTTTTTTTAAAATATACATGAACATGAGTTTGGAAGCGAAACGATCCAATTTGGATACGTTCGATTGCCTTTTTTTATGCTAGCTACACTATACAAAAACATTTCGAACGGGATGATACACGCATGAAATGATAAACCGATCATATCGATAGATAAATCCAACAAATTGTAGTAAAATTTTTGTAGTATGATTCTGGATGCTAGCCAACTATACACTCATAAAATCATAAATGGAGAGAGAAAAAAAAAATTTTAAAAGGAGAAGAAGCATTAGTACATACTATAATTACTAAGACCTTTATGAGAAGCATACCACGTGAAATTCCACAAAGCCATATATTTTAAAAACGCATCACAGCGTGTCATGTAGTCATGTATGCACTTATATATATTTTGGGATGAGTTAGTATAAAATCATTCTTCCCATGAAAATTTGAGAATCGTGCTTGTATTAATATATAATTATGTTTAAATTTATATATTATCATGCTTAATATGATTAATGCTTTTTTGTGTAAGTTTAAATAAATGCTTAAATCTATATATCGCCATGCTTCAAATAATCACAACCGTAGATCATACCAAGATCAACGGTTCAGATTGGTTCCTAATTTTCACACTAGGGTTGGTTTTTATATAAACCAATCCCTATTTTTATATAAATCATATTTACGCATTTGTTATAGAGAACAAAATGAATAAATGCAGAAAATGTACTTCACTTCTCAAATTTTCTGATTCATACAATGAAACTTTTATTTGTAATAAGTGAATTATGAATTATTTGTAATAAGTAACACTTTTATCATATAACTAAATGATGGTCCCGAAATGAATTACTGGTGTATGGAGGGGGGGGGGGGGAATATACCAGTTAGGATTTTAAAACTTAACCCTGAAAAAATACTTCAATCGAGTAAAAAGACTCAGTTGGAATCTCACAGCTAAGTAAGCAACCTCAGCTGGAAGAGTGAGACTGTGCGGAATGTGGTGGAAATTAAACTCGTAAAACAATTCACGCTTTTCTGCTCGGTTGGTCAAAAACCAAAACAGTTGAGAATGTGCAAAAGAGGTTTGTATGCTGGTTAGTCAGACAGTTAAGAATGCAAGAAATAAAGAAAAACACTAGCACACAGAGATTTAACGTGGTTCGGAGATAACCCTCCTACGTCCACGGGGAGTTGTGAGTCCACACAACTCTGTCCAAGTTCTTCTGGACAAACCACTCAGCTTACGCGGGCTGAGCAACCGTTATGGATAAGTTTGCGGGTACTTATCAACCTTACAGTTTAGTTTACGAGTACTAAACGACCTAACTACTCAGTTGCAGGAAGAGTAGGATCCAAAACCTTTTCAGGTGAAAGAAAAATGTGTTTCCAACTAAAAGCTCGAACGGGATGTGAGCTATGATCTACTCTCTATGAACTCTCACTAAGTGATGTTCTCAAGGCTCGATCTAAAGACACAAAACTAACTAAATCTAGAACTCTCAACAAGTGATGTTCTAAGAGATTCACTTCAGTTCAGCTCGTGAAGAATATTGCTCTTTCTTTTCACTCTCAGATTTCTTCTCGCGTGTGTGTCTTATATCTTCTTCGAATGAATGAAGGCCTCTATTTATAGGCGGAGAGTATCAACTAGCCGTTGGAGGAGCTGTTGATCTCTGTTCTTTGAAAGCGATGGCTTGTCTCTGATCTCTGAAGATTTTTCCGATATGGCATCTGGCTCTTCTGCTTTCCATCTGAGATAGCCTTGTGTTGGGCCAAATGGGGTAATGACTGAACGGTCAAACCCTCACGTGACTTCCTTTTTGAAATTTAAATCTTAACAACAAACTTCCAACAAGGAGTGGTCGGTTAAGACTTTCGAACTTCAGCTAGCTTGTTCTTCAGCCGATGTTCTATCTGACAACCAACAGTTGAACTCTCAGCTGACTTCGTCTTCAAGCTGTTGATCTTCTTGGTTGAGTTCTACAATTGATGTTCTGAAACTGAACACTCGGTTGTCTTCCTTGTATCTGGTCAGTTGGGTTCGAATGCTCAGATGACTTTCTTTCATCTGATGTTCTCTTCCCCTTTATTTTTTCTCATCTGATGAACGCTCAGTTGTTTTCCTTCACAACTGATGTTCTGAAGACTTCCCCCTCTTTACATCTGATCATGTGAGCTCTCAGTTGTATTTCTTGACAACTGATGTTTTGTCTGAGTGATGCCTTGTTGCCATCTTCAGCTGGAGACCTGTAAAGATAAAATCTTAACTTTACTCAAATAGCGAGCCTAACTTCTAACATTAGGTTCTGGCAACATCTACTCGGTTGGGGTCAGTTGGTTTTGGAATTCATCAAAACTCTTACTAATAAATTTTCCAACAATTTCCCCCTTTTTGATGATGCCAAAACCACTTACAACTTTAAACCACTACTGATCCAAACCTCACTAACTTATCTAAAATCTCAGCTGAAATTCTAAACAGTCTATAAGATAAAACATTAAAGGGTTAGCACAGTTATAACATGGTATTTAAAAGACTTTGTGATTCAGAGCTTGGACAATGAGGGATTGTTCATCAAGGTGAATCTTATAACAGAATAGTTTTCATTACAACTGATTGTTACAAAAGATAGGCTCAAACACCCAAAAATTTTTTACAACAGTTGCTCAAAAACTACACCAGCTCAAAAATACTCTTGACCGTACTTTCTGAAGATACGGTCAAAGATCTCTCTCTTCGCAGCTGACTCGATCCCGGTGTTGACACCATGTTCCTTGCACACTTGTCTCGCCTCAGCCATGATCGCATTTCTGTTTGGAGTACTTGTGCGATCATCTGAGGGCGATATCTGACCTTCTGCGGAACCGGAACAGTGTTGGGATCGAGCTGAGCTTTCACCATAGCTCGCTGGAACTGACTGAACATTCCAGGATCTCCAGATCTGAGCTCCCACAAGGCTTCCTTGAAGGCTTGCCTTGGGTCTTCAGTTGAGTAGACCTTCCTGTAGTAAAAGTCATTGATGAATTCGTGCTTGAACTGCTCCCAGTCATCGTTCCATTCAGCGTTCATCCACTTGTCAGTATGTGGGAACCGTGACTGGAACGGGGCATTTCTCTGCAGCTGCTGAGTCTTCTTCCTAGCCTCAGCCTTCATCTGCTGTTTGTTTATTTTTCGGACGCTCCGGCTGGCTTTATTTCTGTCGACATTCTTTTTAATTTTGGCCAGTTCCTTCTCGAACTTGGCCACCTTCTTGGCTTGATCAACAGCGAACTTTTTGATCCAAGAGGGATTCAAATAGTTCTCCTTGGACTCCCCCATAGCTTTTGCAGCTTCGATGCAATCTTCAACTGAGATTCCGTCAAGATCAGCATCTAGCTCAGCTGTAAGCTCGGCTACGAGGTCGTGGGAGACTTCCAGTTCCTGCTCTTGCTCTTTTGCAGACTCCTTTAGCTGCGATCCTTCAGCTTCTTCCCTTTGAGTTTCAGCTGGCCCTCCTTCTTCCCCCTGCTGAAGGTGAACACATTTCCCCTGTCCAGCAACAGCTGCTGGCTCCTTTCCTTCCCCCTTTTTGGCATCATCCAAAAGGGTGGCAACTGAGCCATCCAGGGAGGTCAGCTTGGCCTCAGCTTGTTGAACTCGGGAGAAGAGTTCTTCCACAGCATCTTTCTCTTCCACCTTCTTTGCTAGCTCCAGGTCTTGACGTTCTTGCTCAGCTTTCTTCAAGGTGTCAAAGGTTGCAGAGACATCTTTGTGAAGGGTGACGAACTCAGCTCGAAAATTTTCAAACTGAGACATCCACTCCTGATCTTGTGTCTGCTGGGACATTGCCAGATTGGATTCAGCAACAGACTTGAAGACGTTGAAGTCCGAGCTGAGTCCTTGAACTGCCTTCTTCAGATCTTTGACGTCCGAGCTGGTAAAAGTGGAGAGGCCTTCCAGCTTGTGCTGTAGGGAGGAGGAGAGTTGTTCCAGCCGACTCTTCAAGGATGCATTTTCCTCCATCAGCTGATTCATCTTGTCAGCTTGCTCTTCCTTGTTGTGCTCGATTTTGGACAACAGCTCATGCCTCAGCTGGTTGACCCTCTCAGTGATCAGCTCACAGATAGCATCGGTGGAGTGAGCTGGCTGATCAGAGGGTCCAGGCAGTTGTTGCTGATGTGCCTGGGCTGTTGGATCCACTACAACTAGGGCTGTTCGGCTAGCCAGGTACTCCTTAAGCTTTGCTTCTTCCCTCTTGGCAGCCAATTCAGCTTCATCGACATCCTCCAAATGGCCGGCATTCTTGGCTAACATGTTATCAAGAAATTGCACGGCTCCAGGATTGTGGCACAGCTCTTTGGTGTCTTTCCCTTCTTGTTGACTCAGATCCAAGCGGCGACGGAGCACGACCACCTTCTGGTTGTAGGCAACCTCAAGATCCTGGTAGTCGAAGTACACCCTCAGGTTGGATTCATCAATCTTCAACCTGTCCCATCCGTGGATCCTCAGGTTTTCCTCCTTGACGTACCAGTAGCTGAATATCACGCTGAACTGATAGAGCAGTTCAGTTTCGAACATGGCGAAGATGGGCATCGAGCTGGCCTCAGGGAACATGCCTATCAGTTTGCGAAAGCAGTAGTCCAGTCTGCCTTCATATTCAGCCAAGATCGCCTGGTGGTTGGCCTCTTCATCAATTTGGGGTAGGTCTATATCGAAAGAGATGGGTTCAACGGTGTCATCAACGTTGGCCAAAGGAACGGTCTCAACGTTGGCATCGAGCTGAGAGCTCGAAATTTGGGATTCAGTTGGGGAAGAGGGTTCAATGGTTTCCTCAACATCGGCCGAAAGAGCGGTCACGATGTTGGCATCGAGCAGAGTGCTCGGAATTTCTGGCTCGGTTTGGTTAGAAAGAGCAAGAGGCTCTGGGGGCGGTACGACATTCTCTCCTGCCGTGGGGGAGGTGGTTACATCTTCGAGGTCCTCAGATGAGGATGATGCATCTGACGCCTCCATGCCCTCAACCTCATCAGCTCCGGGTGCTCGAGGTACGATCTCGAATGATGCGGCCTCAGCTGATCGGCTGGATTCGGAACGCTCCTCAGCAGGCGTTGACTCAACCTGCGCTCCCTCCTTGGCTGGAGCTTGCTCCTCAGCTGGCTCCTCAGCTGGAACCTCAACTGGCTCATCAGCTGACTCATCAGCTGGAACATCAGTTGGCTCATCAGCTGGCACCTCAGCTTCCTTCTTGGTGGTCTTCTTGAACCTTACCCTTAACTTTTTGTGGGCAGGTTCGTCAGCCGATTCCTTTTCAGCCTCAGCTCGGCAACGTGAAGTTTTGGATTTGGCGGGGCGAGCAGCGGCTTGTTCCCCCTCAGCTGTTGACTCAGCTGGCTTTCCCGACTCCCTCTTGTCCTTAGGAGTGTAGACACTCCTCAGCACCTCATGTGCTTTCTTGGCTGTCGGGAACAGCAGCAGCTTCTTCAGCGGCGTCTCCTCGCAGTCAGCCCAGACCATGTTGCGGTCCTTTGTTGCGAGGAGGATGAGGGTGGAAATCTTGCAGCCGAAGTTGAGTGTGCCCTTCACACTCAGCAGCATCTCTCCAGACTCGGTTGTAGTCTCGGAGATCTTCGACTTTTCCACCATCAACTGGTTCAAGAAATATTGGAACCAGTTGATTTGGTGTTGGTGCTCCAGGGCCACCAGCTGCTTCAGTTTGGGTTGGCTGATGTCGCCGAACGCGCCACTGTATCCGAACACTACCTTCGACACGGTGTCGAACAGCAGGCGGTGTTCCGGCTTCAGCTTTGTCCGTTGCATGTTGCTCCTCAACCGCTCCGGCTCGATCAGAGCATCCTGAAGGAATTCATCCGCCTGTTCGTCGGTAATATTCTCCAGGAACTCGGTGGCGGTGTGGTTGATTGGTATGATGTACCGGAGGACATCGGACACGTCGATGGGGAAGGAGACACGACGTATCGTCCTTGCCGGAACATCTCTTTGACGGCACGACACCTCCGTAGTGACTCCTGCCGAACTGTCAAGAGGGCGAACGAGATTGACGTAGAATTCTCCGACTTGGCGCCTGAGCAAGTGGGAGGGGCAGAGCTTGGCCCATTCCAGGAGTCCGTTCTCATGGAGAGTATTGGCGAGTGGGGCTAGGACCGGCGACTCCAGATCCTCGTCGGAGAGGATCTGCTCGAAGTGTATCTTCGATACCAACATATCGAATGATTCTTCATAAGTAGTGGGGACGAGGGAAGGTCCGGATGAAGTCATCTTCTTACTTTTTGGGGCCATTTAAGATCACTGAAATGAGAATATATATAGGAGAGGAAAGAAGATCTTTTTGCAGAAACGGGTTAGGCAAAAACTGGAAGACGATGAATAGTAATATTTGATAAGCATAAATGAGGAAAGTAGGAGATATCTCCCTGATTTTTCGCCTTATATAGGTCTTTGACTCGGATGAGATCTATGGCTGGGGTTAAATGGCACGAATCCATCGACGGCTGAGATTACGCGACTGTTGACTAACTTTGACTTGACGTTTTGATCCGAGTTCCAACCAGTGCGTGAGAAGGTGTACAGTTTCATGTCAGCCCAGTCGCACTATAAAGTAGGCTATGGATGTTCAGCCGTACTTTGCATTTAATGCGACATTATGGCTATTTTAATGTAACTGACTAGCTCAGGAATGTTTGAATTTATTTCAAACATTCTCATTTAAGAACATAACACCTTCAGTCATAAATGTTACCTGCCAGCTGATGTCGAGATCAGCTGTATACCTCAGTTGAGTTCATCAGTTGCCGCATACCATCAACTGACTCGAGTTCGTCAGTTCAGCTGATGTCTGAAGTCTTCAGTTTGCAATCCGTATCTGACATTCCCCCTTCATCTGAGCTTCCCCCTCAGATAGATGTCTGTCTCTTTACCTCAGCTGGTTCCTTATCAGGTGGATCTAACAATCCAAGTAAATTACATAGCATTTTGAACCGCGCTTCGGCTAGAGGTTTAGTGAAGATATCAGCCCTCTGAATCTCAGTTGGGATCTTCTCTATGGACACATCCTTCTTCTCAATATGATCTCGGATGAAATGATGACGGATGTTGATATGCTTTGTCCGAGAATGGTGAACAGGATTCAGAGAGATAGCTATGGCACTCGAGCTATCACAATGAATGGGAACCTGTCCAGTTGCAACTTCATAATCTCTCAGCTGTTGCTTCAGCCACAACACTTGCATGCAACAGCTTCCAGCACCCATATATTCTGATTCGGTTGTAGAAGTAGCAACACATGCTTGTTTCTTGGAGAACCATGAAACCAGCTTGCTTCCCATGAACTGACAGTGTCCAGAAGTAGACTTCCTGTCCAATCGATCTCCGGCTAGGTCCGCATCTGAGTATCCGGTCAGTTGGATATTGTCGTCAGTTGGATACCACAATCCAACATTAACAGTTCCCTTCAGATACTTGATGATGTTCTTTGCTGCCAACATGTGTGCTTCTCTTGGTTGAACTTGGAATCGAGCACACACTCCAACTGCGTATGATATGTCGGGCCGGCTGGCAGTTAGATATAGCAGAGAACCGATGATCCCTCTATACTTGCTGGCATCCACGAGTTTTCCTTCAGATCCAGGTTCAATCTTCCAGTTAGTATTCATTGGGATCCTTGTTGTCTTACTTGTCTGCAATCCGAACTTGGTGATGAGCTCCTTTGTATAGTTGGACTGATTGATGAAAACCCCTTCTGGTGACTGCTTCACTTGTAATCCAAGGAAATAATTCATCTCACCCATCATTGACATATCGAACTTCTCCTTCATGAGATCTGAAAACTTTTTGCACAGCTCCTCTGACTTGGAACCGAATATGATGTCATCCACGTAGATTTGCACTACAAGTATATCATCTCCAACTTTGATGGTGAACAGGGTTTTGTCAACTGATCCTCGTTTGAATCCCGAGTTCAGAAGAAAACCACAAAGAGTGTCATACCAGGCCCTTGGCGCTTGCTTTAGTCCATAGATAGCTTTCTTCAACTTGTACACTCTTCCATCTCCAGTCTCAAAACCAGGAGGCTGTTCAACATACACATCTTCCTTGATATCTCCATTGAGGAATGCACACTTCACATCCATCTGATACACTTTGAACTTGTGATGTGCGGCATAAGCTAGAAAGATTCGGATGGCTTCCAGCCTTGCAACTGGTGCGAAAGAGTCTTCAAAGTCGATTCCTTCTTGTTGGCAGTATCCTTGAGCTACCAACCTTGCTTTATTCCTCACAATGAATCCAATGGCGTCTCTCTTGTTTTTGAAAATCCACTTCAATCCAATCACCTTGACACCATTTGGTCTTTCTACCAACTCCCATACACAGTTGCGTAGAAACTCATTCAGTTCTTCTTGCATGGTTGTTGTCCAGTGGACACAGTTGAGAGCTTCCCCAACATTCTTCGGTTCTGGTACATCAGCTACAAAGCAAGAAATCATGGCAACATCTCCAGCTTGCTCGAATTCCTCTAGAACTGCCAACTCCTCAGCATATTGGGCATAAGTGTTGGAATTTTCTTCGGTTGATTCTGGATTTGCAACTCGGCTCCTTGTACGCACACCCTCGGTTTGATCGCCGATGATGTTGTCAGTGGAATGAACTTCGTACCATCTCCGGTTGCGTCTTCCTTCTTCTTCCAACTGTGGCTGTTCCGTAATCTGAGTTGGAGTCTTCAGAGCTGGTGAATGATCAGCTGTTGAGTCTGGATTCTCAACATTGACATTAGTTTGAACCGGACTCGGCTGAGCTTTGGATGCTGATGCAGTTGGAGGAGCATCAGCTGAAGTTCCCCCTTGGGATGAGCTGGGGTCTTCGCATTCATCTTCAGAGGAGTATGGATCCTCTTCCTCAGTTGCCCAAACCAGTGGTTCAGCTAGGTTCTTTCCCTTAGAGCTTGCGATCTGGTGAGAACAGGTGGAGCTTGTATATCTGCCTGTTGTTCTTTGACCTGTTCCCTGTACTCAAAAGTAGATTCATCAAAACTAACACGAGGTGTTATTTCCACAACACGAGAGCTGTTGTTGAAGACTCTGTATGCCTTGATTCGAGCAGCATATCCAAGAAATATGCCCTTCGAAGCTTTGGCATCAAAAGTTTTCAACTGAGTCTTCCCATTGTTGTGAATATAACACTTAGAACCAAAAACGCGAAAATATGAAATATCTGGCTTTCTGCGTCTCCATAGCTCATATGGTGTTTTTCCCAACCGCTTGGTTAGAAGAGACCGGTTCTGAGTGTAGCATGCAGTGTTGATCGCTTCAGCCCAAAATCTCTTTGGCAGAGCTGAGCTGGCTAACATGGATGTGGCTGCATCCTTAAGCGTTCTGTTCCTTCGCTCAGCTACTCCATTCTGTTGCGGAGTACGCGCGGCTGATGTCTGATGGGTAATTCCATTCTTCTCGCAATACTCGATGATGGTTTCATTGAGGAACTCGATTCCACGATCTGATCGGATAGAAATGATCTTCATCTCTTGTTGGTTTGATATCCGATCCATCAGCTTGGGCAGCTCATCTCGGGTTTCACTCTTGTGACGCATGAAAATGGTCCACGTGTACCTCGAGTAATCATAAGTTACAACCAGTGTATATTCGTTGCCATTTATGCTCTTTGGTGTAACTGGCCCGAAGAGATCCATATGGATCAACTGTAACACTCGGTCGGTTGAGGGAGTTGACTTCAACCGGAAGGAGGATCTAGCGAGCTTTCCCAGCTGGCATGCACTGCAGATGTGTGTTGTTGAAAACACTCGGTTTGGTATGCCTCTTGCATGTTTTTGTCTGGCGAGTCGGTTCATCGTCTTGAAGTTCAGATGGTTGAGCCTTTTGTGCCACAGCCAGCTTACATCAGAACTGCTCTTTGATAACAGGCAGGTGTCAGGGAGGCTGTTGTTCCAGTCAGCGTAGTAGACATTCCCTGTTGGTGATCGATTTGCCAACAATATCACCTGCTTTGATCCGACATCTTTAACCCTGCAACCCCGTGCATCAAACTTGACAGAGAAACCATTATCACAGAATTGGCTGATGGAGAGCAAGTTATGCTTCAATCCATCAACATAAGAGACATTAGAAATTGAAACATGATTGGTTTCAAGGGTACCGTAACCTCTGGTGTAACCTTTTGAGTTATCGTCAAAAGTAACTGATGAACCTTCTTTCTCCACGAAACTTCCAAGCAAATTCTTCAGATTCGTCATGTGTTTCGAGCATCCACTGTCCATTACCCATATTGTTGCAGACGCCTTCTTCTTCCTCAGCTGTTTCTCCTGTACCTGCAAAGAGAAACTCGCTTAGGTCCCCAATTTCAGTTGGGTCCTGGAGGGTTAGAACCAGTTCCCCCTGGAACTGTGCGTCGCTTTTCCCTGTATACTCGGATGGATTTATCATTCCAGATCACTTTGCCTTGATCATCAACTATAACAACACCTCGGTTATCCTTAGGCTTGTTGTTAGTAGTGATGTTCTGTTTCTTGGGAGGAGTTGGATTTCTCCCATGTTGAGCTTTAGGAGGTGAGGCTTTCCCCTTGTTTTGATGGCGATTTTTATCCTGTTTGATTTGTCTGAATGATTGGACGCCATGTTGGAATCTTTGTTGCTGATTCTGATTCCAACTCCTTGAGTGTTGTTGATAGGTGTTCATGCCCTGTTGATGATTCATGTTGTGGCATGTCCAACTGTTCGACATGTTCCTTATCGGTTGACTCGGTTGGAACCTTTGGTTGAATTGGGGATGGAACCGCTGTTGATTCAAATGATTGAACCCTTGTCGGTTCTGCGGTCGGTTCCATTCTTTCTGTTGTTGACTTTGAGGTTGATGCAGAGGTTTGTTCTGATTCTGAGTTCGGTTGCGATTATGTCTTCGACGCCTCTGATTCCTCTTCTGACTTTTGATACATTCCCCCTCGGTTGGTGTCCCAACCGATGGAACATTCTGTTCTTCATCTACTGTTCCTTTTCCCTTCTCAGTTGTGGTTGTATTGGTCGGTTGAGCTTGCTGAGAAACGGAGGTTGAAATATTTTGTGTGGACTCAGGTTCCACTGTGTTCGGTTCATTAGCTTTAACCTCGACAGCTTTGATGAAGGTTGCTGGAGGAATTCCACTATCTTTAATCACATCATAACCGAGTCCTGACACGTCATCCATCTGTCTGCTTTAACTGATAAGATTCTCTATGATCTTGGATGACTGATACAGCTTGATTAGATTGTCCTTCTCAGTTTGCAACTCCTTGAGGAGGACATTTATCTGCTCGGTTTGTCCATCTGACTTCTTTATCAGCTGCTCGATCTGAGCCTCTTGATTTTTCAACTGATCTTGTTGTTCCTTGATCTGCTTTGTCAACTCTTTATCAGTTGGAGCCTTAGCCTCGTTCAGTTGACTCTTGAGATTCTCAATCTCCTCGGTTGGCTCTTGATCAGATCATCCTTTTCGATTAAGGAATCTTCAAGTTTGGCGAACTGAGCTTGAAGACTCTTAAACTCAACCGATTGGTGATGCAGTTCCTCACTGAGTTCTTGAAAATCACTCCAGGAGGGTTCCAACTCTTCGTCCAGTGATTCCTGCATGTTAGAAATATTTGAAGAATTTAACTTAGCAGGATTAGAGTATACCTCAGTATCATCCTGGTCGGTTCCAAGAGCCATGAGGCATTGATCCTGACCGGTAGCGTTGTTGGTGGAAGTCAGCTCATCCTCATCTTCAGTGTCAGTGAAGATGTCCATGTCGTCAGCTGCTTCTTCTGCAACCATGGCCTTGTTCTTTCCAGCTTGTTTGGCCCTTAACGCATCTCTCTCTTTCTTCGATAGATCTGGGCAGTCAGCCTTGAAATGACCTTCCTTCCCGCATTCAAAGCAACCGTTGGTGACAGGCTTTGAGCTGTCTCGAGTTCGGTTTGATTTGTAGAATCGTTTGTATTTCCCGAACCCAGTGTCTATGTCGGCTAGTTTCTTTGACAAGGCTGCAATGTTCTGTTGCAGTTCCTCTCTGCTTGGCTCCTTTGCAGTTGTGTCAGCCGATCTGGTTGCCCTCGATGTTCTCGATTTTGAGTAGTCAGCTCGGAGAGCAACTGACTTTGAGGCTGAACCAACATCCTCAAGTCGACTCGTCTGAACCGAGGACTGAGATCTTCTTCGGTTCACCTTATACTCATTTCCTTTTAAGATTGAGAACAATCTTTCAGTTCCCATTTCACCAAGGTCAACTCGGCTCTCGTAGATATTGGTGAAAGTATCCCACTCAGCCGGTAGAGCTTGTAACACTTTGAGATTAATTTCTCTTAGTGTGTATTTTCCTCTTCGGATGGACTGGATTCTTCTGAGGATGTCCATAAACCGAAGCTCTAGCTGATCAATTGTTTCATCTGTCTTCAGACAAAAATTGTCAAAGTCTTGGCATGCATGTGAGAATTTGTTCTCCTTCGTCTCATCACTTCCTTCACTCAGCGATGCCAGGATGTCCCACATCTCTTTTGCAGTCTCACACTCCTCTATCCAAGGCAGATAATCTTGTCCAACTGTGGACATTATTGTGCTCTGAGCCCAGATGTCTAACTGGCTCACCTTGGCTTCCTCTGGAGTGTAGTCTTCCGGCTGCTTCTCCACAAACTCCACAACTGTATCCCCATCATTGGAATTTGTAGGAGTGCGAGCTATTCTTTCTTTGATGATGATCGGTCCGGAAGAAAGAACTTGTTGCATCCTATGATGCTTCGACAGTAAGATCTTCTTCATCCGTGTCCTCCAGGATGTATAATTTACAACCGAGAACATTACCACGATCTTATCCTTGACGTCCATCTGCACACAACAACAGAGCAAATATGCAAACAAATATGCACTAGCGTGAAAAAGATCTGTTCAGTTGACCACTGAAGAAACTTTCTCGAAATCCCACCTTGTGAAACAGAGTCAGTAGTCTTTTGAACCACTACTCTGATATCACTTGATGGTCCCGAAACGAATTACTGGTGTATGGGGGGGGGGGGGGAATACACCAGTTAGGATTTTAAAACTTAACCCTGAAAAAATACTTCAACCGAGTAAAAAGACTCAGTTGGAATCTCACAGCTGAGTAAGCAACCTCAGCTGGAAGAGTGAGGCTGTGCGGAATGTGGTGGAAATTAAACTCGTAAAATAACTCACGCTTTTATGCTCGGTTGGTCAAAAACCAAAACAGTTGAGAATGTGCAAAAGAGGTTTGTATGCTGGTTAGTCAGACAGTTAAGAATGCAAGAAATAAAGAAAAACACTAGCACACAGAGATTTAACGTGGTTCGGAGATAACCCTCCTACGTCCACGGGGAGTTGTGAGTCCACACAACTCTGTCCACAGCTTACGCGGGCTAAGCAACCGTTATGAATAAGTTTGCGGGTACTTATCAACCTTACAGTTTAGTTTACGGGTACTAAACGACTTAACTACTCAGTTGCAGGAAGAGTAGGATCCTAAACCTTTTCAGGTGAAAGAAAAATGTGTTTCCAACTAAAAGCTCGAACGGGATGTGAGCTATGATCTACTCTCTATGAACTCTCACTACGTGATGTTCTCAAGGCTCGATCTAAAGACACAAAACTAACTAAATCTAGAACTCTCAACAAGTGATGTTCTAAGAGATTCACTTCAGTTCAGCTCGTGAAGAATATTGCTCTTTCTTTTCACTCTCAGATTTCTTCTCGCGTGTGTGTCTTATATCTTCTTCGAATGAATGAAGGCCTCTATTTATAGGCGGAGAGTATCAACTAGCCGTTGGAGGAGCTGTTGATCTCTGTTCTTTGAAAGCGATGGCTTGTCTCTGATCTCTGCAGACTTTTCCGATATGGCATCTGTGCTCTTCTGCTTTCCATCTGAGATAGCCTTGTGTTGGGCCAAATGGGGTAATGACTGAACGGTCAAACCCTCACGTGACTTCCTTTTTGAAATTTAAATCTTAACAACAAACTTCCAACAAGGAGTGGTCGGTTAAGACTTTCGAACTTCAGCTAGCTTGTTCTTCAGCCGATCTTCTATCTGACAACCAACAGTTGAACTCTCAGCTGACTTCGTCTTCAAGCTGTTGATCTTCTTGGTTGAGTTCTACAAATGATGTTCTGAAACTGAACACTCAGTTGTCTTCCTTGTATCTGGTCAGTTGGGTTCGAACGCTCAGATAGCTTTCTTTCATCTGATGTTCTCTTCCCCTTTACTTCTTCTCATCTGATGAATGCTCAGTTGTTTTCCTTCACAACTGATGTTCTGAAGACTTCCCCCTCTTTACATCTGATCATGTGAGCTCTCAGTTGTATTTCTTGACAACTGATGTTTTGTCTGAGTGATACCTTGTTGCCATCTTCAGCTGGAGACCTGTAAAGATAAAATCTTAACTTTGCTCAAACAGGGAGCCTAACTTCTAACATTAGGTTCTGACAACATCTACTCAATTGGGATCAGTTGGTTTTGGAATTCATTAAAACTCTTACTAATAAATTTCTCAACACTAAAATAAATGCAGATTCACTATACAATATTAACATTGTATTATAATTTTAACATGTCGCCTATAAAACAAAATAGATTGGAATATTCGCACGGTACTATGCTAGTTAAGGAAAAATAAGTGGAATACAAAGTGAAGGCCCGTTACAAAAACCCAGGCCTCAAATGAAATTTGGTAAAATCAGGGCATGTGAATTTAAGGAATAAATAACAAAACAAGTACATCACATACAATCGAAAAACAACAGCCATTTTAGGCTCATAACTCACCTCTAAATTTTTATGTAGGATTATAGTTTATACATATGCCTAGAGACAAAAAATATATATATCTGCTTTCAATACTGATATAGAGCTGCAAATGGTGTTGTATTCTTCCTCAGTGAATCCAGCATACTTGATGTTAGGCCTCAAGTTCCAACCATCTCAATCTACAACGCTTCCCACAACATATGTTATCATTATAGATTTCATTTATTTCCTTCAGCACCACATCACCAAAAACAGAAGCAAAGACAAAATCAGCACAAGAAAATCACGGAAACAAAGTTTTCATTTATTTCCTCTATAAACAAGCGTCTACACTTTGCAACAAAATTTACATTCTAGTGAAACCACACCCCAACTCTAGTAAGACATGATTTAAGGTTTGGCAACTAAATGCTAAGTAATCTCAACAGATGTCCTTTACTTCACTTCCTCTACCATTGTTACTTTTCTGTCTGCTTCCTTCTTCTACTGGAGCCATGCTCGATATGATCAAAGAAACTGGTAAACAACATATGCTTATTATATAAATAGTTAACGGAATTATAGACTACAAATATATACTTCCAGCAAAAAAGAAATCAGCACTGTGATTTCGTTTACAATCAGCACATAAAGCAAGAATAAATACTAAAATAGACTTACTGAATTAGGAATGGAGGACACAATTGATAGCTTGCTAATTCACATCATTCAGGCTTTGTCTCATCATCGCCTTGACAGAGGCTTCCAGAGACAATTGAAGCGCTACAATGAAGAAACAGATTGTTAAATGCCATATCAAGTAACGACTAACGAGCAGATTACTCCAAGATCCTCTATATACATTTAAAAAGAGAACCACAGAGCACAGGGTCCACAGGAAAGTTCAGAAAAGACACTTGCCATTTTCAGAAATAGCAGAGAATCGTAACAGCAAATTGAAACAAAACAGGAGCAAATATGGGAATGCTCACAGGATTTGCTGCCCTGCCATCTATTTCATCTCGATATATAAATATAAAGTACTATCCCCACCAAACCAGCAAACTTAGCATTGACGGCAGAACCATTTTACAAAATCAAGGGAAAGGAAGACAGCAACGAAAGCAATATACTACACTCAAATTCCACCACAAGCACTGGACAAACACGAGAGCACTTTGGATTTTGCCACAATGTTTCTGATGAAGTCTAAACAGATGATACAACTCATTCACAACAAATGGTTGGTTGAAGCCTTACTTGCAAATAGTAAGTCAATCTTAAAAGCTTTAATATCAGTGTTCATTTATTGAGCAAATAATGAGGCAACGTAATAGCTAATGAGCATTAGCCCTCACCTGCAGCAGCAGCAGCTCGTTGTGGTTCTAACTGTTGCAGCCTTTCCAGCTGTTGTTGAGTCCTTCTCAATTTCCTATCCTTGCGCATTTTTTTTTCTTTAACTTCGCTGCAACAGTTAAGTCACAAGCGTGAGAGAATGAATTGATATTATGTTGAATAAAAGTAAGGAAGAGTAGAAATTGGAATAGAGAATGAATGAATACCTGCAGCCCGGTACTGTGCAGTTTGATTCTTTGCATGCTCCGCCATGAAACTTGATAAGCCGTCGAATAGTCTCACACAATAAACACTCTCTTTTCTTGCAAAAGAAAAGACGGCGATAAAGCACCCGCTTTGCGTCTAAACAATTTGGATACGGGCAAACCTGGGGCCCTGACTCCGTACAATCGCACACACTAGCATGCACTAGGAGATCATCCAATCGCTTCAACTGCAACAATAACAAATAAACAAACAAATTAAATAAAAACAGACAGATTCTTTAAAGCTAGCTCAATACTCTAAGAACCAACAACACCAAATCATTAATATCAGGACAAGCACTCCTCCCTCTAATTTGGCATAGTATTTCAAGTTTTGGAGTTTTTTATTCATTTGATGATATGCGGTTTCCATAACTGCATAAAATGCTTAATGCAATATACATTTTAGAGTTGCTTTTTTGATGAAACAAAGTTTTTAAATAGTGCAGAGTAAACTTGAAACTGTGTCTGGCCTTTGAAGTTGGCTAATTTTATTCTGGCACAAACAATAGTAATAGCATTTGTTTCTTACCTAGGTTATAATTTGTTGTTATTTTGAGTAACTTCCCACGGCAATTTAATTTTTTCAAAGATGCAACACCTAGATCTTGGGCAAAAATTACCTACTTTCACGCTAATTAACAACAAATCATTAATAATTAATAAATAAAAATAAAAATAAAATAGAAGGATTACTCTAAAGCTTCTTTACGAATACGCTAATAACCCTAAATCCTAATCAATGACACGAGAATTCGACCATAGAAAACAAACAGACTTATCATCATATTTACTTATGCTGGCATATTTCTCCAAAAATCTACAAACCTAATCATAGTCCCTCACCATTTATAAATTAAATCGTTCAGTGTATGTTTGCCAGGAACTACAGACGCTAATTGTAATTAACAACTATAGAGTAAAATTAAATGAAGGATTTTGTTAAAGCTTTTCGAATACGGTAATTACCTGATGTTGGAGGTTCGAAAACGCTAATTACCTGAAATTTGATGCTGATATGGACGTCGGGTTGGATGTCTGGAAGAGACTTTTTCTTTTGCTCTTTCAAATACTGCACAAGAAGGCAAGCAAGATCATCAAAACCTATGAGCTCGAAATCCTCAGATCCTACGCAGTCCCAGTCTACGTCGTAGTCCGGCATCTTTTATGGTTTGGTTGCCAACGGAATTGCGATTTAGGTTAGGAGGTAGCAAATTGCGAGAGGAGGAGGAAGAAGAAGAAGAAGAAGAAGAAGAGAGGAAGAAATCGAGTAATTTCGAAAGAAGGCCTTTTATAAACCCAACCCCCCACCCCCACCCCGCGGCTTCTTTGGGACCGATGTCAATGTGGGACATTTTTCACGCTTAATAATCCGACCTGTTACTTAATTTCATTAGTCATTGTCACGTAAGATTAATTTTTGTAGTCTTCTTATCTTTATGAGCGCCTATCCATAACAAAATTAACTTTGAATCCATTTAATTTATCACATATTATATTATATGGAGTTGAACTAATCGAACGCCATCTAAAATGTCTTTAGGATTGGCCTTAATTTAAATTATTTATTTGGTCATAATTAATTATTATTTTGTCAAACTAAATACTAATTAGAAATTATTAGCACATTTTAACTATTTTTCTTAGCCAAATTATTACAAAGAAATTTAAATACCGCGTGACGGAGGACTCGAACCCATGACCTTTGGCCCGGGCATTAACCTCACAACTACTAGGCTAACACACACACGAAATTAACTATTTTTGTTGTGGACAGAACACCTGATATCTAATTCTTTTGCATTGGTTCTCAAACCGATTAGGAGTACTGATAATTCAATCTGAGATACATAAATTTGAAATATTATGATAAATAAGAATCGAGGCATAAGAGTGCCTCAAATGAATTAAGGGAATATTTCAAATTCATAATCATATTAATATATAAATAGATAGATGAATTAATAATGCACAAATGGAGGGACGTGAGATAAAATTTTGCATTTCTTATGTATTTTTATTTCTATGCTAGCTATTGCTCTAAATCTATCTATCTATATCTATATATTATTAATAATGATGCGGATTCGAGGTCTCCCATTAAATTTAAGTCATACATGGAACAACTATAATTCTTCGATATTCTTATTTATCTTAAATTCTCATTTTATGCATATATATATATATATATATATATATCTTCTATTATTATGCAATATTCAATATTTTAAAAACTTCCATAATTAAATATGGAATGTGAATCTATCCATAAACTTTTTTTCTAATACTATGTTGATATATCTCCACGCCATATACAATTTGGCAAAAAAAAAAAAGCAATTTATAATGGCATAAAAAATTCTTTATTTTTCAATTTTTTTTTAAAAATTCTTCTATCCCACATGGTTTTCTGATCAAACTTCATCTACTTAATCCATTAGAAGACATATATAAATACCCATTAACAATGTGTGCTTTTTCATCAACAATGCACTACGAATTTGACTAATTAATTAGTTGGCTAAAAAATAGGTTACTTTCATGACAAATTTAATTTGGTTAATAATCTAATTATTCGATATTCTTATTTATCTTAAATTCCCATTTTATGCATTGTTATTTCTATTGCTATTCAATATTTTAAAAATATCCATTTTTAAATATGGAATGAGAATCTACCCATAAACTTTTTTATTCTAATACTACATTGATATATCTCTACGCCATGGCATAAAAAAGTCTTTATTTTCCAATTTCTAAAAAAATCTTCTTCCCACATCGTTTTCTAATCAAACTTCATCCATTAGAAACGTATATGAATATCCATAAACAATGTGTACTTTTTCATCAACAATGCACTACGAATTTCACTAATTAATTAGTTGGCCAAAAAATAGTTTACTTTCATAGTCGATTTAATTTGGCTAATCAAGTAGATGAATGCCTTTAGTCTGATCTTAGCTAGAGCTCACTATTTGAGCGTAGGGATTTTATCTTTATAGGTTTCAAGCAGAAGAAGTCAGCCAGACTAAAGAAGGAAGTTCGTGAAGAACTCAGCTGAGACATAAACTCAGCTGAGACCCAAATTCAGTTGAGACTTAAACTCAGTTGACCCTCAAACTTAAATGAGATCTCAACCTCAGCTGAAGCACGAACTCAGTTGGACAGCAACTCAGTTGACTCCTCAACTGAAACACGCAGTTGAAGGCATACAATTCCAACGTGAAGATAAGTTGTGTTGAAGTTAGACGTCGCAAAGCGGAGAAAATAAGACTTTGAAGACATTGAAGGCAGAAGAGTTGCAGTCCAGATTCAAATCTACTCGGAAGCACAAGTCAGCTGGAAAACTTACCATAATGGGCCGACAACAGCGACGTGCAAAAAGCAAAGGTCGCAGTTTCTATTTTAAGAAAGTTTCCAGAAAAGCAGGTAGAGTGTCATGCTTTTGGCAGAGGTCAAACGGCTCTTTCCAACGGCTAGTTTGATCTCCCTCTATTTATAGAGGTCTCTACACCAAAGCTCATCACAGACATAAGAATAGAGAAGCACGCAGAAGTGCCAAGAGAGACAAAATCAAGAGTGAAGTTGCAGCAACAGACCACCTCTCTCTTCAGCAAGAAGACCTCAGTTGAAGTCCAGTAGAAGTCGAGTGTCCAAGCCTCCTCATGTCTTCCATCTAGCCTCTCAGAAAGCCTTTTCTTTGATCGAATTTAGAGTTTAGGTTCTTGCTTAAATTGTATCTGACCAGACTCTCTCCCATGAGATCGAGTCTGAAGCCTTAGGTCGAAGCGTCCACTTCCCTCAGTGTTGAAGGCTTCCCAGTTGGAAAATCCACAACCCCCAACCCTTAGGTTCGACTTTGAACCCGAAATCAAAGTCACTATGTCTCTTTGAACACGTAATCAAAGACCAAGTCCCTTGGAACTCGGAATCCAAGACTAGGTCCTTCAGAACCCGGAATCTAAGACCAGGCTATGAACATGGCTGGAAAAGTGTTGTAAGGTCTTGTTCGAACCCGTAATCGAACTGTTTAGGTTTGCTTGGAACCCGTAATCCAAGTAGGGCGTTTGGTAAGCACGCTTAAGCTTATCTAGTGGATTACTTCTCGAAAAAGAAGTCGTGGACGTAGGAGGTCGATCTTTGAACCACATTAAAATACTGTGTACTTTACCTTCTGCATTTACATTCAGTTTACCTAATCAATTGATCCAGCATATTGCATACAAACTGCATATTTACAAACTTGACCTTCCCTGTTTTCATAAAGGTTTCAGTTTTTGTAATGAGTCTAAACTCCACTATCTTCCGCAATGCAAAATTGTTTAATACCTCAGTTGGTGTATACAGCTGGCCTTCAGGCATAGGAGCCAGCTGTGCTGCCAACTGTGTGATTAGCTCCAACTGAGCAACTCAGTTGTAGAGCCACTCCAACTGACTTTTCCAGTTGTCGAGTTAACTGATCTGAGCAGTGTAACTCAGTGAAAAGACTTTGAGCAAAACAAAAATTGCTACTGGTGTATTCCCCCCTCTTCCCATACACAGGATACTCGTTATCGAGACCATCAAGTGGAATATTAGAGCAGTGGTTCAAAAGACTGTTGTTCCTGATTCACTAGGTGTGAGTCGAGTTGATTTTTCAGTGGTCAACTAAACAGATCTTTTCTGAAAACCTTTAGTTCATTCTGCTGCATATTTTCTTGTTTGTCTCTTATGGTGTGCAGGAAACATGAACGACGTTTCTAGGAAGCTTATCGGAGTTCTCCGTGGATGATTATCCCACGTAGAAGTTTTACCTGAAGATAGCACTGACTGCCAGGTATCACAGGATGTCGGAGACCATAGAAAATGGTCTCATCCAAGTGACTCAATCAGTGTTGGTCCCTTCAACCACTCCAGGGGAAGGAGAGGAAGGATGAACCAAAAGGTGCCCACCAGTACACCAAGGAAGAAAGAGACATTGCGCAGCTAGATGAAATAGCAAAAAGTGTCATCTCTTCCACCGTCGGCGAAGCCTACTTGCTGAAGATTATTAATTGCTTCACATCAAAAGATATGTGGAAAGCCTTAGTTTTAGTGTGTGAAGGCTGTGACGAGATTAAGGAGAAAAAATTCACCTTAGCTTATCAGAAGTACGAGAACTTCTCTTAGCTAACCGGGGACTCCATCGACAAGATGGAGCTGAGATTCACAGAGGTCCTAATGGACATTGAGAGTATTAGAAAGGGAAAATCTCTCAGCGTGAGATGAACTTGAAAGTTCTCTCCGCACTAGGCGAAGACTGGGCGGTCTACAGAGTCGTCCATCAAAATCGGAGTGACCTCAGTTCAATGACAACTTAGAAGCTATTCTCCATGCTCAAGGCAAATTTGTATGATATCCTCTAACTGAGGCAAAACAAGCTTCAGAAACCACAACAGGCCGAGCAGAGCTTAGCTGCCAATCCAGTGGTGCTTCGAGCTGAATCGGGCAGATCCAAGTTCGCCAGACCCTCACGGTCCGCTGACTCCTCAACTAGGGATCGACTGAGCAGGTCTGAACTTCAGAAGAAGGTCAACAAGATGACCAAACAACTCGAGGAGATGAATTCCAGGATCAAGAAGTATAGGAGGATCAACAGGAGCAAGCGGAGCTCAACTGAACCTTCTTCAAGGAATCAAAGCGAATGATGCTTTGAATGCAGAAAACCAGGACACTTCAAAGCCAACCGTCCTGATCTCTCCATGAAGGAGAAAGAAGCTTTCCGAGAAAAGGCCAAGGAAAAGTTCAAGGCCATGATCATTGAGGAAGACGTCGACGACACCGACGTATTCACAGAGTCAGAAGGAGAAGAAACTGACTCGTCATCAAGCTTAGCAGGAAAAGGCCAGTGCTTCATGGCATTGCTGGAAGAGTCAACTGATGAGGTAAACCCTTCTTTCCATCCCTCTCATAATATTTCTTTTGTTAACCAATGTACAGGAGAATGTGATGAAGACACAGAGCCATCATGGGATGAGGTTAAGCACCTTAGCAAATTGTGCACTAGACAAGTTGCACAGTGCAAGGAACTGTAAGCTGAGTATGACAATATGAGCAATGAACTGATCATGAGAAATCATGATATAGAGAAGCTCGTAGAGAAAAACTGCAGACTCCATGAAGAAGTTGCTCAGTCCACCAACAGTCGGGTCATCCACTTGATCAACATGACCAGGACTCAGGCTGAATACATCTCTCGGTTGCAAATGGAGCTGAAGATTGCAAATGAGAAGATAGTATCCCTTCATGCCTCAAGCTTAGCTCTAGAGAGCATGATCAGCCAGTAAAGACCTCTCAAATGCATTGAAGGTATTAGATACAATTCAGCAACTGACACTGGAGCTCAGTCAACTCAGTTCGTCAAAGCAGCTAGATCCCCAACTGAGACACCTCAAGATCAACTGAACTCAGTCGAAGTCACAGTTTATGAGACTCCAGTCTTCCCTCAGACTGTTGAGACTCCTGTGAAGGATAAAGGAAAGAAGGTTCTAGCTGAAGAACCTCAGAAGCATGAATTGGTACTTTAATGGACACTGAAAGATCCTCAAGTAAGTCAAGACCCCAAGGTCACAAAGCGAGGGGGAACCAACGAAATGGACCTTCGCAGCCAAGGCAGAAGTAACCCAGGCGCAGGCCAAACTACTTAGCTCAACATCATCAGCAAAGGCATTCAAACTGGGAGAATCTTCACTTCTACCATCAGACGTTCCCAGTGCCTCATCACTACCAACATGCATATCAAGGACAAAGAAACTATGGTGCTCAGTTCAATGGTCCTAATTATCCTCAATTCGGGTATGCTCAAGGAGCTAAACAGTTTAGGCCAACTCTCAAACAGTTCTCACCAAAGATGAATCGACCAGCTCAGCCAAGTCGAAACCAAGCTCCTCAAAGATAAGGTTATCCACCACTCAGCTGGACTACACGCGCACCCAAGGAATTCCAGTCGATAGTGTACGTGAATAATTCAGGAAATGTGATCCGAACTGATGACTCAGTTCGAGTCTTCCAGGAAGCTCTAATAGCTTCCAAGCCTCAATCCAACTGAGTTGGAAAAGGAGTTCGTCCTATGGGCTGCAGGAACAGGATGGACTGAGAGCAAGAGTATCCTGCATGGTCGGTATGCATTGCTGGGAAAATACATGTTGATCTCGAAGATTAGAAGATTAGAGATCACAAATTGAGGGGGAATCTCAACTTGAGGGGGAACTGAGCGAGCACGCCTTTCCATTCAGTCCAGTTGATCGATGGAATCAAACCTCGACTGAATTGACGACTTGAGTCAGTCGAGTGTAAGCTGAGTAAAAGAGACAGTCAAGTTCTACGCCGACTGAGCGGTACTATGTTAACTTGTTCTTTTTTGCAAAGGCGGGTGTTTTGAAATCAATTCAAACATCTGTTACAAGTTATTTACATTGAATTAGCCAAGTGGTCACAGTCATTGGAAAGCTCATCTAAACCCATAGACTATGCTTTTAGATCACGAGTGGGCTGACATAAATGTACCTACTCTCCTCATGTGCACGAGTGTTGCGCACCACCCCATGACGCGTTCCATCACCGTCATTCCTAGGAGCAGCATTTTCTGAAACGGCGCATTGAAATCTGTCATTTATTCTGAAGAAACTGCACGATTCGATTTGAACCATTGATCCGGATCTCATCCCTCCTTTAAATAGGGGGCCATTGCAATTCAGTTTGCACATCAACTAGAATTCGTATCTCAATAACTCCAAGATTTTCTGCCTTTTCTCATGAAATTTTTGTTTTGTGATTTTCTCTCTTGCTAGGGTTTATCTTCCTTTTCAGAAAAACCTACCAAATCGAGAATATGTCTTCCCACTTTGCAAAGCGGTTCTTTCCTTCCGCAAGCCCTGAATCTGTAAAATTAATTGGTTCAGCAAGAATGTTATGTTTGTGGCTACATAAGACGCAAACGCCTCAAAGGACGACTGATGATGTGGGTGCTTCGTGGTGTCAACTAGCTAATGCAGCTCCCCGAGATGTTCTTCCAATTGCACATAAGGTTGAAGATTTGCAATCCCACATCATGTGCACAGGTCATTTGTAACCTGTTCCTCAGAGCATCCGCTCAGCTTTCGACATTCCCTTATGAGACTGCTTCATGCAAGGGATTCTCTTATTCACCAGATAGTCCTAGTCGAGTAGTTTTCACCAGGCGGTGAAGAAGACATGGATTTCCGCTCTCCAGCGAATCTATACTTGAATGCTTCATGCAAAACCTTCTCCCTCCTTAACTTTTTGTTGATGCCAAAAATGGGAAAGAAGCGGAAAATGCACTGAAATGATGCTGCTCAGACTGTTTACTCTCGTTTGATGCGAAAATCCGATGACCTTTCATGTAGGATTAAAGGCTGATAAAGGCTGAAGAAGAAAGCTGACAAGGGTTCAGTTGTCTCCTCCTGTTTAAGGTGGGTTTTTAGGTGTATGCTGAAAATGCATAACCTCAACTGACGTCAGTTGCCAAGGCTACTGAAGAAAAAGCTGATAAGGTCAATAAAGGGATGACCTCAGCCTCCAGCCTTGGAGAAGCAGAAGATGAAGACCCTCCCTAAGAAGGTGGATGAGACGAAGACCTAGAGTAGGTTAGAATGTTAGGACTGTAGTTTAGCAAGAACTTAGTTGTAACTGTAATCTCTTCCCAATTTGTTATCTATAATAACAAGTTGTTGGTTATTAAAGGTCTTCAATTATTGATCTCACTTGATGACTACCATCTTGTTGTCCAAGTTTAAGGTCAATCTTTATTTATTTTTCTTGTGCTAATCCCTTTCCTCTTATAGATTAGAATTTAGTTTATCTTTTAGTCTTCATGGTACCAATTTGTGGTATCAGTAAGGAAAGTTAGGTGATGCCAGTTTAGGGTTTTTGCATCATCAAAAAGGGAGAAATTGTTGGATAAATTAGTAAAATGTTTCGAACGACTCCAAAACCCCAACTGACCCCAACCGAGTAGATGAATGCCTTTAGTCTGATCTTAGCTAGAGCTCATTATTTGTGCGTAGGGATTTTATCTTTACAGATTTCAAGCAGAAGAAGTCAGCCGGATTGATGAAGGAAGTTCGTGAAGAACTCAATTGAGACCCAAACTCAACTGAGATCCAAATTCAGTCGAGACTCAAACTCAGCTGACCCTCAAACTCAGTTGAGATCTCAATCTCAGCTGAAGTACAGACTCAGTTGGACATCAACTCAGTTGACTCCTCAACTGACCCATGCAGTTGAAGGCATACAGTTCCAGCATGAAGAGAAGTTGTGTTGAAGTCAGACGTTGCAAAGCGAAGAAGAGAAGACATTGAAGACATTGAAGGTAGAAGAGTTGCAGTCCATATTCAAATCTACTCGGAAGCACAAGTCAGCTGGAAAATTTACCACAAACGGGCTGACAACAGCGACGTGCAAAAAGCAAAGGCCGTAGTTTCCATTTTAGAAAAGTTTCCAAAAAAGCAGGTGGAGTGCTATACTTTTGGCAGAAGTCAAACGACTCTTTCCAACGGCTAGTTTGATCTCTCAGTATAAATAGAGGTCTCCACACCAAAGCTCACCGTAGACATAAGAATAGAGAAGCAACGAGAAGTGCCAAGAGAGACAAAATCAAAAGTGAAGTCGCAGCAGCAGACCACCTCTCTCTTCAACAAGAAGACCTCAGTTGAAGTCCAGTAGAAGTCGAGTGTCCAAGCCTCCTCATGTCTTCCATATAGCCTCTCAGAAAGCCTTTTCTTTGATCGAGTCTAGAGTTTAGGTTCTTGCTTAAATTATGTCTGACCAGACCCTCTCCCAAGAGATCGAATCTGAAGCCTTATGTCGAAGCCTCTACTTCCCTCAGTGTTGAAGGCTTCCCAGTTGGAAAATCCCCAACCCCCAACCCTTAGGTTCGACTTTGAACCCGAAATCAAAGTCACTAGGTCCCTTTGAACCCGTAATCAAAGACCAGGTCCCTTGAAACCCGAAATCCAAGAATAGGTCCATTAGAACCCGGAATATAAGATCAGGTTGTGCACTTGCCCACAAAAGTGTTGTAAGGTCTTGTTCGAACCCGTAATCGAACTGGTTAGGTTTGCTTGGAACCTGTAATCTAAGTGGGGCGTTTGGTAAGCACGATTAAGCTTATCTAGTGGATTACTTCCCCGAAAAAGAAGTCGTGGACGTAGGAGGTCCATCTCTGAACCACGTTAAAATACTGTATACTTTACTTTCGGCATTTACATTCAGAATTTTACATTTAGTTTACCTAATCAACTGACCCAACATATTGCACAGAAACTGCACTAATTTGGGAACTTGACCTTTCCTGTTTTCACAAAGGTTTCAGTTTTTGTAACGAGTCTAAACTCCATCATCTTCCGCAACGCAAAACTGTTTAAAACCTTAAATGGTGCATACAACTGACCTTCAGGCATATGAGCCAACTGATATGGCCAATGAACATACAGAAGCAATAATTCGAACACACGTCAACTGAAAAGGTTGATTCAATCCAAACACTAATTGAACTAAATTCAGATTAAAGCACCTAATGGACTGATCTAAATCGAAAATTGATCAGGAAAAACAACAAAACACAAAACAAGCCCGAAACTATCGACTAAAACCTTAGACAAAAACTCGATTGGAAACTATACAAAAATCAACTCCGATTAAGTTCAATTTTTAACACAAGTTATCAATTGAAGTCAGTAACATATCCAAAATTCAGCAAATTCGCACGAGTGGTTTGTAAATTGGCACGAAGGTTAATTTTTGAACTGTTAGGGCTGGTATTTGGCTCGATCAGTTTATGTGGTTGAAAATTGGACTTGGTTGGCTATATGGACGAAGAAGATAACTACTATGGAGGTTATGGGATGTGTATGAGGGCTGTGATGGTGTGGGATGATGAGGTGATGATGAAAATGAAAAATAGGATTATGAAGCTTATCCAAAACGAACCCTAAATCAACAAGAATTCGAAACGCGCCTATGGAGTAATCTTCGATGGCTTGATTAACCCGGATGCTACTGGATATCATGAACGAATCAAATGATTTCAAGCTTGAAGTTTCCAACAACAAACTTTACCAAGAACTCTATTTTCGTGAGACAAGTAAATCAGCGTAAACTGCTTTCTGATTCAAACAAGTCTGCTGAACAGTGCCTACGAAAATCACTTAAAAACTAGACTAATTCTAAGCTAGGGTTTCAAGAATTACAAGGCCTTGGGCTTGATAATTTTGAACTAGGTTGAACTTAGAATAAAACAAATAAATCCATTGGCCGAATACACCTAAACGAATTGTGGTAATTGGGCTCAAATTAAAATTGAATAAAACAAACTATACTAGTGGATAAATAATTAAATCAAGCTGATTTAATTAAATAGCTAGCACACGACCCAAACATGGTCACGGCCTAGATTGCCTCCCTGATGCTCATCACATTCACCAATTTTTATTGTCGGAATTTAGCTCCATCGTCCTCCAACTTCTTCTGAACATAACACTGGAAATAGCCTTGTAACTTCTTAGCTCTTAATCTCGTCACTGAACCTCTAAGCTGCAATTCCGGGTTTGATTCATTTGTTCGGGACCCCGGCTCATCACCAGTTGTGCTAACTGACCTGAGAAGTTCAACTCAGTGAAAAGACTTTGAGTAAAATGAAAATTGCTACTCTATATTCCTCCCCCCCCCCCCACTACACCTGATACTCGTTACCCGGACCATCATATAGTACAAATCTTAACCCATAAATATCCCACATGACCAATTATGTATTTCACTTGTGTGACAAAGTAAAGATTTCAAGATAGTTGAGTTGAAAAAATATCCAAAAAAACAAATAATATTTTTTATTATGTGAAATTAGAACTAAAACAAAATTGGTCTGAATCAACGTCTTTGACTCTAGGTTTGAAACTCAGGATCATTATTCAAACCATAGTATTTAGGGTGTGCTTAACTTGAATGAAAAAAGATGGATGATATTATATCCTCCCTTATATGTTTGCTTTCATTTCGAAAAATATTAGTGTGTAGTCCATTGAAAATTGATGAAAAATTATTATTTAATAAAATTATAAGAAAAATATTATTCGCTAATTATTTTAGAATTTTTCGAAGGTAAAATGTTACGTAGTTTTATAAATAAGTCTTTTATATTACTTGAACATGCATTTTTATAGATAATTTTAAAGCTCTATTTCTTTTCGAAATTGATGTGGGACAAAAATATTCGTATGAGAATATTGGCGGATCGTTTTGACATCAAATATCGGTTTGTCCCATATTGATTTCAAGAAAAAAAATTATAAAGATTATCTATAATAATGAAGTGACGCTAAATATCTTACGTGATGAAATTAACATAAGATTTTTTTTAAAGTTGAACCGCTAGCTTGAAATAAGCTCGTCTAGCCCCACGGTTTGAGGTCAGAATCGGCCCGACCACAATTTTGATCTTTGTGGGCAACTCTAAGTATAAATAGTAAAAGATATAAATATAAATTTCAAGTCCCCCAACTCTATTGAAAATTTTCTAAGCTCTCTTTCTTCTCAAAATTGATATTGGACAAAGGCATAATTGGTTTTAAAAATTATTGTCCCACTTCAATTCTTTATGAGAATTCAAGTTGATTCTTTTGAGAAATCTTAATTTAGAGAAGAAAAATAATATTAAAGGTTGTCTATAACAATGAAGGTGATCATAAATATCTTACATTATGAGTTTAATCTAAAATTATTATAAATGATGGTTGATGGTCCTGATAACGAGTAAATGATGTACGGGAAAGGGGAATACACCAATAGCGATTTTTCTTGAAAATCTTTTTCTCTATGTAAAATTGCTCAGTTCAGTTTGCTCGACGACTAAGAAGGTCAGTCGGAGCTGATCGCACAGTCAGGTGCACAACGAACTTCTTTGACTGAGGGTCAGTTGTGTGATCTTGACTAAAGTTTCAAAGAGTTAAGCAATACGGAAGTTGGTGGAATTAAAAGCTCGTTACTTTAACTAAAATCTTTGATAAAGGGGAGGTCAAGTTCCCAAATACTTAGTGCGATTTTTCACAAAGGCAATTTTTATATGCAGGGTCACTTGGTTAGTAAATTGAATGTAAATACTGAAAGTAAAGAACACATTATTTTTACGTGGTTTAGAGATTGACCTCCTACATTCACGACTTTCTTTTCGGGGAAGTAATCCACTAGATAAGCTTACATGTGCTTATCAAACACTCAGTTTGGTTTGTGGGTACCAAATAGCCTAACCAGTTCGATTACGGGTTTGAACAAAACCTTACAACACTTTTGCGGACAAGTGTACAACCTATCTTAGATTGCGGGTACTAAGGGACCTAGTTTCTTTGATTACGGGTTCAAAGAAAGACCTGGGGTTTGGGGGTTGGAGATTTTCTAACTGTGAAGCCTACTACACTTAGAAAAATGGAGGTTTTTTTCTAAGGCTTAGAGACTCAAATCTGTATAAAAGAGTCTGATTAGAAACTATGCAATAACCTGAGATTCTAGACTCAATCAAAGAATGAAGATTCTGAGAGACTAGAAGGAAGAATAGGAGGGGGAATGGACTCTCAACTTCTACTTGTTCTTCGACAGAAATTTATTCTTGCTTCGCGAGCTCTAAGTGCTTTAATGCTTTGATTTGCTTCTTCACGTGAGGTTTCTGTATATAGCTCGCAATAGAAAGACCTTTATTTATAGAGAGAAAGACCAGTTAGCCGTTGGAAAGAGCCATTTTCTGTCAAAAAGTATGGCACTCCACCTACTCCACTACAACCTTTCCCGAAATGGTAACTGCAACCCTTACTTTATGCAAGTCTCTATGGTCGGTCCATTTATGGAAAGTTACAGGTTATCTTGTACTTCTGAGTAGATTCAAATTTGAATTTGAACTCTTCTTCTTTCTTCTGCTTCCAAGTCTTCTCTCCTTAACTTTGAAATGTTGGACTTCGACAGAACTCCTCAATATGCAGGAACTGCATGGATCAGGTCGAGTTCCGGTCTGACTGACCAAGTCCTTCTTGAACCGTCTTCTTTAGTCTGGTTGACTTCTTGTGTTTGTTCCTGTAAAGATAAAATCCCTATGCTCAAACAGTGAGCTCTAGCTAAGTTCAGACTGATGGCTTTATCTACTCGGTTGGAGTCAATTGGTGATGGTCCCGATACGAGTTACTGGTGTATGGGGGCTGGGGGGGGAATACACCAGTTAGGATTTTAAAACTAAACTCCTGAAAATAACTTCAACCGAGTAAAAGGACTCAGTTGGAATCTCACAGCTGAGTAAGCAACCTCAGCTGGAAGAGTGGTGCTGTGCGGAATGTGGTGGAAATTAACAACTCGTAAAACAACTCACGCTTTTGTGCAAGGTTGGTCAAAAACCAAGACAGTTGATGCAAAGATGCAGTTTGTATGCGGTTAGATTGGTCAGTTGAATATGCGATAAATAACTGAGAAATAAACACAACACACGACGATTTAACGTGGTTCCGAGAGAACTCCTACGTCCACGGGGAGTTGTGAGTCCACACAACTCTGTCCAAGTTCTTCTGGACAAACCACACAGCTTACGCGGGCTGTGCAACCGTTAAGGATAAGTTTGCGGGTACTTATCAACCTTACAGTTTAGTTTTCGGGTACTAAACAACCTATCTACTCAATTCCAGGAAGAGTAGGGTCCTAACACTCCTTTTGAGAGGAAGTGTGAAAAAGATGGGTTCCAACTAAAAGCTCGAACACGAGGTGAGCTTTGATCTAACACTCTACCAACTCTCACTAAGTGATGTTCTCAAGGTTCGATCTAAAGACACAGAAACTAACTCTAGAACTCTCAACAAGTGATGTTCTAAAGGATTAAATGTAGTTCAGCTCGTGAAGAATTTTGTTCTTTCTTTCGCTCTCTGGTTTCTTCTCGCGTGTGTGTCTTGTATTCTTCTCTGTGCATGAAGGCCTCTATTTATAGGTGGAGAGGATCAACTAGCCGTTGGAGGAGCTGTTGATCTCTGTTCTTTGATAGCGATGGCTTGTCTCTCATCTCTGCAGACTTTCCCGATATGGCATCTGTGCTCTTCTGCTTTCCATCTGAGACAACCTTGTGTTGGGCCAAATGGGGTAATGACTGAACGGTCAAACCCTCACGTGACTTCCTTTTTGAAATTCAAATTTAAACCTTTGTTCTTCAACCTTGGTCAGTCGGTTGAGAATCTTGATCTTGATCTGAGTGGTCTTCAGCTGATGTTCCATTCTATCTGAACCGTTGAACTTCTCAGCTGACTTTAAACTTCATGTTGAAACTTCTTCCTTTTTGGAATAACTTCTCTAAGTCTTTTCCCTTAGTCGGATGGCATTTTGTGACTGATGTTCTAACTGAACAGTTGGCTTGAACGCTCAGTTGTCTTGCTTACAACTGATGTTCCTCATCCGATTTTCCATCTGGGGTTCTAATCGAGTGAAGTCAGGTTGCTGTCTTCAGCTGGAGTCTTGTAAAGATAAAATCTTAACTTTGCTCAAACAGCGAGCCTAACTGCTAACAGTAGGAACTGACAACATCTACTCGGTTGGGGTCAGTTGGTTTTGGAATTCATCAAAACTCTTACTAACAAATTTCCCAACAATTTCTCCCTTTTTGATGATGCCAAAACCACTTACAACTTTAAACCGCTACTGATCTAAACCTTACTAACTTATCTAAAATCGCAGCTGAAATTCTAGACAGTCTATAAGATAAAACATCAAAGGGTTAGCACAGTTATAACATGGTATTTAAATGACTTTGTGATTCAGGGCTTAGACAATGAGAGATTGTTCATCAAGATGAATCGAATATATACTTGAAGTTTTTATTACAATTGATGATTACACATAGGCACAAAACAGTTAGATTACATCAGTTGCTAAAAAAAAAACTAATTCAGCTCAAAAGTTCTGGTCGTACTTGCTGAAGATACGAACAAAGATCTCTCTCTTTGCAGCTGACTCTATCCCAGAATCAACTCCATGTTCTTTGCACACTTGTCTTGCTTCAGCCATGAGTCTCCGTCTGTCGGGAGTACTTGTGCCTGAGATGAACGGAGGGCGATATGTGACCTTCGGAGGGACCGGAACTGTGTTGAGATCGAGCTGTGCATCCATCATGGCTGATCTAAATTGTCTGAACATGCCTGGATCTCCAGAGCTGAGCTCGAATAGGGCTTCCTTGAAGGCTTCCCTTGCATCTTCAGTTGTGTAGACCTTCCTATAGTAGAAGTCATTCACAAACTCCTGTTTGAATGACTCCCAATACTCATTCCACTCAGCTGACATCCATTTGTCAACATGTTTGAATCGAGGTTGGAGTTTGGACTTTCCTTGCAGCTGTTGTTGCCTCTTTCTTGCCTCAGCCTTGCTTTGATGTCTGTTGATTCTTCTTAGGCTTCGGCTGGCAATGTTTCTGTCCAATCTCTTCGAAATCTTGGCGAGCTCCTTTTCAAACTTGTTGACAGCTTTGGCTTGGCTAGCAGAAAACGTCTTGATCTAAGCTGGATTCAGGTAGTCCTTTTCTGATGCACCTATAGCTTTGGCAGCAGCAATTGTCTCTTCGGTTGTGATACCGTCGAGATCAGCTTCGATTTCAGCTGCCAATTCAGCTACGAGAGTGGAGATTTCAACTTCCTGCTCCATTTCTTTTCCAGCTGCATCTGTCTCCTTCAGCTGAGATTCTCCTTGTCTAGCAGCCACTTCCCCCTTTTTCCTCTGAGCCTCTTTCCCCTGCCTCTCAACTCCTGCTGGCTTCTTACCTTCCCCCTTTTTGGCATCAGCAAGAAGGGTTGCCAGTGAGCCATCCAGAGAGGTAAGTTTTGCTTCAGCCTGTTGGACTCGAGAGAAGAGTTCATCCACAGCATCCTGTCCTCCAACCTTCTTTGCCAGTTCTAGATCTTGGCGCTCTTGATCAGCTTTCGTCATGGCTTCGAAGGTTGTAGAGACTTTTCTTTGAAAGGCGACAAACTCAGCGCGATGCTGTTCGAACTGAGTCGTCCACTCTTGGTCTTGTGTCTGCTGGGATTTGACAAGGTTGGAATTGGCGACGGTTTTGAACACATTCAACTCAGAACTGAGTTCACGAACAGTTCTCTTCAGCTCATTGTTGGCTGTGCTGGTGGAGGATGAGAATTCTTCCAGCTTCAATTTCAGAGCATCTTCCATCAGCTGCCTCTGCTTCTCAGCCTGAGCCTCAATCACCAGCTGTTGCTCTTCACGGTTCTGCTGGATGGTTGAGAGCAACTCAGTTCGCAGCTGGTTCACCCTCTCAGTTATCAGCTCACAAATTTCTTCAGAGGAGAGTGCTGGCTGAGCTGAGGGGGCTGGTTGTTCGATTGCTGGGGCTGATAGTTCGATTGGTGGGGGTAGTACAGTAACCATGGCTTGACGATTTGCCAGGTAATGTTGGAATGCAGCCTCTTCCCGCTGAGCTGTTGCTTCAGTTGTATCAATCTCATCCACGAACTCAGCACTCTTGGCCAGCAGAGTGTCCAGAAAGGCGACAGCTCCTGCATTGTTGCACAGTTCCCTTGAGTATGTCCCTTCAGCCTTGCTGAGATAGAATCTGCGGCTCAGAACAGCGACCCTGTTCTTGTATGCTACCTCAAGGTTGGAGTATTCGAAGTACTCTTGCAGGCGTGACTCATCAGCCTTGAGGTGGTCCCAGCCATAGATGCGGAGGGTGTCTTCCTTGACATACCAGTAGCTGAAGATGATGCTAAACTGGTATATCAGCTCCGTGCCAAACATGGCGAAGATCGGCATGTTGCGAGCTTTAGGAAATATCCCAACGAGCTTCTTGAAGCAATAGGCCAGCTTGCCTTCATGCTCAGCTACGACCGTTTGACGATTTTCTTCTTCATTGATGGGGGAGGGTTCAATGTCATAGACATATGGTTCAAAAGGTTCTTCAACATTGGCCATGGAACTGGTCGCAATGTTGGCATCGAGCGTGAGGCTCGGAATATTTGTCTGAGGATCAGTTGTGAGAATCTGATCCCCTTTGGTTGGTGATTGGGCTGGCTGGTCAGTTGGACTGGGTTGGGATCCGGTCGAGATTGGGATTCCTTGGACGGTATCAGCTCCGGTTGGGGAGAGGGTAAACTGTGTTCTGACTCC
This sequence comes from Schizonepeta tenuifolia, assembly GCA_029490685.1. Taxonomy (NCBI): domain Eukaryota; kingdom Viridiplantae; phylum Streptophyta; class Magnoliopsida; order Lamiales; family Lamiaceae; genus Schizonepeta; species Schizonepeta tenuifolia. The sequence goes on along the minus strand of CM055958.1, from coordinate 20,011,160 downwards.
TCAGATGAAGACGAGCTATCTGAGGATGAGCTCGACTCATCTACATCTGTTTCCTTCTCTTCAACCATCGACTCTGGATTCCGAGGAGCAATGATATACGCAGCTGGGTCAACCGACTGACTCGACTCAGGTGACTTCTCAGCTGGTTTCTCCTCCGTTGGCTTCTCCTCAGCTGGCAACTTCTTAGCTGGTTGCGCAGCTGGCTGCTTGAACCGTATCCTCGGTTTCTTCTTCAGTGGTTCCTCCTTCTTCTTCTTCTTCTTCTTCCGACACATCCCTCAGTCGGCGAGCAGTAGATGATCTGGTCTTTCGGCCGACTGCTGGAGGTTGTTGTGACTCCAACTGCTTCTCAGCTGTGTCTGCTTCCACAGCTGGCTTCTCGGCTCCCCTCTTCTCTTTAGGAGTGTACACAGCCGACAGCACGTCCTGAGCCTTTTTGGCTGTGGGGAACAGCAGCATTTTCTTGAGAGGCGTCTCTCGCTGTCTTCCCAAGTTAAATTCTGATTCTCTGTGGCACGCAGGATCAGCACAGAAATTTTAGTGCCGAAGTTCAGAGACCCCTTGACACTCAACAGCCGCTCTCCGGACTCAGTTGTGATTTCGGAGATCTTCTGTTGCTCTAAGATCAACTGGTGTTCGAAGTACTGAAGCCAGTTGACCTCGTGTTTCTCCTCTAGAGCCTTCTGCTGCTTCAGTTTGGGGCGGCTGATATCCCCAAAGGCTCCACTGTATCCAAATGCACACTTGGAAGTAACATCAAACAGAAGTCGATGTTGAAGCTTCAACTTTGTCCTTTGCATGCTACTCTTCATCTTTTCTGGGATGATTAGGGCCTGCTGAAGGAATTCATCTGCTTCTTTATCAGTGAAGTTGTCGACGATGTGTGTGGCCTGATGATTTCTTGGGATGATTTTGGCTAGTTCTTCGGACACAAGTATCTCGATGGCTGAATCTTGGATTGATCGGGAGGCGTCGTCGCGTTGTTTGCAGGAGACGTTTGAAACGAGTCCAACTCCCGACTCGTGATGTAGATTCAAATAAAACTCTCCGACTTGCTTTCGTAGCAGGAGGGAGGGAGTGAGAGTTGCCCATTGAAGAAGACCGTGCGCAAAGAGAAGACCGGCGAGGTGAGAAAGCTCCGGTGACTTCAGCGCGTCCGTCGAAAGGATCTGTTCAAAATGAATCTTCGATAGCATCATATCGAATGATTCCTGGAATGTGGCTGGATCTTTAGATACCATCTTCTTGGAGGTTTTGGGTGCCATTATGATTTGCAGTGAAGTATATATATATGCAAAGAAGGAAAGAAAATATTAGCCAAATATGGAGAGACAGAATTGAAGAAGATGATGAACATGACGGAGCGCTGTCGTCACACACTTCGTACAAATAATATTTATAAAACACCTCTTGCCCAACAAGGTAGTAGTCAGCGGCAAGCGGGATCGTACCCAAGGGACTCGGCGTAATTTGTTCTTCAGATGTTGCTCAACAAAAGGGTTTTGGTCACAAAGTATCTAAATAACCTGTACTCAATAAATAACAATATCAAATAACAAAAGAGTTTGGATTGGGTTTCGAATCCATGATCATAATTACTCTTCACTCGTTCATCGGTGCAAGGATATTCAATTAACTAATTCTATCACTTGGTTTAAGACAAAGATTAGTTAACACCCTAAGGTCACGAAGTCACGATGCTAACGCACTTAACCTATGTCTAATCAATTTTACAGATCTTGACCAGAAGGCAAGATCTCCTTTCTTGATCAACAACGTCACGAAGACACTTCAGTAACGATGCTGCCCAAGAAGCATTTAGAATAAATAGACCCAAGACAGCCAAGAAGTAGGTCAATACCGACTGCTCTCCAACACCCTTTACCTTCTTGGGCACGAAAGACACTCTCGTGTTGATCCCAATTTCTGTTAATAACTTAATCTCAATATCTAGATGGTGATCAATCAACTTCAATATCAATTAAGTCTAGAATTAATCCTAAGTGTTTCGGGAACAAAATCAATTAACGAACTAACACAATTAGACCTCACAAGTTTGAACGAGTAATTTAGAATCACTTCATCAACATCCAATCCAAACAATAAACTTAGCTAGACATAATATTAAATAAGAACACAAAGTAAATAAAGAAAAATATACTTAGCATAAATCTGGAAAGGGGTTGCTGCCCAAAAGCGTAGTCAGCAACTAAAAGGTCTTAGCTCCACGCCAACAACTAAAACTAAAGTGCAGAAAATATAAACAAACATTAAAACTGTAAATCGCCCGTAGGACTTGTTCTTCCTTACTTCCACTCAAACTAGGATGCAAACTAACTAAACTACTGAATTCGAAGAGCTCTTTTAAATGATAGAGTCGGCCATATATATAGGCGATGAGATTCTAAGGTTGAAGGGAAGTTTCCTTGTTGAATAAAGATTCCTTGTTGAATAAGGATTCTTCCCATGCATATCATAACCTCCGCCTCTCTCTCTTTCCTTCGCATGCACGTTCCTTCTTCCCTTGTGTGGTAGATTTATTCCATGATTTGGCTCGGCTAGGATAAGGAAGGAAACATCCGATCCTTATCCTCTTCCTTGAAGGAAAAGAAACCTGCTGCTGCTCGACTCTCATCTTGCCCTTCATTGTCTGCATCATGCTTTGCTTCCGGTGTTGACCACGATCTTGGCTCCTCCGAGTACTCTGTCTGTTGGCCTTTAAGGATATAGGGAGGTACTTCCTGACTTGTAGAAAGGATGTTTCGATGTTGCCCAGCTACAAGCTTCCAGCCCTATGCCCATTTGCATCGTATCGCCATCTTATCAACAGATTTTCCATTGGATTTGCCCAGCATCCACCTGTTCTTTCCCTGCACACTATCTCTCGACTTACGTGTCCTCCCAGACACATAACGACTTGATAAAGACTAAAAATACAAGAAAAACACAAGAAAAGATGGACACAAATATGGGTTCATCAGAACAGTTGTAGCAGATAAACACGAATGAGGAAAGTAGGAGATCACTTCCTGATTTTTCGCCTTATATAGGTTTTTGACTTGATTGAGATCAACGGCTGGGGTTAAATGGCGCGAATCCATCAACGGCTGAGATTACGCGACTGCTGACTATCTTTGACTTGACGTCACGAACTGAGTCCCAACCAGCGCGTGAGAAGGTGTACAGTTTTCATGTCAGCCTAGTCGCACTATAAAGTAGGCTATGGATGTTCAGCCGTACTTTACATTTAATGCGACATGATGGCTATTTTTAATGTAACTGACATGTTAAGGAATGTTTGAATTTATTTCAAACATTCTCATTTAAGATCATAACACCTTCAGCCATAAATGATACCTGCCAGCTGATGTCGAAATCAGTTGTATACCTCAGTTGCCGCATACCATCAGCTGACTCGAGTTCGTCTGTTCAGCTGACGTTTGATTCCTTCGGTTGGCAATCTGCATCTGATCGGCATACCATCTGCTGACTCAAGTTCGTCTGTTCAGCTGACGTCTGATGTCTTCAGTTGGCGATCCGCATCTGAGATTCCCCCTTCATCTGAGCTTCCCCCTCAGATGGATATCTATCTCTTCACCTCAGTTGACTCCTCATCTGATGGATCCAACAATCCAAGGAGGTCACATAGCATCTTGAACCGTGCTTCAGCAAGAGGTTTGGTGAAGATATCAGCTCTCTGAATCTCAGTTGGAATCTTCTCCATGGATACATCCTTCTTCTCGATATGATCTCGGATAAAATGATGTCGGATGTCTATATGCTTTGTCCGAGAATGGTGAACAGGATTCAAAGAGATAGCTATGGCACTCGAGCTATCACAATGAATGGGAACCTGTCCAGTTGCGATTTTATAATCTCTCAGCTGTTGCTTCAGCCACAACACTTGCATGCAGCAGCTACGAGCAGCCATATACTCTGACTCGGTTGTAGAAGTGGCAACACATGCTTGTTTCTTGGAGAACCACGAAACTAGCTTGCTTCCCATGAACTGACAGTGTCTAGAAGTAGACTTCCTGTCCAACCGATCTCCGGCTAAGTCCGCATCTGAGTATCCGGTCAGTTGGATATTGTCGTCAGTTGGATACCACAACCCAACATTAACAGTTCCCTTCAGATACTTGATGATGTTCTTTGCTGCCAACATGTGTGCTTCCCTGGGTTGAACTTGGAACCGAGCACACACTCCAACTGCATATGATATGTCTGGCCGGTTGGCAGTTAGATATAGCAAAGAACCGATGATCCCTCTATACTTACTGACATCTACAAGCTTTCCTTCAGTTCCAGGTTCTATCTTCCAGTTAGTATTCATCGGGATCCTTGTTATCTTACTTGTTTGCAATCCGAACTTGGTGATGAGCTCCTTTGTATACTTGGACTGATTGATGAATATCCCTTCTGGTGACTGCTTCACTTGAAGTCCAAGAAAATATTTCATCTCCCCCATCATTGACATCTCGAACTTCTCCTTCATGAGATTTGAAAACTTTTCACACAGTTCCTCCGACTTAGAACCGAATATGATGTCGTCGACGTAGATTTGCACAACAAGTATATCTTCTCTAACTTTGATGGTGAACAGTGTTTTGTCGACTGACCCTCGTTTGAACCCCGAGTTCAGAAGAAAACCACAAAGAGTGTCATACCAAGCCCTTGGTGCTTGCTTTAGTCCATAGATAGCTTTCTTCAACTTGTACACTCTTCCATCTCCAGTTTCAAAACCGTGAGGCTGTTTAACATAAACATCTTCCTTGATATCACCGTTGAGGAAGGCACACTTCACATCCATCTGATACACCTTGAACTTGTGATGTGCGGCATAGACTAGAAAGATTCGGATGGCTTCCAGCCTTGCAACCGGCGCGAAGGATTCCTCGAAATCAATTCCTTCTTGTTGGCAATATCCCTGAGCTACCAACCTTGCCTTATTCCTCACTATGAATCCAATGGCGTCTCTCTTATTTTTGAAAATCCACTTCAATCCAATAACCTTGACACCATTTGGTCTTTCTACCAACTCCCAAACACAGTTGCGTAGAAATTCATTCAGTTCTTCTTCCATGGCTGTTGTCCAGTGAACACAGTTGAGAGCTTCCACAACGTTCTTCGGTTCTGTCACATCAGCTACAAAGCAAGAAATCATGGCAACATCTCCAGCTTGCTCGAACTCCTCTAGAATTGCCAACTCCTCAGCATATTGAGCATAAGTGTTGGAGTCTTTCTCGGTTGAGCCTGGATTTGCAACTCGGCTCCTTGTACGCACATCTTCGGTTGGATCTCCGATGATGTTGTCAGGAGAATGATCTTCATACCATCTTCGGTTGCGTCTTCCTTCTTCTTCCGACTGTGGCTGTTCCATGATCTGAGCTGTGGGAGATGCTGGACTCTTCTGAGCTGGTGATTTATCAGTTGTTGAGTCTGGATCTTCAACATTGATAACATTTTGAACCGGGCTCGATTGGGCTTCGGATGCTGATGCAGTTGGATGGGCATTAGCTGGAGTTCCCCCTTGAGATGAGCTAGGGTCCTCGCATTCATCTTCAGAGGAGTATGGATCCTCATCCTCAGTTGCCCAAACCAGTGGTTCAGCTAGATTCTTTTGCCTTAGAATCTGAGATCTTGTGAGGGCTGGTGGAACTTGTGGATCAACCTGTTGTCCTTTAGCCTGTTCCCTGCACTCAAAAGTAGATTCATCAAAACTAACATGAGGTGTTAACTCCACAACACGAGAGCTATTGTTGAAAACTCTATAAGCCTTGATCCGAGCGGCATATCTGAGAAATATGCCTTTCGAAGCTTTGGCATCAAAAGTTTTCAATGAGTCTTCCCATAGTTGTGAATATAACACTTAGAACCAAAAACGCGAAAATAAGAAATATCTGGCTTCCTGCGTCTCCATAGCTCGTATGGTGTCTTTCCCAACCGCTTAGTCAGAAGAGACCAGTTCTGAGTGTAGCATGCAGTGTTGATGGCCTCAGCCCAAAATCTCTTTGGTAGAGCTGAGCTAGTTAACATGGACGTAGCTGCATCCTTCAGCGTTCGGTTCCTTCGCTCAGCTACTCCATTCTGTTGCGGAGTACGTGCAGCTGATGTTTGATGTGTAATTCCATGCTTCTCGCAGTACTCAATGATGGTTTCATTTAGAAACTCAGTTCCACGATCTGATCGGATAGAAATGATCTTCATCTCTTATTGGTTCGATATCCGATCCATCAACTTAGGTAGCTCATCTCGGGTTTCACTCTTGTGGTGCATGAAGATGGTCCACGTATATCTTGAGTAGTCATCAGTTACAACCAGGGTGTACTCGTTACCATTCATGCTCTTTGGTGTAATTGGCCCGAAGAGATCCATGTGGATCAGTTGTAGCACTCGGTCGGTTGAGGGAGTTGTCTTCAACCAGAAGGAGGATCTAGCGAGCTTTCCTAACTGGCATGCACTGCAAATGTGTGTTGTTGAAAACACTCGGTTTGGTATGCCTCTTGCATGTTCTTGTCTGGCAAGTCGGTTCATTGTCTTGAAGTTCAGATGGTTGAGCCTTTTGTGCCACAGACAGCTCACATCTGAACTGCTCTTTGATAACAGGCAGGTGTCAGGAAGACTACTGTTCCAGTCAGCATAGTAGACATTTCCGGTTCGCGATCGATTTCCCAACAATATGACCTGCTTTGATCCGACATTTTTAACCCTGCAACCCTGTGCATCAAACTTGACAGAGAAACCATTATCACAGAATTGGCTGATGGAGAGCAAGTTATGCTTCAATCCATCAACATAAGAAACATTAGAAATCGAAACATGATTGGTTTCAAGGGTACTGTAACCTCTGGTGTAACCTTTTGATTTGTCACCAAAAGTAACTGATGGACCTTCTTTCTCCACGAAACTTCGAAGCAAATCCTTCAGATTTGTCATGTGTTTCGAGCATCCACTGTCCATCACCCACATTGTTGCAGACGCTTTATTTTTCCTCAACTGTTTCTCCTGTACCTGCAAAGAGAAACTCGCTTAGGTCCCCAATTTCAGTTGGGTCCTGGAGGGTTAGAACCAGTTCCCCCTGGAACTGTGCGTCGCTTTTCCCTGTATACTCGGATGGATTTATCATTCCAGATCACTTTCCCTTCATCATCAACTATAACAACACCTCGGTTATCCTTAGGCTTGTTGTTAGTAGTGATGTTCTGTTTCTTGGGAGGAGTTGGATTTCTCCCATTCTGAGCTTTCGGAGGAGAGGCTTTCCCCCTGTTTTGATGGCGATTCTTATCCTGTTGAATTTGTCTGTGAGGTTGGACGCCCTGTTGGAATCTTTGGGGCTGATTCTGATTCCAACTCCCTGAATGTTGTCTGTAACTATTCATGCCCTGTTGGTGGTTCATGTTGTGGCATGAATATCTCTAGCTGTTCGACATGTTCCTTATCGGTTGACTCGGTTGGAACTTTTGGTTGAACTGATGATGGAACCGCTGTTGATTCAGATGGTTGGGTCCTTGTCAGTACTGCGGTCGGTTCCATTCTTTCTGATGTTGACTCTGAGGTTGATGTAGAGATCGGTTCTGATTCTGAGTTCGGTTCCGATTATGTCTTCGACGCCTTTGATTCCTCTTCTGACTTTTGGAACATTCCCCCTCGGTTGATGTCCCAACCGATGGAACATTCTGTCCTCCATCTACTGCTCCTTTTTCCTTCTCAGTTGTGGTTGCCTTAGTCGGTTGAGCTTGCTGAGAGGTAGAGGTTGAATTACTTTGTGGTGACACAGGTTCCACTGTGTTAGGTTCAACAACCTTGACCTCAACAGCTTTGATGAAGGTTGCTGGAGGAATTCCACTATCTTTAATCACATCATAACCGAGTCCTGACACGTCATCCATCTGTCTACTGTAACTGATAAGATTCTCGATGATCTTGGATGACTGATACAGCTTGATTAGATTGTCCTTCTCAGTTTGCAACTCCTTGAGATGGACAGTTATCTGCTCGGTTTGTCCATCTGACTTCTTTATCAGCTGGTCGATCTGAGTCTCTTGAGTTTTCAACTGATCTTGCTGCTCCTTGATCTGCTTTGTCAGCTCCTCATCAGTTGGAGCATTAGTTCGGTTGACTGCATTCAGTTGACTCCTGAGATTCTCAATCTCCTCTGTTTGACTCTTGATCAGATCGTCCTTCACGGTTAAGGATTCTTCAAGTTTTGAGAACTGTTCTTGAAGACTCTTAAACTCAACCGATTGCTGATGTAGTTCCTCACTGAGTTCTTGAAAGTCACTCCAGGAGGGTTCCAACTCTTCATCCAGTGATTCCTGCATGTTAGAAATATTGGAAGAATTTAACTTAGCAGGATTAGAGTGTACCTCAGTATCATCTTGGTCGGTTCCAAGTGCCATGAGGCATTGATCCTGACTGATGGCGTTGTTGGTGGAAGTCAGCTCATTCTCATCTTCAGTGTCAGTGAAGATGTCCATGTCGTCAGCTGCTTCTTCTGCTACCATGGCCTTATTCTTTCCAGCTTGTTTGGCCCTCAACGCTTCTCTCTCTTTCTTCGAGAGATCTGGACAGTCAGCTTTGAAATGTCCCTCCTTTCCGCATTCAAAGCAGCCGTTGGTCACAGGCTTTGAACTGTCTCGAGTTCGGTTGGATTTGTAGAATCTTTTGTATTTCCCGAACCGAGTATCCATGTCAGCTAACTTCTTTGATAGGGCGGCTATGTTCTGCTGCAGTTCCTCTCTGCTTGGCTCCTTTGCAGCTGTGTCTGCAGACCTGGTTGGCCTTGATGTTCTTGACTTGGAGTAGTCAGCTCGAAGTGCAACTGACTTTGTGGCTGAGCCAACATCTTCATGTCGACTCATCTGAACCGAGGACTGAGATCTTCTTCGGTTCACCTTATACTCATTTCCCTTTAAAATTGAGAACAATCTTTCAGTTCCCATTTCACCAAGGTCAGCTCGGCTCTCGTGGATATTGGTGAAGGTATCCCACTCAGCCGGTAGAGCTTGCAACACTTTGAGATTGATTTCTCTTAGTGTGTATTTTTCTCTTCGGATGGACTGTATTCTTCTGAGGATGTCCATAAACCGGAGCTCTAGCTGATCAATTGTTTCATCAGTTCTCAGACAAAAGTTATCGAAGTCTTGGCATGCATGTGAGAACTTGTTCTCCTTCGTCTCATCGCTTCCTTCACTTAGCGATGCCAAGATATGCCACATCTCTTTTGCAGTCTCGCACTCTTCTATCCAAGGGAGGTAATCTTGTCCAACAGTTGACATAATCGTGCTCTGAGCCCAGATATCTAACTGGCTCACCTTGGCTTCCTCTGGAGTGTAGTCTTCCGGCTGCTTCTCCACAAACTCCACAACTGTATCCCCATCGTTGGGATTTGTAGGAGTGCGAGCTATTCTCTCTTTGATGATGATCGGTCCGGACGAGAGTACTTGTTGCATCCTATGATGCTTCGATAGTAAGATCTTCTTCATCCGTGTCCTCCAGGATGTATAGTTTACTACCGAGAACATGACCACGATCTTATCTTTGACGTCCATCTGCACATAATAGCAACAGAAATATGCAAGCAAATATGCACTAGCGTGATAAAGAGATCTGTTCAGTTGACCACTGAATAAACTTTCTCGAATTCACACCTTGTGAAACAGAGTCAGCAGTCTTTTGAACCACTGCTCTGATACCACTTGATGGTCCCGATACGAGTTACTGGTGTATGGGGGGCGAATACACCAGTTAGGATTTTAAAACTAAACTCCTGAAAATAACTTCAACCGAGTAAAAGGACTCAGATGGAATCTCACAGCTGAGTAAGCAACCTCAGCTGGAAGAGTGGTGCTGTGCGGAATGTGGTGGAAATTAACAACTCGTAAAACAACTCACGCTTTTGTGCAAGGTTGGTCAAAAACCAAGACAGTTGATGCAAAGATGCAGTTTGTATGCGGTTAGATTGGTCAGTTGAATATGCGATAAATAACTGAGAAATAAACACAACACACGACAATTTAACGTGGTTCGGAGAGAACTCCTACGTCCACAGGGAGTTGTGAGTCTACACAACTCTGTCCAAGTTCTTCTGGACAAACCACACAGCTTACACGGGCTGTGCAACCGTTAAGGATAAGTTTGCGGGTACTTATCAACCTTACAGTTTAGTTTTCGGGTACTAAACAACCTATCTACTCAATTCCAGGAAGAGTAGGGTCCTAACACTCCTTTTGAGAGGAAGTGTGAAAAAGATGGGTTCCAACTAAAAGCTCGAACACGAGGTGAGCTTTGATCTAACACTCTACGAACTTTCACTAAGTGATGTTCTCAAGGTTCGATCTAAAGACACAGAAACTAACTCTAGAACTCTCAACAAGTGATGTTCTAAAGGATTAAATGCAGTTCAGCTCGTGAAGTTAGGTTGCCGTCTTCAGCTGGAGTCCTGTAAAGATAAAATCTTAACTTTGCTCAAACAGCGAGCCTAACTGCTAACAGTAGGAACTGGCAACATCTACTCGGTTGGGGTCAGTTGGTTTTGGAATTCATCAAAACTCTTACTAACAAATTTCCCAACAGTTGGGTTTTGGGATAAATCAAAATCTTTACTATGTTTTTTTTGGGTAAATAGATATTTTTATTCACCGTAAGGAAATGGAGCACAAACCATACAGACCAGCACCCTACAGCAAGGAAACTAACTAATTGACTAACAATCTAGCTAGTTTGGTATCCTTATAACACCGCAAAGCTATAAGATTTTGACAGAGTCTAGCAACAGCTTCAACACTACTTTTGCAATCTTGAAAACGTCTTTTGTTTCTCTCCTGTCAAACATGATAGAGGCTAATGGAAAGAACACATCTATACATTTGTTGCTTTGCATTCTTTGAGTGGCATTGACTTAGTAGGTATATCTTCTCTTGCTCCCAACTCATTTGCTGCCGCTTTACTCCACACCAATTTGTGACTCGCTCCCAAACTTCCTCAACAAAGGAACATTCGAAAAAGAGATGATTCATGTCTTCAGTTTTATCTTCACATAAACAGCAAGTATGATCCACATGGATATTGATCCTTTCTAAATAATCACAAGTAACCATCTTTTCATGCATAGCTAGCCAAGCAACAAAAATACACTTCGGAGTAGCTGTATTCTGGCATAAATGCTTATGCCATTCAACCTTTTAGACCTCTCCTTGTATATATTGATAGAGCTTCTTAATGGAGAAATGAGATACCTCAAGCCAGTCTACTCCATCAGTTAGCTCTTCCAAATAGTCTCGAGCTTTGAGAATCTTCTTCATGACCCATGACATTTGAGCAGGGATAGCCATGGTCTTTACATACAAAAGCAGATATGGTCCGATATTCCCTTGTTCTCTGCTGATTCTTAACATAGTAACCATTTACCCAACGAATCCAAAGCTTATCTTTTTTTCTAAATGAGGCACCAAGGCATTTTGCACATAGCAGCTATGTTCCAAAGTGAGATTGACAATATCCTAACCTCCTGCTGATTTCGGTAGACAAACTCTTTCCCAAGCAACAAGTGCTCGCTTGGAGATGGCAGATTGTCTTGTCCAAAGGAAAGTGCAGCAAGTTGTCTGAATAACCTTGATTACTTTTTGAGGCAATAGAAACACTTGACTCCAGTAAATCTGAACCCCAAACAATACAAACTTGATTAGTTTCAACCTACCTGCATAAAAAAAGAAATTTGGCAGACTAACAGTTAATCCTTGCAAGAATTTTCTTAATATGGGGCTAGCACTGCATGATAGTAAGCTTTATGGAGGAGTGGGACTCCCATGTATTTAAAAGGGAGCTCTCCTCGAGTCATTCCAGTTTCTTGAAGAATTTCCTCTTGTATTCTCTCTTGGACTCCTCCAAAATAGATGCAGCTTTTGAGTTGATTAGCTTTGAGACCTGAAGCATCAGAGAAAAGCTTGAAAGTAGCTAAGAGTTGAGTTATGAATGAGGTATCACCCCTTGTGAATAAAAGAAGATCATCTGCAAAACAAACGTTTGTCAATCCCATCCTTTTGCACCTGGGGTGAAAGTGAAAAGCTCTGTTTATTTTAAGTCCTAGAAGGCATCTGGAGAAGTATTCTATACTCAAAACAAAGAGATAGGGGGAAAGTGATTCCCATGTCTCAGTCCCTTCTTAGCTTCAAAAGGTAATGTGAGATCACCATTCACATTCACTGTATAGGAGACAGTAGTGAGGCAGGCCATTATCCAACCAACAAATCTATGAGGAAAGCCAAAACCAGTGAGCAGATATCTCACGAAAGACCACTCATCTAAATCAAAAGCTTTCTGGATATCCACTTTAACCATGCATCTAGGGGAGATGTAAAAGTCTCTTATATCCTCTTTGATCTAACCCTGAGTGGTACAACATGTTCCATCTGCTCTTGTCAAAATCTTGATGGCATTAGAGTTTGATCTAGCTTTGACATAAGCATGAAAGAACTTTGTATTGGAATCTCCCAGTTTAACCCAATCTATTCTTGATTTTTGTTGCCATATTTTCTCCTCTATGGCACTCCATGTTTCTACTTCAAGAATGAGCTGTTTCTCAGAGGCTATAAGGTGATGAATTTGTATTGGAGCAATAACTTATGAACTTCAACTAGTTTCCTTCTATACTCAGAGACTCTTTCACATGTTCTCTTAAATTCCTAGGTGTTGAGCTTCTTGAAAGGGTCTTTGAGCTGCTTACATTTATACCAAACATTAAGGAGAACATTCATGAATCGAAATTGAACCTTCATTTCCATTTCACCATACACAAAAAACAGAAACTGAGGACTATGATCTGAAATTCCTCTTTCAAGAATTTGAACAATAACTTGAGGATATTTGTTCATCCAAGATCTATTTTCAATGCTTCTGTCCATGAAAGAGCATATTCTATTCTCATCTTCTTGGTTGTTACTCCAAGTATAATCACTACCAATAGCTCTTACCACAGAGAGATCTTTACCTTGGATACAATCATTGAAATCTTTGAAGTCAGCTTCAGAAACTTGACTTCTTTGAAATCTATCATTACCTGATATAATAGTATTAAAATTCCCACTTAGCAGCAGAGGTTCTTGTGTTAGCTGACAACTTCTATTTACAAAATGCCACAGTTGTTTTCTTTGCTCTATTGTGTTAAGAGCATATACAACTACTATATTTTGATCGTCCCCACTCTTAAGATCAGAAAGCTCAGGAAAATAGCTTGCTCATGGGATTCAATAGGGACTGTTGGGAAAATTAGTAAAGATTTTGATTTATCCCAAAACCCAAGTGACCCAAACCGAGTAGATGAAGCCATCAATCTGGACTTAGCTAGAGTTCATTGTTTGAGCGTAGTGATTTTATCTTTATAGGAACAAACAGAAGAAGTCAACCAGATGAAGAAGCCAGTTCGAGAAGAACTTGGTCAGTTAGACCACAACTCGACTGATTCCATGACTGAACCATGCAACTCATGCATGTCGAGCAGTTGTGTCGAAGTCAGACGTCACAAACCTAAGAAGAGATGACTTTGAAGACAGTGAAGGAAGAAGAGTTGAATTTCAAATTCAAATCTACTCGGAAGTACAAGATAGGCTGTAACTTTCCATAAATGGACCGACCACGAGGACTTGCATAAAGCAAGGGTTGCAGTTACCATTTTAGGAAAGATTACTGTGGAGTAAATAGAGTGCCATGCTTCTGGCAGAGATCAAATGGCTCTTTCCAACGGCTAATTTGATCTCCCTCTCTATAAATAAAGGTCTCCCCATCACAAGCAGGATATAGAAACTAACCAACAAAAAACTCACGCTAAGAAGTAGATTAGAGAATTGAAGAACTCATCCCTCGCGAAGCAAGAAAGAGTTTCTGTCGAAGAACAAGTAGAAGTTGAGTGTCCATACCTCTTCATGTTCTTCCATCTAGCCTCTCAGAATCCTCATTCTTTGATTGAGTTTAGATTCTTAGATTCTTTCATAGTTTCTAAGTAGACTCTCTGTAGCATATTTGAGTCTCCAAGCCTTACGAAGAAGTCTTCACTTTTCTAAGTGTAGAAGGCTTCAATAGTTGGAAAAACCCCAAACCTCAAATCCCCAGGTCTTTCTTTGAACCTGCAATCAAAGAAATTAGGTCCCTTAGAACCCGCAATCTAAGATAGGCTATACACTTACCCGCAAAAGTATTGTAAGGTTTTGTTCGAACCCATAATCGAACTAGTTAGGCTGTTTGCTGCCCGCAAACTAAACTGAACGTTTGATAAGCACGAGTAAGCTTATATAGTGGATTACTTCCCCGAAAAGGAAGTCGTGGATGTTGGAGGTCATTCTCCAAACCACGTAAAAATACTGAGTTCTTTATTTTCCAGTGTTTACTTTCAGTTTATTAACCAGCTAACCAGCATACAAAACTGTGTTTGTATAAATTGCACTAAGTATTAGGAACTTGACCTTCCCCTATTTCAAAGGTTTCTGTTTAAGTTACGAGCTTTAAATTCCACCAACTTCCGCATAGCTTAACTCTTTCAAACCTCAGTCAGATTATGCAACTAACCCTCAGCCAAAGGAGTCAGCTGTGCACCTGACTGTGTGATCAGCTCCGACTGTCTTTCTTAGTCATCAAGCGAACAGAACTGAGCAGTTTACTCAGCGAAATAGTTTATAAAAAGATCAAAAATCGCTACTGGTGTATTCCCTCCATACACCAGCTACTCGTTACTGGGACCATCAAATGGTATTAGAGCAGTGATTCAAAAGACTACTGACTCTGGTTCACTAGGTGTGAGTCGAGATTTTTTAGTAATTAACTAAACAGATCCGTCTTGAAATCCCCTCAGTGCATTCTGTTGCATTTTCATTTGTTTCTCTCTTTTAGTATGCAGGAACCATGAATCCGACCCTACTCGGAAGCTTTCCAGACTTCTCTGTCAATGACTACCCTACGTGGAGATTTCGACTGAAGATGGCGTTAATTGCCCGACTTTACAGAAGGTGGGGACTATCACAAATGGTCCCATCCGTGTGACTAAGTCCATCACGGTTCCCTCCACAACCCCTGGAGATGGAACTGTCACCACTAAGACGGAGCTGAATGATGCTGAGGTTTATAACAAGAAAGAGAGAGACATAGCACAGCTCGATGACATCGCGAAGAGTGCCATCTTATCCACTGTCAGCAAAGCCTACCAGTTGAAGATCATCTCTTGTGACACAACCAAAGAGATGTGGGATGCCTTAGTATCACTCTGTGAAGGATCTGATGAGATCAAGAAGAATAATTCCACCTTATCTTGTCAGAAATATAAGAACTTCGCTCAGCTCACCGACGAGTCCATCGACAAAATTGAGTTGAGATTCACAAAGGTTATAATGGACATCGAGAGTATAAGAAAAGGCAAATACTCTCAGCGTGAGATGAATTTAAAAGTTCTCTCTATGCTAGGTGAAGATTGGACAGTATCAGAGTCGTCCATCAAAATCGGAGTGACCTCAGTTCGATGGGAATTTTCAATTTTCTTTCCATATTAATATATATATATATAAGATTATTTCAATTAATGTATTAATTTAATAATTAAAGTGCAAATAATTGAAGGAATATTTAGAGCAAGATATGTAAATTAACTACGTTTATCTGAAACATAACGTCCCAAATTTTACTGGACTTTATAATTGGGCCGTTTTGTTGGGCTTCTCCTTATAATTTGTTTCGATTTAGCAAAAAACAACTCGAAATCGAAAAGAAAATATTAAAATATGATATATTGATTTGAAGATTTTATTTTGTTAAGATTTTGTTTCCATGTCACATATAATATAGAATATAAATATAATAAATATTAATTCTCTCTCTAACCTTAGACGGCTTCCTCTATGATTTGGAAGAAATAGCAGCGTCTCTTTTGAGACTAGTGTCCTTCATGTGTGGAAGTGAAGCGGGGATTCCAAAAGCGATACAGATGGAGAAGGATCCAGCAACGCGACTTGCAGAAGAATTCAAAAAATTGGTAGTTATGGCTGAAGAAGTGGTGGGTCTTGGAAATGGGGATTCATTTAATAATGGTATTAATGGTTTTTTTCCTAAAACGATATGTGATTGTTAAGGTTTACAATAATTGTGTGGTCAATAGGGACGTGATGCAAACCCAACTTCCGCACATATTACATACAAGGGAAGCCCTTGAGATTGAAGTGCTGGCAGGAGATAATATATTTGTGGTGGTCTTTGCGAACGAGATGGACAAGCGTCATGCCTTGTACGATGAACCGTGACACTTTCATGGAAAGCTCATGCTATTTCAGGATCTTAACGGTTTCGAAAAACCTCATGAAGTCATTTTCAAGGACTATACGACATGATTACAATGCCATGAACAACCCATAGCTTGCATGACTCCGGCGGTGGTGCATAGAGTGGCGGAGAAAGTTGGTATTATAGAGGAAATTGAAAAGGGAGAAGGTGGTTTCTACTTAGGACAATATACAAGAGTTCGTGTCACGAGAGGTATTAACAAGCCTTTGCTGCATGTTATGCCCCTAAAAGTTAGCGAAGGGTTGGATCCACTGATGATCCTCATTCGCTATGAAAAGCTTCCGGAGTTTTGTAGCGCTTGTGGAAGAGTGGGGCATCCTACTCGCTTCTGCAATGACAACGAGGTGGATAAAACATCCCTAATTTTGATAAGGGGTTAAAAGCTAGACGTACAGTGGTCTATCGCAACTCACGTGGAGAGTTTCGGTCTCATGTAACATCTTCAACTATAGATTCTTCGACACACAACGCCGAAATGGAGTTGGTTGTGGTGAATAAGGAGGTACCTAACAAGGAAACCAAGGAAGCTACGGAGAATGAGGGATCCAATGGTGCAGTAATGGCTGAGATCCGGAGGGAGGAGGGTTGGGAGCCATAATGATATCTATTGGCATATGCTGGAAGGGTCGAGAGGGGTAGTTGCTTGGAGGGGAAGAGGTAGGAGAAGGGGGCGAGGGAGAGTATTTGGCAGGGGAAAGGAGAAAGAGAGGCCGAAAAGAGGGCAAACGGTGGAGAGGGAGCTTACGGCAGTTGAGGGGGACAAGGTGAGGGAGCAAGATATTGCTAATCCTAGTAGAGGAGCAGAAGAGAGATCAGGAAGTTGGAAAAGATGAGCAAGAGAGGCGAGAGCGCACGAGCGAGGTAAAGAATTTTCAATAGAGGTGAGTGTCGGGGAGAATTGGGTTGGGGAAGCTTTGGCTTTGGAAGAGGACGAGATCCGACCTGAGAAAAAACAAGTAGAAGATAAGGATTTCAAGATTGTAGGAAAAGATAATGGTGGCGATATCTCTCTAACGGCGAAGACTGCGGGGCAGTCCCGCCGAGCACAATGATTTTCTTAGTTTGGAATGCACGAGGGTTGGGGAATCAACGTGCATTCCATGAGCTTCAGCGATTACTCGCTGAGCAATCCCCAAACTTGGTTTTCATTTGTGAGACCAGAATGACTCAACAAAGATGCAACTTGTGGCGATCGATTTTTTATTTTAATGGAATGTTAGTGGTGGATGCTAGAGGTAAAAAGGGTGGGTTAATTCTAATGTGAAAGGAGCCGTGTGTTGTGCAAATTCAAACTTTTTCATAGGGCCACATTGATTGTTTGGTTAAGAGTGACGGAATTAGATGGAGGTTTATATGGTTTATAGGAACCCAGACCATGCAGAAACGAATGCGTCATAAGACTTATTAAGGAGATTGTATGAAATGGATTTGTATGACCAGCAACCTTGGATAATTAGAGGGAACTTCAATGAGATATTATATGACACGGAGAAAGAAGGAGGCAATCCAAGGTCTTTGGCACAGGTGAACGAATTCAGAAATATTTTACAAGAATGCAATCTATGCGAGATGGCAGAGTCGGGCCGCTCTTTCACATGGTTTAATAAAAGGGAAAACGGGCCAATTTTTTAACGTCTTGATCGGTACATTGTGAACTCATTATGGAATAAAACCTTTAATATGTCGAAGACACAAGCATTAGATTTCTATGGATCAGATCATGGACTGCAATTGTGTCGTTTTGAAAGGAAAGTAGAGGTAGTGGTATGAGGGAAATGTAGATTTCACTTTGAGGAGAAATGGATGATTGATAAGAATTTCATACCGGACTTTCTGTGTGCATGGGAATCAATTGGCTCGGGAGATCTTCAACAAAAACTTGATCTGTGTAGTGAGTTTCTAAAGACTTGGCCACGATCTCAATTTGATGATTTGGTATAAAGATTTCAGAAATAAGAAAACAACGTCAACTGTTGATGAGCATGGAAAGTGGTAAAATACACCATGAGCGAATTCTCGAATTATCGCCAAAGATAGAAGCGGTTGTGGAAGAGGAGGCAGCTCACTGGAAACAACGATCGAGAATGAATTGGCTAAAAGATGGGGATCGAAATACAAGTGTCTTCCATGGAAAGGCGTCGAGTCAAAGAAAAAGAAATCATATAAAGGGGTTATTTAATGCAGAGGGAAGATAGATTGAGGACGAGAAAGAGAAAGCGAGCTTAATTGTAGAACATTACAATGATCTATTCTCCTCTTCGAATCCATCAGATGAAGATATAAAGAGAGTCGTGGATAATATCTCGGTGAGAATTTCGAAAGAGGGCCTTACTCATGTATAGTTTGAGAGAGGCATATATTGATTTTCCTTTTTTATGATTCTTAAGCCAATGTTAACATTCAAATCCAATCAAGACATTATCTGTGATTAGCCGTCCTGGTATGAATGCATTTTGAGCTTGATCAACAATGTGAGCCAAAACAATTCTAAATCTGTTTACAATTACTTTAGACACTATCTTGTATGTTGTATTGCACATACTTAACGATCGGAAATCCTTCACAAATTCCGGCTTATCCACCTTTGGAATAAGGCCAATAATTGTATCATTCCACTACTTCACATTTCTTTCCATTCAAGGTATAAGGTGAAAAGTGGATATCTGGTGCAAACAGGATACTATAACCCTCATCCTTTTGCTAGCAAAAAAGACAAAAAAATTTGGAGTAAATATGTGTGGTCGATGTATGTCCCACAAGATCAAGGTTTTCATGTGGAGGGTTTACATAGGATTTATACATACTGGAATAAATCTTCGAAATCATCACGTCCCGGCCAGCGTGAAATGTTCGATATGTGAAAAAGAATGGGCTAAGACGGAGCACCAATTACTACACTGTGGAAAAATCTCTCAAATGTGGAAAAATAGCAGATTTAGGCAGATTTTTAAAGGCTGTCAACAACAAAGTATTGAGGAGATAGGAAGTCCAATTTTCCATATGCTGACGTTGAAAGAGTATGAGTTATGGGTTATAATGCTATGCTTGGTACGGAGATTTATCTGTCAAGTGACGCATGGAAAAACAAAACGACCATAATTGATGACGGAGGTGACCGGAGTCAACTGGTGGAACATTTACCAAGAGGCAAAACCAAATAATTCTATTGAATCAGTTCTTGGAATGAGAGTGGAGAAAGGCATTGTAAAAAGGCCAAAAGATGGAGTTTTTCATGTTGATGTTGATTGTATGATTAATTTGGAAAAGCGAAATTTTGGAGTGGAGGTTATTGTGAGAAACTCATAAGGAAAGATTGTAGTGGCCTTTTCCAAACAAATCCAACAGCCAAAGTCAGTGATGATGGCAGAACTCATTGCTATCATCAATGGTATTTTAATATATTTTGAACATATGATTTTTCCTGCCGAATTTTTACAGATTTGTTCTTGGTAGCCCGAGTTGTGGCTAATCTTGAGGAAGCGGATGAGCTATTACCAGACGACATCCAAGAAATCCTTGAGGCAGCCTGAAATTATTTCTTCTTGATGTCACTCATATGTATACAACTGCTAATAGAGCGGCACATGCTCTTGCACACTATGTAGTGCATTGTTTAAGTCCAATGACTAGGAGGGTTTGTTTCCGAGTCTGGCTGGAGGAGATTGTAATTTCTGATTCTTCGTAAGTTTAATACAATCTTCTTTTCAAAAATAAAAAAATAAAAATGATAAAAAAATGATAAATATTAATTTTAAATTCAGAAAAAATTGAGAATTTAGATAAATAAAAATGAAGAAATATGAATATTTTTTTACGTAGAGTCATTTTCGTTTATATATATATATATATATATCAATTTTTTCTGAATTTAAAATTAATATTTATCATTTTTAAAATTAATATATATATATATATATATATATATATATATATATTTACAACACTTAAAGTCGATAAAAGAACTAAAAATTGTTAGTTATATTATATGATAGTAATGTTAAATATATTTTGTTATATCCTTTTCTTTGATCAAAAATATTATTGTAAAATAAATTTACATATTTGATAAGAAAAAGATATAATACATTTTCAAATGTTATAGAATGAAAAGATAGGTAATCCATCCATTAACAAAAAATATGGGTAATTCTAAATGTAGCTCCCATTTCTATAGCCTCTTATTTTAATAAATAAGTAAAATCATATTTATAAACACAAAATATTGTATTTATTCAAATAAATATAAGTTTGAATATAAATATAAGAATATCGAATATATGTGGGTTCAATCTCTATTTGATCCTCTGATTCTTCTCTTCACTTTGACCCTCGAACAGTCTTCAAGTAGCCCTTGAGATTTGTTGTAGAAATATGTCTCCTTGGACTTGATCTTCAAGCTTTGTAACGTTGATACAGATAACTTTCGCCTTGCTTCCGAAGTAAATGTTGAGCTTTGATCTTTTTGCTTGATGATGTTGACTTGAGCTTTGAGGTTAATGGCGTTGACTTGAGCTTTGGGGTTGATGGTGTTGATGCGGAGGATGTTCGCCTTATTTTCGAAGTAACGTTGAGCGTCGAGCTTTATAACGTTGATGTGGAGGACTTGCGCCTTGTTTCCGGATCAAACGCCACTTGAGATATTTCCGCCGAAGAACGCGTTGCTCCCCACGAAGAACGCCTTGAATCTCGTCGGGACTCCTTTAATATTGAGAGAGAAATCTTGGAGAATTTTTCTCTTTAATTTTTGAGCTCTTGAAGATGATTTTTAGGTGTGATTTGAAGTTGTGTAGAGACCTCTATTTATAGTTGTAGGAAGAGAGAACTTGAGTGGGTTTGGGACTCCATCATGGGCTCTAAGGGCTTAGGTGGCACAATTTGATTGGCTCTTTGAATATTTATGCATATCTTTTACTTGTTGCCAAAGAAATAGATATTTATCACCATATAAAGATATATTTATCAATTAAATAACATACTTAACATGGATATCATAAGATTCTATAATAAAATAAGATATTAAAATCAATAAAATATTTCATTAAAATTTCGATCTCTACAATATTAATTGTACAATATTGTCCCTACAGACTCCAAATTCATTATTAATTAAATAATAGAGTATAGTCGCAAATAACTTATAGGCTTATAGCCTCCAAAACAATATACCTAAAATTATGAACCCATAAACGTCTAGGTATAGCTCCCTAGTTCTTCTGTGCAGTCGCCATCGATGAGAAGATGTAGACGGTACTGTTTGATTGAGAGAGAATGATTATTTTCGGCCAAGTTCATAAAGAGGGAGCGACCAGAAAGTATACCAACATCAAAAGGACAATGCTTGATTGCCAAATTAGAGAGAAAAAAGATTTATAAATATATGAATTGTGGAAAAGGAGCGATGATATTGTTTTACAAATCTGAGTATTTGTTGTTGTTAGGTTGAGATGAGAAGAAAAGGACTGACAATAATTTGTAATCATATATTTGTATTGCTAATTTTTTAAGAGAAATTTCCTAATCATATTGTGATAAAAGGAAAAGGAGAAGCTTCTTCTCCATTCATGTGAAGCATAAGTAATAAGTTGACATAGTGATATTAACTGTTACATAAACGATATAGAGAAGTGATATGGCGGAGGCCGAAAATATTGACAGTGAGTCTTCTGCAACTTTGGAGACAAGAATTATATTTTGCAATGTATTTTGGGTGTGAGATTATATTTATTTATTAATTATAAACTTGCGAGTTATAATGGTAGAGAAATGGTACAGTTACTCTATTTCTAATTATTTATCAAAAAATGGGGTATAAAACTCGTGATCTTATACTTAGCATCCCCAGAAGATTGTGTTCTTTATATGGGCTTATGGGGTTCCTTATAAGCCCTTAACCTGATGAAGATTGTCTTCTTTAAAACCCACTCAGCCCATAACATGCCTAGACCAGGCCCAACCTAGCCCACTTCAATTTGTCTAGTTATTTATCAAATTTGAATTTATTTATTTAATTTTTATGATAAACATATTTTTAGTTTATTCTTAAATGTTTAATAAAAATATCTCAATTTCATTGGAGGGGACGTTAGGAGAAGGAATGCTTGGGACTTGGGAGGCAATAGAGATGAGATTGAGAATATGTGAAGTGTAAGGGTTTGTGGAGTTCAAGCACAAGCCCACCTCAAGTCTACTACCCCAAACCCAGCCCAGGATCAAACCTAGGCCACTTTGCAGATGGTCATGAACATTGTGTGGTATAATTATAAATAGAGTACTCCCTACGTTTATTTATATTATCATCATTTCTATATTTAGGTTGTCATTATTTTTTTATTTAGGTGTCTCACTCATATTACTATCTTTCAAATAAGGAAAGTTATAATTCTTTAAGCGATGAAATCTACGCACTTTTTATCTTTTTACTCTTATTCTTAATCCGCGTACCGAACAGTAACTTGATAATTTCAATGGGTCGGAGGAAGTATAAATGAAGTCTAGCCTAAAGCACATGGCAAATGGTCCTGGCTTAAGCCGAAATCAAGGCGGGCTCACACTGTGGCTTGGATCATGCTGGCTTGTAGGTTGCGAAGGAGAGTTTTGTATGGAAAATTGTAATTGACTTTATTCTTGTTGGGAAATAAAAAATATGATTTGCGATTCGTAAACGCCAAAATCGTCAGGCTTAAAATATCACGTTAAAAAGATTATTTCCCTTTGTTGTCGTTTAGTAGAAAAGTAGACATATAAAAAAGAAAAAAGGCGAAGAGCAGGAATGCGAATCCAGGCCACAACACATTACTGTCTTGTTATTTTTTCTTTGTCCAAATTGAATCTTTGCTCTGGGCCTTTGGCCCTTTCCAAATTTAATACAGAAATAAAGGGACATATAAAAAATATACAAAAGAGTAGAAGAAAAAAGAAACAGAAAAATATTCACGTAAATTTTTATATATATCTTTCCCTTCTAACGGTGAGTGACGGAGCAATTTCTTTTTCAAGGGCAAACTAATAATAATATAGTATTATATCAAAATTAGTATGTAACTTGTAAAGTAAAATTATAAGTCAATTACGTACAATGTTGATAATATTATACATTAACGTGGTTATAGTTCAGCTAGAATTCAAAAATTACCTAAACCTAATTTGGTAAAGGAAAAAAAAAAAGTGCAATTAAACTTGAGTAGAACAAATTATGAAGTTGAAACCTAAGTGGTAATTATGATTTAAAAAAAAAAAAAAAACAAAATAACAAGTCAGTTGACCGTGTCACTTTATCACAAAAACGGATATCGACATCATTTCATCACATATGGTCGACGTGTGCCATGCGCACCTTTTCGAGCCTGAAAATTAGTAATTGGCTAAGATTGTAACACGATTATATTTATCGGACTGAAAATAGTGCTGTTATACTAAATTCAGGTTCAAATTATCACATTTCAAATTTATGGCACTAAATTTGTGCATTTTGCTTCTTCTTTTTTTGCCATCACTCATTTTCTTTAGAACGATCCGCTTTATTCTTTATTTTTGCCATCACTCATTTTCTTTAACCCGCTATTTCATTTCTATCCAGTTTTATTCTTTCATGAGTGTAATATTCTTTAAGGGTGCGTTTACTTTGATGGAAAATGGTGGAAAAAGAATATTTTTACCTTTTTCATCATTTTCACACGTTTACTACGTTGGTTAATTTTTCTCGGGCAGGATGGATAACCTTTTCAGGCAGCTCATTTTCCATCCATTTCTCACAATTGTGAAAAATATTAACATGGGGAGGGGTGTGATAATATTTTCCAATTGATAAAAGACATAAAAATGGGGAAGGGGTGAGGGGACCATGTGATAATTTTTTTTCCATCATAGTAAACATGTGATAAAAAGGATGAAAATGTTAATATTTTCTCATCTTTTCTTTTCCATCATTTTTCAATGGAAATATTTACATCAAAGTAAACGCACCCTTAAAACTAATGGTTGCATGCGTGTGCGTGATTGATTAGAACTTTAAATATAACGAAACTATTTTTTGAAACGGAAAATTCATAACTTTATTAATAGAAAAAAACTCTGGTGCAACTGTTGCACCGTAGAACACCCGCCTGTTTGACCCGACCGACCCGTTTGACCGGGTCAACCCCCTTTGACCAGTTTTTTTTTTTCAATTTTTTTTATTGTTTGCCGCTTCTTCTATGGTCAAGATTCAAGCGAGGGGAGCCGAAGGCCTTGGAGCGAGCCGAAAAAGTCCAAATTGTTGTCAGTCGATTATCCTTATTTTAGTAATCGGAGTGAAGGTAGAGCCGTAAAATCGGAGCGGAAGGCTCCGCCGGGGAAAAAAACTGGAAAAAAAAAAATTGGGCGCGTGAGGCACACGTGCGGGTTGGTTAGAGCGCGTGGATGGGTCGGGTCGGGTCGGGCACTGTTCCACGGTGAATAATTCTGCACCAGAGTCCAGCCCTTATTAATAATTACTGCATGCTCCAATAATTAAGTTAGAAGTCAAAATTAACTAGCCATAAGAAAATATATACCCCATGAATTTATTTTATTGTGTTCTAGGTCGGGCTAGGAACACATAATAATCTTCTATATAGTGTCATTCTGTGATATTTTTTATTACTTCGGTTAAATAATGTATATGACAATCGAAATTTTATTAAGAATGAGAAGTAGAGTCCATTCCACCCTCAAAGTACATAACTATTTTTAAATCGATAATATGTCACAACAAATAGAAAATAGAAGATTTGAATTGTGGGCTAATTGAGGAATAAACATATTCAAACTTTTCAATTCGGGAATTTTCAATATTGAGAAAGAAACAGGTATAGACATTCTGCTCCCACCATTATTGTTTTATCTATCTTTTTCCCCTTTCTTTTCCAGCCCAAAAGGCTATATAATTATTAGTCGCATCATTCTCCCACTGGATACCCCTCTCCTTGTCCGCACGCTAACTGCACAACACGCGTAATTTCAATTCTCATAAAATTATACTCAAGTCACGTCCAATATAAATATACACTAATTAAATAAACAAATCACTATCAAAAAGTACAATTATACTCAACATTCTATCTCATTATATATTCACCCCCTCTCAGTTCTTCCCCAAGAGAAACGCCACCATGATCATGTCCTACCCGGCAGCCGGCCGCGCCACCGGGGTAACAGTCGTGGACTGCGAGAAACAAGTGCGGTCGTGGCGGCTCCTCCGCTCCGTGGCGGAGCTCCTCCTCCCCTCATGCAACTGCATGATCACACATGAAACCGACCACGACGACGAACCAACATTGCCGCCGCCACCCAAACACTTCCGGCACCGGAGGTCCTCCTCCGCCTCCTCCTCCACCACCGTCTCCGGCACGCTGTACGGCTACCGCCGTGGCAAAGTTACCTTCTGCATCCAAGCAAACCCTAATTCAACGTCTCCAATTCTCCTCCTCGAACTCGCCATCCCCACAAACGTTCTAGCAAGGGAAATGAAAGGCGGGTCGATCCGGTTCGCGTTCGAATGTAAAATGGATCCGGCTACGGGCTCTCTCTTGTCCATGCCTGCATGGACAATGTACTGCAATGGTAGAAAACTAGGGTTTGCAGTGAAGAGAAAACCTTCGAGGGCTGACGTAGAGCTTCTGCAGAAAATCCAAAACGTCGTCGTCGGAGCCGGCATAGCGAGCCTGGACCACGTGGACGTGACGTATCTACGTGGGAAATTTGAAAGATTTCATGCTTCTGCAAATTCAGACTCTTTTCATTTAATTGATCCCGATGCTGCTAGTAATGGCCAGGAGCTAAGCTTTTACTTTCTTCGATCAAATTGATCGAGTGTGATAATATTGTAATATTTTCCTTTTTTTTTGCCACCCATTTTTTGAGCCTTGCATTTTTGCATGGCTTTGGCTTAAGTACTTGTGGGTTGGATGATTTATTCCTTTTCGAGTACTTATTGAATTAATTTTGAGTATATTTCACAAACGGTGTTGGTTTGAGGGAATTTTTTTCTTCCCTCCTAATTTCTAATCTGCTTTATATATGTCATTAATTTTATTAAAAGAAATCGTGACCGAGTTCTTCATTCTTTTGGATAACTGCCGTAAAATTAGTTATATATGAGCTTTAGGTTGTTTATTCATTTTGCACACGACTTTTAAATTTGACCATTTTTACTAATTAATTTTTTGAACTTTTAAAATTATACTCCATAATTCTTTTTTTTTATTAATTAAAAAATATGAGGGGTGATGTTTGTTTGGATATATGTGCATGGTTTATGGTGTCTCGTGTCTGCATGAATATATGTACGTGTGTATTCGATGTTGCACCATTTCTAGCTAGTTCGATGGATAATTACGGAGGGCCGTGTTATAATTGCAAAATAAGTAAATTTATGTTTTGGTGACCAAATTTAAGAGTCATATGCAAAATCAGATTGACCTAAAACTTCATCTATTTTAAGGCAATAACAAATTTCTCTTTCTGGTTCGAACACCATTACAAATATACCTTCATTACCTACAATTTTTTGACAACTAATGCAACTCAAATGGTAAGACGCTTCCCCTCTAATTAAAAGATCAGGGGTTTGAGTTATGTGTGCGAATGTAAGCTCAAAAGCTTTGTAGGTGAAATTACAGATTTGCGTTACATTTCCAACTAAAACATCGGGGGCATTGCCAATTTTCCCCCAGCTATACATATATATATATATATATATATATATATCAATAATTCTATTCGAACATATTATATCTAGATATACGTGCTTGAAATAGAAAAAAAAATGTCCGATGATCTTCAAAATTTCTTTCCTACTTAGACTTCCTTCTGAAATATCGATCTCATGCACACCCAACTCCTAAACTTGTGCATTTAAATTGAGATGAAACTTTGTAATTAATATTAAAAAGAGAATGTTTATTAATAACCAAACTGTCGAAACTATGAAATTAAATTATTAGTTAAAAAATTCTGCCGAATCCCTATTTTTACCATCGTATGTCTGGACATAGTATGTCCAAATAGCACTACCCTATTATATATAGAGGAAAGAGATCATATGAGAATAAATATTATCCTAAGAAATGAGAATAGATCTCCACCATAGATCTATGGGCGATGGAGGGTCAAGATTTGGCCTAGTCAAACCCGGGTCAACTCGATCAACTCAGGTCAACCCGGGTCAACCGTTGACTTTTTTTTTTCGACTTTTTTTTAAACGGTTACCCAAGATGCACAACTTCACATATTCGGATGTATCACTCTATATAACTAGATGCACCACTAAATGTATTTAGATGCACAAGATTTTCAGTTTTTTTTCAATTTTTTTAAGGGGTCACCCAAGATGCACCACTTCACATATTCTGATGTACCACTTCACATATTCGGATGCACCACTAAGTGCATTTAGATGCACCAGATTTGTAAAATCTGTAAAAAAAAAATGAAAAAAAAAAAACTGAAAAAAAAAATCGGATGCACCACAATGTGTAACCAGATGCACCACACAGTGTAACTAAATACACCACATAGTGTAACTAGATGCACAACGTTTTACGAAAAAAAAAAAACGAAAACAAAACTAGTGCATCTTAATGCACTTAGTGGTGCATCTCATTATATAGTGTGGTGCATATGAATACATGATGTGGTGCATATGACCTGACTATAAGGAAAAAAAAAAGACGAAAAAAAAAATAAAATAAAAAAACTTAAAATCTTGTGCATTTCAATGCACTTAGTGGTGCATCCGAATATGTGAAGTGGTGCATGTAAGTTGAACGTTTAAAAAAAAAGTCAACGGTTTGACCCGCTTTGACCAGGCCAAATTTTGACCCTCCATGTAAATATAATCAATGGTTGAGATTAATTCCTAATTCTCACTTTAAGATCCCTTTGCATGAAAATCGCTCCATATATATATATATTCTACAAGAGCAGTTGCAGATTTGCGTTACATTTCTTCTTCACATTTTATCCTTTCTTTTATTGTGTTTTAATTCTTAATTTCTATCATTACTAAATTTTATAGCTATCTCCCTATAAGCCCGTCGTTATGTACTACAAAAATTAAGCACATAGAACTAACAATATTATTGCCTCTCTCTATTTTAATATCATGGAAATATTCGCAAGTTCTATCTTGATGCCCACAGAATTAACTCTTGCTCATTTGCAATAGTCTACAAATATGTGTGTGAAATTATTATATGAGAATCTTTAGTCTCACTAATTCCCACTCAATTTAAAGGAGTCGTTATTAAATTATGAATCCGTAACATATGTGTCTTGTAATGGAGGAGGCTCCAACTAACCAAACCACCTAAGGTCTAGTAGCAACAATATTGTAACCCAGAAATAATTACTATTAAAATATTGTAGTGCAAAATCTAGGAGACCTAGAACCATTGATGATATAGCAGTTGTTACTTTTTTGTTTTATATGTTAGGATTATAAATGTGTATTTGTTGCATGAGCTGTTGTTGATTCCTCCTGTCGTTGTAACTTGAAAGGGAAAAAAGGGCTTTGTTTTGAGAATAACTGAATACTTTTAGAAATAAAAAATAAATAGATGCATCATATTTAATTTTGGTCTCCAAGAGTTTGTGGTAGAAATTACAAACTTGTGTGATGATTGAAATCCACAATCTCACTCCCCTAAATAATTATTTTATATAGCAAAAAGGAAACCAATAAAAGAAAAATCTACCTTTCCTTTGTTTGGGGGGTCTACTTTTGCGTAGCTGAATGAATTATTCACGGACAAGCCCATCTATGGCTAGTTAGTATTATAGTGTTCATGACAAATTTTTTTTTTTTCAATTACACTAATTTTTTGAAGGGTATTACAATGAGATATAAATATTTAATCGAATAAAGTATTACACTACCTTATAAGTAGGATTACTATACTACCATATAGGTAGGATCACTACCCAGTGCGCACCGAAAATAACGGCTGCGGGTTCCTACGATATCAAAAAAAAAAAAAAAAGATGAGACTATTACACCACCGAATAAGGTGGGAGATCTACATTGAAGGCTAACAATATTCTTTTTTAAACTTGTTTTCAGTGTAATGTTTTTATAGACGTTAAGAAAGCTAAATTAATTGGGTTCGCGATTGCTCATTGTCAAAGCTTCCTATTTCTATTTCATTTGTGTTAACATTAAGTCCCTGCTTTGGGTAATATAGATCTAATTCTACAGTAAATCAACAGCCGCCACCTTAACAAAATCACGCACAGTGACCAAACCCAATCCCCACCCCCCACACACATATGGAGGTATATAATGAAGTGCAAGGGTTAAAATATGCTTTATTCCAATTTATAACTAGAGACGTATACTCTTCCATCCACGAAATAATGCCCGACTTACACTTTTATTTTGCTCCATGAACAAGTGATACATTTCACTTTTTCCAATCATATCAAGGTCAATTCATAACAACTTACACTCACATTTTACTTTTTTCACTCAAAACAAGTGGGACTCTTGTTCCACTCCCAACAACTTTAACTTCATTTCACATTTTTCACTCACAACAAGTGAGATTCCTATTTCACTCACAATAATTTTAATGATAAATTCTTATATCGGTGTGCATGTACTATACTCACTTCTCACATGCTAATATTTCACAAATATAAATTATAATATTAAAATATTATTATGTGAGAGGGTGGGTGTACTACATATTGTTGGAAATATTAGATATATATATATATATATATATATATATATATATATATATATATATATAAGTGGGAGAATTAATTAAATATTGGAGGAAATTGTATGCACAAGTGTTTGTGTGTGTGTGGACGTGAGTGTGTATATGAAATAGGGGTTTGAAGATTTGGGCTCAATTGGATTGTTTTTATTCCCGCACAACAAAATGATACAATATACATATATATAGTGTCACAATGTAATCTCTAGACTTTTCTTCTAATTACCTTTACTTAGTAGTTTTTTCTAGAATTCTCCATTATTTTCTACTAAATACTCTTTTCTTCCTTGCTTCTAGAATTCTCTACCTTTTTCTTCTATTATTAATTAGTTACTTTACTTTAGATATTTCTAATCTTTTCTTCCTAATTCTTTACAATTCTGGATAGTTCTTTACAAAAATATCTCCTTCAAAAGTCAAGTTTACTATTATATTCCAACACATGTACACCCACACAAGAATTTCCCAATTTTAACTTCCAATCTAGTTCTTCGAGTCTCAAAAGTGGAACTCTAACTCCACTCACAACAATTTTATCGGCTTTCTTAAAACTTGTGCCGACTTCCAAATGAGACAATACTTCATGGACATGGACAGAAGGAGTAACATTTTTTTTAATAACGATGAGAAAGAGTAAATAATTTTTAATTTATCGATTTAGATAACATCAGCGACAAAATCAGATAGTGGTACCACATATTTTATTTGTATGTATTTCTAATCCTTCCATAAAAAAAATGATCTTCGAAGCTGTATAGAAATAATTTGTAAGGCATTATTTTTTGAGGGATTTTGTGAGGCCATTATTACTTCTATATATATAATTAGTAAATAAAGTTATTTTATTTCACTAAATAGGAGATTCGAACCAGCAACTTACAAACGAAAAACTCATAAAATACAAAAATAAGCTAGCTAGTAAGGAGACTAGCTAGGTTAGGGTTCTTTGAGCAGCAGATGACCATTTGGATGATACAACTCCTACTCACTTCTTCTACTTCGCCGCTGATGCACTTGAATTTCCTTGAATTTCTTTCCTGCCATATGTGGTAAACTAGATGAGAGACCACTGCTCTATATAGTTGTTGTTTCTTGGTCTTCGAATGGCTGTGTTAGGGTTAAGAAAAGCTTCTCTTCCTCCCATGCATGTGGTAATCTTTGAAATCCACACCACCTCACAACTTCCTTCCAAACATTCTCAGCATATTCACAAGTGAAGAAAAAATGATTGGTTGATTCATTGTCTTTGGAACAAATGCAACAAATCGGGTCAGTCTTCAAACTAATCTTACTCAGATTATCACAAGTTGCTAGCTTCCCCATCATAGTAAGCCATGAAATGAAAATCATTTTGGGGGAGCAGAGTTATTGTTAAGCAATATCCTCCAACCCACTCACTGGAAATCTCCTCTAAGCTCCAAATAAAGCTTTTTGATCTAAAAGTAAGGGGCAGAGAAAAGAGTTAACCTGAGGGAATTGCTTCCAAATAAGCTCGAGCTACAATGATCTTCCTGATCACCCAGGAAGCTTGGGAAGGAGGAGTCATAGTAAGAACATTTTGTTGCTTTATGTAGCATCCATGAACCCACCTAACCCATGTTGCATCTTTCTTCTTTGCTAAGTGCCATAAAAGCTTGCATATAGCTGCTCGATTCCATAGTTGCACGTTGATAACATTCCATCCCCCAGCCATAACAGGTAGACAGATTTTCTCCCATGCAACTAGAGCTCTTTTAGAAGCTTCAGACTTTCCAGTCCATAAGAACACACGACATGCAGTCTGGATTGCCTTGATCACTTTTTGAGGAAGCAAAAAAACCTGGCTTCAATACGTTTGAATCCCAAAAAGCATTGATTTTATGAGTTGGATGCGGCCAGAGTATGATAATAGTTTTGAGGATCAACATTCGATTCTTACCAAAATCATTTTTAGGAGGGGCTGGAATTGGATTATTGAAAGTTGTTTGGAAGAGAGAGGAACTCCTAAGTATTTAAAGGGAAGTTCACCTCTTCAAGAATTTGCTCTGAACTCTTGTATTCACTCCTCCAAAGTATATATTGCTCTTGTTGAATTTGCCTTCAGTCCAGAAGCCTCAGAAAATTTGTTGAAAGCTATCGATATCATAAGTTGTCTCACATAGTCCACATCACCTCTACAGAATAACAGAAAATCACGCGCGAAGCACACATAATTACTTGTATATTTATGTATGTATCTAGTAATATTTCTTCAAACCTGGCCCAACTGAACACGGCTTATTACAATAAACTGAGCGATGGTAACTTGAAAGGAATATTGGGCTATAGTTCTATTCGGCCCAAGATATATGATAATTTAAAATCAGATTCAAATATCAGAGTAAAGCCTCTCTGTCTCCTTTGTTGAAGGATCAAGATTAAGCCCAAATAATTTGCCACAATAGACAGTTTATCGCGCTTTCAGCAACAATTGTACAACTACCAGGGGCAGGATAGTAATATCAGCCAAAAACCATCCCATTTACCAACTTATCTAAATCATTGGGGGCAACATGGTAATCTGGAAATTGGAACGAGGAAAATAGTTGTTTCCGGTGAACAAAGCCATTGAAAGTTTGAAACCATAAAATAAAAAATAAAATCAAAAGAAAAAAATGTGAAGTTTGACGCAAACATTAACTGTTAACGGAAAAAAAGTTTATTTGAAAAAACTATTAACGGGAAATAAAATTCAAACACATGAACTAATCTCGATCTAAGTTCGGCGGATAAAATATATTTCTCCCATTTGAAAAATATTTAAATCATAAAACGGTCATTTCATTTAAATAAATAGAAACTCTAATCAAATTACGAATTCTTTTTCTAGCTTAGTGGTCCCGGGCTCCACATTAGAGATATAAAATTATTAATTTTCAGAAAATAGAAGTTTAAATTATATCTGTCCCATTTTATGAACGTTACACGACTTAAGTTCGAATATAAAATTCGCACTAGTGGCAAACCAAAACATAAAAATAAAAAATAATGGGAAAGCCGCGCTTTCTTTTTTACGCCCTTTTTTCTTAATCTTTTTGAGCGGCGGAACAGTCGGTGGCTCATGTGCTAGATTCTAGTTCTACTAATAACTGACGTCAACTCTCACCAAATTTTATTACAATTAAAAAGTATTAGGAAAATAATTTAATTTTGCTTTGATCTTTAGATTCAGTACGTGGCATTTGTAAAGAATTGGTTCAAGATAGCGGACCACCCAACTATCTCAATTGGTATCGTGTATGTGTGTGTGTGTGTGTTTTTTGAAGCAATCTCTTGGTATCGTGTTGGTATGCTAATATTTTACGTTTCGCTATTTGTGAATATGCATGCCCATCACTCAAATTCAACTATATGCAATTGCAATATAAGATAATATAACGAGGAGCATTTTATTTCCTAAGATAGTTTCTAGATTAACTTTGAATTTTGAGCTTCCAAAAACTTGCATTGCGTAAAGAGTCACTCTCCTGGGAGCGTGACATGCGTCTCACAGTGTATTGTGCACGAGTTCGATTTTTTTTAACGGTCAGGTCATATACACTACAACGTATAGTTATATGCATTATATTATATAATGAGATGCACAACTAAGAGTATTGAGATGCACCATTTTTTTTTTAATTTCTAGATTTTTTTTCGGCTCCGATTTTAATCTATAGATAATCTTAGTGGCAACAATTTGGATCCTTCGGCTCGCTCCGAGACCTTCGGCTCCCATCACTCGACTCTTGTCAAAAGAAGAAAGGGCAAACAGAAAAACGAAGATGCAAAAAATATTGATTCTATGGTTGTGCATCTCATTATACATGGTGGTACATATGGAATTATGGATACACTATGTGGTGCATCTCAAAAAAATTGGGAAAAAAATATTAATAAAAGTTAAAAATTGATGCATTTAAATACACTTAGTGTTGCATCTCATTATACGGTGTAGTGCATATAAATACACTTTGTGGTGCATATGATCTGACCCTAAAAAAAATCGAAAAAAAAAAGTCAACAAATTTGACCGGATCATCTCGGATCCGAACCAGATCGACCCGGTCTCATGTTGTGAGACCCGTCTCACACAAATATTTGCCTTGCATAAATTATATTGGGCTGTAGAGTTTATGAAATTGCCATATTGATATAATTATTTTCTTCGCAGTAGGTTAAAACTTAAACAAATCATATTTAAAGATGGTTCGTTAAGCTGCCTATTCCATCTCATCAAAGATTGAAAAATAGTACTTAATTCACCGGCTATCATTTATATTTACTCTGAAGTTCACATTATAATTATTATATTATTGTTACGATTTTTATTTTTCTTGTAAATACTATTACTACTATTTTTATTATTAAATGAATATTATTATTTACATTGCTTCAATTAGCTGTTTGATTACAAGATAATTTCAAGTTTTTTAGATCAACAGATTTAGACTAGTAAATATAAGACGGAAAAGAGGTCTTTAATTAAATATAGATATTTCCGGCAATCTCATTCGGCGAAAGTTGGGGGGAGAGAGAGAGAGAGAGAACCTGTATGAAAATCAACGTAAAGTACTAAATTGTTGATAATCGAAAATCGAAATGATATTGAATCCGAGCTACAAAACAAACTAATTAATTAACTAATTAAGACTGATGGAGGAAGATGCATGTTTCATAGAACGATCTAAAATAAACAATATTGTTAGATACTATAAAAGACGAGTTCTTGTAAGCACTTTATGATGTCAAACTTGTTATTATGTCATTCTTCTTAGAGTTGGACTTCGGTGCATACATCTCTACCATGGAGATGATTCTGACCCGATCCGGTCAACCCGGATCAATCCCCTTTGATTTTTTTTCCCCAATTTTCTTTATAATTTACATTTTTTTTTTGGTACGGTTCTGCCTTCGCTTTGATTATTAATATAAGGATAATCAGCAGACAACAATTTGGATTTTTCGGCTCGCTCCGAGGTTTCGGCTCCCCACGCTCGAATCTTGACCAAAGCATAAGCGACAAACAAAAAATTGAAGAGGCAAACAACAAAAAAGAAAGGAAAAAAAAATCTGAAATAAAAAAAAAATTAATTACTGTAGCGTGTGAGCCTCACGCGCCGCGCATGGAAGCGCACGCATGGGCCTCACGCACCGGATCGGGGCAGGTCGGGGCGGGTCGGGGCGAGGCGGGCATCTCTACAGTACATAATATGTACAGGAGTTTTGTTCTTCTTCTTATTAATGCAATTGTTTTTATTGTTCATTTTATATGCAATAGTTAATAATAAAAAAGGGTTATTGATAATTTGTGATCCTAATTTTGACAGTTATAATCTCAACCTAAGTTTATCCTTATAAACACCATCAACTTTCAGAAATTGTTGAAGAAATGACAACATTTTTTATTTCCAACTATTACATGGTGACTCAACTTGCCGGATATATTATATGGATATGTAAATGCTGGTAAACAGAAACAACATTTGTTTTCTCCTCAATTTTCATTTTCTTTTCGTTTTTATTAAAAAAATTTCAAAGTTGAACCAATTAATACATCTTTCACACTTCCATGAATGTTGCCAGTTTTAGAGAGAAAATAATGATATGATATCATCTTCCATTTGTTGTGTTCGTGGTTGATCCTTGAAGCTAATGGACGCGGAATCCATTAGCATGCTATCACCAACAACCATCTTCGTTAACAGCAGTGCAGTGCTCGCGACCACCACCACAGAAGGGTATACAGGCTAGCTAACAAACATTCGACAACATAAAGATAACAATTCTGAGTAGCTTCGTTGCCATTCTTGGAATGCCAATGTCTAATCGAAGCATACGCAGTTTCTATTTATGTGGCATATAAATATCATACTATATATTATACCCGCTGGTTGAGTCAACATGTGATAGTTGGAAATAAACTTCAGTTGAGGTCATAATGCAAAAGGTGATCAAAGGTTTAGACTACAAAGTAGGAATAGCGAGTATACTTTTGGTACATACATGAACTTTGACAATTTACCGCACTTAGGGATAAAGGCAAATATAGCCACTTGGCAAAAGAAAAGTGCATAAAAGGCCACAAATTTTAAAACGAGCAGATATAGCCATATTTTAGAGTTTTTCTGTAATTTTACGTTTGTACCCTCCTTCATACTTTTACTAATTAAAATTTTAATAATATTATCATCAACCTATTGTTTATTGTTATTATTCATTAATGTTTTTTTTATTTTTTAAAACAAGTAGCGGCAGCCCGTGGCGGAGAGATTTCTGGCGGCGGCGCCGGCGAGAAATTAAGCAGCAATTCCGGAGAAATTCGGAGACAACTAGATTCCTGGTGGTGTACGACTCTCACCGCAATTCTTCCAGCGATTTTCACCTCCATTGTAGCAGAGTTTCTGAAATTGTAGATTTCGACGCTGGGGAGAAATAGGTCGCGATTCCGGCGAAACGTTTGTAGAGGCTAGGCGATTTCCCATCGGTGCGCAATTTCCGGAGGCAAGGCTAGGAGAATTTCAGGTTTGCCACTTCAATTTTTATAACAAATTTCATGATTCTTCCTGCACTAATTATTTTACTTCTTAAGATCTATCCTATCATTTAGGCAGTAGAATTGAAAGGTTGTGGTGTTTCCTTAAGTTTAAATGTGGTATTCATTGCTCTGTACTGTGTTGTTGGATGAATTGTCAATTGTTCCTCATATCAATATCAGCAATTTTAACTCGTGAAAAAAATTCTTCACAGTTATTGACAAAAATAGAAATGGTATATACATTCAATTAGTCTCAATGTCAGAATTTATTACTTCTATGGTTGATTTTGATTGCAATAATGTAGTTGTCAAATTGAAGGATTTCTTGCTTTTTTACTCTTTATTATTAACTAACTTATAATAAACATATGACTGATCCATATTTTAATTATTTGTAGCAGATGAGTCCTACATCTTTTATTGTATGTTATGGTGGAAGATGGATAAGTGATAGATACGGGGGGAGGAGAAGAGATTTGTGCTTGTACCAAATAGTGGGATGAATTACAATCAACTGCTCAGTCAAATTGAAGAGATGCTGACTTAAACTTTGTAATGGACAATGTCAAGATTCCAAGGTTTTATGTCACAGTGTCTCCTATTCAGAGTGTGCCTTCTCAGCAGGCGTTTCAACCTCCAACAATGCAGAAAAGTTTCATGGATTTGTTGAACGCACAAAATGCAGCTGCATTTGCTCAGACACACGATATCCAATCATCTACCAGAGTGTACATTGATGCTGAATATGAAAGCAGCAGTGGAGGTTCTAGTTTCGTGATGAATATGACAGCCTCGATGAAGCAGTTGATGAAAATGATAATGGGCAGAATAAGAATAGAAGCACAAGCCAATGGACAATCCCTTGCGCATTGTATAAAGCATCAATCCCTTTGAATGATGTCTGTCCTGTTGAGAACTATACACGTGATACACTTTGTCACGGTGCATTTTTTAAAGATAAAGAATCGTTGCAGCTTGCTGTGGGACACTACCATGTAAGGAATCTCGTTGAGTATGCAACAGATCGTTCTAATTCAAAGAGAATATATTTGCTATGCAAATATGGTGCTGAATGTAACTTTGAATTGCGTGCCACATCAACCGAATCGTTTTGGAGAATAATAAAATGGGTGGCTCCTCAAACATGTCAGCTAGACATTAGACATCATGCTCACAGAAAAGTTTCTTCAAAAGCAATTGCTGCCTTCTTCGCACCAAATTTGGATAATGGTGGTCTTGTGTTAAAGCCAAGGGACATGGCTTCACAATTATGGAGGGAGTATGGATTTGATGTTGGTTATACTACAACATTGCGCGGCAGAAACCGTGCAATCAGAATGATATATGGTGAAGCCAATAATTCTTTTCAGTTGCTTCCAGCATATTTACACATGATTCAACAAGCCAATCCAAGTTCTATTGTTGACTTACAGACTGATGATTCTGGTTGTTTTCAATATGCTTTTATGGCGTTTCATGCATCAATTCATGGGTTTTTATCTGCTTGTCGCCCTGTTGTTGTTGATGGTACACATCTAAAGGGAAAGTATAATGGAATCCTATATGTGGTTGCTGCTCAAGATGGGAATGACAATATCTACCCACTAGCATTTGGCAATGGAGATAAGGAGAATGATATTGGCTGGATATGGTTTTTCACTCAGTTGAAGAGAGCTATAGGATGTCCAAATGAGTTGTTGTTTGTTTCTAACCAACATCGGAGTATAAAAATGTAGTGGAACAGGTGTATCCATCAGCCCATCATGCTCTTTGCACGTTCCATTTGAAGATGAATCTTCTTCCATGTGGTTCAGATGCTACTTTAATGTTTTTCTTAGCCTCTCGTTGTTATACAAGCAACAATTTTGATAAGCTTCTGGATAGCATATCCTCTTCGAGTACTTTTGCATTTAACAAATTGATGGAGATTGGTCCAGAAAAGCAGGCTGGTTGTAAGTGTCCTGTGCTACGATATGAGTTTTTCACATCCAATGCAGCTGAAGCCATTAATAATTGTCTTCGTTGGGCAAGAAGACTGCCTATGTGCACTTTGTTGGAAGCTATACGATCAATGATAGGTAAATGGTTTATAGTCCACAAAAACGAAGCAACGGGTAAAAATAGTGAGCTTACAGGCTTAGCAACACAGAAATTAGTTGATTCACTCGAAGAAGGACGGACAATGTGTGTGGAACCCGTCAATGACTTTAGGTTTTTGATTAAAAAGGATGAAAGACGCTATATAGTTAATCTACATGCTAGGAGTTGTTCTTGCAAGAAGTTCGATCTTGATCAAATACCCTGTCTTCATGTAGTAGCAACAATTCTGTAAGTTTTTCTATTACTTTTTCAAATTCTTAACTGCCACCACTATTTTATGTTATAGAGTTGAACTTATCTAGTGTAGATAAGTTAGTAATATACATTTGATTTTGTATTTTCGTGTGCAGCAAGGCAAAACATGAACTTGTGGCATATGTATCCAAATATTATACAGTGGATGCACTACGTGAGATGTATTCACTAGATGTTAATCCCACTCTAAACAAGGATGAATGGCACATCCCTCACTATGTTAAATCAAGAGTGTGCAACGCGCCTTCAAATACAAGGCAGGCTGGACGACCACGCACAAAGAGTATCAAATCTGCAGCAGAATCATCAACTAGATCTCGTAGAACCATTTGTTCAAGATGTCGTCAGCTAGGACATACTCGTAGAACATGCCTCGGAGTTTCTCATGTTGCTAGTTCTATTTCTAAAAAGAGGTGTAGCATTTGTCATGTGAATGGACACAATTGCAGGAGATGTCCTTCTCGTGTCAATGCTACAACTTAACAAGATAAGTTTTCTATTGGTGTTGATGGAGACTTTATGTTTTAGACTTATAAGTTTTCTATTATTGTTGATGAAGACTTTATATTTTTGATAAGTTTTAGATAGTTATGTTCAATTATTATTTGCTATAACATTTGATTTAAAGTTGTGAATCTTGCTTCTTTATGTTATGGATTAATTCTGTTGTAACCCTATTTGTTCAACAAGGATACACGACAATTAAATTAAGATGTCGTGTATGCTAGTCATGTATTCTCATTTGAATGTTTCAAAAAGTTATTTTTAACCATAAACTAATAGAAGATATTAGGAATGGAAACATTTGTTGATCAATATATACATATTGTTTACGAAAGGATTAAAGTACACCTTTTTCAAAAATAAAAAAAGATGAAAAAATATAAAACAATACACCATACACTACTAGCATACACGACAAATAAAATTTGAGGTCGTGTATGTTAGTTGTGTATGCTAATTATGTAAACTTGTTGGAATGTTTTGAAAATTTGTTTCTCCCGATATATTGTGCATTAGTACATATAAGTGAACGAAAATGATGAAAAAGTATTAAAAAAATGCTACAAAGAGTACTGTCATACACAACATCCAACTAGCATACACGACAAAAAAATGATAGGTCGTGCATTCTAGTCGTGCATGCTAGTCATGTATTGTCATTGGAATGTTTGAAAAATTTATTATTCTTCCTAAAAAAAAGAAAATGTTACGAATAAATACATAATGATACATGTAAAAGAAGAAAGAAAGAAAGAAAGAAAGAAAGAAATGTGAAACAATAACTCCACACACGACTAGCATACACGACAAATAAAATTTGAGGTCATGTATGTTAGTCGTGTATGCTGATTGTGTAAATTCGTTGGATGTTTCTAAAGTTTGATTCTTCTAAAATATTGTGCATTTATACATTTTAGTCCATGAAGATGATGAAAAAGATTAAAAAGAAAAAAAAAATCAGCACAAACGAGTATCATCATACACGACTAGCATCCACGACAAATAAAATGAGAGGTCGTGAATTCCAGTCGTGTATGCTAGTCATGCATTCTCGTTGTAATATTTCAAAAAATTAATTTTTATCCTTCAAGAAGAATAGAAAATGTTATGAATCATACATACAATCAAAATAAAACGAAAGAAATAAATGTTGAATAATACACCACGCGCGACTAGCATACACGACAAAAAAATGATAGGTCGTGCATTATAGTCGTGCATGCTAGTCATGTATTGTCATTGGAATGTTTGAAAAATTTATTATTCTCCCTACATAAATAGAAAATGTTACGAATAAATACATAATGTCAAATGAAAACGAAGAAAGAAAGAAAGAAAGTATGAAATGTGAAACAATAATTCCACACACGACTAGCATACACGACAAATAAAATTTGAGGTCGTGTATGCTAATTGTGTAAATTCGTTGGAATGTTTCAAAAGTTTGTTTCTTCTAAAATATTGTGCATTTACACATTTTAGTGCATGAAGATGATAAAAAAGATTAAAAAGAAAAAAAAATGCAGCACAAACGAGTATCATCATACACGACTAGCATCCACGACAAATAAAATGAGAGGTCATGTGTTCTAGTCATGTATGCTAGTCATGCATTCTCGTTGTAATGTTTCGAAAAATTATTTTAATTCTTGGAAGAGAATAGAAAAGGTTATGAATCATACATACAATCAAAATAAAACGAAAGAAATAAGAGAATTGGTCAAGAAATAAATGTACAATAATACACCACACGCGACTAGTATACATGACAGATAAAATTTGAAGTCGTGCATTCTAGTCGTGCATGCTAGTGATATATTGTCATTAGAATGTTTCAAAAAAAAATAAGTTTTCTCCCTAAAAAAATAGAAAATATTACGAATAAATGCATAATGTCAAATTAAAACGAAGATAAAAAGAAATGTAAAACAATACGCCACACACGACTAGCATATACGACAAATAAAATTTGAGGTCGTGTATACTAGTCGTGTAAACATACGGAGATGGGGGATTGCCAAGTACATGCAAGTTGGGGCTCATGAACATTCTGGGCTTGTTTTCAGAGTTACATGCCCATTGCTGAAATTTGGAGTTAATATAATAGGCTTGCACATTTATACATTTTAGAACAACTTTAGAGACAAACACAATAACACTTAAACAAGATTGATCATAAGAGAAGGCAAGACAATAATAGAACAGAGTTTCTCATAAAAGCAAATTTTTAGTAGCTCCACAATTACCAAAATAACAACCCAAAATGAGATACTTAAAATCTGCATCAAATAAGAGCTAAACATAATCCAAAACCAAGTTTTACATAGACAAATTATGATGGAAGAGTCTCTGCACCGGTGCTGAAATTAAACAAGTTCCTTGCTAGTCGGCTCCTATAATCTTTCAGTTCTCTTTCTTCAAACTTCCTCTCTGTTTTTCCAGTCATGATAGCCTCTGCATACTTCAAAGCAAAAACACCACCATTAACGATATCTTTCTCATCCTGTTTGTAAAAGTTACCTTCTGCTTCTGATGGTTGTATAATCTTCTATTGCTTCAGTTTTGGTTTCAAATTAGTTCTAGCATCATAAAATCCAGTATACTTTAGCATTTGTGGAAGTATACGTGCAAGAGGAACAAAATACATCCTCTGCTCCTCTAATTCACAATCTTTCAGAAGATGATGTCTTAAGTCATAAATTACTAGATTTTCTTCAACAAGGTCGATACAACAAGTTATGGAATGCTATGTAGCAATCACCTAAAAAAAATTATTTTACATCATTACTTCTGCTTACTTATTTTTTCAAATAATATTTTAAACCAACATACGTTTTATACAGAAACTTCAGAGTCAAAAGAAAAAAAAAACATAATGAGTGTGATTTGGAGGCATAAAAACACATTGAGGCAAGAGCTTGGCATTAGCCCCTTCTCTGATCAAGCTACCATACTACCTCAAAAAAGCATGAAGCAAAAATCAATAAGCAAACAGCACTAATAGGAATATATTCATGCCCTTATTGCATGTGTTAATTACTAGGATTTATGTGCAAACAAAAAGGCAATTACAAAATTTGCTATGATTGAAGGTAAATGGCCTAAAATTCAATCTAAAAACACATGTATAATCACATGAAAAAATTTAATCCAAGATATTGTTCCTGAAACAGGAACAGAATGAAATAACATAGAATATACCATTTCAACATCCATTCTTGAGTCAATCTTTGATATTTGATCCATATCATAATCCAGAGAAAGAGAACAACAAAAGTCAAAGGATATGAAACTACACAAAATTGCAGCAAAAATTTGGATTGTTTACCTTATCAAAGTCAAACCATGGTCTCTTGGGACTTGGATTGTTTACCTTATCAAAGTCAAACCATGGTCTCTTGGGACCCCAAACAGGAAAATCACCGGCAATAAATTTTGAAAGATCATAAAGATCCTCATCACATATATACTCATCTGTTGTTCGTACCCGTTGGCTTGGTTCTTTGGCTCCATGACCAATCCTCCATTGTTTGCAAATGGCAAACTAAAAAATGAAAAAAAAAAACAAAAAAAAAAATTAGTATCATTCACAAATACAGAAAACAATATTAAATGTATAGTATTTTGTAATATAATTTTTTCCACCATGAAATTAATTGATGTAATTGTGACTTTGTTGTCACAATTACATAGGTTGGCAACTTCAGGTTTGTGATACAAACATGACTCATAAGCTTCGACATGACCATAATCCAAAGCTTTTGTGATGTCTTCCATCTCGATGAAGAATTCTTTATCAACACCTTTACCAATCCCAACATTCCTCCTGACAATATTGATAAGTAAATATGCAACACATAAGCATCAATGACATAACACTAAGTAGATTTAACATTAACATTAAAATCAAAAAATAAAAGTGATTTTAATGAAAAAAGCTTACAGAACAAAACTCTTTAGTTTCTTATACTTGTCATGGTTCTTGCCTCTGTTCTCAATGGGATGAAATGGACTACAAAGGCAGCTGCTGGAGCTCTAGTCCTAACTTCTTTAAAATCAAGCTTTTTCGGGCGAGGTGAGCTCAACAATCTCTTGGGATCATTACCAAC
Source organism: Schizonepeta tenuifolia (assembly GCA_029490685.1). Classification (NCBI taxonomy): domain Eukaryota; kingdom Viridiplantae; phylum Streptophyta; class Magnoliopsida; order Lamiales; family Lamiaceae; genus Schizonepeta; species Schizonepeta tenuifolia. Next base: position 19,967,601 of record CM055958.1, on the reverse strand, counting down.
CAAGGAGTCTGGTTTTATGGGGTTGGACCCCAAACATCCAAGGGTGCATAGCTTAAAGAGATGTTACAGACTTCATCCCAATTAATACTCTCAGTTTGACCTTTATCTACATCATGAAGCACAGTCTCAACAACATCATTATACACTTCATCATGGCCACAGTAGCAGTCACTGGATCAGCAAAAACATTGTCCTTCTGCACTTCTTTATCAATTATAAGATCAAATGCAGGCTCAAGATTAATATAAGCACCACTATGGTCTTCCTCTTGGGGTATTTTCACATCTTTTTGAACTTCATTATGCAGATCGATAGGCTCCTCCTCGTGGTGATTCTCAGTATCTCGTTGAAGGGGGGTAGAGTGATCCTGCAAATATATTCATTAAATTTGAATTTGAAAATGAATCAAACTCAACAAATAGAATATACTACTTTATTATTTGATAAAAAAAGAATACCTGAGACTGGTTTTGTTGTGTGGAATGTCTGTGATCCATAAACTCAGTGTACTGGGGAAGAATTTTGCATAGCTCAATGGTCATATGCCTTGCTGCATACTCACCAATCTTCTCGAAGAAACCTTCGTGCCCCATGATCCTATCATATAGTTTATCACAAATTTTATGTATCATCGAATCTTGTCCATCTTCAACTGACTCTGTACGTTGTCGTTTGTTTTTATGACGCCGACAATGCAGAAGATCCTCATGAATAGGATCGGGCTGAATAGCATCATTCTCTGTGGGAAATGATGCACATGGAATTTCTTGACTGATAGTTGGTTGGTTCTGACTGGGACGAATGCCCGGTGCTATGACCTCAAACGGCATCCCCTCTGGCTCAATCAACAACCAATAACTAGTTTCTTTTTCCAACTCGACAGGCTCTAACGTCGGGTGCAACTGTAAAAAAAATAAAACACGAACCACATTACAAACAAACAAATTATAATATCAATTAGCTGTGAACATCAACAGATAAAGTCCAAACAACTAAAAGAAGCACTAATCAACTAGATCATCATATTCGAAGAGCAGATATCCCTATAAAAAGAATAATCAAAAACTGAACATAATTGTTAAATGCAAATGAAGATATTGACTATTAGATAAAAATCTAGATCCTAAAACATTTATAAATTTTCACATACAGAAACTTCTAATAAGAAACACTTAATTGAATAAGATATAATCATACCTTTCCTTCGATTTCATCAACTTCAACAACTACATTAGTTCTTGGGAGCCTGTACCGCAAGAAACGAGGAATTAAAATTCTGTTCTTCAGACCACCACACCTGGTCCCTATCGATGGTACAGTACAGTATATCCACACCTTCAAAAACAGATAATAATTAGTATTAATGTAATTCGAACACAACATGGAAACAAATATATATTAAACTATAAAACAAACCCTAAAGGCTGTGCTAAAACCCTTCAATCTATAAATTTTCCTTCCAAGTCCAGTGTTATCCATCTTAATATTCCTTAGTTCGTCCAAAAGAATTTGATAGGAAAAACTACCCCACGGAAAAGATTCCCATTCATTCTCTCTCTCAATCAAAGCCCAAATCCAATCAGCCACTTTGCACTTCCTCTGATCTTGAGCAATAAATATGGAATAGACAAATAGGATCTTAGCAACCTTGAGATAATTTTGTTCCTCTTTACCAAGAGTTGCACCATCATCCATAAACTTATTCAACAAATCACCTACTGATATTCGATTTTTCTTCAAAATTCTCACGTACAAAGAGTCTGCTAAAATTTCATGGTGATCGGAGGGATTGAAAGTAGAACCACCAAAATGCAGGCCCGTCACGAGAGCAAACTCAACACTACTAAACCGCAATTTGGTGTTCTTCCAATAAAAGAACAACTCTTTCTGATCATCCCCATAATCAATCTGATGAGTCGTCATCAAATGAATTGCACTAGGTGATTTGTTAACCACATCAGGAAGACTTGTGAATTTCCCAAAACATGATCTCTTGAATTTTTCATACGTAGAGTCTCCAAAAGACAACAACTTCTTTTTGATCTTCACTAATATAGTCTTTGAACATGTCAAAGTGATCACGAGTTTCGTACCAATCAAATCTGGCCTCTTGTACTTATAAACCTCCTACACATATACAAAAAGACCCAGATATTATCTTATTCATCTTGATATCAGAATCAACTCAAGTGTTACAACCATATATAATAAATCTGATCACTAAAATAAACTGCACTGCAGATTAAATCAAAACATACAAAATATACAAATACAATTATTTGTAGAAAATAATAATATATAATCGACAAATCAAGAATAAGAAACACAGTTTGAGTGAAAACTCTGCTAATGAAGATGGGTAATTTGGCAAAGCAATCTAAACTGTTTGCAGCAAATCTCCCTCTTCCTACTGTCCATCTCTCTCTCTCTCTCAAATGAGTATTCTTTTTGCAGTTCCAAGTTATAGATGTGAATGCAAATTTGGGGTGTGCTCACTGCCGAGACAGAGTCACACAAATTATCTCAAAATATGTGTCATTATGAAATACTATAATTTTGTAACACATGCATATGCATCACTTAAATCATATGTCTGCCTCAATCTTGAAGCTAAAACAGAGCCAATATCATACAATCATCCAGAGCCAGATACATTCAACAAACAACTATGAGTTCCCAAGTATCGACTAATTTATTAATTTAAACTTAAGAACTTTTTCAAAGAGGAAAAGGATATACACATATATCTGAAAAAAGAGATTGTAAAACAAGAAGTAAACAAATTGATTAAGCAACCAATACACTCAAAGGGGCAAAATCGAAATGAAAGAACCCTAGAAATATAAAACAGGAAATCGAGCGGAAAAAGAAAGCAGAAATTGGATGTAACTACTAGTATGACAAGATTCAGATTAAACATACCTCCTACATTGGGACGGCCGAAGTTATCGGAGGATGGTCGTCCTCTAAAACATCATCCATTAAATTGGATCTGAGGTCGTAAAACTTCAGCAATAGTGAAAGAAAACTGCTCGAGGCAGCGGGGAGAAGGAAAGAAGGAAAGAAGAAAGGAAAGAAAGGAAGGAATCTCTGCGGCGGTGGCGTGTCGACGGCGGGGAGAAATCAGTCAAAGTATAGGGAGAGAAATCAGTCAGGGAAAATAAGGAGGAGTAATTATTTTATTTTTCGTTTTCTTTTAATTTCAGAGGTAAATAAGAAGGGTATATCCGTTAGAGTGACTATATCTGCTCGTTTTAAAAATTGTGGTCCTTTATACTCTTTTCTTTTACCAAATGGCTATATTTGACTCATTCTCCCGCACTTATTTGCAACAAATGATTTAATGATTTAAGGACTACATGTTTGAGGCTGAGGTTATGGTTAAACACAAAACAATCAAAAGAGGAGTATGTAATAGTCACTTCGAAAAGCATAATTGTTAGTACTTCTAGATTAAAAGGACGAATCATAATAGAAAGTACCACATTCTGTGTTGTACCAAATAGAAAGTACAACATCACGATTAATTTCATGTACCTACTTTTCAATTTCCTAATAATTTGTGCTCATAAATGCTTAAAATGTACGCACTCTCAACTCTCAAGTACAACTATTTTAAGACGAAAGCAAATTATGGAGCACGACATTGTTTAACTCTCAATTCTACGTCATCGTGGGTTCAAGTCGTTTTGGATCTCGAATTTGAATTCACATTAATAATTTTGACGTTCAACAAAATTGTTTAATATTTACAAGAATTCTGTAAATTCCTCACATATATATGTCAATCATTTTTATCTCGGAAAGTAGAAAGCAATAGCTTGATTTGGTGAATACTTTGCTTGTAGGATGAATGAATTGAAGAAAAATATACTAGTATAAAAGAAGAAAAATGACATGACATAAAAGAATAATAAGTAAATTTATTATTGATGGAGATTACATGTACATGTGACTCTCCTAGATAATAAATATGTCCACGAGCTATAATCCAAGAGTCATGTGTATCACCCAAATAATAATCACAATCAAACAAATGATCCCACTACAAATCAAATGAACAAACACAAACAAATTTCGCCAAAAATAATAAAAGAAACAAAAGTAAAATGACCACTAAGCCCCCAAGAAAAGGACAAACCAACCCTCCTCATCCGTCCATGAATAAAAAACAGATCTACGCCGTCCACGTAAACAAACCTACATCAATGCCACCGCCACAAGCACCGCCGCGAAAGCGGCGCCGCCCACGGTAGCCCTGCTCACGAAAGCATTGTTGCCATCAGCTGGCGGCTGGTCGGCTGATGGACCGGCGGTCGAGCCGCCGGGTGCGGCGGCACCTGGGCCGGATGCGGGGGTCTCTGCCCCGGGGGCGGAGGCCGGAGTGGGGGAGGCGACGGGTCCTGGGGTTGGAGCGGCTGCGGACGGAGCCGGCGACGGAGTGGCCGTGGGCGGCGCCACCGGTGCTGCGGTGGGGGAGACGGTTGGTGCGCCTGCTGGTGACTGCGCCATGCATGAGGTGGCCAACAATGCCATGAGGAAGAAAAGCTTGAGCGCTGATGATGAAGCCATTGCTTGAGACTTTGAGAGAGAGAGAGAGAGAGAGAGAGAGAGAGAGAGAGCTGTGAGGTTATGAAGTTTGAAGATGGACAAAGGAAGATTGTAAAGTGAAGATATATATAAAAAGGAGCGAGAGAGAGATTAGTGGAAAAATATGGTATAATGATAAGATTCCGTGAAAAGGATTTAAATAATTAAATTTGGACAGGGCATTGCATATGTGCATGTGTAGGTCTGTTTCCAGTTTCCACTGTGAATTAAGAAAAGTCTTCTTCTTTTCTATTTAAATTACTTGAACAATGTTGAATTGTTAGTTGCTAGCATGAAAATAATTGCTCATGCACTCTTTTTACTCTTTAGAAGATAAGTAGTGGTAATCAACTAGCAATTAATTATTGCTGACTTAATTGGTTAATATTGACTTCATCAAGGTAGCATAAGTTAACAATTGTTCAATTGCAATTTGCACTGCACGTCTTTAGAAATCCTCAACGTTCCTTTGAGAAAAAGATAATGAAGTCCTCAACGTTCGAAATCATTTGCAGAAAATTACGTCATTAGCTAAAAATATAAGTACATTGCTAAAGTATCAAATACTCCCTCCATTCATAAAGATTGTAACTAATTTTTTTTTCATCCGTACACAAAGATTGCAGCTAATTTTTGTTTTTCTATTTTAAAACATGACTTCACCCACTATCTTACTACGTTTTACTTATTTCTTTATCTACTTTCAATGGTGGGTCCTTAGTCCACTCACTTAACATTTACAATACTTTTATTAAAACTCGGGCCACAAAAAATTACTTACAATTTTCATGGACGAATGGAGTACTTTTTTTACATTCTTTTAGAAAAAGATTAATTTATTATAAATATTTAAATGAAAGCGTGTCCCGAAATGTTATAGTTGGAGGTGGGGGGATCAAATCATATTCTTTAAACTTAACAAAATAGAAAGAAAACAGTATTTTCAATTTGCAAATACAAGAAAATATAAAAACTAGCTAAAGAGGAAGAGAAATTATTCAATAATTAACGAAGAAGTCATGATTAATAAAAAGTAAATTTACATTATCAGATCTGATGAGCAAAATAGATTCTTAATTAAATAGGTTGGAAAAACTATTTTTTTCGATAATAAGCTGATCAATTTCTAGAATATAATGCAGTCTTTTTTGTTTCGAGGGGACTCAACAATATAATTAGTTTTCAGTAACCATGACTTTCGTTGCATGAACAATATCTCGATCGACCAAAAAATCACGAGTTCTAATGTTCTTTTAAAAAAAATAAAAAATTTATTCATAATCATTAGCCGCTAAATTTCTCACCTAAGGCGGAAAAAATTGTCCTCATCATTTCACATATAAGGTTTAGCATAAATTGTTACACTACGGGCAACATTATTCATTTGTTGATTTAAACATGCACACACACACACACACATATATATATATATATATATATATATTTATATATATATATATATATATATATATATATATAAAGTACAAAGTAGTGTTTTTTTTAAGCCAATTCCATCTTTTGTTGTAAATTTTCTTCAAGCACAAAAAATTTCGAGTTGAAATCTAGAAATGCTTTCACCTCACGAGTTCTAAACTTCTAATGTTATTTAAACTTCCACTATTATCCAAAAAGAAAAACACACACATATAAGTACTATAACTTCGGTGACTAAAAATCACAAGTAAATTTCAAAAGAAATTCAACTGTCCAAATTTCCGCAATCATTAATGAAAAATATTTTATAAATTTCCAATACATGCATAATAAGATGAAAATCAATCGTGATTATCCATCTAATTAATCATGTCGCCACTAGCTCATACCTAGCTTTAGTACCCTACTGTTATTACATTATTATTAATTTGATAGTATCGACATTTAGAAAAAATCCCGTTAACCCAATCTATGTAAACTATACAAAATTTAATTTTGTTGTACTCATTCTATGCCCTCGCTTTTACTACAAGATCCCTCGTTCACACACCCCACACACGTGTAACAATATAAGAATATGAAACCCAAAAAAACAAATTGAAAGGCATCTAGAAAAGTTGGGCAAAAGAAATAAATTAGAATAAGTGATGAATAATGAGCTGTAACTTTGTCAAAAGGGTCGCAACTTTGCCAACTTTGAGTTGGTGCTGTGTCACAATTTCCTTGAACCTTCTTCACAAATTTGATCAAATATATCCTGCTATTTTTCCTACGTTAGTTGAACAAATTCCCAAAATTCCAAAATGTGTAGGCCTCGAAAATCCAATTTTCTCGCGGCTATTTTCCTTGGTATATTGTTGGTGGGTAAAATGTCCTTATCATCTAATTAAGGGAGGGGTAATACTTCGCTTTTATTCTTGTCTTTAGCTACATTATATAATTTTAACAAGCAGTTGTTTTCTCTTTTTTTTCTTTTCTTTTGAGGGAATACACAATTTTCAATTGAAGGATATATATTATCAAATACTCCTTACACTACACTAACAGTAAAATGGAAAAATACTACACCACACGAAGCTGAACTAATTAAGACCTCTCACTAAATAGAGATTTATAGTGCTTTAGGTAGCCACTTGGATTAGACTTTGAGGTGGCTTCACTATTCACACAGTTCTCATATCATATCACATGAGGTTTAATTTCAAGATCGTGTATATTTTTGTGTATGATGTGACACAAGTTTATGTATTTCTTATTATATGTTTTAACTAATTATGTATAAGTGGTAGTTGAGACAGCCAATGACAGTCTGGAAGCACCCAACTTTTGAAAGTTGCACCTTCCTCCGTGAGATGGTGGCCACCACTACATATGATATGAGTAATCTCAATAATCTTCATATATACTTTCATTTCTTATGTTACACGTATATATTAGTTACAATACGGTAATAATTTTCACCATTTCTAGGTTTCATAATTCATACGTTAGCATTATGATTAGTCCCAGTTACAGTTACCGTTCAATAAAAAAATATAATCACAAGGGACTTTTATAGTTTTGATTTGATGATTGATTGATTGACTTTTGATTATATATGTATATAACAACAATAGTCGGTACATTGTTTTGAGTTTTTCCCGTTGTACCAACACTTAATCATTAGGACATTTTACGTTCATTTTTAGTTTTTCTTTTCTATGTACTCCTATAACTCATCTCTTCATCTATCGTCAGCATCAGCACCCAATTCTTAGTTTGATGGATAAAATCACATTTTTTCTTCAAATAACACAAGTTCCAAAATTCATTTATTCTTAACCAATTATCATAATGCCAAAATTTAACAAAAATGATTTTTATGAGGGAAGAAATACAATGAATCTTACTTTTATTTTCATGTATATATAATAAAACTACCGACTCTAACCATCATCGTATATATAACGCGGTGCATGACTCCATTATTTGAATAAATAAATAAATAAAATTATGGAGAAATTAACTCCCAATAACTTTAATTTTATTATAATCCTCTTGAGACTACGCGTGCGGTAGTTACCTGTTTATTGTCACACAAAAATGACCGATTCAATACCCTAAAAAATTGACCGATTCAAAGGTGATTTTTTCGAGTTGGCTCATTGCACCAAGTACACGTGTAGAAATTATTACTGCAACTTCTTTTTTAAGTTTATTATACTTTAGATGATTAGCTGTTGTATCATGGGCGTCAATAATTTGAATACACTATCTATCTATATGTAGAGAGAGAGATAGAGAATAAATATTAAAAGAAATTGATATTGGGTGGACAACAACCAACAATTTCCATGTAAATAGGCTGTCAGCACTTGTGTTGCATAAATTATATCATGTCATCACATGATTGGTTCATTATCTAAATCCAAACAATGTGGTATTTCAATTTTCAACATGTTACTGTGGTCCCAAATCCCAATTCAAAAATTGTTGCTACTAGTAACTATCCCTCGCTCCCGTTAAACCTGCGATGTTACTGTATGATTCATATAATAAGAATATTAAACATGCGATGTTACTGTATGATTCATGTAATAAGAATAAGGTAAAAATATATAGAAAGTGGATATATATGTATCATTATTTTTAAAGTTAATTATTTTTTTATTTAAAAATACAACATGTTCAGTGATAGTTTAAAAAGAAAATAACGCCAAGTTCAGCAGGATTGAGAGAATAGTAAGATTAAACTAGTATCCTCAAAAAGTCAAAAACTAAATAGTATTATAGCAGGCGTTATAAGAATAAAACTTAAGATACGAAGAAGGGAAAAGTAACGAACATGCGAAAATAATTTCAAGTAACTATTAAAAACTTTGTTTCTGCTATACACTCAGGAGACTAAAATGAAATCGAGGTTGCATAAGTTGATATGCCGCGTGCATGGGTTTTTCTATTTAAATTTGAATTTTTAAAGTATTTCACCTTCAAAAAAGAAAATGATATCAGCAAAGACTGCAAATTTATGTAAATAATATCATTGGCCCGTATATGTGGTCCTTTGAAGTACTAGTATTAATTAATTTAATTAATATTTCATCAAATCCTAATGGTAATCTAAGATAATAAATAAATAAATTTTGATTATTGATTAATAAATTCTAATTTAATTGATTAAAATCTAATTATGAATTAACAAATCTTAATTATAAATTAATTAATTCTACTTACGATATTATTTATTATTATTATTATTTATTTTTTTTGATATCGTGGGAATCCGCAGCCGCTACCTTCGACTACTTACGATATTAACTCACATAAGCAGTAGACACTACACAAAAGATTCTCTGTCCTTTATCTTTTGGGCCAACGAAGTTTAAACTTGCTTAGTATTTCACTGGCGCAAAATCTACTACAATGCTTGGTACTAAATCCAATGGTAAAGCTGAAGCTAAAAGTTCAATTCATAAAATCTACTATGAAACTACGAAGCATAAAATATCCGAAACTTTTGAATTTTCAACTGATTTATTGAAAGTTTAGTAATGGGCCAAATTTTCCCTCCTGACGAGAAATCGTCTTCTCTTCTGTAAGCATCTTCATTAAAGGCCCGATAATTATAATTGGGCTCTTACTATAATGTAAAAGGCAGCCCAATCCAAGAGCAGCATGAATGTTGGTGTACGGCGTGTATATATAGTGAATCAACTTCAACTTCAACTTCAAGTGCACCTTTAAATTGATCACAAGAGAATGAGTTCAATATAGTACAATAAGTTGTTTCAAATCGTACTTTTAAGAAAAACTTAATATGGCAATTAAATTAGGTGCTATACAATAAATAAAAAGACAATCTTTAACATTCTAACCAAATTGTTTTAAGAGATAATATACTAAAATGAAATAATTGAAAGAACGAATAATATTCTAGGACACAGGTTCATCAAATCGGGTAATCAATAGCAAATGAAAGCAATGCAAAATCGATTAATTCACACAACTCTTTTAACTAAAGGACTCAATTCATAGATTCGCATTCGTGAATCGACTCTCAATTTCTAGCTTTTGCATTAGAAAATTGAACCTAGGCTAATCAAGTTATACGAATCAAACGATTATTACCACGAGTTTTCGATTAAGTCTTACTCTCATTCAACCACGAACATCAAGGGCATGCCCGACCCGAGCTTCTACTCCTAGGCCAGGGCAAGAGCAGAGGAGAAGAAGGAAAATTAAAAAAAAAAGATAGAAAATACAATACATGGATTCTTGATTGAAGCGCCCTAACATGTACCTACGGAGCAGAAGATAAGAAGGTAGAATACCTGGATTTGGAACCCTTGAGTTACCGGTAGATAGAGGCGTATCAAACGAATAAAGGTTTTGGTCAACCAATCTAGGAAAAAGAATTGCCAATTGATCAATCTCAAGTGAAACAGTTAAATCGGATAAATGTCATTCACGGTTCACAAGCAAATCAACAAACCAATTCAAATTCCTCAGCCCTAGATAAAAAAATTAGTTCATATTGAAGAAATAAACCAGCAGAGAAATTCAATTCACGAAGTGAAGAAAAAAGATAATTCTTACAAATTCAAAGCGCAATTTGATGTATCCAATATTCACTAAGGGTGCGTTTACTTTGATGGAAAATTTTCCATTAGAAAATGATGGATAAGAAAATGTGAGAAAATATTAACATTTCCACCATTTTCTTATCTCATGTTTACTAGGTTGGAAAAGAAAATTATCACATAGTCCCCCCCCCCCCTCACTCCTCCCCATTTTTATGCCTTTGTTCACTACAGTCTATAGGGGGTGGTTATAGACGACGGGGATTCCCCATTGTCTATTAGGATATAGACGATGGGGATTCCCCGTTGTCTATAATAGTTATAGATGACGGGAATTACCCGTTGTCTATAAGCGAAATTTGTATTATCTTATAGCTACATAGACTACGGTTTTTTCTGATATATTTGCCCGTCGTCTTTAGTACTTATAGGTAACAATATATTTTCTTCTGTTGTCTATTGTATGATTGTCTATTCACAAATATTATTTTTTATTTTCTAATGCAATCTATTTATAATATCATAAACATCACAAAATCATAAATATCAAAAAACTTCATTACATTATAAACTCAACGTCATACAATAAAGCGTTTCACATTCATTCCATGTTCTACAACTAATCTTAAAATACATAAATAAGAATGTTTATATTGTTTTGGTCTTCAAAACAAACAATATCTGAAGTGAAATGCAACCAAAAAAGTAGTAGCTCTTCCCTTAAGATCCCAAAGAATCAAAACACCTAATAGTGCATCTTCTTCCCTGATAAATCAGATGATAATAAACTATTAATATTAGAAAACCACCAAACATATTCTCAATCATTACTCTTCATGTAGAAGCTTTTATATATCGTGTCTACTGATGATTAAATAAGTCTTAAGTTAGAATTAAACACATAATAAAAAGCTCAACAACCGCAACTTAACGGGCAAAAATAATTGAAACCAGACAGTCAATGCAACAACAACAACAGCAGCATACATTTGCTACTAAGCTCAACCTCAATGTCCTGCTAAATTGTTATAAATAAGTTGAAATCCCTCCCATCACACAGGTTCTAGGTTATATGCATAAATACACAAAATTTGATACTTCAAAAGTCATGATATCATAAACCAATACTAATACAGTCAAATAGATTATAGAGAAAAGGAAAATGACATCATTTCGTTCATGTTATAATACAACATCACTCTATTTCTTGCCCCTCCTCCCTCACTCACTTTGTGATATAATCCATCCTTAATTCCATTCTAATCTTAATTTGTTTCTTGATGACTACTACTGCAGTTGTTGGCCCCGACCCCCTTCCCTTCCCTTCACTTCCCTTCCCTTCCCTTTCTTCTCTTCTCTTCTCAATTCTCTTTTTTATTGACGTGCTTTGGAATCTACTGTCAATTATATCTCTTTTTCCACAATTCTTACACACATCACATGTCTCCTACATGATGTCAGTGTCTTTTAAGTACACACCCTTCCATACAAAATAAGAAGGGGACCTTCCTAACTGCCCACATGATATTATCACAAATTCAGTAATATATCTGTCAAGAACAAGAATGTAAAGAATAAAGAATCACATAAAACTTACTCCAACTGAAACAGCTCTTTCAGTCTGAATTTGCTTCTTCATCTTTGTGAGTTTCACAACCAAGTCTGCTATAGCATCAATTCCTTCTTCCCCTTGAGATTTCTGAATTAATTAAAAAAATGGAGACATTCTGTAAAAAGCATATATAAATGTGACAGAAAACAATTTCATCAATCAGACTATTTCAGACACACATTCCGAATGTAATTAAGTTTCTAACAAAACTTGTTACTAATAAACAAAAATATTTACAACACACATATTATTCTCCTTCTTCCTTTGCACTAATACTAAACAATAAAAATAGAGGAAATAATCAAAAAATCATCTCCTCAACTCTTCTCATATATCATCTCTCAAGAAAAGAGTAGAGAAAGGAAAACAACAAATCATATAATATACGAGCTCAATTTGGGGAGAAGTTTATCTAAGATCACCATCAAAATCATGAAGACATGATAAAATTCTCACCTCAAAAATCCGACAAAAATAAACTTCAGGAAATGAACTAAGGAAACAAAATTGTATACATCAAAATAGAGAGAGAATCAAACCCTGAATTTAGACTTGGAGACCATGACTCTGTTTTTCCGGTTGAATTTTTTTCTTAGAGCGAAAAACAGAGGGGGCGAGTGAGAGTGATGAGAGAGAGAGAGAGAAATGAAAAGATAAAGTGGCTAATTACTGATATCTTGGTCTCTATCCACGTGTGTACGTTTGCTTATGCAGTTTAGCTTAATAGATAAGAGAATGAAGAAAAAAAAATCCAAAAGCAGATAAGAAATAATAAAAGATAGAAAACATCGAAAGAAGGAAAAGAAATAAAAGACATATGGTCCAAAAATGATGGAGAAGAAGTGTGGCTCTGCTTATTCCACCATAAAAACCGAAATTACTACATATACTGATCATCAACGAGTAATTCAAGCATTATGCTTGGATATAATCAAGCAGATGATGAATAAATCTCGAGGCCTTACTCCCAAATTGTAGAATGAGTCTCTTGATTAGTGCAATTATGTTTGTAATTCAAGCATTATGCTTGTAATCTGCCAACCCCCAACCCACTCACACTTGTATAGCTATAATATGGGTTCAACCAGCATACAAATCAAAATAGATGAAGTTTGAAGAAACGTGGAGAAATAGAGCAACTATTCCAGATAAACGTGATGCTGGGATGGAAAATGCATTCACAAACGTCGGCCAAATTAAATTTTCAGAGAGAGAGAGAGGGGCTAACCTTGCCCTTGGCACGGAGAAAAGAAGGAGGAAGAGGCGGTGAAAGAACGGCGGCGGACGACGATGATTTCTTGCTCGGAGTGGTGGCAGAAGGCAGCGATTTTTTGCCGGGAATGGTGGTGGTCAGCGAGGTGTGGGAGAGAGAGTAGTGGTGTTGGGCGACGGAGGAAGAGAGGCGGAGTAGGATAGGTGGCGGGCGGCGATGATATTCTGCCGGAGAGTGGTGGTAGGAGGCGGCGAGAGGGGGAGAGAGGTGGAGAAGAGAAAGAGAAGAACAGAGGATGCGAGCTCGACTGTTAGGGCCAGATTTCTTATTTTAGGAATTAGGGATTAGGGATTTAGTTTTTTTTTTTAATTAAAAAATAAGAAAGGGAAAATAATAATAAAACGACATTGTTTTTATATTGGGGTAGACGATGGGGATTTAATACCCGTAGTCTATAACCGCCAAAAATAGGCGGTATTTGACAACGGGGGGATTACCATAGTCTATTCCGTATTAGACGACGGGGAATTTTACCCGTTGTCTATTTCCGTTAGAAAGCGCTCATAGACGACGGGGTTTAATCCCCGTTGTCTATTTGAACGCTTATAGATGACGGGGACAACAAATACCGTCTTCTATATTAATATAGACTACACGAACAAAATCCCCATTGTCTATTACGTGTAGTCTATTTCCGTTTTTCTTGTAGTGGTTCATTGAAAAATATTTTCACACCACTAACCAAAGAAAATATTATCCAACATTGGAGAGAAAATGATGGAAAATGGGCTGTCCGAGAAAGTTATCCACCCTGCCCAAAGAAAATTTTCTATCAAGGTAAACATGTGAAAAAGATAGAAAATGAGAGAAAATATTCCGTTTCCATCCTTTTCCGTCAAAGTAAATGCACCCTAATGGAAAAGCAAAGGAAAATTAGTGAGCAAACTAAGAGAACATTTCATACAAAGTTTTTGGAATGAGAAAAAGTATGAACAACTGTCACAATTCTAACTTAAAACTAAACTAAAGTGACAGTTTTCATCTTGACCGGCCGCGGCTAGCTCATAACTTGTTTGAAATGGCAGGCTCGGCTAGACCTCCACCAAGACTAGCTTGAACTCTTAATAATTCGCTATTTGCAAGCACAAAATATGTTTTTCGCCCATAAAATCTTCACACACACACACTAACAAACCAACTTCCCACGAATACATATAAATCGAAACAAAAGGCAAGAAAACTTTACCACACCAATAACAAAACAAATTAAAATAAAATGAAAATTAATCTCATAACACGACTAAACAGTTGAGATATTAATTAGAACAAGTTACTCTCTCAACTTTTGGGAATATATGATTGGGCCTCTATTGGATCATTGACTCCAAATGCAATTTAAAAATAGATTGAGTATCACACCATCTCATTACCATCTTATAGGACAAAATTCGTAAGATGTATTCACGTGCGTATCCAATAATATATCTACTAGTACTATATTTTTATTTGAACTTTTGACTCATTTTATAAAGAGATTATTTTACAAAACCCTGTCAATTATAAAAAGTCATAGATTTATGAAAGTGGTTTTGTAAGTTGGTAGTCTTATGAATTTTAACCTATAATACAATCTTACTTGAATTTATGTGAACTTAATAATTAACTTGGTTCGGAAAAAAATGATCATTTTAATTTTTTGGATCGGGTGCCTCTAAGTGTAGGTCGTGCCACATGTAACACCCTAATTTATTAGATCAAAATGTTACTCTTTCTTTGTCAAAAATACGGAATTAACTTAAAATTCTAATCAAATTTTAAAATAAATTATTTTCTTAATCTTATAAATCCTACAAATGCCTTTCTAACAAAAAGAAATTACTCATTTTCTAGCACATATAAAAATAGATTTTTACCAAATAATTCCAAAATCCTGAATCACTTTAAAATTAAATATACAATTAAAGTAGTAAAAGTTCCAACTGAGAAACTCGAAAATCAAAAACCAACCACCAACTTAAGCTAAATCAGAGTTCTTGCAATTCTAACTTAAAAGGAATAGTTTAACACTGAAATAAGACAATTGAACATAAGATGTGATATTCCGTTTCCTTTCACGCAACTCCATGCTCACTGATCTGAAAACATTTTTAAAAAGTGGGTGAGTATTCATAAAGCGTATTCAGTGGTGACAAACATGACATATTATTCTTTTTATCCATTATATAAAGTTATAAGCAAAGATAAAATAAACTCACTTACACATTCTTACACTAAGTAAAGATTTATGGTTACCACATCATAGGTACAAATCCGCGGAGGACACACTCATGTGTAGTGTTCACGTAGAACTACCTTTTTCATATATAGTGATCACATAGCACTATTATAATGTTCACATAACATTATTCCATTTCGATTATAGTGATCACACAACACCATATCGTTTCGAGTATAGTGATTACAAAGCACCATATCATTTCTAATATAGTGATCACACAACACTATATTGTCTTAGCTTAGTCCCCACTAGATTGTACATGCATTGATAACTTCCACACACAAATTTCCTTATAGGAAAACTTAAACATTTTCTCTCACAGAAGTCGTTCCAAAATAGATTAGTTCACTTTACACAAAAGTACTTCAAATAAGCTATATTGCAATAAGTACTAAAACATTTCATCACATATCTTTCGCAATAACATTTTTATAACTCTACATGATACTATAATCACAATCTTTGAGTTTGAAAGAAGTTTCACCCACATAACATAACAAATCACATCTTTTGAGTTTAAAACAAGTTTACCCATCTCAAAAGTTGAGCATAAAAGAAATCCACACAATCAAATACGTAATGAGATCCTAGTTGCACCGCACCTAACCAATATAAATATTGTACTTTATTGGACAAACGTTTTTGAAAGAAAACCAGAAAATATCATTGAACTTATTAAGTCTCACAATATTTTGACTTAATGTGATCCTTAAGTCTCTTTTCTTCCATTGTGTTCTTTAATTATATTTATATAATTATATCACCAAGTTCATGCTCACATGTACGTGCATATATGCAAATCAAATACTTTACTATTACTCTCCCTCCGTCTCCCTTGATTTGTCTTACTTTCCTTTTTAAGCGTTCCATTACACTTGTCCTAGTTTATTTTTGAGAAATAATTAAGGAAATTAAAGCCCAATTAATTTGGCTAATTAGGCCAACTTTACACATTTCAACCTACTTTTCTCCTCATTTCTTGTATCATTCACTATTCACTCTCTCCCTACCCACTTTAAGTTACTATTTGTACTCACTTTATTTCACTTTTCACTCTCGCTCTATCCACTTTATTTCACTTTAATAACTCCACTAAATACACTTTTTCTCCCTAATTTTATTTCACTTTAATAACTCCACTAAATACACTTTTTTTCCTAATTGTTTTTTCTTTGATTCTCGTGCCAAAAAAAATTAGGACAAGTCAAGCGGGACGGAAGGAGTACATCTTTAAGATCAAAACTTAATTCTCTATATAACTCTCGACTTTTCCCCTCTATACTATTTGAACCCAACTCCTATTTATTTAACAGTTAAAACAAAATTATTAACTTTATTCTTATGTTAGATTATAATTGGTCGTATTAATCAAGTACTCAAATATTATAAATCCCAACACCAAGTATTTGTCTGACATCCATTGATAAAATTAAATTTCAGAAAATAAGACCAAGCTTCCATTTATATGATCAAATCAATACTTAACAATTTTATTTATTCAATAAATCTATATATATATATATATATATATATATATATATATATAAACGCATATAAATATATATAACTGTAAAGTACAAGTACTATAATATTTAATAGACCCTCAATATCCTTTTTAATCATCTTCTGACTCGTCACACATACACATACTATTCCCATAGTTTTTCTCTCCCTCTCTCTCTCCCTCAATTTTATATTCTCCCCTCAATCAGAACAATAATCAATTTCTCAATAGAACTCGGCCGTTTTCTTTTCTAAATTTGAACTGATTTAGCAAACTCAAATTACGAATACCAATAGGAAATGATTGTTTCCTATTTTCATCTAATTTTTATTATATAGTAATATATAATTTGTACGACTTTAAGGTTTGCTAATCTTTGTAAATTATATATAAAAGTGCTTTCATATATGGCGGAAGCTTTGTAAATCTTTAATTTGTAATGAAAGAGCTTTTACGTGATGTCTAGGTTTAATGAAATTTAAAAGGAGTTTGAATATGTTTAGGAGTGGAAGACAGTGGGGAAAAAAATTATCTCTATCTTAAACGTGATTTACGTAACTACACTTAAATCTTAATGCTAAGACCCACTCCTCTTAAATCCTCCCAAATAATTTACAAAAATAAATATCTAAATAAAATCAAGACTCAAAATCATTATATTTAGGAATTACTCTTCATCTAGAGGCACAACTACTCACTTGCTCAAGTCCAACTAATTTAATTCAAACTATTAAAAATCAAAACATTTTTCATAACATAATAATAATAATAATAATAATAATAATAATAATAATAATAATAATAATAATAGACATATTTTGAAATAGCCATAATGATCATTAAAATATAAATTTTGGCCCACCTTCTTCAAAAATATAAATTTTGGCCATTTTTTTCAATTTGGGACGAAAATACCCTTAATGAAATGCGGGTCGGGTCGGGCGGGTATGAGGCATTTGGTACTTTTGGTACAAATTTAGTCATATTAGTACTAATTGTTCTAGTACATCTGGTACGAATTTAGCCTTATTAGTGCCAATTGTTCAAGATTTGGTACAACTGGGACGAATTGTCAAATTAGTTCCAGATGTTCCATGTTATGATATGGTACTCTTGGGACGAACATTCCAATTATTTCAAGTTATACTACTCCGATTTTGCGGCTCCGCCTTCGGCTCCGATTATACGGCTCCGCCTTCGCTCCGATTACTAATATAAGGATAATCGTCGGACAACAATTTAGATTTTTTCGGCTTGCTCCGAGGCCTTCGGCTCCCCTCGCTCGAATCTTGACCAAAGAATAAGCGGCAAACAAAAAAACGAAGAGACAAACAAAAATTTGGAAATTAAAAAAAAATTGAAAAATAAAAAAAAACAGAAAAAAGAATAAAATCTGGAAAATAAAAAAAAAACAGAAAAAAAGAAAAGAAATCTGGAAAATAAGAAAAAAAAATCTGAAAAATATAAAATAAACAGAAAAAAAGGAAAAAATTCTGGAAAATAAGAAAAAAAATAGAAAAAGAAAAGAAAAAAAAACTGGAAAATAAAAAAAAAACAGTAAAAAAAGAAAACAAAAATTGAAAAGGAAATTAAGTGTAAATAAAATGGTCAAAGAGTGATGGATCACAAATAAAAGAGGGAAAGGGGTATTTAGGTCCTAAGTTCAAAAAAATGACTATAATTTATATTTATAAAGAAGGTGGGCCATAATTTATATTTCAATACTCATATTGGCTATATCACATGATATTCTCTAATAATAATAATAATAATAATAATAATAATAATAATAATAATAAGCATGAAAATAGCGGGGTGTTACAGCCACCCTGTAAATCACCTTCATTATATGAAATTATTGTAGAAGAGGTGCAATTCGTATAGATATTGATACATAAATAAATTCCTGCAACTAGTGAAAACGATGGGACATCTTTTAGTTGCATTATTATTAATATGCTTCTATAATTCTTTAGTTGAAGAATTTTTCTTTTATACTCCATCCTATTCCTAATCGCAGTAAAAATGCATAGTCTTTTTCTTTCATGTATTTTTATGAAAGGTTTGTTTCCGTGTCTTGCTGTAACCATAATTGCCTTTAGCAATATTCTTCCGTAGTTAATATTATTTGGAGCTAAATTTAAATATAATTAAGTTGATTTAAGAATTTAAATTTAATTTTGTTAGGCTCTCAAGTATAATTTATTTTTATTTTTTTCAAGTTGAAATATAATTTAATAAAGTTAGTTAACATAAAAAAATGTATTAATCATTTTACTTTATCTTAAGTAGCGTGACTTTCCCATTGTATGCTATGCTCCTTACAAAAGTTAATAATAATGGGAAAGCTCACAATGTTTTCAATATTTGTTATCGGGTCATCACAATGTTTGCAATATTTGTTACCAGGTCATCAGTTAGAACCACCTGCAAACAGCAACAAGAAAACAACATAAACATTCTATTGCATACCAATTTCTTGGATTCAAAAGAAATAAAACATACATTTTCGTCCTCACGATATTCCATGTCATTCAGATGCATATATGCAGTATTATAAAATCTAATAATATCAACAGATATTCGGTATTTAGGAAGTTTGTAATATCCTCTTGGTGCTTCCTTACTCCTACCACTTGGACCCGAGTGTGGACCCTCCTTACTCCCACCATGTTCAGCCGATTGAGCTTTTTCATAGATTTGGTGATAAGGTCCGTAAAGATGATTCCACCATCCATCATAGTTACCGTTAAGCCAGAAAAATGTTGTTGCTTCCTTTTTCATATTCAACATTCTATACACCTTGTAGAATTTTTGAGAAAATGAAACACACTCACTTGTCAACCAATAATAGGGATGATCAACACATATATTTCCAGGTAAGTTTCTGCAAAAATGAAATGAGATGCTTTAAAGTAAGATATGCAATAAATAACATAAGCTAGGCATAGAAAAACTAGATAAATTAAGAACTAATACTTATGAATTATGCAATTGTAGAAACTTAGAAATGAACAAGTTTATTGGGAAGCTTCACAACGTTCTCTATCCCAAGCTTCAAAATTTCTTGTTTCTCATGTTCATCACAGGGAAGCATTATCACCTTCCGCATCATGTTCATCAATTTAATCAGATCTTCATGTACCTTAGCATTCAGATTCATCGAAGGCAAAAGACGACCGTCACCTTCGCCACTTTGGGTGGAGTCCAAAAAACTGCAAGTATGGTCAATATAACCAGACGCATTGCCCCTGTAACTCCTAAAGAGATAAATGAGGTATACAACAAAATATAGATTTTGCGATACTAATTTAGGGACACTTTTTATTAAATGTCTCCAAAATTTATTTTTGAGGCATTTGATTAATTATAATGAATTCATAAAACCTAACTGGGCACTTACTAAACTCTCACTAAAAAAAAATTAAATAACATTTGGTGGAATTAACCGCTCATTCTCATTTCTCTCAAGTCTCATCGATGAACAAAAAAAAAAACCTCAATCGCGACGGCAAGAAAAAAATCCGTAGACGAATTCGGTTGGTGTTCTCTCTTCTCCTTTACCAGTTCCCCTTAATCGAGACGGGAGAGTCGTTTCATAGAGGAATTAATAGGGTTGGTTCTCTCTCTTCTCCTTTACCCATTATTTCTTTATTCCTGGTTTTAGTTGTTGTTTTATTTGTGTATGTAAATATTGCTTTAATTGTTGATTTCGATTTCTGCTTTTGTAATGCATAATTATTTTTTGTATATCTTGATGTTTTTATACATTTTCTTGTTGATGGAGATGTTTATTGATTTTCTTTTGTTCCCAGCCCATATCAATTCAATTAAACCGTATAAGGAGTATATACTAGAAGTCTAGAACTTTTTAATTATTTGAATTGCACGAAATATTCAACTTTTGAAACATTACAAGAAGGAAAAGAAATGGGGGTAATCCCCATACACGTCAGTCGCACTAGTATTATACTAGTATATTGATAAATTGATGGCAGCTTCGATTCAATTGAAGCAAGAAATAAAACAAAATTAAATTTAAGCAGTAATTAGGACCCTACCCAACCCACCCAACCAAATCACAACAAATAGTTGTTTTCATAGGTTGATTTTCCTTTTGTTTTCTTATTATTTTCGAGTATCAAAGTTCTGTATGTGATTTATTTGTGCGTCGGTGGAAAAGAGATGTACAACCATCCAAGAAAGGAAGTAGAAGGAAACAATAGTTCTTTTCCAAGAATAGCGGAAGGAGTGGAAATGATATATTTTACAAGAATTCGCCTCTTTTCAGTATTACTCGCCTAATGCATTTCGTTCCATGATCCATTGTATGTCTTTATTCTAGAGCTGCATCTCTCATTTGTTCCTTGATTTTGAAGAAATTGAAGTTATTTATGATGATTTTGCGTATCTTGTTGTCTAGTCAATAGTCATCTATTTGCTTGTATTGGTTTGGAGAGGAAGATGCTGATAATATATAGTGATTTCGTTTTTCTTAGTTTTATTGTGTTCTCCTTATCATGTGCTTTGATTGTTATTGATTTGCTTACATATGGTTTTTATTTGGTTAGTTGCTGCTGTTATAGGATATGTTTATGAACAGTCTTACTTGTGTAGGTTGTTGCTCATTAGTTCTTTTGAGCTGCTGCTATACACTAACTGAAGCAGAAAACATATAGATCAAAGCTGATTATCATCTCAACTTTTACAATTATGCTCCGCAGATGAAAATGATTGTAAGTTCCTCTTTGCTCAATATATTGTTTCTTTTTTACATGCATCCACTTGAGTCTCTGCAGTCGCAACAGTATTTATGGATTATATTACAACTTATCATCTTCAACTTTGGAGCTTCTTGAGATGCGATAGATATATGTCATTTATTTTCATATCTTGTCTTTAAATTTGGTGTACGGTCTTAGGCTTTCGACATTGATTGAATAACTGTAATTAATATCTGAAAATCATTTAACTTATTTTTCATTTTGATAGGCAGGAAATTCCTAATGTCCACCGAGTTATCAAGGTATGTATGATGTTTAATAGATATTTTATTTTAAGTTACTCTGCTTCAATAATTAGCAATAGTAATTGACCAGTGTAAAAAAAATATAAGCTTTCTTGTCATCATTAATGGTTAGTTGCTATTGAGGTTCATGAGCACCAACATACTGGAGAAGTTGATGTCCTTACAAAAGATGTGTTTTCTAATTATTATTATTTATCATAATAGAAATGTCTCTTTTTATCTATTATCTGGATTGAATCAAATAAATGGGACAAATGACAATATTGGATTCATGAAATGTCAATGTCTTGATTCTTGAGGTGCATCTAAATTTTTGAGCACGTGAAAGTTGCTTATAATTGGGACTAGAGAGGCATTATAATTTGTTTTGTGCGTTTACTTTCACCTAGCAATAACATGATGCAACTTTTTTTGAAAAAAATGCGATGCTGGTATTTATGTTAGCCTATTGTTTGTTCAGCAGGAGATCATATTATGAGAAGAGTTGCTGGGGGAGCTCATTATTGGATTTACATTCCAGAATATGCAGATTGTCTTGGTCTCTTGGATGAAGATTTCATGTAAGAATTTGTTGGAACAATATCACACTCAATCTCAAAGGACCCGTTGTAGTTAGATGTTTATTTGATTTCATATTATGTAGAATCTATTTAGATTAAATTTGTACGAACAAAATCACTAGATTGTTTTACATTACATATTTGAAATAAATTATACGTTCAATATATAGCAAATACATGTTGTTACATGTGTGGTATTACTATTTATTGATATACCAATTTGATATGGTCGTGTGTATATATATATATACATGTGTACATGTACAAATAAGTGCCCCATGACACTAATATGGGACATAAATTGAATTTTATACTACACATTTAGTGTCTCGATACTTATTAAAAAGGCACAAATAAGTGTCTCAATATTTTATTTGAAGGCACAAATAGATATACCTAGAGACTTATCAATATATTTTTAAACCCTTTAAAGGGCATTTATTTGTATGTGTGTCGAGAAATCAATATTGGGCATATTAAAATGTCTAGAAAGTTGTTGATATAGAAGCACTTAGAAAGTGTCTCTAAGTCTATTGGGACACGATACTTGGAGGCACATGTAATAAGTGTCTCAAAAATCAAAAGTACCCCAACATAACACATATTGGGGCATTTTTTGGTGTCTGGAAATCCATTTTTTATTGTAGCGAGGCCTTGGATCATGCTTCTATAATCTATACATCCAACAATAAGTTAACATAAGTTTTAAAAGTAAAAGATAAAAATAAAAATAAAAATAAACATTCCATTTAATATCATAGTCAGCTTCTTTGAGAAAATGAAACATGCTCTGGAAAAGTAAAATGTATTGTGGAAAGATGATTTTGAGACATTTTCGGTAAATGAGAGAAAAAAAAAAGAGTACATGTTTGTGTTTAGCTGGTGTTTTTTTTTTTTTTTTTTTTTTTTTTTTTTTCTTCTTTCTTTCTGTTTCTCAACTCAAACACATCTTCCTAAGTATAACATAAACAAGTTCAATTTAGAAAGAATACATCAGCCAAAAATTCACAAATGACTATTATGTTTAAGAAGTTCTCTACCTAAATCAAATACTTAAGATTCATTGATGTTGACAAATATCATACGTACGAAAACTCTTTTTTACAGTGTTTTCAGTTTGATATTCTTTTTAATTTTTTTTCAGTTCACAAAGTCGGCAAACTAATGAACATGCAATTTAAAATGAATCAATTAATAAAAAAAGATGATAGAAAGTTGATAATATTAGCAAAGATGCGGCGAAATTTGCTCTCGATTTAGTCCCACCATTCTTGTTAATTTGGATACTAAGCCTGCACCTTTGAGTTGAACCAACACACTGTAGAAAGTTAACCTCTTAACGCCTCTCCTTCCACGAGCACATGCAAGTTGTATAAGGAGGTTCACACACAGCGGCTCCTTGAGACTCTCCGAGCTTTGCATCTTGAATTCTTCTATGAGGTATTTCCGACTTGTTAAACTATTTCACTAGATTGTTGTATCAGGAATCTGAGATGTGCCGGTCTTCTCAATATTTTCCTTTAAAATATATAGGAGAGACAAAGACAAGCTTCATACCTTTGTGGGCAGGTTTTGGAGTCGATTTCTCTCTAGCTATTCCAATACAACCGGGATAGAGTCCTCTTTCTCCACCTCTAGCTTGCGTAGCATGTCCATTTCATCCCTCTCATCTAGATCCCAACTTTTCGGCGACTGCTGTGTTACTGTTTCATTGCTTTTATTTTTCCCTTTGCTGGAGCACTTCCCAATTTCAGCCGAAGTTGCCTCCCAAAACTCATAAATCCTCTGGATGCAATCTTTTGTATCATGCTGCTCATCACTGCCTTCCTCGGTCTCCCCCGTTGCTTCCCCATCGACGACGAGCAGCGCAAATTAACCGGATCGTGCTATCTTGCGTCGAAAGAACGGCTGCATGTACGGACTTATTTGGAGCGAATTTTAAATATAACTAAAGTTGATTTAAGAATTCAAATTAAACTTTGTTAGGCTCAAATATAAGTTATTTTTATTTTTTTGAAGTTGAAATATAATTTAATAACCAAGTTAATTTAAAAATTAATGTATTAACCAGTTTACTTTATCTTAAATAGCGTGACTTTCCCATTGCATGCTCCATACAAAAATTAATAATAATTGAAAAGCTCACAATATATGTTTTCAGTATTTGTTACCGGTCATCAGTTATAAATATCCTTAATTTATTTACCTTTTTATATCTGTAGTTACTAAGATGCATGACTACTTCACTTGACTATTTTTAAATCTTACTCAATTTTGGAAATACAAAACATACACGATTTTTTAATTAAGGGGCAAAGAGAGCATGCGAAGGGGCCAAATAGTATTCACGAACTCTCGAGGCAGCCTAATCGTAGTGTTAATCGAGTCCATATTTTCCCTGTGAATTCTAACACCAGAAATGATCGAATTCTAATCTTTAATCCACTGCAAATCATGCATGCAATTGAACAGTAAAAGAAAATTGTAATGCTGCAGCAACTCGGAAGCAAAATAGACTCAAGGATTTACGTGGTTCGATCCAAAAAGATATACGTCCACGGGAGGTTAGCCGGCTCTCTTATTATCAAGATCAACGATGGAAGATTACAAGCATTCAACGAGAAAGACAAACCCTTAGCCTATCTATCACTATAGAATTCTCAGCTATACAGATGTTTCTCTTCTCTCCCTCTTGTTCTATCATTCTCTCTTTCACTCTTATTTTTATAAACAGAGCTAAGAAGAATCTAGATAGAATCAGTTACAAGCTTCGCATTTTCCTCACGAGCTGGAATTGATCTCAGCCATCCAACTCAGCAAACAATATCACACACTAGCACCCCTTAGCCAGCTGTATAACTAACTCTTGCAACCATATTGCAGTTAAGCCCTTTCCTTGCCGATGTACCACGATCAAGTCCCTCAGATTTGAAGCTCTTTATTCATTCACACCTCAACAATCTCCACCTTGAATTAATAACAGAGCTATCCAGCTTTTCTCCATCTTGCCCCATCACAGGGCTTACCTCTTCATAAGAGAATCACTGCTGCCTTGGCAGCAATTTCACCAAGCTAAGACAATACTTAAACTTAGCTGATGACAGTGCCTTTGTAAGCATATCAGAAGCATTGTCCTCAGTTCCAACCTTCACCACTTTAGCCTTCACTTTTCCAACTATATCTCTGATGAAGTGCAGCCTTACATCAATATGTTTGCTTCTTTCATGGAACACTTGATGCTTCACAAGATAAATGGCACTCTGACTATCACATCTGATCTCCACTGCATCTTGCTTGATACCAAATTCACCCAGAATCCCTTTAAGCCACATAGCTTCCTTCACAGCTTCAGTTAATGCCATATACTCAGATTCAGTAGTAGATAATGCAACTACTGATTTGAAGAACTGACTTCCAACTTATAGCTGATCCAAACAAGGTGAATATGTAACCTGTTTGAGACTTCCTTGTATCAAGGTTAGCTGCATAGTCAGCATCCACAAAACCAACAAGAAAATTACTTTCAAAACCTCCCTGTTTTTCAAACACAATCCCATAATCTGCAGTACCTTTCATGTATCTCAAAATCCATTTTTAAGCTTCCCAATGATGCTTCCCTGGATCAATCATATATCTACTAGTCACACTAATAGCATGAGATAGGTCTGGTCTTGTGCAGATCATACAATACATGATACTCCCAACAATATTAGAATATGGAATATTTCTCATGTACCTTCTTTCAGTTTTATCTTTTGGTTTCTGTTCTGCACTTAACTTGAAATGCTGAGCTAATGGAACTTGCACAACTCTGGATTCCAGCATCTAAAACTTCTTTAGCACTTTCTTCACATATTCTTCCTGAAACAACCACAATTTCCCTTTGTTTATGTCCCTGAAGATGTCCATTCCCAAAATCCTTCTTGCTTGTCCCAAGTCTTTCATTTCAAACTGAGCTTTAAGATCATTCTTCACCTGATCAATCTCCTTCTTGCTACTACATGCTAACAACATATCATCAACATATAATAATAGGTAAGTAACAACAGAATTCTCAGAAACTTTAAGATAAACACAACTATCATAAGCTGATCTCCTGAATCCAATTCTAAGCATATGCTCATCAAACTTCTTATACCACTGTCTTGAGCTTTGCTTCAGTCCAGAGATAGATTTCTTCAATAGGCAAACTTTCCCTTCATCTCCAGCAGCAACAAATCCCTCAGGCTGAACCATATAGATGTTTTCTTCTTATCACCATTCAGAAAAGCAGTTTTCACATCTAATTGTTCCAACTCCAACCCTTGCTGTGCCACAATAGCCAATAAAATTCTGATTAAAGTGTGTTTAACTACTGGTGAGAACACCTCATTCAAGTCTGATGGTCCCGATACGAGTTCTGGTGTATGGGTGGGGGAGAATACACCAGATAGGAATTTTAAAAACAACCCCCTGAAAATTGCCACAACTGAGTAAAACGACTCAGCTGGAATCACAACTGAGTAAGAAATCTCAGCTGGAAGAGTGGTGCTGTGCGGAATGTGGTGGAAACAACAATAACTCGTATAAAACAACTCACGCTCAGATGCAAGGTCGATCAACAACCAAAACTGTTGAAATGTGAAGATGCAGTTTTGAGTGCTGGTTAGTTGGTAAGTTGGATATGCAAAAAGTAACTGAACTGAAAACACAACACAAAGGAATTACGTGGTTCGGAGAGAACTCCTACGTCCACGGGGAGTTGTGAGTCCACACAACTTAGTCCAAAATCTTTAGGACAACTACCACAATGCTTACGCGGGCTTTGCAACCGTTCAGATAAGTTTGCGGGTACTTATCAACCTTACAGATAAGTTTACGGGTACTTATCAACCTTTCTACTCAATTTCGGGAAGAGCAGGATCCTAACAACCTTTTTAGGGGATGTGTATAAGGGTGGGTTTTCCAACTACTAGCTCTAACAAAGAAGTGAGCTAAGATCTAAGCTTGAATAAATGAAGACTCAAACTAAGATCGAAAACACCAAGACAGATTCTAACTCTCTATGAACTCTCAACTGGTGATGTTCTTAGAGGATAATTTCAGTTTAGCTCGTGTGCAGAATATCGTCGTTCTTTCGCTCGTCTGTCTCTTCTATTCTGTCTTCTCTATATTCTCAGTGTTCTATGTCTTCTATCTTGATGAATGAATGAATGCCTCTATTTATAGGCGGTGAGAATCAACTAGCCGTTAGAAGAGCTGTTGATCTCTGTTCTGTGAAAGCGATGGCTTGTCTCTCATCTCTGCAGATTTTCCCGATTTGGCAACTGTGAACTTCTGCTTTCCTTCTGAGACAACCTTGTGTTGGGCCAAATGAGGTAATGACAGAACGTCAAACCTTCACGTGACTTCCTATTTGAAATTCAAATTTCAACCTTTGTCTTTCAACATTGGTTGGTCGGTTGAGACATTCTATCTTCATCCGAGTGGTCTTCAGCTGATGTTCCATCTGATTGCTACCTTCATCTGACATTCTGTCTGAAGAGGAACAGTTGAACCCTCAGCTGCCTTGAACTTCATGTTGTCGACTTATCAGATCGAGTCCTGCAACTGATGTTCCACATCTGATCAGGTGGATTGTCATATCTGATGAATACTTGATTACTCAGATGTTTTCCTTCATCCGATGATCTAGATCAGATCGGTTGGCTTGAACGCTCAGTTGTCTTTCTTACAACTGATGTTCCATGCGAGTTTCTATCTGAAGTTCTATCCGAGTATAGCCATGTTGCCGTCTTCAGCTGGAGTCCTGTAAAGATAAAATCTGAACATTGCTCAAACAGCGAGCCTAAATACTAATATTAGAAAATGGCAACATCTACTCGGTTGGGGTCAGTTGGTTTTGGAATCAATCAAAACTTTACTTAAATTTCCCAACAATTTCCCCCTTTTTGATGATGCCAAAACTCTACTGATCTAAACCCTACTGACCTATCTAAAATCTCAGCTGAAATTCTAGACAGTCTATAAGATTAAACATCAAAGGGTTAGCACAATTATAACATGGTATTGAAATAACTTTGCGATTAAGAGCTTGGACAACTGGAAAATTGTACATCAAGATGAATCAGATATATGATGAAAGTTTTCATTACAACTGATGTTTACACAGAAATGCACAGAAATCAAATACATCAGTGGCTCAAAAACTTTAACTTGGCTAATACTTCAGCCCATACTTGCCAAAAATCCTGACAAAAATTTCTCTCTTGGCTTCTGATTCTTTTGAGATATCTACTCCATGTTCCTGACAGACTCTTCTGGCTTCAACTGCGATCTTCTGCCTGTTAGGATTTCTTGTATCTGGAATGAATGGAGGAAGATAAGTGACCTTATGAGGGACAGGGACTGTGTTCATATCCAGCTTTGCATCAATCATAGCTCGTCTGAACTGGCTGAACATGCCCGGATCCCCAGAGTGCAGCTCGGTTAGGGCTTCTTTGAATGCTCTCCTCGAATCCTCAGTTGCGTACACCTTCCTGTAGTAGAAATCATTCACAAATTCTTGTTTGAATGATTCCCAATCATCATTCCATTCTTGTGGCATCCATTTATCAACATGTTTGAAGCGTCCTTGGAGCTTTATTTTTCCTGGCAGTCTTTGTTGCTTCAATCTTGCTTCAGCCTTCACCTGATGTTTCTCAATGCGTCGTCGGCATCGAGAGGCAACATTTCTGTCCAAGTTGGTGGTAACCTTGGCAAGCTCTTCTTCAAATTTGTTAACTCTTGTAGCTTGGTTGGCTGCAAATTTCTTTACCCATTCTGGATTCATGTAATCCTTCTCCGGGACATCCATAGCCTTTGCAGCAGCAATACACTCTTCGGTTGTAATACCGTCGAGTTCAGCATCGAGCTCGGCTGCAATCTCGGCTATGGAATTGTAGGAAACTCCATACTCCTTCGCTTGCTCCATGTCCTTAGCCATTTCTTCTCCTCCGACAACAATAGATTTCAGCTGTTGTTGTTTCTTGTCGGTTGGCTTCGGAGCGGACTTCTTCTTCGGAGCTGTCTTCTTCAGCTCGGTCTTCTTCTTCAGTTGAGATTCCTTGCCGGCTGTCATCCCTTCTTCAGCATGCGTCTCAACTTCCTATATCTCATCTTCCCGGGTCTCATCTTCCCTCTTTTTGGCATCAGCAACAAGGCTTGCAACTGAGCCATCCAGAGAAGTGAGTTTTTGTTCAGCCTGTTGAATCCGGTTGAAGAGTTCATCTACAGAGCATTCCACATCAACCTTCTTCGCCAGTTCCTTATCATGACGCTCTTGATCAGCTTTTTTCATCGCGGCGAAGGTTTCAGTGACTTCAGTTTGAAAGGCGATGAACTCAGCCCATCTTTGTTCGAACCGAGAATCCCATTCTTGGTCTTGAGTCTGTTGAGATTTGGCAAGATTGGATTCTGAGATGGACTTGAACACGTTCAGTTCTGATTTAATGCCAAGAACTGTTGTCTTCAGGTCATTGATATCCTTGCTGGTGGATGTTGAAAGATCATCCAGCTTTATCTTCAGCGCATCATGTTCTTCCAGTAGCTTCCTGTGCTTCTCATCCTGAGCTTCAATCATCTTCTGCTGTTCTTCTTAGTTGAGCTGGATGTTGGCAAGCATCTCTTTCCTCAGCTGATTGACTCTCTCAGTGATCAGCTCGCATATTTCATCTGAGGAGGGTGCTGGCTGTTCAGCTGGTGCTGGTTGCTCAACTGGTGCTGGCTGTTCAACAGTAACCATGGCTTGGCGATTGGCCAGGTACTGTTGAAGTTCTTCTTCTTCTTCCTGCTTTGCTGCTGCGGCGGCTGTGTCAATATCATCCATGAAATCTGCAGATTTGGCCAGCATGTTGTCAAGTAAGGTGACACAATCTTGTTCTGCTGTCTCCCTTGTGTCTCTTCCTTCTGCCTTGCTGACATCCAGACGGCGAGTCAGCAGTGCGATCTTGTTGTTGTACGCAACCTCAAGGTTGGTATAGTTGAAGTATTCCCTCAGACGGGACTCATCTGCCTTGAGCTGGTTCCAGCTGTGTATCCGGATGGTATCTTCCTTGACATACCAGTGGCTGAAAATGATGTTGAATTGATACAACAGCTCAGTTCCGAGCGTGGCAAAGGTGGGCATGTCGCGCGCCTTGGGGAACATTTCAATCAGCTTCTGAAAGCAATAAACCAGCTTGCCTTCATGTTCCAGCGCGACAGCTCGACGATCAGCTTCTTCGTCGATGGGGGAGGGAGAGAGATTGTCATATGGAATCGGTTCAAGGGTTTCCTCAACATTGGCCAAAGAAGTGGTCTCAATGTTGGCATCGAGCAGGGAGCTCGGAATTTCTGACTGGGTTGTAATGTTGGCATCGAGAGGTTCCTCAACATTGGCCAAAGAAGGGGTCACAATGTTGGCATCGAGCGGGGAGCTCGGAATTTCTGACTGAGGATCGGTTACGAGGACCTGTCTGTGCTGTACGGCATCAGCTCCTGCCGTGGGGAGGTCGGAACATCTTCGAATTCCTTGGATGAAGAAGATGCATCCGAGGACATGGTCGGCTCATCTTCTGGATCGGTTTCCATCCCTTCTATCCCATCTGTTCCACTTATGCGAGGAACAATTCAAAAGCATCCTTGTCAACTGAGTGACTCGACTCAGATGGCACCTCCTCAGCTGGTACCTCCTCAGCTGGTTTTGCAACTGACTTCTTGATACGAACCCTCAAGTTCTTCTTACGCAGCTCCTCCTCTTGATCCTTATCTAACTCATCTCTGAGTCGGCGTGCAGCTGTCGATTTGGAAGAGTGGCCGACAGCTTGAGGCAGCTCCTCAGCTGTATCTTTCTCCTCAGCTGATTTCACAACTTCCCTTTTCTCTTTGGGAGTGTAGACACTCCGAATCACATCAAGAGCTTTCTTGGCTGTTGGGAACAACATCTGCCTCTTGACTGGTGTCTCTTCACTGTCTTCCCACACCATGTTCTGATCCTTCGTGGCAAGAAGTATCAGGGCAGATATTTTGACTCCAAAGTTGAGAGTTCCCTTAACACTCAACAACTTTTCCCCGGAATTAGTTGTAGTTTCTGTAATCTTCTGCTTCTCCATTGTCAACTGGTGTTCGAAGTACTTGAACCAGTTGATGTTGTGCTTGTGCTCCAGAGCTATCAGCTGCTTGAGCTTGGGTCAGCTGATATCTCCAAAGGCTCCGCTGTATCCAAAAATAACCTTGGATACATGTTTTATGCATAATTGTTCGTATTTGAGTCAAGTTTGGGGGTAATGTTAATTTATCTGCTGACTTAATTGGTGAGTTTTGATAATATGTGGAAGTAGTTTTGCAGATATTGATGAGAATAATAAAAGCGGGAGAAAATAGGAGAATGGATCAAAAGAAGCCGAAAGAATGCCGTGAAATGGTTGAGCCGGCGCTCAACGTGTTGAGCCACCGCTCAACATCAAAAGAAAAGTGTTGTAGGCCGCCAAAGGGTTGAGCCGGCGCGCAACATGGTGAGCCGCCGCTCAACCCTTCAAATCTTCTTCGCCGTCGCTCAAGTCCTGTTCGCCACCGCTCAGTTTTCCTTTCTTTTTGTTCCATGTTTTTGATGAGCGGTCGCTCATTTGTTCTAGTTAGACTTATTTTAGTTCCCGTGTTTTAATTGCGCGGTAGTTCTTATTTTTGAGCGAGGATTCATTTGCTCAAATATAAATACTGTTTCGCAACTCTGTTTTAGGGATCTTCTTTTTTTCGTCAGGACAGACGACGACTTCCGCTGGGAATATTTTGAGATTATCTTTTTCATTTTCCTGTTACTATTGCTATCAGCTTTATGTAAGGATCAATTGCATTACAATTCTATTTAGTAGTTGTTATTTAATTTTTCCAGTATTCATTTTTTTGTTGATTTAATTTGGTATTTTCATTATTATGCTTAGTTTGAGTTTGCATTAGCGATATGATTTACTGTTTGTCGTTCATTTTGATGATTAGTATTTGTACTTGTTAAATTCTCTTCGTGCGTTAGTTCAAGAATTTCCAGTGTCTAGGGTTTATATTCTGATAATTTATTTATTGTTCTTGGCTATGTTCATTGCATTGGTAATTTAGTATTTAATTTTCGTCTAGATAATAAGGAGTGAGAGTGTCAGACCCAGCCTATTGATTAGAGTTTTTAGGATTTATTGTTTTCTGTGCGTAGCATGATTAATCGCCCTGCTTAGCCTTCCTTGAGATACGACTTGGGTTAGCTTATCACACTAGAATGACCTCGTGCGATTACGAGTCAATTCATAGGTGTTTTGTGTTGAGTCAAATTTTGGCGCCGTTGCCGGGGAAGGCTTTAGGCATTTGGTTATGTTATTTGTTTTCTGTGTTAATTTTGTTCTATTTTTATTTTGGCTTGGATATTTTTCTTCCTCTAGTGTGTTTGATCTGTTTGTTAAGTGTTGTGTATGCAAGGTCGCCGAAGCTTGAAAATTCAGCTAGCACCTTACTTCGACAACATCAATCGACCTCGAGAGGTTCTATTTAGCTTGGGGGAAGAGTCCGAGCCAAGTTCTACCATTTGTGTGGAATCTGAGCTTCAGGGG
Source organism: Schizonepeta tenuifolia (assembly GCA_029490685.1). Lineage (NCBI taxonomy): Eukaryota > Viridiplantae > Streptophyta > Magnoliopsida > Lamiales > Lamiaceae > Schizonepeta > Schizonepeta tenuifolia. The sequence continues at coordinate 19,934,230 of CM055958.1, read as the reverse complement.
AGAATAGTTTCTTATTCAAATCTGGAGGACTTTGCGGACAATAATTCTGTTGAGTCCAACAATTCGTTGGTAAACGGAAGTGATCGTGAAGAAGAAGTGCATTCTAACCACAACCAAGAAAATATGGCTGGAGAGGAAGCGCAGTTTATGGGAACTTATTCAAGGCCTATTATTGAGGCCACAACGTCGGCCATTGTGCTTCCAACAGCCGTAAGAAATTATGAGTTGAAGCATAATTATTCCAGCATGCTTCCATCTTTCTACGGCATGCCCAATGAAGACGCACTCAAATTTGTGCGTGAGTTTTGTTCGGTGGTGCAATCTTTCCCGCTGTTAGATCTTACAGAAGACCAGTTAAAGCTTAAGTGTCTTCCGTACACTTTGAAGGATCGGGCTAGGACATGGTTCTTATCATTGCCGTCAAATTCCATAAACACGTGGACGGACGCTTGCGAGAAGTTTATGCTGAAATTTTATCCCAACCACAAGACGCAGGAGATCAGAAATCAGATTATGAATTTTACGCAAGGTGCGGATGAGCTGTTCCACGAGGCGTGGGAAAGATTTCAAGAGCTGCTTAGGCAATGCCCACAACATCAGCTGGGACCGATTATGGTGAGCCAGTTCTTTTATGATGGGTTGCTTCAAACAGTCCAATTTATGGTGGACAACACTGCAGGGGGTAATATTGCCAGGAAGACCGTTACTGAGCTTAATGAGATTTTTCAGACTCTGGCTGAGAGCTCCCAGCAGAAGTCGACCCGAGAAAGAAGGGTTGAGGCTAGTGCAGTGACACCTAACTATGAGCTGCAGAAACAGGTAGCAGGAATGATGAGAGAGCTACAACAGCTCAAGATGAGCCAGGTGGAAATCCAACTCTTCCACCTCGTGAACCAAATACTGAGAATTTTGGTATTTGTGGAGATTATGGGCATGGAGCTAATGAGTGTCATAGAATGGGGGAGTACACACCAGAAGGGAAAGCTGAAGTTTATTCCGCTCAGGGATACTCCGGGAGACCCCAGTTTGAACAAAGACCTATGTACAATCAAGGTTCGAATTCTGGTTGGAGAGGTCAGCAGAACTCAAGATGGAGGAATCAGGGCCCTAATCAAGGGGCTGGATCGAGTCAAGGGAATCAGTTTCGCCGACCTCCACAACAGATGGGTTATTCTAACCAACAACAGTTTTACCCACCTCAGCAGCAATTTCCATTCTCCCAGCAGCAGAGTTTCAATCAGCAGTATCCACAGCAGTTTCAGCAGAACTCCCAGCAGTTTCAGCAATACCCGCAGAATCCAATGCAACAAGGGAATTTTCAGCAGCAGCAGTATCAGAATGGACCACAACAGTACCAGAAGAAAACTCCCCCGAAGCCATCATTGGAAGAGACAATGCAATCTTTTATGGAGATGAGCAAGCAGAATATGGACTCTCAGGCAGCTACCATTAAGCGCCTTAAGACTACTGTTGGGCAACTGTCTGGTACATTGAATCAGATGCAACAACAGCAGCAGCCAGGAAAACTTCATGGGCAAGGGTTACAGCCGCACCAAGCTCAAGCTGTTACCGTTCTTCGCAGTGGAAGGGTGGTTGATAATAAGGTAGAAATGCCTGTTGTAGAGCAACCCAAGGAAGTTAGTAGGGAGAAGCTAGTTAAGGAGAAGCTTGCATCACAGAAACACGAGCAATCACAGATTGAGGAATCAGAGATGAAGCTTCACAAGGCTACTAAGCCATATAGACCACCGGTTCCATATCCTAGCCGGCTAAGAAATGAGAAGCAAGATCAGCAGTTCACGGATTTTTACAATTTGCTGGCTAAGGTTAATGTGAACTTGCCCCTGTTGGATGTAATCCGGAATGTTCCGGCTTATGTGAAATTTTTCAAGGAGTTGGCCTCCAAGAAACGGAGGTTTGAGGATAATGAGAAGATCCTTGTATTCGAGGTTGCGAATTCTATCATGCAACAACCTTTACCGCCTAAGCAACGTGATCCAGGTAGCTTTGTTATCAGTATTTCTTTGGGAAATGGGAAGGAAGCCTCGGGTATGTTAGATTTGGGGGCCGGGATTAATTTGATGCCTTACTCAATTTTTAAACAATTAGAGTTAGGTAATTTGAAACCCACTCGTATGTGTTTACAGCTGGCGGACAGATCTGTTAGGTATTCTCGTGGGGTAGTTGAGGATATTTTGGTTAAAGTGGGGGGTTTGATTGTCCCGGATGATTTTGTTGTGTTAGAAATAGGTGAAGTGCATGAAAATGGGAAAGAGCATACTTTGTTGTTAGGAAGACCATTTATGGCTACGACTAATACGTTAATTGATGTGAAAAATGGAACTATAAAAATGACTGTATTAGGAGAGTCTGTGTCTTTTTCTGTGCATCCTAGTCGTGCTATGCCTTCATCGATCTTACTAATGAATGTTCGTATATAGATGTTATTGACGACGTGGTTGAGATGATTTTTGTACAGGAACAAGAATGTGTTGAAGTTTTGCAGGGTCGGCGGATATGGAAGAGTTTGCTAGGGAAGCCGAGAGTGGAGAAAGGGAATTCACAGCTAAATTCCCTATTGATGAGCCCATGGTGCCGGAAGATTGCATGAAGAACGAGAAACCGAAGTTGGAACTTAAGGAGCTTCCCAAAAACCTTAAGTATGTGTTCTTGGAAGGTGATGAGGGGAAGCCAGTGATCATATCCAGCGAGCTCACCATTGAGCAAGAGGCAGCTTTGATGATCATTTTGAGGAGAAACAAGTTGGCTTTCGGATGGAGTTTAGCTGACATTCGGGGAATAAGCCCAGCGATGTGCATGCATAGGATTCATTTGGAAGAGGGGGCGAGACCCAAGAGAGATGGTCAAAGGAGACTCAATCCAGTTCTGATGGAGGTGGTTCGCAAAGAATTACTTAAGCTATTAGCAGAGGGAATTATTTTTACTATTGCTGATAGTGAGTGGGTGAGCCCAGTACATGTGGTACCTAAAAAGGAGGGGATCACAGTCATCCTTAATGATCGGAATGAGTTGGTGCCGACACGTCCTGTTACAGGATGGTGTATGTATATTGATTTCAGAAAACTGAATGCCGCCACGAAAAAGGATCATTTCCCTCTTCCTTTTATTGATCAAATGTTAGATAGATTGGCTGGGCATGAATTTTATTGTTTTCTTGATGGTTTGTCAGGTTATTACCAGATTGCTATTGCGCCAGAAGACCAGGACAAGACGGCTTTTACCACTCCGTTTGGCACATTTGGTTGCAAGAGGATGCCATTTGGGTTGTGCAATGCGCCAGGAACCTTCCAACGGTGCATGATGGCAATTTTCTCAGAGATGATAGGTAATTTTGTTGAAATTTTTATGGATGATTTCTCTGTGTTTGGTAATTCGTTCAATGATTGTTTAGGCAAGATTGATTTAGTCTTAAACAGGTGCATTGAAAGTGGTTTGACATTGAGTTGGGAGAAGAGTCACTTTATGGTGACAAGTGGCATTGTGCTGGGGCATGTAGTTTCTAAGAATGGTATAGAGGTTGATAGGGCTAAAGTGGGGGTTATTGAAAAGTTACCTCCTCCTGTAGATGTAAAAGGTGTTAGGAGTTTCTTGGGTCATGCTGGTTTTTACCGGCGTTTCATTAAGGATTTCTCTAAGATTAGCCAACCTTTGTGTCAATTGCTTGCTCAAAATGTACCTTTTCATTTTGATAACTCTTGCTTGCATGCTTTTAACTTGTTAAAGTTAAAGTTGAGTACTGCACCTATTGTGGTAGCACCTGATTGGTCTATGCCGTTTGAGATAATGTGTGATGCTTCTAATTCTGCAGTAGGAGCAGTGCTTGGTCAACGGGTGGATAAAATGTTGCGTGTGATTTATTATGCGAGTTTGACATTGAATAATGCGCAAATAAATTACACTACAACGGAAAAGGAGTTGCTTGTTGTGGTATTTGCTTTAGATAAATTTCGTGCTTATATCATTGGTTCTAAAGTGATTGTTCATAGTGATCATGCAGCTTTGATATATTTGTTGACAAAGGATCAGGCTAAACCACGTCTTATTCGTTGGATTTTATTATTACAAGAATTTGATGTGGAAATTAAGGATAGAAAAGGGAGTGAAAATTTGGTGGCTGATCATTTATCTAGATTGGAACATAATGTGGTTGAGTCTAGTTATACTGTGATTCCTGATTCTTTTCCTTTCGAGCATGCATATGAACTTAACGCCGTGCCTTGGTATGCTGATATCGTGAATTATTTGGCATGTGGAGAGTTGAGACCTGATCTAACGTCTCAAGAGAGGAAAAGATTTCTTGCAATGTGCAGGCGTTATTACTGGGAAGATCCATATCTTTTTAAGTTGGGAAAAGATGAAGTCATTAGAAGATGTGTACCTGCCGAGGAGCAACAGCGAGTTCTAAATTTGTGCCATGAGGCGCATTGTGGTGGACATTTTGGTGGGCAGAAGACAGCTCATAAAGTTCTCTAGTCAGGTTTATTCTGGCCTTCTCTGTTTAAAGATGCACATACTTTTTATCTTACATGTGATAGGTGTCAAAGAGTAGGAACGATTGGTCGTAAGAATGAGATGCCCCTCACCAATATCTTAGTAGTAGAAATTTTTGATGTGTGGGGCCTAGATTTTATGGGACCTTTTCCTGTTTCTTATGGTTATGAGTATATTTACTGGCTGTTGATTATGTGTCTAAGTGGGTTGAGGCAATCCCCACAAGGACCAGTGATGCTAATGTGGTCTTGAAGTTTGTGCAGGAAAACATTCTTTGCAGGTTTGGTTTTCCAAAAGCCATTATCAGTGATGGTGGCAAGCATTTTTGTAATAAATTGTTTGCTAAGCTTATGGCAAAGAATGGTATCACACATAAGGTAGCAACACCTTATCATCCTCAGACTTCCGGCCAAGCTGAGACAAGCAACAGACAAATTAAGGGAATCTTGGAAAAAACGGTTCAGCCGTCGCGTAAGGATTGGTCCTTGAAGCTGAATGACGCGTTATGGGCGTATAGAACGGCTTTTAAAGGAGTGCTCGGGATGAGTCCGTACCGCCTAATTTATGGCAAGGCGTGTCATTTACCTGTGGAGATTGAACATCGAGCATATTGGGCCATTAAAGCTACAAATTTCAACCTCGACACTGCAGTGAAGCAACGTATGTTGCAAATGGAGGAATTGGATGAGTTACGCAATGAGGCGTATGAAAATGCCCGAATTTACAAGGATAAGGTGAAACGACTTCATGATCGCCGTATTTCTTATAAAGAGCTTCGTCCAGGAATGAAGGTTCTTTTATTCAACTCTATGTTGAAGTTATTTCCGGGCAAACTAAAGTCTCGATGGAGTGGTCCGTTTATTCTCAAAGAAGTATTAAATCATGGAGCAATGGTTTTGGGTAAGGAAGATTCCGAAGAAAGTTTTACGGTGAATGGTCATAGGGTGAAGCCGTATTTAGAGTCTAGCGTTGCGCCTATTGTGGTGGAGTCTCATAAACTCCACGATCCGACATCTTAAGAGTTCTTATTGTCAAGCTCTTGACCTTAACTAGAGCGCTTTATGGGAGGCAACCCATATTTTTCTTTTCTTTTCTATTTCAATTATTTTCGATTTGTAATTTTTCTTCTTTTTGTGCTTGTTGGAACTCTAATTTATTTTATTACTGATTTTATTTTTGTTATTTTTGACAGTACCGCAGATGATAAGAGCGCTGGCTCAAAGAATAGCGGCCGCTTAAGGTTTTTGGGAATGAATTGTCGCAATAGCAGTGAGCGCTCGCTCATAATTGTGCGGTCGCGCATAATTTATTTTGTCGAGCATGCCGCAGACGCCATGCGCCCCGGCTCAACTATGCGCGCTCGCTTCTTCTTATTGTGGCCTGATGGCCGAGAAAGAACAGCGCGACCGTTCTCCCATCTTCGCCACCGCTCAATCGCTCAAAAAAAAAAAAAAAAAAAAACGTAACCCTAAGCGGTTTTATAGCCGCCGCTTAAACTCATTTCAAGTTTTCATTTTGCAACATCTCCCCTACACACCTTTCACTCGCTCTCCGTCGCCGCTAGTTCCACTCCGCCGCCGCCCAGTTCCAGTTAGCCACCGCTCACTCGCCCTTCGCCGGCACGTAAAAGCCGGCGCTCAGACCCACTTCGCCACCGCTCACTCGTCCTTCGCCGCCGCCAGTTCCCTCTTCGCCGGCGCGCACAAGCTGTTGAGCCGGTGCTCAATTCCGTTTCGCTAGCGCTCGTCGTCAGCGCGCATTTGGTGTGAGCCGTCGTTCTTTTCCCTTTCGCCGCCGCTCACTTCTGCTCCGCTGTTGCTCACTTGGTTAGAGCCACCGCTCATTCCCGCTTTGCTGTTGCTCACTTGGTTTGAGCCGCCGCTCATTCCCGCTTCGCCTCGTATGTGTTACCACAGATATGCCTCGAACTAAATAGGTTGATCCGGTTGCCCGACAACAGGATGATGAACGCCAAGCTAGAACTAGACTCTATAGTGCACCATTTCAACTATATTCCGACGTGGAAGCTACCATTTATGAGCGTTTATCTCGCAAGAATTTTATAGTTCCTCGCACTATTGGGTGGATTCAAGTCGAAGCTTTGGGCTTAACTGATCAGGTGAAACACTATTTGACGTTGATGGGCTTAGATAAATTTGCTACTATGTATATTCATGGTTATTGTCCATTGGCTTATGAATTTTTGGTGAGTTTGGAATTTACTCATGACTGGAGTTCTATGACGTGTCGGTTGATGAATGAATCATTTGAGGTTAAACCACAGATTATGAGTAGAGTCTTTAAATTCAGTTTGGCTGGAGTCACAGAGCGACCGGATGATTTTGATTTAAAAAGTGCATGGTTGGAATTGTCTAGTTTTGATAATTGGACTAGGAAGGGTGTTTCTGCAGCCCTTATAATTGATCCTGCGTTGGCTATTTGTCATAAATTTTTGGCTTACAGTATTTCAGGAAAAGAGCAGGCTAACAAAGTGAATGCGGACGAACTCTTTATGTTGTAGTCCGCATATAAGGGGCATCAAGTTTGTCCTCTTTGGTTTCTCTGGCGACATTTTTTCCGCCTTCAAAATCACACAAAGGCTCGACCTTCCTTGTCTCAGTATGCCACCGGCTTAGCCCAACACTTCAACATGACAGATGAACATGGAGATCCGCCACGGTATACTCGCTTGTTGCAATGTATTGGTATGCCTTTTTCTGAGTATCAAGCTTTTAGCCTCCGTAATGGTCAATTAATTGAGCATTCTCAACGCCGAATTGTTAAGAAATGCCGTCAAGAAGCTAGTTCCTTTAATGCCATGGATATTGATGACAATGGTGATAGACCGCCAACGAACCTCCTCCAGTTTCTCGGTCTGCTGCTTCTACTTCGCAGCCAGTTCTTCCTCATCCTCCGCCGGTTGATTTTCAGTGGCTCAGCGATCAATTGACTAGTTTTCAGACTCATTTTGACACTTCTTTTGGCGAGTTTCGCCAAGATGTCTACGGTCGACTCGATCGACTTGGTGGGGACATGACATATATGCATGGGCGAATCGATGATATATATGGCCAGATAAGTGAAATGACGGGCCGTATGGGCACTTTAGAAGGTCATGTCACACCTCTTTCCAGTCATCTCCATGATACGTATAACTATCTCACCACGGTGCATGAAACGGTTGATGATTTGAGAGAGTATACTTCCACTTGGGATGGCCGTCTGGATTCTTTCCACACTCAGATACGAGACACCGATGCTCATGTCCTTGCCTTGCACGCACAATGGAATGCCTGGTCACTTAATGCTCCGCAGCCTTGGAATCCGCCATCACAACCTCGTTCCCCACAGGATCCGCCAGCTAATACATGATAACGGTTTGTTGGTATTTCTATCTTTACCTTTGTAGTTATCATTGTATCTTTTATGCTTGGTTCTGTAGCTCGTTAGTTTGTTTTTGTTAATATTTCTCGCCTTGAGGACAAGGCACTCTTGTTGTGTGGGGGGAGGGGGGGTAGCAAGTTGATTTGAGTGTTGTTTATGATTCCCTTGCACGTGGCTAATGCTTGAACTTGAAATCTTTTGTATGGTTCTCTTGAAGATGTGATTCAAAGTATGATGTTTGGGTCGTGTAAGTTGGTGGTTATTTCTTGCTCTATCGTTTATGCGTCTTTCTTGTGGGGTAGAATTATTCAAAGTTGTATTTGTAACTTGTTGTTAAGCTTTTGAGTCGTGATTTGTCCGATAGAAGCTAGAGGGAGTGTTGCCACTGTGATTGCCTATGATCTTAATTTTAATTTATTATGGGAAGTGATTGTTATTTAAATGTTGATAGCTCTGAGTTTCTACTCCTCTGGTTTTTTAACTATGAGTATGGGAAACCACGTGGGAATACTTTGGAAAACCTCCAAAAGTTTAAATCCCATGAAAATTAACTCATCTGTTAAAACAAAAAAAAAAAGTTCTCATTAAGATTTATAAAGGCAGTCACATTAGGGAATTCACCTTTTGTAGACAATTGGGTCTGATCGAATCATTATGCTGTATGACTATGTTACTTCTTTAACTTTGAGTGCTATTTACCCTCGAGAAATATGTGTGTTTGTAGAGCTTGATTTGGATGGATGTCTGTTTGGTTGGAATTGAACACTCATTAATCGATTCCTTCAGGAAATCATACAAGTTTGCTTGAGGACAAGCAAAAGGCTAAGTGTGGGGGAGTTGTTTTATGCATAATTGTTCGTATTTGAGTCAAGTTTGGGGGTAATGTTAATTTATCTGCTGACTTAATTGGTGAGTTTTGATAATATGTGGAAGTAGTTTTGCAGATATTGATGAGAATAATAAAAGCGGGAGAAAATAGGAGAATGGATCAAAAGAAGCCGAAAGAATGCCGTGAAATGGTTGAGCCGGCGCTCAACGTGTTGAGCCACCGCTCAACATCAAAAGAAAAGTGTTGTAGGCTGCCAAAGGGTTGAGCCGGCGCGCAACATGGTGAGCCGCCGCTCAACCCTTCAAATCTTCTTCGCCGTCGCTCAAGTCCTGTTCGCCACCGCTCAGTTTTCCTTTCTTTTTGTTCCGTGTTTTTGATGAGCGGTCGCTCATTCTTGAGCGGTCGCTCATTTGTTCTAGTTAGACTTATTTTAGTTCCCGTGTTTTAATTGCGCGGTAGTTCTTATTTTTGAGCGAGGCTCATTTGCTCAAATATAAATACTGTTTCGCAACTCTGTTTTAGGGATCTTCTTTTTCTCGTCAAGACAGACGGCGACTTCCGCTGAAAATATTTTGAGATTATCTTTTTCATTTTCCTGTTACTATTGCTATCAGCTTTATGTAAGGATCAATTGCATTACAATTCTATTTAGTAGTTATTATTTAATTTTTCCAGTATTCATTTTTTTTTGTTGATTTAATTTGGTATTTTCATTATTATGCTTAGTTTGAGTTTGCATTAGCGATATGATTTACTGTTTGTCGTTCATTTTGATGATTAGTATTTGTACTTGTTAATTTCTCTTCGTGCGTTAGTTCAAGAATTTCCAGTGTCTAGGGTTTATATTCTGATAATTTATTTATTGTTCTTGGCTATGTTCATTGCATTGGTAATTTAGTATTTAATTTTCGTCTAGATAATAAGGAGTGAGAGTGTCAGACCCAGCCTATTGATTAGAGTGTTTAGGATTTACTGTTTTCTGTGCGTAGCATGATTAATCGCCCTGCTTAGCCTTCCTTGAGATACGACTTGGGTTAACTTATCACACTAGAGTGACCTCGTGCGATTACGAGTCAATTCATAGGTGTTTTGAGTTGAGTCAATACAACATCGAACAGATGTCGATGCTCAAGTTTCAACTTCGTTCGCTGCATGTTGCTCCTCAATCTTTCTGCAGTGATAAGAGCATCCTCAAGAAATTGATCGGCATCTGCATCTGTGATGTTCTCGACAGTGTCCGTGGCGGTCAGATTTGGTGGAATTATGGAGCGTAGCATCTCGGAAACTCGTAGGTGGAAGGAGACATGGCGGACAGTTCTGGTAGGAAGGTCGCGCTGTTGACAAGAGATTTCTGAAACAAGGCCTACTCCCTGTTCGTGTTGCAGGTTCATGTAGAATTCTCCGACTTGACGCCTGAGCAAGTGGATGGGAAAGAGCATCGCCCACTCAAGAAGGCCATTATCCCTGAGAAGATCGGCGAGAGGGGATAACGTCGGCGAGTCTAGAGCTTCTGTTGATAGAATCTGCTCGAAGTGGATTCTGGATATCATCGTGTCATAAGATTCCTCGTATGACGACGAGATAAGAGATGGTCCTGATGATGCCATCTTCTTTCCTTGAGATGAAGCTTTCGGTGCCATTTAGTATTCCAGTTGAGTTTATATATAAAGAGAAGAAAAGAAACTTAGCCGAAAATGGTGAAACAAGATCAGAGACGAAGATGAACAGTTACTCAGATAAACACAAGTATAGAAGGTAAGAAATCACTTCCTGATTTTCCGCCTTTTATAGGTTAGTAGGTCGTTTGAAATCGATGGCCAAGGTTAAATGGTGCGAATCCATCAATGGCTGAGATCTCGCGACTGTTGACTAACTTTGACTGACGTCAAATTCTGAGTTCCAACTCCCGTGCGTGAGAAGGTGAACTGTTTTTATGTCAGCCCAGTCGCACTATAAAGTAAGGCTATTGATGTTCAATCGTACTTTACATTAAATGTGCTATGATGGCTGTTTTAATCTAACTGACATGCTCAGGAATGTTTGAATTTATTTCAAACATTCTCGATTAAGACACAAACACCTTCAGCCATAAATGATACCTGCCAGCTGATGTTGGAATCAGCTGTGTTCCAATGTTGCGGCATACCATCAGCTGATTCGAGTTCGTCTGTTCAGCTGACGTCTGATGTCTTCGAATGACGATCTGCATCTGAGATTCCCCCTAAGATGGATATCTATCTCTTCACCTCGGCTTATTCCTCATCTAATGGATCCAACAATCCAAGGAGATCGCATAACATCTTGAACCATGTTTCGGCTAGAGGTTTGGTGAAGATATCGGCTCTCTGAATCTCAGTTGGAATCTTCTCCATAGATACATCCTTCTTCTCAATATGATCTCGGATAAAATGATGTCGGATGTCAATGTGCTTCGTCCGAGAATGGTGAACAGGATTCAAAGAGATAGCAATGGCACTTGAGCTATCACAATGGATGGGAACCTCTCCAGTTTCTACTTCATAATCTCTCAGTTGTTGCTTGAGCCACAACACTTGCATGCAACAACTACCGGCAGCCATATACTCTGACTCGGTTGTAGAAGTGGCAACACATACTTGTTTCTTTGAAAACCATGAAACTAGCTTGCTTCCCATAAACTGACAGTGTCCAGATGTGGACTTCCTGTCCAACCGATATCTGGCTAGATCCGCATCTGAGTATCCGGACAGTTGGATATTGTCGTCAGCTGGGTACCACAACCCAACATTAACAGTACCCTTCAGATACTTAATGATGTTCTTTGCTGCCAACATGTGTGCTTCCCTCGGTTGAACTTGGAATCGAGCACACACTCCAACCGCGTAAGATATGTCTGGTCGACTGGCGGTTAGATATAGCAAAGAACCAATAATCCCTCTATACTTACTGGCATCCACGAGTTTTCCCTCAGATCCGGGTTCAATCTTTCAGTTAGTATTCATCGGGATCCTTGTGGTTTTACTTGTCTGCAATCCGAACTTTGCGATGAGCTCCTTTGTATATTTGGACTGATTAATAAAAATCCCTTTTGATGACTGCATCACTTGTAGCCCAATAAAATAATTCATCTCACTCATCATCGACATCTCGAATTTCTCCTTCATGAGAGTTGAGAATTTCTCGCACAGCTCCTCCGACTTGGAACCGAATATGATGTCGTTAACATAGATTTGCACAACAAGTATGTCTTTTTCAACTTTTATGGTGAACAGTGTTTTGTCAACTGACCCTCGTTTGAACCACGAGTTCAGAAGAAAACCACAGAGAGTGTCATACCAAGCCCTAGGTGCTTGCTTCAATCCATAGATTGCTTTCTTCAACTTATACACTCTTCCATCACCAGTCTCAAAATCGGGAGGCTGTTCAACATAAACATCTTCCTTAATATCACCGTTGAGGAAAACACACTTCACATCCATCTGATAAACCTTGAATTTGTGACATGCGGCATAGGCTAGAAATATTCTGATAGCTTCCAACCTTGCAACAGGCGCGAAGGAATCCTCGAAATCAATTCCTTCTTGTTGGCAATATCCCTGAGCTACCAACCTTGCCTTGTTTCTCACGATGAATCTAATGGCGTCTCTCTTGTCTCTGAAAATCTACTTTAATCCAATGACTTTAACACCATTTGGTCTTTCTACCAACTCCCATACACAGTTGCGTAGAAATTCATTCAGCTCTTCTTGCATGGCTGTTGTCCAATGAACACAGTTGAGAGCTTCCATAACATGCTTCGGTTCTGGCACATCAGCTACAAAACATGAAATCATGGCAACATCTCCTGCCTATTCGAACTCTTCAAGAACTGCCAACTCCTCAGCATATTGGGCGTAAGTGCTGGAATCTTTCTCAGCTGAGTCTGGATTTGCAACTCTGCTCCTAGTAAGCACACCCTTGGCTGGATCTCCGATGATGTTGTCCTTGGAATGATCTTCATACCATCTCTTGTTGCGTCTTCCTTCTTCTTGCAATAGTGGCGGTTCCGTGATTTGAGCCGTGGGAGATGTTGGGATCTTCAGAACTGGTGATTTATCTGCTGTTGAGTTTGGATCCTCAACATGGATAATATCTTGAACCGAGTTTGGTTGGGCTTCGGATGCTGATGCAGTTGGAGTAACATCAGCTGAAGTTCCCCCTTGAGATGAGCTGAGGTCCTCACATTCATCTTCAGAGGAACAAGGATCATCATCCTCGGTTGCCCATACCAATGGTTCAGCTAGATTCTTCTGCCTTAGAACCTGCGATCTGGTGAGAGCTGGTGGAACATGTGGATCTGCTTGTTGTCCTTTAGCCTGTTCCCTGCACTCAAAAGTAGATTTATCAAAACTAACATGAGGTGTTATCTCCACAACATGAGAGCTGTTGTTAAAAACTCTATATGCCTTGATCCGAGCGGCATATCCAAGAAATATGCCCTTCGAAGCCTTGGCATCAAAAGTTTTTAACTGAGTCTTCCCATTGTTGTGAATATAACACTTAGAACTAAAAATGCAAAAATATGAAATATCAGGCTTCCTGCGTCTCCAAAGTTCATATGGAGTCTTTTCCAACCGCTTGGTCAGAAGAGACCGGTTCTGGGTGTAGCATGCTATATTGATTGCCTCAGCCCAAAATCTCTTTGGCAAAGCTGAGCTTGTCAACATGGATGTTGCATCATCCTTCAGCGTTCGGTTTCTTCGCTCGGCTACTCCATTCTGTTGTGGAGTACGAGCAGCCGATGTTTGATGAGTGATTCCGTGCTTCCTGCAGTATTCGATGATGGTTTCATTTAGGAAGTCGGTTCCACGGTCTGATCGGATGCAAATGATTTTTATCTCTTGTTGGTTAGATATCCGATCCATCAGCTTGGGTAGCTCATCTCGGGTTTCACTCTTGTGACGCATGAAAATGGTCCACATGTACCTAGAGAAATCATCAGTAACAACAAGTGTATATTCGTTACCATTCATGCTCTTGGGTGTAACAGGCCCGAAGAGATCCATATGGATCAGCTGCAATACTCGTTCGGTTGAGGGAATCGTTTTCAACCGAAAGGAGGATCTAGCTAGCTTTCCTAGCTGACACGCACTGCAGATATTTGTTGGTGAAAACACACAGTTCGGAATACCCTTTGCATGTTCCTGTCTCGCAAGTCGGTTCATTGTCTTGAAATTCAAATGGTTGAGTTTTTTGTGCTACAACCAGCTCACATCTGAACTGCTCTTCGATAAAAGACAGGTGTCAGGAGGACTACTATTCCAATATGCATAGTAGACATTCCCGGTTGGGGATCGATTTCCCAACAATATGACTTGCTTTGTTCTAACATTTTTTACCCTGTAGCCCTGCGCATCAAACTTGACAGAGAAACCATTATCACAGAATTGGCTGATGGAGAGCAAGTTATACTTCAATCCATCAATATATGAAACATTTGGAATAGACACGAGATTGGTTTCAAGGGTACCGTAGCCTTTGGTGTGACCTTTTGAGTTGTCACCAAAGGTAACAGATGGTCCTTCCTTCTCTACGAAACTTCCAAGCAAATCCCTCAGATTTGTCATGTGTTTCGAGCATCCACTGTCCATCACCCACATGGTATGTGATGCCTTATTCTTCCTCAGCTGTTCCTCCTGCTCCTGCACAGAGAAACACGCTTAGGTCCCCAATTTTAGTTGGGTCCTGGAGGGTTAGAACCAGTTCCCCCTTGAACTGTGGGTCGCTTTTCCCATTAGATTCGGATAGATTTGTCATTCCAAATTATCTTTCCTTCTCCATCAACTATAACAACCCCTCGGTCATCCTTAGGCTTGTTGTTATTGTTGATGTTCTATTTCTTGAGAGGAGATTGATTTCTCCCATTGTGGGCTTCAGGAGGAGAGGTGTTCCCCCTGTTTTGTTGACGTTTCTGACCCTTTTGGTTTTGCAGATGAGGTCGGACGTCATATTAGAATCTTTGTGGCTGAGTCTGATTCCATATTCCTGACTGTTGACGACAGCTGTTCATGCCCTGTTGTTGATTCATGTTCTGGCATGAATATCTCCAGTTGTTGGAACTGTTTCACATTGGTTGACTCTGATTGAACCTCTGGTTGTTTTGATGATGGAACTGATGTCAATTCTGATGGTTGAATCCCTGTCGGTTCTGTTGATTCCATCTCTTCTGAGATCGGTTCTGAGGTCAGTTCTGATTGTATCTCCGATGTCTCCGATTTCTCTTCTGAGTCCTGGAACATTCCCCCTCGGTTGTTATCCCAATCGATGGATTCTTCAGTTCTCCAACCACAGCTCCTTTTCCTTTTTCCGTTGTAGTTCCCTTAGCAAGTTGTGCTGTAGGTGCTTGCTGTGACGTGGAGGTTGGATTAAGTTGGGGAGTTGCAGACTCAACCGTATTTGGTTTGGCAACCGTGACATCCACAACCTTGATAAAGGTTGCAGGTGGAATTCCAATGTCCTTGACCATGTCGTATTTGAGTCCAGACACGTCATCCATTTGTCTTCGGTAACTGATGAGATTCTTGATGATTTTGGATGATTGATATAGCTTTATCAGGTTGTCCTTCTCAGTTTGTAGATCCTTGAGAAGAACAGCTATATGCTAGGTCTGTGCGTCTGACATCTTCATCAGCCGGTCGATCTGTGCCTCTTGCTTGTTCAACTGCTCATGCTGCTCCTTGATCTGCTCCTTCAACTCCTCATCGGTTGGAGCCTTAGTTTGGTTGGCCTCATTTAGTTGACTTTTCAGATCATCAATCTCTTCGGTTTGACTTTTAATTAGATCGTCCTTTTCCGAACCGAGTATCCATGTCAGTTAGCTTCTTTGACAAGGCGGCGATACTCTGTTGCAGCTCTTCTCTGCTCGGCTCCTTCGAGGCTGTGTCCGCAGATCTTGTTGCCCTTGATGTTCGCGGCTTGGAATAGCCAGCTCGAAGTGCTACTGTCTTTGTTCTGGAACCAACCTCCTCATGTCGACTCGTCTGCACCGAGGACTGAGTTGATCTTCGTCGGTTCACCTTGTACTCGTTTTCTTTCAGAATTAAGAACAGTATGTCCGTTCCCATCTCTCCAAGATCAGCTCGGCTTTCATGAATGTTGGTGAAGGTGTCCCACTCAGCTGGTAGGGCTTGTAATACTTTGAGGTTGATCTCTCTCAAAGTATATTTCCCGCGTCGGATAGACTGAATCCTTCGGATGATATCCATGAACCGAAGCTCCAACTGATCAATGGTTTCATCGACTTTTAGACAGAAATTGTCAAAATCTTGACAAGCATGGGAGAACTTGTTCTCCTTGGTTTCGTCACTCCCTTCACTAAGAGATGCCAAAATGTCCCACATCTTCTTAGCTGTGTTGCACTCTTCTATCCATGGAAGATAGTCTTGTCCAACTGTGGACATGATAGTGCTCTGAGCCCAGATATCCAGCTGGCTCACTTTTGCTTCCTCAGGAGTAAAATCTTCTGGCTTCTTCTCGACTGTCACCTCAGTTGCATCCCCATCATTGGGATTTATAGGAGTGCGAATGACTTTTTCCATGATGGTGATCGGTCCGGATGTAATCACTTGTTGCATTCGATGATGCTTGGACAGTAGAATCTTCTTCATCCGAGTTTTCCAGGATGTATAGTTCACAACCGAGAACATGACAACAATCTTGTCTTTAACATCCATCTGCACATAACAAACAAACAACAAATGCAAGCAGAGATGCACTAGCGTGAAAAAAAGATCTATTCAGTTGACCACTGAAGAAAAACACCTCGATTCACACCTCGTGAAACAGAGACAGCGGTCTTTTGAACCACTGCTCTGATACCACTTGATGGTCCCGATACGAGTTCTGGTGTATGGGGGGAGGGGGAATACACCAGATAGGAATTTTAAAAACAACCCCCTGAAAATGACCACAACTGAGTAAAAAGACTCAGCTGGAATCACAACTGAGTAAGAAATCTCAGCTGGAAGAGTGGTGCTGTGCGGAATGTGGTGGAAACAACAATAACTCGTATAAAACAACTCACGCTCAGATGCAAGGTCGGTCAACAACCAAAACTGTTGAAATGTGAAGATGCAGTTTTGAGTGCTGGTTAGCTGGTCAGTTGGTCAGTTGGATATGCAAAAAGTAACTGAACTGAAAACACAAGACAAAGGAATTACGTGGTTCGGAGAGAACTTCTACGTCCACGGGGAGTTGTGAGTCCACACAACTCAGTCCAAAATCTTTAGGACAGCTACCACAAAGCTTACGCGGGCTTTGCAACCGTTCAGATAAGTTTGCGGGTACTTATCAACCTTACAGATAAGTTTACGGGTACTTATCAACCTTTCTACTCAATTTCGGGAAGAGTAGGATCCTAACAACCTTTTTAGGGGATGTGTATAAGGGTGGGTTTTCCAACTACTAGCTCTAACAAAGAAGTGAGCTAAGATCTAAGCTTAAATAAATGAAGACTCAAACTAAGATCGAAAACACCAAGACAGATTCTAACTCTCTATGAACTCTCAACTGGTGATGTTCTTAGAGGATAATTTTAGTTTAGCTCGTGTGCAGAATATCGTCGTTCTTTCGCTTGTCTGTCTCTTCTATTCTGTCTTCTCTATATTCTCAGTGTTCTATGTCTTCTATCTTGATGAATGAATGAATGCCTCTATTTATAGGCGGTGAGAATCAACTAGCCGTTGGAAGAGCCGTTGATCTTTGTTCTGTGAAAGCGATGGCTTGTCTCTCATCTCTGCAGATTTTCCCGATTTGGCAACTGTGAACTTCTGCTTTCCTTCTGAGACAACCTTGTGTTGAGCCAAATAAGGTAATGACAGAACGTCAAACCTTCACGTGACTTCCTATTTGAAATTCAAATTTCAACCTTTGTCTTTCAACATTGGTTGGTCGGTTGAGACATTCTATCTTCATCCGAGTGGTCTTCAGCTGATGTTCCATCTGATCGCTACCTTCATCTGACATTCTGTCTGAAGAGGAATAGTTGAACCCTCAGCTGCCTTGAACTTCATGTTGTCGACTTATCAGATCGAGTCCTGCAACTGATGTTCCACATCAGATCAGGTATTGTCACATCTGCTGAATAGTTGATTACTCAGATGTTTTCCTTCATCCGATGATCTAGATCAGATCGGTTGGCTTGAACGCTCAGTTGTCTTTCTTACAACTGATGTTCCATGTGAGTTTCCATCTGAAGTTCTATCCGAGTATAGCCATGTTGCCGTCTTCAGCTGGAGTCCTGTAAAGATAAAATCTGAACATTGCTCAAACAGCGAGCCTAAATACTAACATTAGGAAATGACAACATCTACTCGGTTGGGGTCAGTTAGTTTTGGAATCAATCAAAACTTTACTTAAATTTCCCAACAAAGTCTATCCCTTCCCTCTGTGTGAATCCCTTTGCAACTAGCTTTTCTTTGTATCTGAGCTTTTCAAGTCCATTTATCACTTCAAGCTTTTTCTTGAACATCCATTTACACCCTATGCAGTTCTTTGCTTTAGGCTTGTCCACCAAAATCCAGGTCTTGTTTTTGAACATGGACTCCAGCTCATCTGTCATAGCTTGAATCCATTTGTCCTTTTCTCTGCAGCTCACAGCTTCTTTGTAAGATTTTGGCTCATCATAGCTGATCTCTTCAGCTACATTAAGGGCATAAGAAATCATATCTGCCTGCCCAAATCTGTCAGGTGGATGAGTAGCTCTTCTCACTCTGTCCCTTGCTAGTTGATAATTTCTCAGATCATCATCATGATCTTCTTCATGCGGACTCACAACTTCTTCCTGATCTTCAAAATCTGCCTGTTCCTATTGCAAACCCAAAGGTTGTTCTAGTTCTGTATGCTCTAGGTTGCAGCTTATCTTGCTTCACATGCACAAAAGCCTGACAGCCAAAGACTCTTAGATGAGAATATTCAGGTGCTTTTCCTCTCCATAATTCTTCTGGAACCTTGAACCCCACTGTAGAAGATGGACTTCTATTGATCAAGTAGCAAGCTGTATTCACAGCTTCTCCCCAAAATTTCACTGGCATTCCAGAACTAGTCAACATACACCTTACCCTTTCAAGGATGGTTCTATTCATTCTTTCAATTACACCATTTTGCTGTGGATTTGCTGGAACAGTCCTGTGTCTTTTGATCCCTTTCTTCTTGCAGAAATCATCAAACTCCTCAGACAAGAACTCTAAGCCATTGTCAGTTCTCAAGTACTTCACAGTCAGGCCAGTTTCATTTTCAACCTCAACACACCATTCATGGAATTTAGAGAAAGTATCAGACTTATGCTTAATAACATATATCCATAATTTTCTACTGTAATCATCAATCAAAGACAAAAAATACCTTCCTCCATTCATGGTGTTGGTCTTTGCAGGCTCCCAGAGATCACTGTGGATGTATTCAAGAGGTTTCTTTGTCACTATCCTTCCCACTGGAAATGGAGATTTCTTGCTCTTGCCCAGAATGCAGTCTTCACAAACTCTGAGCTTCACTGGAGTAGAAATCTTGATGAGATCTTGCCTCTGCAATTCCTTGATTCCTTTCTCTCCTACATGAGCAAGTCTTCTATGCCACAGTTCAGATTCACTGGACACATTCACCTCTACTTCACCAACCACAGTAGAACCTATAAGATGGTACAAGCTGCTCTTTCTTGCTCCCTTCAATACCACCTTATTTCTTTTCATCACAAACAGAAAACCTTCCTTTTACATGAAATCAAAACCCTTCTTCTCTAGCATTCCTAGAGATATCAGATTCCTCTTTAGTTTAGGAATGTACCTCACATCCTGCAGAATCTTGATATGGCCTTCATGAGTTTTGATCTTGATACTTCCAATGCCCTGAACCTGACATGAATCGTCATTCCCAAGCACTACAGTTCCTCTGTTGCCAAACTGGATGTCTTCAAACCACTCTTTGATGTGGCACATGTGGAAAGTGCACCCACTATCCATGATCCACTGATCTCCTATGCCATTTCAATCACATTGAGACTCTCAGCATCTTCACATCCTTTCACAACATCAGCTGAACTGGATTCCTTGGGCTCCTCTTCTTGTTTCTTCTTCCAAGAATAGCAGTTCTTTATAATGTGGCCTGGTTTCTTGCAGTAGAAACACTTCCTTGTCTCCTTTTCATCATCATCCCTTTTGGATTTCTTGTTGAACTTCTTTCCTGCAAAACCAGGCTTCTTCTTGAACTTACCTTCCTTCTTGGACTTGCCTTTCACATTCAATCCTTCAGCAGGGGCTTCACCTTTTGTGAATGCGTTTTTCTGCAATTCTTTTGCCTTGATTGCAGACAGAACCTCATCTAGAGTAATGGTTTTCTCCTTCCCATACAACATGGCATCTTTTAAGTGCTCATATGACTTTGGCAGTACATTCAACAAGATGATTGCCTTGTCTTCTTCTCCAAGAACAACTTCTATATTCTCCAGATCATCTACAGCCTTGTTGAACTCGTCCAACTGCTCAAGAATGTTCTTATCATCCACCAATCTGTAAGAATACAGTCGTTGCTTCGAATATAGTCTATTGGCGAGGGATTTTTCCGTATACAGACTCTCCAATTTCTTCCATACAGCCACAACAGTCTTCTCCTTTGAGACTTCTCTCAAGACTTTGTCAGCCAAACACAGAATTATGGCACTATGTGCCTTCTCCATCAATTCCTGTTTCTTGGAATCGCTTGCAACAGATTTCTCATCGGGCTTCACTTCGCCCTTCCCTTTGGGATCAGAAGGCACTTCTTCTTTGAGAAATTCGGCAAGACCTTGCTGCACCAGCATGGCCTTCATCTTGATTTGCCAGAGCGCAAAATCATTCTTGCCATTGAACTTCTCAGGTTCAAATCTTGCAGTCGCCATTGAAGCTCTCCACCTTAGCTCACACAGTCGCAATACCACCGATCGCGATCAGATCTGGCATTTTCGTGGACCTTGCTTCCCACAGACGGCGCCCAATTGTGAATTCTAACACCAAAAATGATCGAATTCTAATCTTTAATCCACTGCAAATCATGCATGCAATTGAACAGTAAAAGAAAATTGTAATGCTGCAGCAACTCGGAAGCAAAATAGACTCAAGGATTTATGTGGTTCGATCCAAAAAGATCTACGTCCACGGAAGGTTAACCGGCTCTCTTATTATCAAGATCAACGATGGAAGATTACAAGCATTCAACGAGAAAGACAAACCCTTGGCCTATCTATCACTATAGAATTCTCAGCTATACAGATGTTTTTCTTCTCTCCCTCTTGTTCTATCATTCTCTCTTTCACTCTTATTTTTATAAATAGAGCTAAAAAGAATCTAGATAGAATCAGTTACAAGCTTCGTATTTTCCTCACGAGCTGGAATTGATCTCAGCCATCCAACTAAGCAAACAATATCACACACTAGCACACCTTGGCCAGCTGTATAACTAACTCTTGCAACCATATTGCAGTTAAGCCCTTTCCTTGCCGATGTGCCACGATCAAGTCCCTCAGATTTGAAGCTCTTTATTCATTCACACCTCAACATTCCCTACACTTTCTTCTAGCTTAGGCTATTACATAAAATTGAATTTTATCCAAAATGCACGACAAATTGCAAACGCTAATTTTTCTCGTTTGAAAAAAATAAATAAATTAGAAATTCACAATATTTTCTTTGGAAGTAATAAGTTGTACATGATTGACACCTGAGCCAGTTTTGTGAGAGTGAAGAGTTTTCCATGTAGGTGCAAGTTTTGAAGCTAAAAACTTATGAAAGCGATTTTATAGTGTTTTACCAAAGGCCAAATGGCCTTTAAATTCATCAACTTGTTCAAATTCCGGTTTGGCCACCGTGAGGTCGATTTTGACGAATCAATTCCTGAACTCTTGATTTGATTTAATGTGCTACCGAAATAGGTTTCCGGCGATGTCGATGATGACATGGAGGCCAAAAAAGCCAGCGTGGACATGCCGACAGTTTAAATGAAACGACGTCGTTTTTGCCTTCTTAAAAAAATTAATTAAAAAATATAAATAAAATATATTTAATTAATTTTTTTTCTCTTTCTTTGCCTTCTTTTTCATCCCCAACCCGTCTGCAACTCCTCCATCACCGCCCTACTCACCACGGCCTAGGCTCCACCACAACCCTATCCTCCACCGGCCCCTTGTACACATCCTTCCTCACCATCATCGTCGGAGGCGGCCGAGGGTCCTCATTTTCCGGACCCCACCACCGACCCGACCCGGACTTCTCCTACTTCGCCCAGCTCCACCGCACCCATTGCTGCCCCGTCCTCGCCGCCTGGCTTTAATGAGTTTTTAGGATCCAAACTAAAATATACACTAGCTACATCACAAAATGTTGAATATTAGTGTCAGATTAATGTTCCTAATGTTGAAATTAAGATGAAATAATTTTGATTGAACAACAACCGGAAGGAGAGGAATCCGAAACTCTGCAAAATTGATGTATAGAGAGATGATCCTACGTTATTGTACATGAATTAACAGAGAAGATTCTCTCTATTTCTGCAAAACTGTATGCTTCGCTTAAATTCTACACATCGCGCTCTCTCAAAGATAATGAGCGCTTATGACTCCTCCAGCTCCCGTTCTCCGATTTCTCCTCCTCGACCGACATTTCTGAAATGCACAAAAGAGATTAGAGGCGCTCGGTGGCCAAATCCCCAACCCAAACGACTTCGTATGACCTCCCCGTCCTCCCCGACGACTCCGAGACGTGCGTCGATTCCCTGGAGAGGTTTGGAAAGATGATGATGATGTGAATTTTTTAATTTATTTTTTATTTTTACTTTATTTGGCCACATGGATGCCACGTAAGCGCCAACCTAGTCAATTTTTGCCATGGTGAAAATCTCCCCAATTTAACGTTATCGGAAGGTTATTTCGATAGCACATTTAATCAAATTGAGAGTTCAAAAATTAATTCGCCAAAATCAACCTCACGGTGGCCAAACCAAAATTTGGAATAAATTGGTAAATTTACGGCCATTTGGCCTTTACCAAAACATGGCAGTAGTAAGGATAATACATGCAATTAATGTACGCATTATCATATGTGGGGCCCATGATGATCTTTGCTTCTGCACCATGAAATCAATAATGTAATCAAACTACCCTATCTGTTTCTATGTGACAATCAGATGCTTCGTCTACGTCCATCTCCAATATATTTAATTTCTTAATTTGCCACTTACCCACGAAAATTTAAGTTTTACATAAGTGTATTAAATAATTAGAGATGTCAAAATAAATTTATCGGTAAGATTAGCCTATACTATTAATTAGTACTCCCTCCGTCCAGAATAAGTGGCTCGTTTTCTATATCTTGCTATCCCATAACAATTGGTTTGTTTCCAAATAAGAAAACAATTATCCCTTCAAAAGTGTGGATCATATAACTTCAATCAATTTACATCCTTCACCTTAATACTCGTGCCCAAATGGAACGAGTTACTTGTTCTGGAATGGAGAGAGTAATAGATTATGGCAGTTTAAGAATTTTCCCTCAATATATGTTCTGAACCGGTCGTCTCTGGCGGGCCGCAAGTTGAGGCAAGCCGATCCACACACCGTCGTCTTTCAGTTTCCCGCTAAACAAACTTTAGAAGGCTTTCATAGAAAGAAAATATTCAATGCAAACCTAGTCGAAGTTGGTGCTCTCGGAATTTCAAGTTCAATCTAATATGAAACCAATACACTAACCGAGTATATATCGAAGAAAAAAGGAAGGTTGGGTCCAAAAAATTTATGGTAGTAAGTTGGTTTGTGAATATGATTGTAAAGTGGGTTCTGATTTATGACAAGTAAATGTACTAATGTTAAATACAAAAATAAAAAAAGTGAATATTTTTATTTCAGATACTCAAATCAAGTTACAGAACTTGTATTCGCTTTACTGCAACCCATAAAGTATGATGTGAAATATGTTAGAGGCATTTCAACTTCAAATCGCTTGTCCTAAACTTGTTTAGAAGGTACCATAGTCCTAATAGATAAAGACGAAAAATAATCACTGTTTCGTAGTTTACTATTCGAGGAGACTCAATTGCAAATACGTCAATTTTAGATGTTGTTGCCAATTCTTAAAAGAGAAAATTGTAGCTTATGCAAAATCCTTTAGGGATCAGATGCAAATATGACATCATCTTTGAAATACACAAGAAAAGTTGCGCCGTTCAAAAAAGTCCAAAATATGGCATTGAGTCATAATTTATACTGGTTCTTTTTATTTATACTAGTATAATTAACATGCACTCCCACATTAAAAATAATAATTATTATAAAATTTAAAATAAAGCTTATAATTCACACTAATTAGCCATTTGATTTTAGAGTTCAAAATAAAATACACAAATCTTATCAAGTGCTTACTTTAAAAAAGAAAGAATTCTCTTCAAGTAGATTGATATCGCTATTTTTGCATTCGTTGCATGAAAAAAACACATTCTAAAAAAAATTATACGTTATTATCATTGTCTAATTTCAAAATCTTTTATAGTATATGTCAATTCATCATTCTATTAATTAAGAACATACAATTAATTTCAATCTCTTCATGTCGTTCTAGCTGGCTTAAACTACGGCATAATGTAGACCATATAATGCATGCTTATATTAAAATGAAAGAAGAACATTGAGTAAATTTCATCCATATCTTTAAGTAAAAGAATACTTGTTACCAACTTATGATACTCACACAATTATTTTATTTTTATCTCGGCTTGTAAGAATCTTTAGAATTGTCTAGTCATGTCAAACAACAAAATATAGTGTTACATAATCATATATTGTCAACTTCTAATAACATAGAACAAAAGAAAAATGCAGCTATCTCCGGAATCTTTAGACATAAATAAACCGTTCATCTCGTACAATGAATATCATGTTGATCTTTCTAAAGTAAAAAAAAAAAGAACAAATCCTAAAGCTTTCACTTTTTTTGTTCTTTCAAAATTAAACCCATTAACTCAAATTTTGAACGATCATAGAACATAGTAAAAAAGAAAAAGGGTTATCAATAATAAACAAAATCGAGAAAAAAAAACCACTTATCTTAGAAAATGAAACCTGAATAATTCAATCCTAAAGATATATGACTCTTCATCAAATTGTTGTTCTCTTTGAATTAAGAATTGTGTTAATAAATTTGGTGAAAAAATTAAAATATACTACATCCGGTCTCCAAGTCTTTTCCTATCTTTCCTTTTTGGGATGGTCCCCAAGTTTCAAGCTAGCTACTTTTGGAAACTACCTCACAACAAATTATTATCTCTTACCCTTACTTTATCAACTTATTTACCTAAAATACCACATATGGCCCACCACTATCTCAATTAATTAATATATAACTACCCTAAATGTGGGACTCTTTCTCCACTCACAACAAATTCAATCATTTTTTCTCTACTCATAACTAACTCAATAACTTTTTCCTTAATACCCGTGCCACTTCCTCCTAGGAAGAGACTTGGGGACCAGAGGTAGTGTATATATATATATAATTATTAAAGTGGCTTTATTTTTTATCACTACTTTCTTTGCATTAATAAAGTGGTTTCTTCTTGATGGTGTCGTGATTTGTAATCCTCGAACATACAGATGTTCAAGAATCGTAAACACATATTAATTACCTTGTATCAACAAGATTAAGTTGAGAAGAGCTTCTCCACGTGGATTTAGACCTTCAATTCCGACCTGCAAAGCGTAACGTCGGGTTGTGTGCCGTCGTCGCGTCTCCTACGATCAAGTTAGTGTATATTCAACACGAGACTTGAGAGAAATCAACGAGTTCTATCGTAATCAGAGGTAAAAATGAACGTGTTAATGAAGATGATACCTGCTGATATGCAATGAAATCTGTATATATACCTGTAAAAAGTAAGGGTATTTTAGCCATTTCAAGGAGACTTGGGAAGTCTCCTAACTGCCTTTGGTAGGGAAAACTTCCCTACTTTAGGTGATGTGATGGGTCGGTACCGACGTCTGTCACAAGATATTTATGCCTCGAGAAGATAAATTCGTACTGTACTTTAGACCAACTGTCGATAAAGTATAAGCGGGCAGTGTTACCCTGAGGTAATATTCCTTAAGGACAAGTCTCCACAGAGGTAAGCTTCCCTCGAAACAAGTTTCCAATGAGGTAACATTCCCTCAAGTCAAGTTTTCATGTCTCGGGGCATGTTTCCCCAACACTAATAGTGTTCAAGTAAGGTTGCCCTCCAAGCAGAAGAGTACTTAGAGTGCTGAAGCAAGGTTGCTTTCCAGGCAACCAAGATGTACAAAAGGTGCCTCATCACTTCTTGCTTCTGTTGAGAATAAAAAGAATATATTAACAAAAAAATAGATAAGTATACCGCACGAGTATATGTACAGAGAAATTACATTAATATGGTTTGTTTAGTTCATTTTTGTGTGTTTTTCATGCGATTATTTGTGTGCGTTGTTCGTGTTTTTATTCGTTTTTATTACAAGTCATGGCCGTATGTTGGGTGTTTTGCGTTTTGGTGTGTGTAGGTACGCAGGTGGCGGAAGAGACAAGAAATAGTCGAAAATGTGGAAAAAGGAGTGAAAGTGGTGAAGGAGAGAACAAACAAGATTTCCGTCTTCGCGGAAGCCCCGCCGGCGCCAGAAAATCTTGCGGTGCGAGATTTCCGCCGGCACGGGGTGACGGTTATTTCTAGCAATTTAAATGCATTTGGTCAGTTTTTGGACGCTAACTCTCATTTTTTTCCTTTCAGTTTTTAATGTAGATTAAGAAGAAAACTCTGTAGAATTAGATTTTGCTCATTTCTTTGTTTAAAACACTTTGGATTTGGCTTTAGTTTGTTGCATCGTTAATCATTTACGACTTGCGAGTACTTTGTATGACTTCTATCTCGTTTATGCAATGTTTAACTTTTATTTATTGTATTTAATTTTCAGTATGATGAACTAAATATCTTAGTCTAGGATTAGGGATATTCAAGTCGAGATAATCGTTAATTATCATGTGTACGTGCTTGTTGGTTGAATTGGTTTGTATGTGATCGAACTTTTGGCCAAAGTTAGATCATTATAAATAATGGATGAGATCGATAGAAGAATTCATTATTTGATTTAGGTTCAATCAACATTAGATTTAATCGGAGACGCATAATCTAACTAGAATTGATTTGTATAATTCTTTTGGCTAAGAATTGTTGTATGAATACGTAAGTTAGTATTTCGATTCTTTTGTTGAAAGTGTTTATATAAAGTGATCTGTTGCATGTTCCATGATAGTTGATGTGTAATCTCGAGGGGACTAAATCCCTTGTCCTAGATCCCTTTAACTCGACTTTTATATTTACATTTTATCCCCGTATTGTTTTTAGTTTAATCCACACAACCTCATTTGATTAGAATGTTTAAGATGTTTTTATTTTCTTGTGCAAAGCATGAATCGATTGCCCTGTGAAGCTTTCCTTGAGATTCGACTCGAGTTAGCTTATTGTACTACTTAGGACCTCGTTCTCTTGCGAGCAACTAATAGATACAATTTAGTTGATTCATGGTTTATCATAAATATACACTATACGTTTTGAAATATGCAGATGCAGTAGATCTTTTTTGATGGACCATCAGTGGGAACATAATTAGCGCCAAGTTTTGGTACCTCAAAAAGATCAAATAATTTACACGAATTGCTTGAACTTAAAAAATAATTAAGAATTTTAAATTTCCCTGTTGGAAGATTGGAGGCAACTTGAAGTTGCAAAAGTAAAAAAAAAAAAGGTTGCACAATAACGTGAGGAAAATCACGTACGAACGAAATAACAAAATTGATATCACATATTAATAAGGATATATAAACACATGATAAATATTTAATAATATATTTCTTTCAAATCATAATATTATATAAGGTAAATAATATATATTATCAATAAGGTAAGTTTGTATTTCTTATGACATATTATATATGTGACAATCTTATATTACGCTATTACCCTTCTTAATTTGGATAAATAGTAAGGATATTTTAAGCAATTCAAATTTTGTAAAACAATACCCTTTTTATACTAGTATAGATTTAGTTTTAGAAAAAAAAAAGTCATGATGTGTTTCCTTTTTAATTTCTTGCATTATTTTAGTTTTTTTTATTGAATAGATTTTGCTCATGCACATCAAAATGTCATCGTTTTATTGTCTTGGTAGATAATATTAATTCTTTTCACAAAATAAAGTAAAATGTGCTTAATGAAAAGATAAAGTCCAAAGTTTTTTAGGCCCATAACTTTGGGTATTTTGCAAATATAGGACAAATTTTTGCGAGCTTGCAATTATAAGACAAATTTTCAAAATTTTGGCATCCGTAGGACAAATTGAGCCCAATCGGGCTAAATCATTTATGCATCTCACGTGACTTAATTTCATGAAGGCTGATGCCTACGTAGATGACAAATAAGTTATCTACTAAACTATTGCTTAATTTTTATTTACCACGATGTATAATAAAACCTCCAAATCGAAACCAGCATCATTTCTTCAAAAGAGCTCTAGTCTGAAATCAATAGCTGAGAAGTATTTCATTCACAACTATCATTTTATGTTTTTTTTATCTTCCTTCTAATTAATCAAGTTGGTGCATATTTATTTTTGAAGATGTTAGTCATGTTCTGAAATATTGCTAAAAAATGGCTTCACATAAAGAAAATTTAGTTGCTAAATAATTAATATTCTCTCCAAATAAACTTGAATTGCAAATCTTCATTACAACTTACAGCTGCAAATAACATGAGCAATACAAATTAAGTCACACTGCAATTCTAACAAATACAAACACTACATGCTAAAGGAAATCTTTCGTCACTGAATGCATGCTTTTTTTTTAGATTTGTTAGCGTCTCATGCATTCAACCTCCGTCATATCCTGAAATGATTGCATTTACTCGAGCACACATTGCGGGATCTTCGATTCAAAAAAAGAACACACCTAGAACTTTGGAAAAAATGAGATTTTTAAAGCGTGTCCGCATCAATGATCTAGGGCATGGAAATCCAACCAAAAAAAAGAAAGCTTTTGAGAAAACTTACACGAGATTTGGGGCAACACATTTATCTCCTCCCCGGATTATCCACGATGTGCGACAGATGACTCTCATGGCCGCGCGCTTCTCGCTTTCACCTTACATTAGAGTCCATATCAGTTCGAAATAGGCTGCAGTCTGCCAACGAAATACTTCTCTCCTATCGATTTCAGACTAGAGCTTTTTGAAGAAATGGTGCAGGTTTCTATTTAAAGGTTTTATTTCACATCGCGGTAAATAAAAATTAAGCAATAGCTGAATAGATAGCTTATTTGTCATCCATGTAGGCATTGGCCCGCATAAAATTAAGTATGTGAGATGCACATGCAATTTTAGCCTGATCGAGCTCAATTTATCCTTTGAATGCCAAAATTTTGAAAATTTGTCCTATAATTGCAAGCCCACAAAAATTTGTCCTATATTTACAAAACACCCAAAATTATGGGCCTAAAAAACTATGGACTCGAAAAGCTACGGAGTGAATACTAATTTTGACTTGATCAAAAGCCTCAATTTGCAATTATACTCTTTTTTATAAATTATATAATTTTAATATTTATTTTAAGATATGTATTTTTTTTAATGCTCGGAGTGATTGAAAAATTGGAACTTTCTTTTGTATGGTTAATTAATCATTGAAAAATAAATAATTAATTAACCAATTCGATTTTTCTTATAGCGATTTTTGTTGTGTTTTGCTCTTTTTTTTTCCGTCATTTATAGCAGTTAACCGTGATAAATGGTCGGTTAACACCTCAACTCTAAATCTTACCAATACAAGAATTTCCCCCAATACATAAAGTCATAAACTATTTGTTGATGTGATAATATTAAAACTAGATGTCATTTCGGAGCTTAGCTGGAATGAAATGAATAGAAGAAGGATGTAGTATGAACCAAGAGAGGAGAGAGAGATACAGAGGGAGAGAGAATTGAAGGAGACAAAACACACGAAAACAAGTTCTCCTATTTTTTGATTGAGAGGGGTTGGGATTTGTTGGTATGATGGATTGGAGGGCCAATCTTGATCATCTCCTTCCTCGAAAATTTAGTCCATTTCAGGTTTACCTTTCTTTGTCTTGTCACAATCTGCTTCCCTTTTCCCTCCCAAATGTCTCCACTTTCCTCCTCTTCTTTTTTTATTTTTGAAGAAAAAGAGATTTATGTAAGAAAAATATTTTTTTAATTTTATTTAATCTTTTATTTTAACAATGTCGGTAGTAATTAGTAATTTTTATGCACTGCTCGAAAATTTTTGTGGGCTATATAAACTTCAGAAGAAAACACGAATTTATGTTTTTGCACCACTCTTTAGTTTTTATTTTTTATTTTTTATTTTTTTTTATTTTTATTTTTTTTTGAAAATGCACAACTCTTTAGTTTTGCGGACAAAGATATTCAATTAAGCACTAGTATTAATTAAATGTGAAAAATAATTCTCTCGGCAAGATCAACCATATACTCCCTCCTCCGTCCCACATTACTTGTCTCACTTTCTATTTTGGGCGTTTCGCTCTACTTCTCACTTTCCATTTAAGAAAATGATTAAGAAATCACTTTATTCACTTTATATCAATTCAGCACCACTTTATATCACTTTATGTCACATCATCACCACTTTATATCAATTTATCAATTAAAAAATACTTTATATCACTTTATTAAGACTATCTGCACCCCGTCTTGAAGAGGGGTGCTCGAGCAAGGATCGAGCAGAGGGGCTCGAGCTCGTCGCGTGGCGGGGGGCACGCGCTCGAGCATGGCTCGAGCAGCGCGTGCTCGACACGCGCGGGCCAGAAAAAATAAATAATAAAAATTGCGGGCGCATGGCGCCACGCGCCAACGGTAAAAAAAAAAATTTGCAACGACTTGATTTTTGGCAGCAGCAACGGTAACAATGCAATTTTTCTCTTTTTTTTTTTATTTATTTTACCTATAAATACTCATTTTCATCTCCCTCATTTTCACACCTCTCATCCCTTTCATCCCTCAAATTTTTTTTATCTCCTTCATTTCTCCAACAAATTCATCCAAAAAAAAAATTATGGATCCCAACAACCCATATTCGTCGGCGTGGTATCCCGACATGTCCGATGAGGGGTATGGTTTCACAGGGGCGGGGCTTGATCAAATCAACCTCAACACTCCGACCTCCGCCGAATCCTACCCGTTATTTTCCCCCGACACCGACAGTCCGGCGACAAACACCGAGGATTGCCTCATTTTGGCACCGCCGTCGTCCCAGCCCGCTGCCGGAGGAAGAAAAAAGAAGGGAAAGGGCAAAGCCATCGCCACCTCTGCCGCCGCTGCCGAGGAAGATGACTCGGAATCAGTCCGGGCCAAGCGGCACAACTAAACCGACGAACAAGCCAACTACATGGCACAGATTTGGGTGGAGGAGACCTATAACTCCATCATCGGATGTGACCAGTCCGGCGAGAGATATTGGGGCGCTATCTAAGAGCGCTTCAACAAGAG
Organism: Schizonepeta tenuifolia; assembly: GCA_029490685.1. Lineage (NCBI taxonomy): Eukaryota > Viridiplantae > Streptophyta > Magnoliopsida > Lamiales > Lamiaceae > Schizonepeta > Schizonepeta tenuifolia. Next base: position 19,902,954 of record CM055958.1, on the reverse strand, counting down.
GTTCAACTTGGATCTCAACAAGAAAGCCGTGAGGAGCTTCTTCGGCCGCATTCGGACCGCCGTTAAAGCCTGGATTAGCGCTTTCCAGAAAGCCCAATCTCGTCGGCCAAGCGGCGCCGATGACGGGTATGAGATTGCCCAGGGCCAAGCCATTTACAAAGCTAATACCCAGACACCTTCTTTCCACTATTTCACAGCTTGGGACATTCTCAAAGACAACACCAAGTTCCTTCTCGCCAATTTCTCAGACGTACCCTCCATGAAGAGGACGAAGACTACGACGGAGGGCAACTACAGTTTTTCTCAGTCCCAGCCGTCAGCGGAGGAGGCCCAGTCCACCGAAGGAGAAAGCGCGCCTCTCCGAACGGAGGATCGAGATGCGGCACGGGCCAGGGCAAGGGGCAAAGGAAAGAAGCCGGTCGAGGGGTCGTCTCAGTTCGAATCCGACATGGATCGATATACCTCCCGAATTACCCAGTTCGCCGAGGCCAAGCATGAGATCACGTTGGCATTGCGGGAATCAGCTCAAGCAAAGCTAGAAAATGCTCGGGCGAGACAAGAAGCTGTTCGGCAGAGACAATATGCCACGGATTTGGAAGTTGTCTCCAAGGATACGAGATACATGACGCCGGAGCAGCTCCATGTTCACAAGATGATGGTGGAGGAGGTGAAGCAACGTCGGGGATGGACGTAGTTTTTTCCGTAATTTTTAGTTTTACGTAATTTTTTAAAATTATGTAGTGTTTTTTTTTAATTGTGTGCGGCATGTAATTTTTCAATTTTCAAATATTAATGGAATATTCATATTATTTATTAATTAGTGTATTTTAATTTATTTACAAATAGATGAATTAATTTAATAAATGAAAATGAGGAATTGTTTAATATTGTGCTGGAGCATCCTTGGAGCACCCTTGGGATGCAGGGATAAAGGTCTCTAAGGGTGCTCTAGTGCTGGAGCACCCTTTAGAGCACCCTAATAGTCTTTAAGGGATGCAGATAGCCTAACTACAATAACAATACCCTTTATATCTAATCTCTTTTTTCTTAATCTCCGTACCCGGAGGAAATGAGCCAAGTAATGTGGGACGGGGATAGTACATATGAAGTGGTTCTGATATGATTTTATACGTCCGATAATTAATTTACATCCTAGATTATATATAAAGATTAACAGTCAAAATAGTGCTTCTGGTATATTTGATCAAATAAAAGTTACTCCTGAAAAATCATTAATCAATGTGGATTACTGATCTTTATATCAAATAATATTATGATCCAAAGAGTGCTTATTACAGTATTTTATGTAGATTGTATTTTGATTTAAAAAAAGAAAAAAGAAAAACCTAACTATACTATGAAGGAGATATAGATATACACAGATTTTTATATGTAAAAAAGTTTGGTTGTACAAGTTTAGATCGTGAAGAGACGGGTAAATCTTTTGTGAAGTACGAAATAAAAGATGTACTGCATGCATTGTTTTAAGGTGGGGCAAAAGATCAATTCAAATAACTAAGTGAATCACTAATTTTTCGGTTCAATTAAAAAATAAAGAATAAAAAATTAAATTCCGCTAACTTCTTTACATTCGGACAAAAACTTGGGTGCAACACTCGCCGACCCGTTTGACACGGGTCAGCCCTTTTGATCAGTTTTTTTTTTTTCAGTTTTTTTTTTTGCCGTTTCTTCTTTGGTCAAGATTCGAGTGAGGGGAGCCGAAGGCCTCGGAGCGAGCCGAAAAAATTCAAATTATTGTCCGCCGATTATCCTTATTTTAGTAATAGGAGCGAAGGCGGGACCGTAAAAGCGGAACCTTGCCAAAAAAAATCTGAAAATAAAAAAAAATAATAAAAAAAATAAAAAAAAACAGGGGCGCGTGAATCTCACGCGCAGATCGGAGCAGGTGCATGGACGGGTCGGGTTCCGTGCAGATTGGGTGCAGAGGTCTGCACCCAAGTCCTACTCTTACATTCAACACGTTTCATTAAATGATTTACGAGCTTCCGAACTTGACAAAACTTAGGGATAATATGAAGAAAAGAATACGATGTTATGTTCAAAGTAGAGCGCACAAGAACATTTTTAAACAAAGTTTTGGAACAAATCAAAACAATGTTACTGTTAATTTTAGACTATGACATACGGTATAAATTTAAATTTAGAATAAGTGTAAGCATATGGAAATATAATTTAAAATAGTATATTAATTTATGAGATGCATATACTTTGTAAAATAAATTTATAAAAGCAGACGACAATAATTAAACCGTCATAATTTTCTAGGATATTGTATTTTTTTTATAATCGTTTTAGAAAGTTTTTATTGCTTTTCTTTATTTTCAAATTAAATGTAATTGCATAATTGTACATATTCTTACCACCTAAAAAAAATTTGTTTTGTTTTGTTTTTTTGTTTTTTTTTTTGTTGAGGGGAATATTACCGTCTGAAAAAAAAAATGTACATTTTTCACGGCCAAATGGCCTGTAAATTCACCAACTTTTTCCGAATTCTGGTTTAGCCACCGTGAGATCGATTTTGGCAAATTAGTTCCTGAACTCTCGATTTGATTCAATATGCTACCACGCTATGGCACCGGCGGCGGCAAGGGTGGCATGGCTCCCGGAAAATGCCACGCTTGAGGTGTCGGCTCGCAATTAAAACGACATCATTTTTTATCAATTTAAATAGGTATTATTAGCCACAAAACGACGTCGTTTATTCTAGATTCTCGAACCCTCAATTTAGACCCAATTTAATTGATTTTGAGCCCTAACATTGGCAGATACCGATTTGAGTGTGGGTGAGAACCTCAACTCCGACCCACTACTAAGGCGAGCTACAAACTCCGACGAATGGCAACCTCAAGCGGTTCTCCGGCAACCTCGGATGAAGTTTACCCAAACTCTGTGCGAGTGCCTCGTTATCTCTCTCGTCGTCCTCAATGTTGCGAATGCAAGAATGGGATGGTTGTGCTACGTAGGTCGCGTACGCAAGAAAATCCCGGTCGAAGATTCTACTGTTGTAGGCTTAGAGATGTAAGTTTTTACCGTACACTTCTGATTTGAGTGTTTTTCGAATTTTTGTTCAATTTTGCTAGAGTTCACATGAACTTACCTCACTTGTGGTTGTTATTATTGTCAATTTTGATTCTCAATTTCTTCATTTACAGAAACCTAGTGGTTATGATTATTGAGACAGGGTTGATGACCCACTTACAGATCATTACAGAGGTGTAATGAATGAATACAAGAATGAACGAGATATTGCACAAGAACAACTCCGTAATGCACTGCTGAGGGAAAGGATGAATTCAGAGCAGTTGCAGCCACTTAGGAATGAATGCATTGAATCTCAGAAAATCATTGTCGAGTTGCAGAGAAAGCTTGAAGATCAAGATTGCTTCATTATCGATTTACAATCCAAGATTGAAGACCTAGAAGCCACTGTTACTGCTCAGAAGAAGAAGACTAGGGTTTGGAGGATAGCATTTTGCTTGTTGGTAATCATGAGACAGTATGTTTTTTATGAAGTAATGTCTGAATTGGGTGTAATTTAGGTGATGTAGCATTTTGATGTAAGATAACTTTGACCAAGTAGTATTTTATTGTAAACTGGAACTAGTAGAAGTCATTTTGTTGTAATTTGGAACAAGTAGCAGTCTTCCTTGTTAATGATTAATTTGAGTGATTTTATTAAAGACTGAAATTTCTATTAGTAACTTTGTCATTCTACATTGCCAAAATATTTGGTTCAAGTCAATACCATAAAATTGATGCCATAATACCATCATAACATATCTATAGATAATTTGAAGTCTCAGAATTACATTGCTTTTGCTTCAAGTTCTAACCATTCTTGTCCAAAACACAAGCTAAGACTGAAAGTATTCAAAATATTTCAGTTCCAAGACATTAAAACTAAGTTCTAAGAGTCAAAGCAGCAATCTACACAAAAACAACAATTCTTGGTGCCTTGTAATTGTTCAGATTCCAGTTCCAAGACATTTCAGTTATGATTTGAATCACTCGTTCTCTCATCTCATCGTACTCTCTTGTGTTGTTGGAGTATTAGTCACTCCACTCTGTTGGCTGGATGGTCCTTCTCCAACAACTCTTGGTGCCTTGTAATTGTTCAGATTCACATAACGCTTACTTGAAGCAGATAGCTGCCAACAACATTAAGAATTAATCAATACTAATTGCAGCAAAATTCACAAGTAATAATCTGAAAATAGCTAAGTATGTTACCCTGAAGAATGCATTTCCAGTATTCTCGTTGATGTACACACCAGTACCCTTCATTGCAGTAACTCTATCTTTGAAGAAAGCTGACTTTCCTTTTGTTGCAGCTCCTTTTCTTGAAGCTCTTGCAACTTGTTTTTCCATCTTCTTCTGTGCAGCAGCAGCATCACTGGGTTTTGCAGGTCTTCCCACTCTTCTCTATTGTTGACAGAAAACAAGACAATAAGCATTAAGTGGACAAATTATACCTTTTCAACTGGTTCAGCCACTGCAGTTGCATTCTTACATGACTTCCTATTATGTTCTTCTTGTTTGCAGTTTCCACAGGTGATTTTAATCCCATGCTTTGTCATCCTCCCATCTTTCTCCTCAGGAGCTCTCTTCCTCTTCTTCTTTGATGGCCTTCCTGGCATTTTCAATTTGTTTGGTGGTTTGACAACATCACCTCCAACTTCAGGCCACATCTTCTCTCCAAGAGTTGCAGGAATTCCCCACTCAAACGCAGACATGTATCTCTCCACACAGAAATAATCTGAAACATAATCAGATGGTTCCCTCTCCAAATATCTGATTGCAGAAATTGCATGCTTGCAAGGAACTCAGTTAAATCGCAATACCTACATGAGCAGGTATTGATGCCAGTATCTGAAGTTTTCACTTGACAAATGAACTTCTTACCCTCACAATACACCTCAAAAGTGTCATACATTCCAGGAACAACATGGCATTGTGAGAAATCCTTTCCTCAGTGCACTCATCCCCATATAGAATGATTTAAATACATTACCCTCCTTCAACACCAGATCATACCTGCCCTCATGGTTAACCCTCCTAAGCTCTGCCATGTATCTCTTCAGCATGGCATAATGAGACTCCACTGAACCTCTCACCATCTTTTATGCCATTGTCATTGCTTTGTATAACCTATTCTTAGGAACTCTTGTCTTGAACCTCTCAAGTATGTCTGCAGCCAAATCAAATATATCAATATTGAATTTTAATCTGAAAGTATTTAAGTACCTTCTAGCTATTCATTTGGAACTCAGTAGCTTGTTAGTCATTGTCATCATGCATTCATGGTCACCTGCATATGATTTCAGCATGAAGGTTCCATTTGCCTTGACTGCACTGTCATACACTTTCCATGGACAAGGTGGAACTCCACATTTAGCAAAGCACTTGGTCTTAGAGACAACCTGAAACGAATAAACCTTTGGTGCTCAATAGCCCAGTTAGTTAAAGCCTCTCTGCACTGAAAACCATCTTGGAAATACATGCCTAGAACCAGCTCAAGAGTGTTATGATCACACTTGGGATCATATACTACCCTTTTCTTCCTCATCCTCCCCTCAGATTCCTCATCAGTATCTGAATCATCAAATTCTTGATAATCATCTTCATACTCAGATACATTGTCTGAATCAAAATCATCCACAAAACCATCAGGTTCATTAATAACATCAAAAATATTCTCCACATCTTTCAGTTTTCTTCTAAGTTTAATATTTTCTTCATCAGAGATGTAATCTAGATCAGCTAGACTTACTTAAGACAAATCATCAACAAGTATGTATGAATCATTATCACTGCTCTCACTATCATTCCCTTGCACATCCTCTTCCTCAAAACAACCATTATAGCCCCAATCTCATGTGTACTCATTGTTGTAGTCATTAGATAGAATTGTAGTATCATAAAGAGACTCACCAATCCCCTCACCAGTCCCTTCACCATTTCCCCCACCAGTTCCCTCAGCATTTCCCTCAGCATTTCCCAAGCCAGTCCCCTCATCATTTCCCTCCAGACTCTTACCATCTTCCACATAGACACTTACTGATTTGAATTTTCCTACGTGAGACAACATATTCACTACACCACGATCATCAACTATCTCTTCAAATGCGTTTGTCCTAGGTATTTTAAACCACAACTTGTCCCATGAATGAAACCCTAACTCCTTAATAAAGTCACGAAGGTCAAAATAACCAAACAGATCACTATCTACATGGGATTTAACAACAAATTCACCAACTATATACTGTCTTTTAAAATCTATCATGCGAATCTCACCACCATAATAGATATACAAAGTAAAATATTGACTGCAGAAAAAAAAACCAACAAATAAGATATCAGTTTATAGAAACAAGAATGACGAAAAATGGAAACCCTAACCCTAAATATATAGATATTGACCACACAATGCCAACATACAATAAAGAATTGAAAGAATGGACCTACATTTTCGCCATTACAGCGGCAGAAAATAACATCCAAAGCGAAGCAGGACCACCCAACCACTGTCTCTAACCACCGGATATCACCACACAAATGTATAAATAAATGCGAAACCCCGACACGAATCGAAGATTCGGAAGTAAAATATGAGTAACAACGACAACTAAATGAACAAGAATAAAGAAGAATGTCATCTCAAGCTTCAATCGAGGGTTTTTTTCTGGAATCGATCGATGTGTTAGTGAAAATCAAGCCTAAATTGTAATATATTAGACTTCAGTTAATTAGCACAAAAACGACGACATTTTGTCTAATAAAATGATGTCGTATGGATATTTTTGCCACATATGTGCCAACATGTTAAAATTAGTCCACGTGTGCAAAATCCCCAATTTAGGGGTCACCGGAGACCTAGCGTGGTAGCACATTGAATCAAATCGAGAGTTTAGGAATTAATTCGCCAAAATCGATCTCACGGTGACCAAACCGAAATTTGGAAAAAGTTGGTGAATTTACAGGCCATTTGGCCTTTTTTCACATGTACTAATAGATGTAATTTAATAGATTATCTCCTCCATAGATCAAAATAATGAATGGTCAAGATAAGGTTTTAGGTTAACTCATGAAGAGAAGTTTTTATTTGAACCTTCATATAATATATATGGATGAGTTAGTATAAAAATATTTCTTGGTGTGATAACGTGAGAACATGCTTAAATTAATATATAGTCATGCTTAAATTTATAGATTGTCATGCTTAATAAGATTCATGCTTTTGATATAAACGTTAGTGATTATATAAAATTATGCTTGAATCGATATATATTCATGCTTCAAATAATCACAATCATAGATCATACAAATATAATGTTTATGTAAAAACATATGAACATAATTAAGCGTGCTAATATATTAATTTAAACATGATTACAAAGTAATTTTTTCACACTATGATTGATTTTAATATGAACCAATCCCTATATATATATATATATATATATATATATATATATATATATATATATATATATATTAATGCTCTCGATTTTTAAAACGGAGCACAAAAATACATAAGTTTAGGTGCATGGCGTTAATAAATGGTGAAATATATATTTTTGATAGTTGTTTAGTATCTGTCAATCATATACTTCATCAATACCATTTGTAATGGCCAATATTTTTTTTTGGATATTTCATATAAATTGGTCAGTTTTCGTTTTGGGCCAAACAATTTTTACTTATTACATTATTACACTTTACGTTATTAAACTCTCATCCAAAGAGTAAAATAAATTTATTATACTATTACAATAATAAAAATATTTAATAAAAAAACTCCACAAAATACACATTTTATCACTAATTCTCTTTTTATTTAATATTCGTGCCAAAGAGGAAAATGGCCACTACAAATAGAATGGGGTGGGTAAATATCAAAGGTATATATTTGCACTATTTATACAACTATTATAGTGGAGTAGTAATATTTTTGCACCTAAGCTTACATGAGGTGATTTTTTGTGTTCCGATATGCACGTCAATGACATTTTTGCACGTTATCTCTAATTTTTTTTTTTTTTTTTTATTATTTTTTTTTTTCTAGTGAAAAGAAAAAAAGTAGAACCAACTTTATCTGTGTAAGAAACATTCCGAGGAAACTTACAAAGGAGTTATGAGTTACGACGATATGATATGAGAACCAACATAACTTGCTGGCATTCCTCCTCTATGTAAGAATATTTGGGCAATTCATTTTTATTTTGTGGAGCAGTATTTACTTCTTTTCATACGATTATTTGATCTGAAAAGTGGGTTAATTGGTTCCAGCATCATTGCACAGTTGAGGAATCTGGTGGAGTGTGGTAGTGACATTTTTTGTCCATTCATATATGTCTCTAAGCTGCTGCTCCTACTGCAACATTTTATACTCTTCCGTTTTTTTTTTTTTTTTTTTTTTTTTTTTTTCATTTTAGTAAATGTTTGGGAATTGACCTCTCTATTCTCAGAAGAGGAATGCTAGCTAGCTTTGGCACTAGCATATAGCTAGTAACATCAACATGTTACCATGTTTTGTCAATTTTGAGTTAGTCGCAAACTATATACTATATCCTAATACATGCTGTTTATTTTTTTCATGTACGGTATAGAGGAAATCTTAGTATATGAATATGAACTAGAAATCAGTCAAGATTCTCACACACACACACACACACAAATTGTTAATCAATTAATCATGATTCATGATGTTTGTCATATTTTGATTTATGAATAGTATACGTTTGTTTACTAAAATTCATTTTGAGCATCATCACAAAATCATTATACTTTTGAATATCCAAATCCATTAACTGGCCCATATCCGTTCCGAATGAACTGGATTAGGTGTAGGATTTGGACCCATTTAGAGAGAGAGAGAGAGAGAGAGAGAATGGCCTTCGCTTTTACATATATTGTGGTGTATATATACTACTAGTATAAAACAAGAGTGGTTCCCGTTGGGCTGACAGTAGTGTGTGTAGTGTGTGTGAGCACGTCAACTCATACGTCCCTCCATCTTCTTACTGCTTTTAGAGATCACATGAATCCCCTCAGTCCAATGACCCCACCATTTTTTCATCTTTTCTATTTTTAGAACGAATTTTGTCCACCCTAACACATCATTAGCTAAACCTACCTCTATATTATTACCATTAATTTTATTTCATTCTTATTCTATCTTATTGTGTTTTCTTTGTCACGAGAAAAATACCCCGTTTATTTTTTTTACACGAGAGGTATTATATACTTAGTTACTATTAAAGTATTTTGACAATAATATCCAAATCTTTTGACGAAAGATGTAAATTTAACATATGTCGTTCCGAGTTTTTGAGGATCATTAATCCACCAATTTTTTTCGTTTGTGCTTAATTAATTTTAAGTCTCCGATAATGTAATTTGGCAGCATTTGAGACAGTATTGATATTGAAAAGTCACTCCAACTCATGTAATCTAAAACTGATCATTCGATAGATACAGAATTTATGAAACTATAAATCATAACATCTGTGATTTTCTTCCTCATTATTCACGTTTTCTTTGTATTAGAATTTAATATGTCCCACAAACATATACTTTCAAAATATCAACAATCAACTTTGTTGCAGCACAAATCACACACATATACTGGAAAATAATAAAAAAAAAATTATAAACACAAAAAGGTTAGCGACTTAATTAAGATTAATGTATTATGAAGAACAGCCCAGAACTTCTCTTACCAGTACAGTCTGTTAAGCACTCTGATAGAGATCATGAAAAATTGACGTTTGTTCATTAGATTATTAGTATATTTATATTGGAAAAGAAAGAAAATGGAGTGTACATCATCTTAATTATGTTCCTGAATTAGGATCCTTCGAAACTAAATAAAAATGAATATGTAACGGTCAATTAGCGGTTGCTAAGCTAAGTCTCCGATGGAATGGCAGATTTACTTTATTTAGTAAGGGATTTCAACATTGCTGCTCATAAACACATTTCAATGATATATTTGCACTTACTTGGAGTACAATTTAAGGGTGCTTTTATTTCATAGGGATGTTAATTGGTTAAAGCGTTCGGTTTTCGGCCCAACCCTATCGACCTCGGGCTATTTTTGGTTCGGGTCAATCGGGCTATAAATTGTTGATGCTAACCCTAATCCTTCGGTTTTTAAGCTAGCCCGTTGGGTCAAGGGATTTATGATAAAATAAATAAACGTATAAATATTCTTGATAACCATATGTTCATAGCAAAAAAATATAAAGAGTTTTCTTATAAAAAATAAAGTGGCCCATATTATATACATATATGATAGTAATTTCATAATTTGGTACACATTTTGTTTATTATATGATTATTAATTTATGATTTTGAAGTCATAAAATATATGATGAGTGCAAATTTAAAATGAAAAATTAAAATAATATTTAAATAAGAACTTATTATTGAATTTATAAACAAAGTAATGAAATGTAACAACTAAGTAGTGAAGAATTCAGGTTATCGGGCCAACCCACTCAGTTTTTGGGCTAGTCCTATCAGGCTCGAGCTAATTTCGGTTCAATCCAATAGGGCTAAATTTTTTTTGGGCTCAAAATTTTCGGCCCTAACCCTCCTCGGATTCGGTTCAGTTCGGGCTAAATTGACATTCCTAATATATCCAGAAATTAATTTGGCAGAATTTATGTATTGTACTTCAAATACTGCTAATTATTTTTGAATAAAAATTTATGCCGAGTTTATGAATGATAGTGAATATAATTAGTATGCAATGCATGTAAAGTGCCAATACTATAACATATGAGAGCCTTACAAAAAAAAAAAAAAAAAAAACTCCTTCCATCCTGTTCATCTTGGCGTGTGTTTTTTTTTAGGCAGTCTCATTCATCTTGAAGCATTTTCTTACAAAAATAATTTGAAAATTATTTTTTATTTCCTTTATTCACTTTAAAAATACTTTATATCACTTTATTCACTTCAAAAATAATTTATTTATTACACTAAACACCACTTTTACATTTAATACCATTTTTCTTAATACTCGTCAAGGTAAACGGGACGAGGGAGGGAGTAGATTGGTGGTAAATTTAATTATCACATATATTTTGAACACCAAGCATATTAATAGCAGCACATATAATTAAGAGTGTGATGTGACTTGGCTTGATTAGCGTGGGATTGACATATTTTCTCGTGGAATAAGGTCATGATCAATCATTAGTAAATAACTAGTACTGTATATTTCACGATTCGTCGTTTCACTCAACGTCTATCAAAGTCGCACTCTCTATATAAACACGGAAAATGAAAATAAAAAACAGAAGAAAACAAAATACAACGCAGAGAGATTGTTTTGTTAGATTGCACTGACTTATTTGAACGGATTTGTTTTCTTACTGATTGATGATTTGATTTCAACCTCTTTTTCCGTAAAATTATTACTCTTGTAACACCAAATGAAAAATACAGAACCCGATTGATGATCAGTCTCCCATAAAAAAAAAGAAGATAGATTGAGTTGAATTTGAAGTTAAATTAACTCGATTCAGCTAGTCTAACTACTAAACTCATGATATGGTATTTTATTATTAATTTTATCCTTAACATATTTATATATTTTAATTATACCTAATGCCATAAATGGTAAAATACTAGTACCATAAATAAAAATAAAAACGATATTAAATATGAACTATTAACAGTAGATACTTGTACAATTAGTCGAGTCAAAATATAACAAGGGCCATAAAGATTTAACGTGTTTGACAAAACGATGCTGATCTGGATAAATTCATCACAACAGATGTTTGTTTTAGCTAATTTTAGTGAACACGTTAGCCCGATTTTGTCGACATCACAACAATGTTTTAATGATAAAAATTGAAAATTAGTACTAAAACTACGGAATTTAAATTTGAACTAATTGATCCAAATAAACACTAAAATTCAGTACTATTGATTTGATCGATACATAGTCGATCACTCACTGCACTACCAACAACGTCATTTCAACTCAGTTTTGCTACAAACTTTGGACCCATGCACCGACCCATTTTGCAGGAAATTAGATTTAATATTCTGATGAAAAATATTATAGTATCACAATTGTACCACTTCCTAATTATTTCGGCAGCGGAACAACGACATATTCAATAGAAAAACAATATTGTTTATACATCGATCAAATTTCGCCAGGAAAAAAAAATCGAAAATTTTAAATTTATTACTACGACTCAAAAACAGTTATTTTTGTTAAACGAACTCAAAAATAAATATTTTTTTCCAATGATATGAAAAAAATAAATATCCTAAAAGTATATTACCTCCGTACCATAAGGCATTGGTTGATACGACATGGGGTTCTTAGAAATCTTGTTAAGAGTAGTGTAAGTGAGAAAGGATCTCGTATAAATGAAAAATACATGTTGTTTTAAGATGTACGAAAAGTGAAAGTAATGCAAGTTCTTTTGGACAGAGAGAGTATTAGAATTTATTTTATTTTCATGACATGCATTGTAAGTAGTTTTTCCTGAGTTGTATGCTAGATGAACTTTTTTTCCCTGTGCAATAACTTGAAGAGAGCAAACTATAAAGAGAAACTCTTGAAGATATGAGAGTGACGATGACAATATCATCATACACTTAGTTATTTACTTCTTTTATTTCATTGATAACGACTCATTTTTATTTTTCGTCTGTCTCATTGATAATCGTAGGACATACTTATTTTCTATCTTTTTTACTCTTTCCTTTAATAACAGCGTCCAAAAGTTATGGGGCATTAAATGAAATATTATTTAGTGTATTTATTTTGTTATACTTAATTTATTTCATTAATTTGGACTAACTAGTAGTTTTTCCCTATTATGCATAAAAGTCGTAGTTAGTATAAAACAATGTTTGTTTTAGTTATTTCGAGATCATAAATATTGAGGCTTTTCACGAACTTATCGTGAATTATTATTGCTCTATTCGTCCTGTTTATATTGCCAACATTTTTTTTATTAATTAGGCGTCTCACTCATATTGTCATGTGTTCCAAATAACAAAAATTTTAATACTTCAAAACCTTTCAAAAGACCCACTCTCTATCTCTTTACTTTTATTCTTAATTTCTATGTCGAATAATAACATAACAATATAAACGAAATAAATAAAATAACCGGAACAAAGAAAAGTATGTTCATTTCAGATGGGTTGTCTCATAGCCTGCAAGTGTAAACCGCATATTAAGAAATAACTTTAATTGAAAAATTAAGTCCGACGTACTTGATTTTTATAGTATATATTGACAAAATTAAAACTTAAGATATTTGGTCAAGAAAATACCCACACCACCACGGGATCACCATCTGCAACTAGACAAAAGTGTCGAATTTAAAATAAAAATAAAAATTAATAGATGCGGTTATTCAATCAATAATGATCACTTTTATTTAATTTGAGATACATTATAGAATTTAGTTGCTATTATTTGGTTTGATGAAAACTAACTTAATTTTTGAGAAAATTTTATCTAACCAACCTTAATGAAAGGTGGACGGATGGAGATGGTGAGTAATGTTAGAAACACCACTTTGATACGCAATATTGATTACTCTACCAGCTGCCTTAAATATAATGCCTTCTCCTTCCTTAAATTTTGTTTTTCTTCTAACTAGTTTCTATTACTAATACATTTGTTTACCACCTGCATTTATTCGTCCATCCGCCTTGTTTTCAACGCGCCGCCGCCACGCGCCTCCTGGGGATCCGCCGCCAGTGATCGACACGCGTTGGGATCGTTGTTTTCATCTACTACTATACTCTACGAACTTCCCGCTTCAGATGCATTTACTCTGTGGCCTAATCCATCGATAATATTAAAGACCCGTCCATTTTTAGCATATCAAGTGGATTATTATCAATCACTAATATTCATTTTAAATTGATCAAATTAAGAAAATAATTTGCATCATCTAAATTTTCGGTTCTAATTAAAAGACTTCAAATATTTCAAATGTTTTAGTTTATATAAATTTATCTTGACATATTTGACTTTGGAGAAAAACATTATTCTAAATGAATATAATAGAGAGAATATAAAACTTTTTGCGAAATGAATGGAAGAAAATATATTTACACTAATAATGACATAATTTAAGTCAATGATATAACATTAACATAAAATATAAACTCATACTTTTTAGATGAATAGAAATATCTTAAGAAGTCGATCTACTTTCATTTAACGAACCGAATTATGGTCGGCCACATTATGCACAGATAACATCATTATTGTTCAAATTACGAGTAGTAATTTTAAAGTTGGAGTGGCATATACCTACATGTGTAGTTCTTACAAGAACTGCAATAATTGTGATAAGGATAACAAAGAATAGGTAATTCTATTTATATCTTTGTAAATATTTTATGTTAAAGAGTACAATTAATGCGAGCTAGAGACTGTATTAGGACATTTAAATAGGATGTAGTGCACATTCAGGACACCTCATTACGGGCTCTCAATTTGACGTACGTAAGGAATTAGTAAACCTATGTGTAGTTCTTACAAGAACTGCAATAATTATGATAAGGATAACAGAGAATAGGTAATTGTATGTATCTTTGTAAATATTTTATGTTAAAGAGTGCAATTAATGCAGCGCATTTTTTAATCCGTTAGTTCTTACTGAAAATTTTCCAGCTCAGCTAAGTGAGTTTTTTTTTTTTTTTTTTAACAATTGATTTTAGTATACACACACAAAAAGGAAAAAAAAAAAGAACAAAAACGAGTGATTCTTAATGGATCGATTTTGTGCATCTAATCATGTTATGCAGATTTATTTATTTACTTATAGTCGTGTAGTGCAGAAATTATACTATTGACTACGATTTTTTTTTTTTTTTTTGAAAGGTAAATAAAATTCAACTACGATTTACATAGTACTCCATATACAAATTATCATTGTCATTTATTATAGCTGCATTGAGCAGTTACTTTAATACTAACATGCCTAGAAAAAAGAGAATTTGAGGACCATATAATTCATGTGCAGCACAGAAGTCTTCTCGTCACCTATTTAATTTTACCTAAGGTGAAAACTACACATCCACTCACGCTTCACCGGCTATGCCAGGTGATCACACAGAGATAAACCAAGGTTAATTTTGTTAAAATTTAGAGAGAGAGAGAGAGAGGGGGAGAGAGAAAGAGAATAAATGCTGATGAAGAGGAGTTTTGTAGTTTTCTGGTGTGTGTGTGTGTGGAAAATGAACCAAAAACAGAGAGTGGAGTAACCTCTGACTTGCTATACAAAGGCTGCGTTGCGTTGCATATAATGATATAGGATTTGCATATTTGAAAAATATATATAAAAAATCCGTTTCCCCTAAAATTAAAATACTTTGGAGGAAATTAAATTGGTAATATAAATAAACACAGAGGAAAGGTCCAGACATCAGATCTCTTATTTCAGTGTGCTGCCCATATGTTTTACCAGGTAGAATTCTCTAGTATTTTTCTAATATATATGCTACCTCTAGTAAAACAAATACTATAAATTATTTTAGTAATTTGAGTATTTAGATTTAGATACAATAATCATTCCAGCTACGTGACCCAATCTTAGCTAGCTCGGGTTATGTATATCTCTCTCTATATATAATTAGTTGTATTTGAGGAAGTTTATTTTTGTCCACTATCTTTTAGTAGTACATCACATTATCTTATTCTTATCCACTATTTGCCCTCTCTAAACTCAAAACAGTTTCACTAAAAATACAAAATAAGCTACAAAAAAACCGAAGCTGCAGGTAGCCGGTGACACAAATTCTAGGGCTAAGTAATGCATGTATTCAGACAAAAAATAGTATTACTATATATAGCTGATATCTTATTAATTAAGCTGCCGAATTTAAGCTCAAAATTATGGACTATGAAGATCAAGAAGAGGAGCAAGAGGGAGAGGTCGGCTACAATGACTCGGTTCTCCCCAACCCGGCCCACGGCCCGACCAAGATGTCCAGCCCGGTAGACGCGGTGGCGCCGCCTCTCCGCAAGCCCAGGTACAAGGAGTGCCAGAAGAACCACGCGGTGGGCATCGGCGCCCACGCCGTCGACGGCTGCGGCGAGTTCCTCCCGGCGGGGGACGACGGCACGCTCGAGTCCCTCAAGTGCGCCGCCTGCAGCTGCCACCGCAACTTCCACCGCCGCGAGAGCGAGGGCGGCGGCGGCGGCTTCCCCTTCGGGCAGTATCCTCCCCAGCAGCAGCTGCTCCTGGCCCACCACCCACACGGGCATTTCGGGTACCGAAGCCCGAGTGGGTACCTCCACGTGGCGCCGCCCCAGCAGCAGCAGCTGAGGGCGGCGCCCGTGGCACTCGCGCTGCCCTCGAGCTCCGGGGGCGGCGCGTCGAGGGAGGAGATGGAGGACTACTATTCGAACCCCAGCAGCGCCTCCGCCGCGAAGAAGCGGTTCCGGACGAAATTCACGGCGGAGCAGAAGGATAAGATGCTGAGCCTGGCGGAGAGGTTGGATTGGAAAATTCAGAAGCAGGATGAGGAATTGGTGCAGCAAATCTGCAGCGAAATCGGCATCAAGCGGCACGTGCTCAAAGTGTGGATGCATAACAACAAGCATACTCTCGGTAAGAAACCCGAAGCCCGGCCCGAATTTGGAACTAGTAGAGAGTGATCTATCTTTATGATGAGGTTGCATTGAGGATATATTATGTTTTAATTAATTGGTGTGAATTGGATCGGAGGCCATTTCTAATTAGTATTTTATGTCGGAAAATCATGCGTGTTTATGTTGCTATTTATAGTATGATGACATGATTTTGTCACTTAATTTAGGGTGCATGCACTAGTGCAACGATTAATTAATTAGCGGATATCTCTAGGATTTCGGAATTCTGCTACCCATGAAATTAATTTCTTGGAATTTCAGTTCTAATCTAACTTCAACTAGCTAGGGTTTCCCCCCCCCCCCCCATCCCCCCCCACCCCTCTCTCTCTCTCTCTCACCAATCCAATTCTCCTTATACATTTTGAATTGATGTTTTTATATAGTATGGTTAATCAATTTTAGCTATAGGGATCTCTTGAATATTTTTGATAAAATTAATTTAATTTTCAAATGAGTTTGAGCCAATTTTTTTGCTTCTGTTAATGTACAGCATTCAATTTCCCCAAACCACCTTTTTGTTTTCATTGTGCAGAAAAACCTGAAGGTTTCTGCACAGCATTCATTGTCTGTGTTGTTTGGTAGAATTTCGAATTCTGTGCTATCTCCTTTTTTCCTTCCTATTTTTTGCATTTCATGGAAGAAATTGTTTCAACTTTTCCACCATTTTCATCACACACTTCTTGCCCATCCATTAAATGTGGATGGCGCAATAATAAAGCCCTTTTAATTCCGCTTCCGAATTTCCATTTTATGTATTTTTGAGTTTTCTCTTCCTGATTTCACAGTCATTAATTGCATGCTTGCATTTCTTCTTCTACCATTAATTATACTCTCCTTTGTACCGCCAATGTAACAAGTTCGTTCGAATTTTATTTTTGTATTCAAGATGTTCAATATCACCGTATATTGACTAGCATCGTACATATACACTTTATGTATTTATATAATATTATCGAGTAGGTGTGACATCGACAAGATTTTGTAATTGCAACTTTTCAACTAGATTGGGAGTAGCTAGATTGATAGTTAGATTAATTAATTTGGAACTGAAGTTATACACTCATAGATTTTTATGATTTTCACAATTTTGGTGTAGTGTTCGTTCCTTAATCCTAGTGGAGATCAATGAGGATCATCACTTTAAAGTGATAATTTTGTGCATGTTTGTATTTAATAAATAAGTACATTCAAGAAAAATTAGGATAAGTTATAATTTATGGCATGACGTATGAATGTGAGCTGAATCATCAAAATAGTCCGACCTTTAAAATATGCAAAAGAATTCATGACCTCTCTTTTAGGAAGTTGCAAATATTTTGCGATATAGTAAAATTTATACTCAAAAATATTATGTGGAAAGTTGGAGAAGCTTAATAGTGCAGTAATTTAGAGGATGAACAACTTTTTATGTAGGATTCCGACCTTCATTTTTTAGCCTAGCTCAAATTTGTAATTTCACCATTTTTAAATGACACGCTATTTTTGCAACTCGTTCCAAGAATAAGGCCATAAAGTAAAATTTATTCAAACAAATTATATTTAATCGCGATACACAACTAGCTAGTTACAAGTGCATGTGGTCTAGCTTGCATAATACTAGTATTTCCTAACAAAAAATTCATCAATTTGTAGTTCAGTTTCGATCATCTAAATATTTTATGTTGCAAAGTTGCAATGACATTTTAATTTGTTTCGTGTTTCCCAATATTGATCTAAATTAATTAAATGTAATATCAAAATAATCTTCCTAAAAAAAACTTGCAATCAGAATTACACAGTAGTAATAAGTTATATGCATGAGGCGATAAGTTCTATGTGTCTGATTTTGCATACAGCCAAAATTGCAATTATAACCATTGGCTTCGCATTCTCAACTTGAACCAGCTTTTATTTATGTATTTTTCTTCTATGACCTTCGTTTCAAATATTACTTTATTTCGAAAGTGATAAAATATCCGTTACATATGCAATATATTGACTTTTGTAAATGTTGTACCCACACTTGCATAATATAAAATATGCGCTGTTTACAGTTTTTCATTGTATATAAAAAACAATACTACGACGTACATTCTGATCAATCAACAATCATGCATATAAACAAAAAATGTCATTAATGATGAAAAATGTCGAGAATAAATATAAGAGTAGTGATATTCGGATACACTGTGGCCAGCCGCAGGCGCTAAAAATGGTAATATAGGATTTGAAAATAAAAATATACCCTAATTGGGAAGCATAAACCCTAGGAGAGAAATGTGATTATTTCCATTTTTACAATCAACTTTCTTTTTTTTCACGCGTGTGGCTAATCACAGTATGTTCGAATATCATTACTATAAATATAAATATAATTAAGGTTTGTCGAGTAGTTAATTTAGAGCAGAGAGATCTAAATGCGCGCGAAGGGAAATTGTTGAAAAATATAATTAGCTGAAATTTATCTGATTGTTTTCATCTCATTTCCTTTTCTTGTTTTGTAGTACTGGATATCTGGCAATTTATGCGCGTTGGGAATTGAAACCAAAATAATAATAATAATAATAATAATAATAATAATAATAATAATAATAATAATAATAATAATAATAATAATAATAATAATAATAATAAAGCAGCTCGTGTCGATAATTTTGAGAGAGAAACGGTCTTCCTCCTAAGTAAAACGACCCATTGAGTAAATTGTTACAGTTATATTTTGTCTTAATTTTTAGGAGAGGCTTCTTCGGTGCACTCCGCACCTTAAGGTCCAAGACCTTTCTCTTTAATATTCAATTAGAGATTAATTTTAGTTATAGTATCTGATCGGTAAAGAAGTGAATTTAACTAAAAATCAATAAAATATAATTGATCAGAATTTTAAATTCTAATTAGAAGTTAATAAATCTTAATTCTATTAATTTAAATATGTTAATTATACTAAAGATTATCTGAAGACTGTATGGCACCAAAGTTTCTAATTTTATTTACACATGCACGCATTATGGCTTAAAATACTTTTCTTTTCGAAGAACTTAAAATACTTTGTTGAAATTCAAATCGTGGTCTTTGAGTTATGAGATCGTTATTCTACCAACTAACTGGATCGCTCTCTATGGACACCTTGTTGGCTACATGGATCAGGTAATTTAGAGAGAGAGTGTGTATGGAATTGGATGTAGGTGTAAAAGAATATGTTATATATATATCTATTTATTTTTCCCACTCTTTAATGATCGTTATGTTTGAAAGGAAACATGTGGGCACTACAGCAGCATATATCGGCTTCTGATGCAACATTTGCTATCATACTCCACATAAATGTATCAACATCTATACACAAATTCCACCAACATGTCCACTTTTCATTTAATTGTTCCATGCATATTCTGTCCAATTTTCAACAGCATTTGTGTTTTGTAAGTTAATTTTTTAAATAAATTAAAGAGGAGTGATAATTGGATACCAAGTGTCTGGACACCTATGGATTTTCCCTGAAAAAACCAGCCAAACCACAACTTCATTTTGGACCCTTTTTTTTTTTCTTTTTTTTGGGGTGACAATTATAACCCTCAACAAATTCCCTCCAAATACTATAATATGGCGGTAAGTAATTCTACTCATATTTGTTCCCGATTTGTTTTCCCTCCACACATAGCAACATTAATTTCAATGGTAATTACTAATTAATTATGAATAAAATTATTTTAGGTGATTTGTATTTGTTAATTTATTAAATTATATTTTATATCAATTATTCCTCCTAATAGAATGAAAACATAATTAAAATACAATTTAAATTTAACTATGGATTTTGTAAAAATACATATTATTTTCTCAACTAATATATTAACGTGATTAAAATTAAATTAATTATATTTCATAGTATTCCTAATATCGACCACTAGTATAATATTAAAATAATTAGAATTAATTGAAGTTAATCTATAGTACATGCATTACAATTGAAAAAAAAATGTAAAGAATAAATCATACTAAATACAATGAGAATTGTACCGCCCAAAATGCCTCTTTTCCCTCTCAATAGTTAGTTCCTAAATTAGTGGGATTAATTTAGTATAATATTTCCCTCTAAAAGTATCAATTTTTTCTTCCCATAATTTTTCCCCTAAATTAGTGGGAATTATATTAGGATTATATTTTCCTCCCAAAATATATTCTTTTTCTCCCACAAATTTGTTCTTAAATTAGTGGGATTATATTTCCCTCCCATATTCACACGATTCTATCTAAATTAGTGGCAATCTCACAGATTCACACAATTCTATCCTTAAGCATTGGCAATTATTTTCCCTCACAAAATCGTGTTCTCTATCCTAAATTAGAGTCAAATAATTATGTATTTCTAATTATATTTTTTTCAATTAATTTTTGGATATTTACATAAATAACGGTAGGGTAAATTAATTATATTTATTTTCGGTCAAATAATTATATTTTTTTAAAGAAACAAGTTGTAAACCCTAGAATCACTTATCTCAAATCATACTCGATAGCTTCTTCTTCTGCAAAACAAAAAATCAGTAACTTCTCAAATCAGCACAAGTTGTAAACCCTAATATCACTTATCTCAAATTCAATCTTTACACGTTCCACGTCCAACTATGGCTTCTAAAGATGCAATCGACGAAATTCTGGCTCCACTCTTCGATGGAATCTTATCCGTTTATGATTCTGATAATTTCAACGAGAATAATCAAACATCCGATCAACATATGCATGATGGTTATGAAAATAATATAGGAAACCCTACTGAGAAGGCTGAAGAAGAAATAATACACATTGATCCAACAAAATGGATGAGGAGGCCGAAGCAGAAGCAACATAAATCACTGGAAGCAATGATGATAAAAAGTTTGAAGATTTGCTGAATCAGACCCCAAGTCGGCATGAAATTTAAGAGTAGAAATGATCTTGAAGAAACTTATAAGGTGTATGGAAAGACGAAGGGTTTTAGCACTTGGCGGACGGAATCGGCGGTCTGGTCGCCAAAATCGGCGGTCCAGACCCGAACCGCCAATCCGACCGCCGAAATGACATTTTAACAGGGGGTGCCACTCCAATAACTTTCAGAGGGCAAGTAGGCGGTTTGGAAGCCAAAATCGGCGGTCCAGCCTTAAACCGTCGACTTGACCGCCGAAATGACAATTGAACACGGCCCCGAATTCCAGAGATTTTCGGAGATCGACCTGGCGGTCTAGACCCCAAAATCGGCGCTCCAGTCCCGAATCGCCGGGTTTTACCGCTGAAATGCAATTTCAACGCGATTTTTTTATTTTTTTTAAGGAGAAATCCAAAAATGACACTAAACACACGGGACGAGCATCTCAACAAAATCTGAACTAAAAAACATTTCAACTAAAACGAACACCACTTAAAACCACAAACAACGGCAAGAAAAACGAGAAGACAAACTCAACTTTCAACAAAAGACAATGACAAATCAAACACTCCTTCAAACTTAACACCACCAAGCCAAAACAAGCACATCTTCACAACCAACGATCAAACACACCACCAAAGTAAACTACAAGCTCAAAACGAAAACAACAATAAAAGCAAGTAAAAGTGTTGGGGTGCCTCCCAACGAGCGCTTTGTTTAACGTCTAAAGCTAGACGATACCTCACTTCTTCAAGGATCATTTAGAAGCGTGACCGTCACATTCCGGTCCTGCTCGCAATTGATATAAGGCTTGAGATGGTGTCCATTGACCACAAAAGTTTCTTCATCGGACTTGAGAAGATGATACGTGCCATTTCCATTGCTCTTGTACACCACATAAGGACCCGTCCACCTCGACTTCAACTTACCCGGAAAGAGACGAAGGCGAGAGTTATAAAGAAGCACCTCATCTCCGGGGGCAAAGTCTTTGGAACAAATAGCTCGGTCGTGAAACTTCTTTGCTCTCTCTTTGTAAATTCGAGAGCTCTCAAAGGCTTCATTCCTCCACTCATCAAGTTCAAGTAACTTCTCGAGCCTTGTATATCCGGCCTCCTTAAACTCAAGGTTGATCCGTCTTGTGGCCCAATACGCCTTATGTTCAAGCTCAACGAGTAGATGACACGACTTTCCAAAAACAAGTTGAAATGGAGCCATACCAATGAGAGTCTTGTATGCGGTGCGATAGGCCCAAAGTGCATTATCCAAATGATTAGCCCAATCCTTCCTATGTGCCACCGACTTCTCAAGAATTTGCTTTATCTCCCGATTTGCAAGCTCCGCTTGGCCATTCCCTTGAGGATGATAAGGAGTGGCGATCTTGTGCTTCACCCCATATCGAGAAAGTAGACTTCCCAACCACTTGTTGTTGAAATGAGATCCTCCATCACTAATCAAAGCTCTTGGGGTGCTGAAACGAGTGAGGATGTTCTTTTGCAAAAACTTAAGCACCACTTTTAAATCACTTTTCACCGTGGGAATCGCCTCCACCCATCGAGACACATACTCAACCGCAAGAAGGATATAAGTGTACCCTTGAGATTTAGGGAAGGGTCCCATGAAGTCAATACCCCACACATCAAATAATTCTACCTACACCATAATATTTTGTGGCATCTCGTCTCTCTTGAAAATGTTCCCCATTCTTTGACACCTATCACAAGATTTCACAAAAGCAATGCAATCCTTGAAGATAGTTGGCCAATAAAACCCGGAATGGAAAACCTTGATAGCGGTCCTATGGGCACCGAAATGACCTCCACTTGATGAGCTATGATATTCCTCCATGATTCGCACCCCATCCGTTTGCTTCACATACTTCCGAATGATGCCATCGGCACATCGACGATAAAGATTAGGGTTCTCAATTGTAAAATTTCACATCATGTAAGAATTTCTTCTTTTGATAATGGGTAAGATCACCTGGCACTTCACCAATGACTAGATAATTCACATAATCCGCAAACCAAGGAGTATAATCCACCAATTTCAAGACTTGCTCATTGGGAAAACATTCATTT
Organism: Schizonepeta tenuifolia; assembly: GCA_029490685.1. Classification (NCBI taxonomy): domain Eukaryota; kingdom Viridiplantae; phylum Streptophyta; class Magnoliopsida; order Lamiales; family Lamiaceae; genus Schizonepeta; species Schizonepeta tenuifolia. The sequence continues at coordinate 19,879,319 of CM055958.1, read as the reverse complement.
ATCCTTACCTTAGGATCTTCTCCCTCTACCGGATTCTCAAGGCGAGAAAGATGATCGGCTACGACGTTCTCACACCCTTTCCGGTCCCTTATCTCGATATCAAATTCTTAAAAAAGGAGAATCCACCGAATAAGACGGGGCTTGGAATCCTTCTTGGCAAACAAATATGTAATAGCCGCATGATCCATATAAACAATAGAGTGCGTGCCCACAAGATATGGTCTAAACTTATCAAAAGCATAGACAACCGCCAAGAGCTCATTTTCGGTGGTGGTATAATTCATTTGCACTGAATCAAAGGTCTTACTTGCATAATATATGACCCGAAACAATTTATCCCTCTTTTGGCCCAACACGGTCCCAACGGCCCAATCACTTGCATCACACATTAGCACAAAAGGTTCATTCCAATCTGGTGAAATAAAGACGAGGGTAGAAACGAGGGCTTTCTTCAATTTTTCAAACGACTTAAGGCACGCATCATCAAAGTCAGACTTAGAATCTTTTTCCAACAACGAGCAAAGAGGCTTCGATACCTTGGAAAAATCTTTGATGAATCGCCTATAGAATCCCGCATGGCCAAGGAAACTCCGAATGGACTTCACGTTTGTCGGCGGGGGAAGCTTTTCAATTGCCACTATTTTGGCTCTATCCACTTCTAATCCATCTTTAGACACCTTATGTCCCAAAACAATGCCCTCTCTCACCATAAAATGATATTTCTCCCAATTGAGACATAAAAAAGTTTCCTCACATCTTTGCAAAACTTGAGAAAGATTCTCCAAACAATTATCAAAGGAAGAACCAAAAACGGAAAAATCATCCATGAATACCTCCATAATCTTCTCGATGAGTCCATGGAAGATCGCCATCATGCATCTTTGTAAAGTGGCCGGCGCATTGCAAAGACCAAACGACATCCGTCGACAAGCAAATATTCTATAAGAACAAGTGAAAGCCGTCTTGTGTTGATCCTCCGGAGCTATGGCAATTTAGTTGTAGCCGGAATACCCATCCAAGAAGCAATAATATTCATAACCGGCTAACCTATCAAGCATTTGATCGATGAAAGGAAGAGGAAAATGATCCTTTCTTGTGGCCGCATTCAACGCTCTATAGTCGATGCACACTCTCCAACCCGTTTGCAAACGAGTGGCTATTTGTTCACCCCCCTCGTCTTCTACAACGGTGATCCCTTTTTTTCTTGGCAACCACTTGAGTCGGGCTAACCCACTCACTATCGGAGATGGCATAGATAATTCCGGCATCAAATAACTTCAAGACATCTTTCCTCACAACCTCTTGCATAATCGGTTTCAAACGACGTTGAGGTTGGACCTTCGGCTTTGCATCATCCTCCAATAAGATCCAGTGCATAGAAAGGCTAATACCCTTAATATCGATAATAGACCATCCAATAGAAGACTTAGACTTTTTCAATACCCTTAATAACTTATCCAACTCATCATCATTAAGAAATGAAGAGACAATGACCGGAAAAATTTCATCCTTACCCAAATATGCATACTTGAGGTGATCGGGTAGAGGCTTCAATTCCAAAATCGAAGAAGAATTCGGCTTGGGTGCTCCTTCCGGCACTTCTCCCTCAATAGGTGTATAGAGATCTAGATATCCCAAATCTTCCAAAGGAATGCCTTGATTTGCATCCATATAGGCAATAGATTCCAACAATTCATCACAAGCTTCATCCAATTTCGAATAAGAGTGTAAATAGTCCACAATACAATGCTCCAAAGAATCTTGAGAATAAAATGAATAAGAGTCAATAAGATTACACTCTTCAAACTCCAATTCTTGTGGCTTCTTCATGGCTTCATAGATCGAGATAGTCATCTTCTCGGAAGGTCAACTCACCATCTTGAACATCGATCAATACCCTTCCGGTTGCCAAGAACTGCTGGCCAAGAATAAGTGGAGTATTGTCGTCTTCGGGCATGTCAAGGACCACAAAATCCGTAGGAAATATGAACTCCTCCACCTTAATAAGCACGTCTTCGACAATTCCTCTAGGATAAGAGATAGATCAATCGGCCATTTGCAAGGCGATAGTAGTAGGCTTGAATTCTCCAATCTCCAACCTCTTGAATATTGAAAGGGGCATGAGATTAATAGTTTAATACTAGCACCCAAATCACACAATACTCTCCCAAAAGTTTGGCCTCCAATAACACAAGCAATCACAAAACTTTCGGGGTCCTTTTGCTTAAAAGGCAACTTACGTTGCAAGACGGCACTACACTCTTCCGACAAATTGATGGTCTCAAATCTCCTAAGTTTCCTCTTCCTTGACACGGCCTCTTTCAAGAATTTTGCATAGCCCGGCATGTCTCTCAAAGCATTGAGCAATGGTATATTGATTTCCACCTTCTTAAACATTTCAATGAACTTGACAAGCTTTTCATCACCTTTTGCTTTGGCAAGCCTTTGAGGATAAAGAGCTTTGGCCACCACATCTTTACTTGGCAAAGAAGAAGAAGGAATGGAAGGAACAACTTTAGAAGGTACCTCCTTTAGAACTTGAGGCTTCTCCAATTGAGGATCGGGCTCCTCCACTTCCTACTCTTCACTAACCACTTCATCTTGATTTTCCAACTCCGGGTAGTTCTTGTAGGTAGTTCCACTCCTCAAATGAATGGCATTGCATTGGTTCTTCGGATTCACCTCTGTATTACTTGAAAATTGCCCCGGTTTATGTTGAGAAGCCGCTTGATTAGCCATTTGGCTCACTTGCCCTTCCAACATCTTGAGTTGCTTAGACATAGCCGAGACGGTCCCTTCCAAACTTGTAACCTTTTGCCCGGTTGCTCCCATAAAAGCATTTTGGTTTTGAAGAAGTTGTTGCATCATTTCTTCCATAGTCGGCATAGGCTTCTTCGGCTCATTGATCATCCCTTGAGACACCGAGAATTCGGGTGGTGGAATGATAGCATTGTTCGGGTTAGCATATGACAAATTTGGATTCCTATAATTAGGATTATAGGATTGATTCCATGAAGGATTACTCAAACGGTTGTAGTAACTATACCCCCGTTGATTGACATAATTGGCATCCTCGAATTGTGAATACTCTTCACTACCTTGTGGCATTGGTTGGGCCACCATTTTCTCATCCAACTTTCTTTTCCTTTCGGCCTCATAGTCTCTTTTGAGCATGGTGAATTGCTCAAGAAGATCATTGTACTTCTCATCCGAAATGGAGGCAACTTTCTTTGACGAACTTCTCTCTTGAGGCCAATGACAACTATTGACCGCCATTTCTTCCAATATTCGTACCGCTTCTTCATACGGACGGTTGGTCAAACCACCTCCGACGGTGGCATTCACAACTTCTCTTATATGGCTAGTGAGCCCTCGATAGAAGTTCAATATTTGTTGCTCCTTTGAAAAGCCATGTTGAGGGCATCTCCTCAACATCTCCTTGTACCTCTCCCATGCCTCATATATAGATTCATCTCCGGATTGAGAGAAATAAGAAATGTTCGAGATCAACTTTTGTGCACGAGATGGGAGAAATACTTGGCTAGAAATAACCGGCAAAGTTGCTCCCATGTAGTAATCTCCGAGCGGTCTATGGTCTTGTACCAAGCTTTGGCTCTATCCCGCAAAGAAAATCCAAACAACCTTAATCTAATGGCATCATTCGAGACTCCTTGGATTTTGATAGTCTCACACACATCCAAGAAAGCACTCAAATGTGCATTGGCATCTTCATTAAAACCTCTTCCGAACGACTCCGCTTGCACCATATTAATCAACCCCGGCTTTAGCTCAAAGTTGTTGGCGTTGCACCGATTGCCCCAACCCCCATCTTGGAACATATTAACTTGAGTCTCAAACATTTGGTTGATCGGAGGCGGAGGTGCTCTTTCTCTTTGAGCTTGTTGCTCATTCATTTGACGGCGGAGCTCTTGCATTTGGCGCTCCAAGTCGGCCATATTATTAGGCCCTTGACGCTCCATTGCTCTCCTTCTACGTTCCCGGCTAGCTCGTTATGTGTGATTTCGATCTCCAAGACCAAGGGTATAATTTCTCCTCCCTTTAACTTGTGATCATGCACCAATTCACCTACACAAACCCACCAAGAACACACTTAGATTCAAACTACACAAATAAGTAAAGAATGCTTGAACTAGTACTCTCAATGCAAAGATCATTAACACTATAAACTCTAAATAGTCCCCGACAACGGCGCTAAAAAGTGATCGCTAATTTTCTACCAAGCAATTATACCACACTTTAACTGGCAATTGTAGTATAAAATAACGAGTATCGTATCCTCGAGGACTATTGACCGAATTTACGTTGAAAATGAAATTTATGCATCTTCCTACTATTCGAGCTTTGCAAACAACATGCTTGAAGGAAACACAATTTACGAAATAAGAAACACAAAAGCAAAGATCAAACAAGAAGCAATAGATATAGAAACGAATTAAGGAAACGATATAAAAAGGGTTGACTCTAGGAATCTTGCTCAACTCAAAATGATGGGGACCAAAGCTATTGTTTCATTAAACCATTTTAATCTAAATCTAGTGAAGGAATCACAAGAATAAGCACGCTCTCTCTCTCGAAAAGAGAGCACTCATTGATCAATTTTTCGTCTCTCTCGATTAAGACTCAAAATGGAACATTGACTCCCAATAGCACTCAAGATTCATAAACTTCTTTGATTAGATTAACTTCCGCTAGGACCCTTAACCAATCTAATCAAGCAAACTTGAATTCAATGATCATAAAAACCGGCTAGGAATTTTCACAAACACTTAGCATGCCAAAATAGAGGCCACCTATTTCAACATAAAAACAAGCACCAAGTTGCAAGAACTAAGAATTTAGAAGGCATAATAATATCAATACAGGAAATCCACCATCAAAATGAGCATCACAAGTTCCCTAGAATCAACTAAGAAATTTCGCTAGACATGAATAAAATTAACACAAAACAAAGGAGAAATGATTGCATAGATGAAAAACTAAGAACCCAATATTGAAATTTTCACTGAGTCTTCAATCCAAACCTCAATTCACTATTACAACCATAAAAATGTTTAGAACCCTAATTTGGAAGCTTTTTGAACAAGAAAATAAGCTATGGAAGGTGTTCCTTCATTTTGGGCTGACAATGAATATACATAGGAGGGAAAAAGTGCTAAATGAGATCAAAATCGCGTCAGGGGCAAAATTGTCCAAAAATTGGACAATACAGTAAAAATCAGCGGTTCAAGTACCAAAGTCGGCGGTCCAGGCCCGAAAATCGGCGGTTCAAGCCCGAACCGCCGAGTGGACCGCCGATTTGCATTTTTTTCTCAGCTTCCATTCCAGAGACTTCAGGCGGTTTGGCCGGCGGTACACCTCTGAACCGCCGGTTTTTGAAGCCAAACCGCCGAAAATAAATTCTGGAGCTCCGGTTCTTCATTTCTTCCCCTCTTCGCTCGGTTTCTTACTTTTCCGTCCCGTTTCTTCATCTTCGTTCCTCGACAACCCTTCCATTCCGACTTAGCACCCCGTGCTTAACCTACACACATGCACAAACTCCACCAAAACGTGAAAAAGACCCAATATAATGAAAGCCATCTAAAACAAGTCACGAATGGCGGAAAAATAAGACAATTAGTGCTATGAAAATGCATTTAGTTGCTATAAAATGGATGTTTATCACTCCCCCAAACTGAAGCATTGTTCGTCCGAACAATATATTCAACTAAAGAGTATAAACATCGAATGGAGTAGCAATTTTGTATCCTAAATGCCTCAGATTACACAAAACAATTTGAAAGATAAAACCAAGCATATCCATCATAATTCCACACGAATCAAGAGCATGTCAACCTCAACACTTCAGCAATTGAAACTCACAAGAAAGTGTATCTCTCAACCCTCAAATGGATGGTTGTGCACTCATCGAATTCACACAATGCAATCTACTCATCATATGATTGCAATTCATCTAATATCTCCATTGCAAAACGAGTCATGCAAGATCAAGGATCACAAAGGGCTTTTCTTGGGTTGTAATGTGGGCACATTGGTTTAGGAAGGGAAATTTGGCTAAGTGACTTATCAACTTCATTTACCAACCTTATATCTTCTTCAAACAAACATGGATTCACTCTATCTTCCTTCCCCACCAGGCATCACCCATTTTTTCTTGAACTTACATAACAAATTCATTCCCTTATGCTCTCATTTTTCCTCTTTTCACATTTCATTTTTCAATTTTCGAGTGGAAAATGTTCTAACACACCATATAAACTCATTTTGCTCCATTTCCACTTCTTTTCCTCCTTTTTATTCATTTTACTTTTGCTATGAATTTTCTTTTCTTTTCAAATCAACAAGTCCAATACAACTACCCAAACCAATCATTAACTCATTCATTTTTTCATTTTTCAACCCACCCCGGATACCCTTACACAACCAACACCCCATTTTCTCCGGTTTAACAAATAAAGGACAAATCAAGCTCAAGAGGGGTTAACAACGGACAAATGTAAAGCACAGGGAGTGTTTAGGATATAAGGTGGCTAATAATGACGGCCTAAGATCATTTCCAAGTTCTTGCACAACTAAGCATTCTCAATATAGATTCAAGGCAAGTTCTAGGAGTAGAAATGTATGCATGACCAAACTCACAAGAACAAAATGCACAATATGGCAAGATAAAGCTCAAATCTCACGGGTTCAATCAAAAGTCAAAGAGTCAAGGCCAACACACAATCAATCCATGCAAAACCAAACAAGAAATGCTCAATTCCAACCAAATTTTTCAAAAATAAAACAATATCCTCATCGACATTTCACCAAAAAAGCATCGAGCCACAAATAAACCAAACCATAGCAACTAAATCCCAAATTTTTTCATCTAAAAAAATTTCAAAAGTTTCCAACTATTCCAACAAACTACCAAAAACAACTACAACTAAAAGCAACAACCCTACTCAAACAACGCCAACTCACACATATTTACAAGCGTATTTGTATTCATCTCCCCCCTCCTCCAAACTTATTCAAAACCAAAGGAGCCGAATAAGTTTGACGGGAAGAAATAAATACAAATACGGCGATACCTCTTTCTCATTGGAGAGGCGGGGGCGGGGGCCAACTGTGGCCGTCGTGGAGTTGATGGGCTTCAAACCGGCGGACGAGATCCAACACTTCCCGTTGATTGAGTTGAGCCTCCTAGTGGTAACGATCTTGGCGTTCATACAAGTCTCGTTGAAAGGTATCTTGCATATCGAACCATGCTTGTTGGAAGGCTTGTTGATCAACTCTTTTCTCTTGATGATACCGATCTTGACGATCAAAGAGCTCTTGATGGAATACTTGGTTCTCGGCCCGTTCCTCTTGGCGATATTGATCTTGATGATCAAGCCAAGATTGTTGGAAAGATTCTTGACGGGCATAAATGTGTCTCTGAACTCGTCATACCGGTGATACATATCGGCTTGGAAGGCTTGTTGGTTGCCAATTTGTTGTTGTTGGATCTCATTCATGTCTTATTGCCGGAGCCGAATAGCTTGGATGTCATGTCGCATAACCGCAAACTCGCTATCCCATTGCGTGCAATAGTTGTCAATGTGCTCGACACGCTCCGGCATGCTTGCAAATTCTTCCCCATAAAAACTCTCGGACCCCGATGGTCCGCCATACATGTTAGAAGGCCCAGAAGGCCCTCCAAAACCTTGGTACCCTCCTTGGTACACCCCAAACGATGCTTGCCCTTGGCCGAAGGATTGTTGCCCTCGGCCTCCTCGTTCTTGTCTTCTCCTCTCTCTTCTTACTTCCCTTCGGGCTTGTTCTTCATCTCTGTTATCTTCATAATTTGTATCCCCATCCCCCTCATTATCATCACCATCTTCCTCTCCTCCACTACTACCACTGGCCTCTATCTCAACCTGGGGGTTCCCAGCCACTAAAATAGCCGTCTCATGGAATGGCGTGTCCATCTACCAATTTTCATGAGCATTGAAGGTAGTAATCATTGTAAGGACGGTGTCGGGAAATGGGAAGATCTCCACCACCTCTTTTTCTCCCGGCTTGGGCTGGTACTCCCTGTGTTGCCGGAAAAGATAAGGCCAAGAAGCCGAGACAAGAACGCGCATATTCTTCAACATATTCAAATCCATGAGCACATTGGTCTTGAGCTTCTCCCATTGTGGATAGTCCGGGCAAAGAGACATAGCCAAGGCCGATATGAGGCCTCCACAATAAATGACTCCCGTCTTTTGATTCTTTTGAGCCCATTATTGACGGAAAATGAATTGCCCCAAATTGAGCGGCGTATAAGTGAGCATGGCCTACAAGACTTGAAGCTCAACGCTCCGGCATGAACTATTTTCTCCCCTTTGAAACACCGTATGGGCAAGAATCTGTTGAATAACCCAAAAGACGAGATTGCGGAGGAGGGTAGCATACGTCATTGCTTTCCATAAAACTTTCGGCTTGAATTCCCTTGACTTTTGACATGCACCTCCATCCGGGCAATTAAATATTGCATTCACTTGCCTCATAGTCAATGTATGTGTAACATTGCTTAACCGAAAGTGCACCGTTTGGGGAATGTTGACTTGATTGAGGGGGATGGTCAACATCGAAAGCAACTCCAAAGACGCTCATGGACATGTGGGCCACATGCCCGTTAAAATGGCTCCCCATCCAATGCGGTCGAACATCTCCTTTATGTTGTCCCAAAGACCGAGATCCCGGAGTACTTGTTTATCCGGATATTTGGAGGAGACAAGGCTTCGTTTTTTAGCGAGATGAACGAAGAATTGAGTGTGCTCATCTCGGTTTAGGACCACACTGTTTAGTTCATCTTTGTGTATTTTTCGTGTGATTATTTGTGTGTGTTGAGCATGTTTTTATTCGTTTTTTTTTATTACATGTCATGGTTTATGTGTGGTGTTTGGTGTTGTGGTGTGCGTAGGCACAAAAGTGGCGAAAGAGGCAAGAAACGTCGAAAGAAATGCGGAAAAAGAAGCAAAAAGCGGTGAAGAGGAGGGAGTGCCGCCGGCGCGGGGTTTACTCTCGCAGAAGGAACTCCGCCGGCGCGGGAGTTATTCTCGCAGAAGGAACTCCACCGGCACGGGAGTCCCACCGGCGCTGAGTTGACTTGCGCGACAAAGGTTCCGCCGGCGCGGGGCGACGGTTAATTTGCATTAGATATACGTTTTGGGCAGTTTTTGGACGGGATTATCACTCTTTTTTCTAGTTTTTAGTGCAAGAGAAATGGAAAAAACTCAGTAGTATAGATTTCCTTTAGTTTCTTGTTGAAACTCATATATATTTCGTTTTAGACTTCGTTTCCGTTGTTTGTTGCTACTTCCGAATACTTTGTAAGATTTCTTCTTCGTTTATGCGATGTTTATCTCTAGTTTTCTGTATTTAATTTCCAGCATCATGAACTAATTTTCTTAGTCTAGGATTTGGGTGATCGAATCGAGATAATTATCAGTTTTCATGTGTATATGCTCGTTGATTGAATTGGTTTGTTTTCTATCGAACTTTTGGCCAAAGTTGGATTGTCTTAAGTGATGATTGAGATCGAAGGAAGATTTCATTACTTGATTTAGGTTCAATCAACGTTAGATTTAATCGGAAACGTATAATCTAACTTTACATTACTTTATGTTATTTTCTTAACTAAAAGTTGATTTATGAATACGAGAGTTAGTATTTCAATTCTAGGTGAAAGTTGATTTTATGAAGTAATCCGTTGCATGTCATAAGATAGTTGATTATATTATCTCGAGGAGACGAAACCCTTGTCCTAGATAGTTTTAATTTGATTAATTTATCTTTATTGGCTTTATTTTTGTTTAGCTTTAGTATCGATAATCAAAATCTATTGGATTAGAATGTGTAAGATGTATTTAATGTTTTGTGAAAAGCATGAATCGATGCTCTGTTAAGCTTTCCTTGAGATTTGACTAGGGTCAGCTTATTCCTCTACGATTGATCTCGTTCTATTGCGAGCAATTCAAAGGTGTTTTAAGTTGATTCAAATTTTGGCACCGTTGCCGGGGAAGGCTTTAGGCATTTATTTTAGTGCTTATGTTTTTGTGATGTCGTGTTGTAAATATTTTGTTGTTTGTGTGTTTATTATTTTTTTTTTGTTTATTTCTCTCGCAGGTGCGTTTGATCATTTTCTTGTTTGTGTGTTTGTGTATGCTAGGCCGCCGAAGTCTTAAACGGAAATTGGCTCAAGTATATGACAACATTCATCGACCAAGAGCAATCATTTTGCCAAATCTGGAGGAGAACAGAGAGTTAAGTTCTAGTAGTCAATCAACAACTTCTCAAGAGGAAGGTGATAACTATAGTTCTAGTGAGGAGTATTTACAAGAAGAAATGGCAGCACCAGTACCGAGACCGCAGGCTCAACAAGCTCAGCGAGCAGCTCAACAAGCTCAACTAAATATGAGGGATTATGTTTGACCAGTCATTGGGGAGACAACTTCGTGTATAGTGTTGGGAGAAGCATCTCGGAATTATGTGTTGAAGAATATTCATTTCAACCAGTTGCCTTCATTCTATGGAATGCCGACTAAAGATGCATTGAACTTCATTAGAGAATTTTATTCAGTTGTTCATACCTTTCCACTACAAGGTTTGAACGAGGATCAGCTGAAGATGAGGTGTTTTCCTTACACCTTGAAAGATAAAGCTAAGGCGTGGTTAATGTCTCTTCAACCGAATTCTCTTCAGAATTGGAATGAAGTATATGAGAAGTTCATGGGCAAGTATTACTCGAATCAGAAGACTCAAGACTTGAGAGCTCAGATTGTTACATTCACTCAAGGACAAGGAGAACCGTTTTATGAGGCTTGGGACCGATTCAAGAGTTTTCAGCAACAATGCCCACATCATCATCTTCCTTTGGCACTGTTGAATCAGTTTTTCTATGATGGCTTGTCGCAGAATTTTCAGTACATGGTAGATAATGCTGCTGGAGGAGATGTTGGGAATCAAACGGCTGAGAGAATCACGGAGATTTATGAGAGTTTGGCTACCAATTCTCAACAAAAAAGTGCAAGAGGGAAGAAAATTTCAGCAAGTGAGGCAACTCCGAACTATGATGTGACTAAGCAGTTAGCGGAGTTGACAAGACAAGTGCAGATGTTGAGAACTTCTGATGGACCATCCAATCAAGTTATGTCTTTGGAGACTTGTGGAATTTGTGGTAAGTACGGGCATGGTGCAAATGTTTGTCAACGGGTTAGTGAACCCATTTTGGAAGAAGAAGTGCATGTGAATGCCTTGCAAGGATTTCAGCCGAGACCTAAATATGATCATTTCTCTCAGACATACAATCCGGGTTGGAGAGATCATCCAAATTTCTCTTGGAGGTAAAACAATCAACAATGACCGAGTCAAGTGCTTCCATATCAATCACCACAGCAGCGGATGCAAGTTCCATCTAGACCACAACAATTTCCGAGTCAACCGATTCAACCTAGGAGACCATCTTTGGAGGAGACGTTGAATGCTTTTATCCAATTGAGCAACCAACGACACGAGTCTGTGGAAGCTTCAGTGAAGCGTATTGAAACTCAAGTTGGTCAACTATCAAGTACGGTTGGAGAGTTGGTGCAACAGAATAATAAAGACAAGTTGCCAAGCCAACCCAAACAAGCTCATGCCGTCACTATTCTCCGAAGTGGCAAAGTGGTTGATAACAAGGTGGAAATACCAGTTGGAATAGAAGAAGGTCCAAGTGAGGAGGTCGAAGTTCGAAGTTCAGCAAATGAGAAAGCTAAGGAAGTTGATTTGGGGAAAGATTTAGCGCTTCACAAAGCTAAGAATCCCTACAATCCTCCTATTCCATTTCCGAGTAGGGTGCGGAATGAGAAACAAGACCACCAATTCCAAGAGTTCTACAAGCTTTTGTCGAAGGTGAATGTGAATCTTCCTTTGCTCGACATCATTCGGAATGTACCAGCATATGTGAAATTCTTTAAGGAGTTGGCATCAAAGAATATGAAGTTTGTGGAGGACGAAAAGATCGTAGTCTCCGAAGTGGCAAGTGCAATCCTGCAGCACCAATTACCTCCAAAGCTTTGTGATCCAGGTAGTTTTAATATTAAAATTGTTTTAGGTAATGGTAAGGAAGCTTCTGGTATGCTAGACTTAGGTGCTGGAATAAATTTGATGCCTTACTCTATCTTCAAGCAATTAGAGTTAGGGGATTTGAAGCCTACTAGAATGTGTTTGCAATTAGCTGATAGATCTATTCGTTATCCTAAGGGAATAATTGAAGATATATTAGTAAAAGTAGGCGGACTGATAATTCCTGTTGACTTTGTTGTCTTAGATGTTGGAGATGTTAAGGAAACGGGGAAAGAACATACCCTTTTGTTGGGTAGACCTTTTATGGCAACTACTAACACCTTGATTGATGTGAAAAATGGAAGTTTGAAAATGTCTGTGTTAGGAGAGACAGTTTCTTTCTCTGTTCGTGATAGTAGTGTGATTCCTTCATCTGAACTTGTTGAGAATTGTTCCTATATAGATACTATTGATGTCTTGGCCGAGAAGGTTATTTAGCAGGACAACAGGTTGGGTGAGATGCTTGAAGATGTGGAGGAAGTTGTTGAAGAAAATGGCCTGGATATCAACGAGGTTGATATTTTGGATAGCATTGGAGTGATGGAACTACTCCAAATTGAGGGGGAAGAGGAGAAGCCAGTTCTCAAGTTAGAGCTGAAAGAATTGCCAAAGCATTTGAAGTATGTCTTTTTGGAAGAAGAAGAGCAGAAACCAGTGATCATCTATGCTGAGTTGTATAAGGAAGAAGAGGAAGCTTTGGTAAAGGTGTTGAAGAAGAATCAGAAAGCTATTGGATGAAGTTTATCGGATATAAAGGGAATCAGTCCATCAATTTGTATGCACCGGATTATTCTTGAAGATGATGCAAAACCGGTTAGAGAGGGGCAACGGAGGCTAAACCCAATCTTGATGGAAGTGGTTAAGAAGGAGATCTTGAAGCTCCTTAAGGAAGGGATAATCTATCCAGTGGCTGAAAGTGAATGGGTGAGCCCGGTTCATGTAGTACCAAAAAAGGGAGGAATCACTGTTGTTACAAATGACAAAGGCGAGATGGTACCAACTCGAGTGATAACCGGGTGGAGAATGTGTATCGATTACAGGAAGTTGAATGCTGCAACTAGGAAAGATCATTTCCCACTACCGTTTATCGATCAAATGTTGGATAAGTTAGCGGGGCATAAGTTTTATTGCTTCTTGGATGGATTGTCGGGGCATTATCAGATTGCCATTGATCCCAAAGATCAGATCAAGACAACATTCACTTGCCCTTTTGGAACATATGCGTGTAGAAAGATGCCGTTCGGGTTGTGCAATGCGCCTGGAACGTTTCAACGATGTATGTATTCCATCTTCTCCGACATGATTGGTAAGTTCATTGAAGTTTTTATGGATGACTTTTCTGTTTTTGGTTCCTCTTTTGATGATTTCTTGCATAAATTAGAACTTGTTCTTGAAAGGTGCATTGAAAGTAATCTTACCTTGAGTTGGGAGAAAAGTCATTTCATAGTAACTAGTAGAATTGTTCTAGGACATGTCGTTTCTAGTAAGGGCATAGAAGTTGATAAGGCTAAGGTAGATGTAATTGAACGATTACCTCCGCCTGTGAATGTTAAGGGTGTTCGTAGCTTTCTTGGGCATGCTGGTTTTTACCGTCGATTTATTAAGGATTTTTCCAAAATAAGTCAACCCTTGTGTCATTTACTTGCTCAAGAAGTGCCTTTTGTGTTTGATGATAAGTGTTTGAATGCCTTTAATATGTTGAAAGAAAAGTTGATATCTGCTCCCGTTGTTGTTGCTCCTAATTGGTCATTACCTTTTGAAATCATGTGTGATGCATCGAACACTGCTGTAGGAGCTGTCTTAGGGCAGCGTGTTGATAAGATGTTGCGTGTGATTTACTATGCTAGCTTGACTTTGAATGTTGCTCAAGTTACACAACCACCGAAAAAGAATTGCTAGCTGTTGTGTTTTCATTAGACAAGTTTAGATCTTACATTATTGGGTCTAAAATTATTGTGCACAGTGATCATGCAGCTCTTAGGCATTTGTTAACTAAGACGAGCCACAGCGGGTGTCTCGTCGCCGATCTCGAGACACCCCGGCCGACGAGACACCCCGATGCGGGAGGGCGGAGCTTGAGACCGTCTCGTGGCGACGAGACAGTCTCGAGATGGCACGTGAAGGCCACGCGTTTCAGATTTTTATTTTTATTTTTTTAACAGGCGCGTGCATTGCACGCGCCAAAAATAAAAAAAAAATAAAAAATGGCAGAAACGGTAAAAATTCAACGGGCAAAAATTCAAATGGCTATATAGCCGATTTTTTTTTTTTTTTTTTTTGCAATTCATCCCTATAAATACCAACCTCCATACCACAAATTATTCCACACCAAATTTATCTTCCTCCTCTTTTTCTCTCTAATTTTCGATCAAATTTCTTGCAAAAAAAAAAAAATGTCTTCGTCGTCCGACTCCTCAACCGGCTACTCTTCCCATGGCACCGACGACGAGGTTATGTCGATGGTGACCAACCTCCAAGCTGCTGCGGCTCGGCTCATCACCAAAAAGAAAAAAAAGAAAGCAAAGAGGACGGTCGTAAACCGCGATCGGGAGGCGGCCCTGCAGCAATTGATGGCCGACTATTTCAACGACAACCCGACGTATGGGCTAATTTTTTTTCGCCGGCATTTTCGGATGCACAAGCATCTGTTCTTGAGGATTTGCGAGGCGTTGGAGCAGAATGTGAGATATTTCCAGCACAGGCAAGATGCAACCGGCAAATGGGGCCTCACGTCGGTGCAAAAGTGCACAATGGCCATTCGTCAACTAGCCACTGGTGGAGCACCAGATGTTTTCGACGAATATTTGAAGATCGGCGATAGCACCGGCCGTCTTTGCCTCCGGAAGTTCTGCCGAGGTATCATCGACCTATTCGGTGACGTGTATTTGAGGAGGCCAAATGCACAAGACACGACTCGGCTGCTGCAAATGCACGAGGAGAGGCACGGCTTTCCAGGGATGCTCGGTAGCCTGGACTGCATGCACTGGGTATGGAGGAATTGCCCGAAGGCGTGGTCGGCTGCCTACACTCGAGGAGATATAAGCGCGCCTTCCTTGATTCTTGAGGCGGTGGCGTCTCAAGACTTATGGATCTGGCACGCCTTCTTTGGAGTAGTCGGCTCCAACAGCGATATCAACGTCCTCAATCAGTCTCCCATATTTTCGGACGTGCTTGAGGAACGTGCTCCGCCGTGCAAGTACACAGTGAACGGAAGGTCCTACGACGGCGGTTACTACTTAACCGATGGGATCTATCCGAAATGGGCTGCCCTGATCAAGGCTCCTCCGATTGCAGTTGATGACAAGGCGGCGCGCTTCAAGAAGATGCAGGAAGCGGCGAAGAAAGATATCGAACGGGCCTTTGGTGTTCTTCAGGCCCGTTGGGGAATTATCCGGAACCCGGCGCGGGGCTGGTACGTACCACACCTCCGCAACATCATGTTTGCGTGCATTATTTTGCACAACATGATCATTGAAGACGAGAGGGGGGATGCCGAGAACTAGAGAGAGGACACAGAAACTAGTTCGAGTAGTAATGTTACTCATGTCCCCTACCCGCAATCATGGAAGAATGACGCCGCATTAAGAGATGTGAGGAGGCACCATCGGCTCACAAATGATTTGATCGAGCATCGTTGGAGCCGATTTGGAGCAGTAGACGAGTAGGATGTTTTTATTTTTTTTTATTTCAATTAATGTAATGTTTTTATTTGTTTTATTTCAATTAATGTATTGTACTAGTTATCTGTTTAAATTAATGAAAATTTCAACTTTTCTTATTAAAAATAATGCAAAATAGAAATTCAGAAAATCCTTAGAGACAGCCCTTAGAGACAGCCCCACTGCAGCTCACTGTCTCTATCTCCAAAAAATCCTTAGAGACACCCCTTAGAGACACTACCACTGCAGGTAGTCTAAGTCTCAAGCAAAGCCTAGATTGATTAGGTGGATTTTTTTGTTGCAAGAGTTTGATGTTGAGATCAAAGATAGGAATGGTTGTGAAAACGTGGTTGCGGATCATTTGTCTCGTTTGCCTAACATTGATGATAGTGAGATAGTGAATGAGCATGATATTATACTTGAATCTTTTCCTTATGAGCATGTCTTACAAGTTGCAATTGTACCTTGGTACGCAGATATTGTGAATTATCTTGCTAGTGGATACTTGCGTCCTGACCTCTCTTCCCAAGAAAAAAAGAGATTTTTCTCATCTTACAGGAGTTACTATTGGGATGATCCAAATCTTTTCAGATTGGGAAAGGACGAGGTAATAAGGAGGTGCATTCCGGAAGAGGAGCAGCGAGATGTGATAGCATGATGCCATGAGTTTCATTGCGGAGGTCATTTTGGGGGTCGGTAGACCTCTTTTAAGGTACTCCAATCGGGTTTTTACTGGCCATCTATCTTTAAGGATGCTCATAATTTTTACCTTGCATGTGATAAGTGTCAGTGGGTAGGGAACATAATTAAGAGGAATGAAATGCCTTTAACTAATAATCTTGTTGTAGAAATTTTTGATGTGTGGGGCATTGATTTTATGGGTCCCTTCCCTAAGTCTCCTGGTTTTGAGTATATTCTTGTTGCCGTTGATTACGTGTCCAAGTGGGTCGAGGTTATCCCCACAAGGACAAATGATGCTCATGTTGTTATCAAGTTTGTGCAGGAGAATATTCTTTGCAGGTTCGGTTTTCCTCGAGCTATTATTAGTGATGGGGGAACACACTTTTGCAACAAGCTTTTTGATAAGCTAATGTCAAAGAACGGCATCGTACATAAGGTGGAAACTCCGTATCATCCACAGACATCTGGACAAGTTGAAACGAGTAATAGGCAGATCAAGGGTATTTTGGAGAAGACCGTGAAGCCGTCTAGAAAGGATTGGTCTTCCAAGTTGAACGATGCTTTGTGGGCTTATCGGACTGTTTATAAGAATGTCTTGGGGATGACTCCGTTTCGGATGGTATATGAAAAGGCATGTCATTTACCAGTGGAGATTGAACATAGAGCTTATTGGGCGATTAAGTCCATGAATTATGATTTGGTTCAAGCTGGTCAAGAGAGGGCTTTACAAATTTCAGAACTTGATGAACTCCGGAATGAAGCTTATGAAAGTGCACGGATTTATAAAGATAAGGTGAAGAAGTTTCATGACAAGCGGATTATAAACAAGGATCATAAGCCGGGTATGAAGGTGCTTCTCTTCAACTCTCGTTTGCGGTTATTTCCAGGAAAATTGAGGTCAAGATGGAGTGGACTGTTTGAAGTAGAAGAGGTGTACCCTTACGGAGCTGTCAAGTTATTCAATCCGTTGAAAAAGGAGTCCTTTCAGGTTAATGGGCACCGGGTGAAACCGTATGTCGAAGGAATGTCAAGATTGGTTGGAGTCGAGTCTATTAGACTCGACGAGTTTACATGTTGAAGATGGAATATGGAGTCGAGCTCAAGACTTAAAACGAGCGCTGCATGGGAGGCAACCCATGGTTTTTGTATTTTAATTGTTTGTGTGTTTTTGTGTTTTCTTAATTCTTAAGAGTTTGCAAACAGAAGGGAGTTTGATGGTTTAAGCAATGGCAAAGGGAATTTGAAGCGGAAGAATTTTTCATTGAGGGAGATCAGCCGGCGCGGGAGACCCGCCGGCGCGGAGTTTATTCTCGTAAAGGGCGATCCGTCGGCGTGGGAGAGCCGCCGGCGCGGGATTCATTTGCGCAACAGAGGATCTGCCGGCGCGGGGTTCATTTACGCAAAAGAGATTCCGCCGGCGCTGGAGTCCCGCCGACGTGGGGGAAGTCTGCTATAAAAGCTTTTTCTATCGTGCCCTAATTCATTTTCCCCTCTCTTCACTTTCATCCGCCTCCCTTTTACCTCCATAACTACTTTTCATCGGTTCTTCTACAATCACCATCTTCATTTTCCAATTTTCACCCTTTTCTTCAAATTTCTACCGTAACCTTCCCACAGCCGTTCAATCCTTGCCGCCGCTCACCACCACTTCCCACAGCCGTTCAATTCACGCCGCCGCTCACCACCACTTCCCACAACCGTTCAATTCCCGCCGGCGCGGGAGAGCCGCCGCTCACAACCATTTCTGCCGGCTGTTCCTCAAGCGTTTGCCACCGTCATTTCTAACACCGTGCTCTTCTATTTCGTCCAAGTTCAGCGGCTCCTGTTTCCGCTGCTCATTTCTATTGCTCCAATATTGCAGCACCAATTCCATCACCGCCAACTCATCCCGGATCACTATTGCCGGAGTATTATCTGCCGTGACGTTATCTTTCACGATGCCCAGATGCAAGAACTTACCTCCACCGTCATAAGAGCCATATTCGGAGGATGAATCAATGGATGAATCTGAATTCGAGCAAGACCAACAACACGAGAAACAGGTTAATTATACGGCTCTCTACTCTACTCCGTTTGAAATTTATTCTGATGCTGAGGGAAAGTTAGCTCATCGGTTCAATAGGTCCGAGATTACTAACCCAAGATATATTGATTGGGATTTGTTAAAGGGTCTTAAACTTGATGAACGTGTTTATGATTATTCAAAACATTTGGGTTTAGACAATTTAGCAAATTTTGAGTACATTGGGTATGAGCCGTTGACGTATGAGTTTATGACTTCGATGATATTATCTGAGGATAAGAAAAAGATAATGTTTAGAATGTTTGGAACGGAGTATTCGGCTTCGTTGGCTAAGATGAAACAGGTGTTCGGATTTCCGACAACTGGTGAAAAAGAGCTTCCCCATTCTTTTGATGTAAAGCAGAATTGGCATGCATTAATGGGGTATGACAACTGGAATTCAGCTGGTATGCCTAATGGTTTTATTCAGGATCCTGCGCTTGTTATTGTGCATAATTTCTTGGCTTATCAAGTTTCAGGAAAAGAACAGGCCAATAAAGTGAATAAAAATGAAGTTTATCTGTTGTCGTGTGTTGTCAATAAGGTTCCTGTTTGCATCACTAGTTTCATTTGGAATGCTATGGTTACTATGCAAAAAAGGCCAAAATCTCATGCTTATTTTTGCTCCATTGTTACGGGATTGGCAAAACATTTTAAGTTAGTTCCTGGAACACTTGACCCTATTCAAGGCCAAAAGATCTTGGATCTGTATTATCTTGATTATCGTGAGCTGAGGGGTGGAAATCTCATATCTGATCGCCGTATGATTGTTCCGCATGGTGAGCGCAAAAGTGTCCACGAATACATTCTTAAGGAAATGGCTAAAGGCTAAGCCCCTAGGCCAACTATCCCTGAAGTTGGCCCGTCTACTACTGGAGATGCAAATGAAGAATCCTCCCACTCTGAGCAAGCTCAGCTATTGCTTTCGCCGGCATTTGCTTATCAGCAATTTAGGAATGATCTCCAATCATTCCAGACTCATTTTGATACATCTTTTGGTGAGTTCCGTCAAGAAATGCATGCACGATATGATGCATATGATGCTTCTTTGGGAGACTTTAGGCAAGAGGTTGGCCGCCGTTTGGATGCTCAAGACCAGCAGCTTGTTTCTATGCAAGCGCAATGGGATGCCTGGACCGCCTTTCATCCACCACCACCGCCTGCGCCGGATCAGTAGTGACTTCTCACTACTGTTGTGTTTGTTTTATTGTCTTTCTGTTTGTTTTATTTAAATGTCTAGTTCTTTATTTTTGGTTTTATCGTTTTCTTTTCTGTTTTTAGTTTGTTTTCTGTTGTGCAGGTCTGCGTTTAGTTTTCGGTTTGTCGCTCATGCCGTTGCCGGATGTTGTTTCAGGGAAGTACTCCTTTCCTTTACTTTTACCGAGCTTTGAGGACATAGCTCCATTTAGGTGTGGGGGGGGGGGGGTATTTTAGTAATGGTATGAGTTGTGCAGTGTTTTTGGTATAGTTGTGTTTATAGTTGTGTTATGTGTGTGAGTCTAGCATTTTGATGACCTCGAGTATGACTAAGGATATGTTTGTATGAATTATTTGAGAATGCATGATCTTCCTTGAATCGTGAGAACCTAGTTGATTGGTGTCGATTTAGGTGCAGTGTTTGATAATCATTGTTGTGGGGCATGTCATGAATGAATTTGATTTTCGTGATAATTGTGACCCTTTTGAATAAGTGATGCTTCGTTAGTTGCCTAGATGATAGTCTTCTTGTAAATAAGTAAATAAGAATAAAAATATGAGTAGTGTGGATTCTGCTCCTCTTAGTTGTTGTCTTTTTAAGACATGATTAATGAGCACGGGAAACCACACGAGGAAGCTTCGGATAATCTCCGAAGATTAAACCTCGTGAAAATATCCTAATCTATTCGCAAAAAAAAAATGTGTGAAGTACGAGGTTATAAATAAGGTGAATCTGAGATTCTACTCCTCTCATTTGGAGAAATTCAAATGATGAGTATGGGAAACCACATTAGGAGACTCGGATTGAAATTTCGATGGATAGAACCTAATGATCATGTCTCGTTGATTCATCCTTATATTCCTCGTTATTTAGTAAATGGTTGATATCATGAGGACCTTCTGGTAAAGGCGACCGACAAAGTATAGAATTGAAAGAATGGGTTGCATTTTGATCGAATTGATAGTTCTATTTGACGGGCAACATACGTGGTTGGATTTTATTGCATCAGAATTGGCTTTAGTTGACTTTGGAACTATCGATGAAAAGGAAGTCTTGTGGTGATGATTTGGTGAATATGTTTGTCGATTCATACTACGTGTCTTTGGTTTACTTGAAGACAAGCAAAATGCTAAGTGTGGGGGAGTTGTTTAGTTTATCTTTATGTGTTTTTCGTGTAATTATTTGTGTGCGTTGAGCATGTTTTTATTCGTTTTTTTTTATTACAAGTCATGGTTTATGTGTGGTGTTTGGTGTTGTGGTGTGCGTAGGCACAAAAGTGGCGAAAGAGGCAAGAAACGTTGAAAGAAATGCGGAAAAAGAAGCAAAAAGCGGTGAAGAGGAGGAATATAGGATTTTCCGCCGGAGCGGGAGTGCCGCCGGCGTGGGGTTTACTCTCGCAGAAGGAACTCCGCCGGCGCGGGAACTCTGCCGGCGCGGGAACTCCGCCGGCGCGGGAGTTATTATCGCAGAAGGAACTCCGCTGGCGCGGGAGTCCCGCCGGCGCGGAGTTGACTTGCGCGACAAAGGTTCCGCCGGTGCGGGCGACGGTTAATTTGCATTAGATATACGTTTTGGGCAGTTTTTGGACGGGATTGTCACTCTTTTTTCTAGTTTTTAGTGCAGGAGAAATGGAAAAAACTCAGTAGTATAGATTTTCTTTAATTTCTTGTTGAAACTCATATATATTTCGTTTTAGACTTCGTTTCCGTTGTTCGTTGCTACTTCCGAATACTTTGTAAGATTTCTTCTTCATTTATGCAATGTTTATCTCTAGTTTTCTGTATTTAATTTCCAGCATCATGAACTAATTTTCTTAGTCTAGGATTTGGGTGATCGAATCGAGATAATTATCGGTTTTCATGTGTATATGCTCGTTGATTGAATTGGTTTGTTTTCTATCGAACTTTTAGCCAAAGTTGGATTGTCTTAAGTGATGATTGAGATCGAAGGAAGATTTCATTACTTGATTTAGGTTCAATCAACGTTAGATTTAATCGGAAACGTATAATCTAACTTTACATTACTTTATGTTATTTTCTTAACTAAGAGT
The DNA here is from genome assembly GCA_029490685.1 of Schizonepeta tenuifolia. Classification (NCBI taxonomy): domain Eukaryota; kingdom Viridiplantae; phylum Streptophyta; class Magnoliopsida; order Lamiales; family Lamiaceae; genus Schizonepeta; species Schizonepeta tenuifolia. The sequence goes on along the minus strand of CM055958.1, from coordinate 19,857,537 downwards.
TGATTTATGAATACGAGAGTTAGTATTTCAATTCTAGGTGAAAGTTGATTTTATGAAGTAATCCGTTGCATGTCATAAGATAGTTGATTATATTATCTCGAGGAGACGAAATCCTTGTCCTAGATAGTTTTAATTTGATTAATTTATCTTTATTGGCTTTATTTTTGTTTAGCTTTAGTATCGATAATCAAAATCTATTAGATTAGAATGTGTAGGATGTATTTAATGTTTTGTGAAAAGCATGAATCGATGCCCTGTTAAGCTTTCCTTGAGATTCGACTAGGGTCAGCTTATTCCTCTACGATTGATCTCGTTCTATTGCGAGCAATTCAAAGGTGTTTTGAGTTGATTCAACCACACCATAGACGGAAGGGCCATAAAGATCAAGCTCCTCTTGACGACGTCAAGAAGATTGGAAAACTGGACGAGATGTGCCTTCTTTTTGCTTGCCCTTCCCTTTGGTTTTGGGAGGACAGTCCTCGAGGCGTGGGTGCTTTTCTTTGCTTCGACCCTGATACCTATGCTTAACACAATCAATTAGTTTCCCAACAACTAATTCAAACTCCAAGTATTGAACACACACCAGAACAATCCTTTCATAATCAATCCACACTTAAAACAAAACAACTAGGCACACCATATAATTCACATTCACAAAGCAAGCTCAAAAACAACTGCAAGTCCAACCAGTAGGCAATAAAACATGAATTCATTATTACCAATTCTCCTAAATACATAATCATGCAATTCCAAAATATATGCTAGAAATTGCTTAAAGGGTTGCATTAGTTCAACAAAAACAAGAGATAGCCTTAAGCAATCATGTAACATGCGCAAATCAACAACAATTCACAATGTAGCATGATTAATTGAGCAATTAAGCATAAAACCCCCAAAAATTTCGAACATACAAGCCCTAGAAAAATTACCCAAGCCTAAAAACGAAAATAACACTAATTAACTATAAAAATAAGCAAATTAAACCATAAAAACAAGGAATAAAAGAGAATAATACCTTAAAAATCGAAAATTTGAGGAAGAAAATAGCAAAAACACCTAAACTTGAGATGGGGGGATTGGATGGATGAAAACCAAAATTTCTTGGATAGACTTGTAGATTTGGTGATGGGTATGGAGTGTATGGAAGGAATTGAGGAGATGTGGAAGATTGAAAGAGAAATTTGGAGTGAAAGAGGTAGGGTTTTCGTGTGTTTGTAAGAGAGAAAAGAGAGAATAAGAGAATGAAAAGGAAAAAAGAGGAAGAAAAAGAAGATAAAACCCGCGATCGGCGGTTCGGCGGACGGAATCGGCGGTCCAGACCCGAACCGCCGATCCGACCGCCGAAATGACATTTTAACAGTAGGTGCCACTCCAGTAACTTTCGGAGGGCAAGTCGGCGGTTTGGCAGCCAAAATCGGCGATCCAGCCTTAAACCGCCGACTTAACTGCGGAAATGACAATTGAACACGGCCCCGAATTCCAGAGATTTTCGGAGATCGACCCGTTGGTCTGGACCCCAAAATCGGCGGTCCAGTCCCGAACCGCCGGGTTTAACCGCCGAAATGCAATTTCAACGCAAATTTTTGATTTTTTTTAAGGAGAAATTCAAAAACGAAACGAAAAACAACGACACTAAACACACGGGACGAGCATCTCAACAAAATCTCAACTCAAAAATATTTCAACTAAAACGAATACCACTTAAAACCACAAACAACGGCAAGAAAAACGAGAAGATAAACTCAACTTTCAACAAAAGACAATGACAAATCAAACACTCCTTCAAACTCAACACCACCATGCCAAAACAAGCACATCTTCACAACCAACGATCAAACACACCACCAAAGCAAACGACAAAAGCTCAAAACGAAAACAACAATAAAAGCAAGTAAAAGTGTTGGGGTGCCTCCCAACGAGTGCTTTATTTAACGTCCAAAGCTAGACGATACCTCACTTCTTCAAGGATCATTTAGAAGTGTGACCGTCACATTCCGGTCCGACTCACAATTGATATATGGCTTGAGACGGTGTCCATTGACCACAAAAGTTTCTCCATCAGACTTGAGAAGATGATACGTGCCATTTTCATTGCTCTTGTACACCACATAAGGACCCGTCCACCTCGACTTCAACTTACCCGGAAAGAGACAAAGGCGAGAGTTATAAAGAAGCACCTCATCTCTGGGGGCAAAGTCTTTGGAACAAATAGCTCGGTCGTGAAACTTCTTTGCTCTCGCTTTGTAAATCCGAGAGCTCTCAAAGGCTTCATTCCTCCACTCATCAAGTTCAAGTAACTTCTCGAGCCTTATATCCGGCCTCCTTAAACTCAAGGTTGATTCGTCTTGTGGCTCAATACGCCTTATGCTCAAGCTCAACGAGTAGATGACACGACTTTCCAAAAACAAGTTGAAACGGAGACATACCAATGGGAGTCTTGTATGCGGTGCAATAGGCTCAAAGTACATTATCCAAATTATTAGCCCAATCCTTCCTATGTGCCACCGACTTCTCAAGAATTTGCTTTATCTCCCGATTTGCAAGCTCCGCTTGACCATCCCCTTGAGGATGATAAGGAGTGGTGATCATGTGCTTCACCCCTATTAGGAATTTAAGTAAAGTTTTGATTGATTCCAAAACCAACTGACCCCAACCGACTGGATGTTGCCATAACCTAATGTTCGTAGTTAGGCTCTCTGTTTGAGCAATGTTAAGATTTTATCTTTACAGGTCTCCAGCTGAAGTCGGCAACAAGGCTTTACTCGGATAGAACATCAGTTGTAAGAAATACAACTGAGAGTTCAAGGTTGAAGGTGTAAGAAAGACAACCGAGCGTTCAAGAGATAGAACATCAGATGTGAAAGACAACTGAGCGTTCAAGATACAGAACATCAGTTGCAGGACTCAAACTGATATGATCGACAACATGAAGTTCAAGGCAGCTAAGAGTTCAACTGCTCCTCTTCAGACAAAATGTCAGTTGAAGGTAGCGATCAGATGGAACATCAGCTGAAGACCACTCAGATGAAAACCAAAACTTCTCAACCGACTAAACAAGGTTGAAAGTCAAAGGTTGAAGATTTGAATTTCAAAAAGGAAGTCACATGAAGGTTTGACGTTCTGTCATTACCTCATTTGGCCCAACACAAGGCTGTCTCAAATGGAAAGCAGAAGTTCACAGTTGCCAAATTAGGAAAATCTGCAGAGATGAGAGACAAGCCATCGCTTTCACAGAACAGAGATCAACGGTTCTTCCAACGGCTAGTTGATTCTCTCCGCCTATAAATAGAGGCATTCACTCATTCACCAAGACTTACAGAAGAGATAAGAGAAAACAAGACAAGTGCGAGAGCAGATAGACGAGCGAACATCACTAGTTGAGAGTTCATATCGCAAACGAGCTAAACTGCATTCAATCTCTAAGAACATCACTAGTTGAGGGTTAATAGAGTGTTAGAATTTGTCTTGGTGTTTTTGATCTTAGTTTGAGTCTTCATTTGTTCAAGCTTAGATCTTAGCTCACTCCTTAGTTCGAGCTATTAGTTGGAAACCCACCCCTTCACACATCATCTCAAAAGGATTGTTAGGACCCTACTCTTCCCGAAATTGAGTAGATAGGTTGATAAGTACCCGTAAACTTATCTGTAAGGTTGATAAGTACCCGTAAACTTATCTTAACGGTTGCAAAGCCCGCGTAAGCTTTGTGGTTCCAGTCCTAAAGAAATTGGACTGAGTTGTGTGGACTCACAACTCCCCGTGGACGTAGGAGTTCTCTCCGAACCACGTAAATCTTTGTGTGTTTGTGTTTTCTGTTCAGTTATTTATTGCATATCCAACTGACCAACTAACCAGCACTCAAACTGCATCTTTGCATCTCAACTGACTTGGTTATTGACCGACCTTGCATCCAAGCGTGAGTTATTTTATACGAGTTGTTATTTCCACCACATTCCGCACAGCACTACACTTCCAGCTGAGTATCCTTACTCAGTTGTGATAATTTTCGGGGGTTGCTTTTAAAATTCTTAACTGGTGTATTCCCCTCCCCATACACCAGAACTCGTATCGGGACCATCAAGTGGTATCAGAGCAGTGGTTCAAAAGACTGCTGACTCTGTTTTACGAGGTGTGAATCGAGGTATTTTTCTTCAGTGGTCAACTGAATAGATCTTTTTCATGCTAGTGCATATCTGCTTGCATCTGTTGCCTGTTTGTTGTGTGCAGATGGATGTTAAAGACAAGATTGTCGTCATGTTCTCGGTTGTGAACTATACATCCGGGAAGACTCGGATGAAGAAGATTCTACTGTCCAACCATCATCGAATGCAACAAGTTATTTCATCCGGACCGATCACCATCATGGAAAAAGTTACTCACACTCCTACAAATCCCAATGATGGGGATGCAATTGAGGTGATGGTTGAGAAAAAGCCAGAAGACTTCACTCCTGAGGAAGCGAAAGTGAGCCAGCTGGATATCTGGGCTCAGAGCACCATCATGTCCACAGTTGGACAAGACTATCTTCCATGGATAGAAGAGTGCAACACAGCTAAGGAGATGTGGGATATTTTGGCATCTCTTAGCGAGTGGAGTGATGAAACCAAGGAGAACAAGTTCTCCCATGCTTGTCAAGATTTTGACAACTTCTGTCTAAGAGTTGATGAAACTATTGATCAGCTGGAACTTCAGTTCATGGATATCATCCGAAGGATTCAGTCTATCCGATGAGGGAAATATACTTTGAGAGAAATCAACCTCAAAGTATTACAAGCTCTACCAGCTGAGTGGGACACCTTCACCAACATTCATGAAAGCCGAGCTGATCTTGGAGAAATGGGAACTAACAGGCTGTTCTCAATCCTGAAAGGAAACGAGTACAAGGTGAACCGACGAAGATCAACTCAGTCCTCGGGGCAGACGAGTCGACATGAGGATGTTGGTTCAGCAATAAAGACAGTAGCACTTCGAGCTGATTATTCCAAGCTGCGAACATTAAGGGCAACAAGATCTGCGGACACAGCTTCGAAGGAGCCAAGCAGAGAAGAGCTGCAACAGAGCATAGCCGCCTTGTCAAAGAAGCTAGCTGACATGGATACTCGGTTCGGAAAATACAAACGGTTCTATAAATCCAACCGAACCCGAGATAACTCAAAGCCTGTGACCAACAGTTGCTTTAAATGCGGCAAAGAGGGACACTTTAAAGCTGACTGTCCAGATCTATCGAAGAAAGATAGAGAAACGTTGAGGGCCAAACAAAATGCAAAGAACAAGGCCATGGTTGCAGAAGAAGCAGCTGACGACATGGACATCTTCACCGGCACCGAAGATGAGGACGAGCTGACTTCTACCAACAACGCTATCGGACAGGATCAATGTCTCATGGCATTTGGAACTGACCAGGAGGATGCTGAGGTACACTCTAATCCAGTTAATTTAAATTCCTCCATTGCTACTAACATGTAGGATTCAGTAGATGAAGAGTTGGAACCCTCTTGGGGTGACTTCCTAGAACTCAGTGAGGAATTGCATCAGCAATCGGTTGAGTTTAAGAATCTTAAAGAACAGTTTGCCAGACTTGAAGAATCCTTAACCGAAAAGGACGATCTGATTAAAAGTAAAACCGAAGAGATCGATAATCTCAAAAGTCAACTGTATGAGGCCAACCAGACTAAAGCTCCAACCGATGAGGAGTTGAAGGAGCAGATCAAGGAACAGCATGATCAGTTGAACAAGCAAGAGACACAGATCGATCAGCTGATGAAGAAGTCAGACGCACAAACCGAGCATATAGCTGTTCTCCTCAAGGTTTTGCAAACTGAGAAGGACAACCTGATAAAGCTATATCAATCATCCAAAATCATCGAGAATCTCATCAGTTATCAAAGACAAATGGATGACGTGTCTGGACTCTGTTACGACATGATCAAGGACTCTGGAATTCCACCCGCAACCTTTGTCAAGGCTGTGGATGTCACGGTTGTCAAACCAAATTCAGTTGAGTCTGCAACTCCCCAAATTAATTCGACCTCCACGTCACAGCAAGCGTAACCAGCTAAGGAAACTGCAACTGACAAAGGAAAAGGAGTTGTGGTTGGAGAACTGAAGAATCCATCAGTTGGGACTACAACCGAGGGGGAATGTTCCAAGACTCAGAAGAGGAATCAGAGACGTCGGAGATACACTCAGAACCGACCTTAGAATCGACCTCAGAACTGACCTTAGAAGGGATGGAATCAACCGAACCAACAGGGATTCAACCATCAGAATCAACATCGGTTCCATCATCAGAACAACTAGAAGTTACATCAGAGTCAACCTATGTGGAACAATTCCAACAACTGCGAATATTCATGCCACAACATGAATCAACAACAAGGCATGAACAGCTGTCGCCAACAGTCAGGAAGATGGAATCAGACTCAGCCACACAGATTCTAAACTGGCGTCCGACCTCAAAGGCAAAATCAAATGGGTCTGAAACGGCAACAAAATAGGGGGAATGCCTCTCCTCCTAAAGCTCACAATGGGAGAAATCCATCTCCTCCCAAGAAACAGAACATCAATACTAACAACAAGTCTAAGGATAACTGAGGTGTTGTTATAGTTGATGGAGAAGGAAAGATAATTTGGAATGACAAATCTATCCGAATATACAGGGAAAAGCGACTCACAGTTCAAGGGGGAACTGGTTCTAACCCTCCAGGACCCAACTAAAATTGGGGACTTAAGCGTGTTTCTCTGTGCAGGAGCAGGAGTTTCAGCTGAGGAAGAATAAAGCATCACATACCATGTGGGTGATGGATAGTGGATGCTCGAAACACATGACAAATCTGAGGGATTTGCTTGGAAGTTTCGTGGAGAAGGAAGGACCATTAGTTACCTTTGGTGACAACTCAAAAGGTCACACCAAAGGCTACGGTACCCTTGAAACCAATCTTGTATCTATTTCCAATGTTTCATATGTTGATGGATTGAAGCATAACCTGCTCTCCATCAGCCAATTCTGTGATAATGGTTTCTCTATCAAGTTTGATGCGCAGGGCTGCAGGGTTAAAAATATTGAAACAAAGCAAGTCATATTGTTGGGAAATCGATCCCCAACCGGGAATGTCTACTATGCAGATTGGAACAGTAGTCCTCCTGAAACCTGTCTGTTATCGAAGAGCAGTTCAGATGTGAGCTGGCTGTGGCAGAAAAGGCTCAACCATCTGAATTTCAAGACAATGAACCGACTTGCGAGACAGGAACATGCAAAGGGCATTCTAAACCGAGTGTTTTCAACAACACATATCTGCAGTGCATGTCAGTTGGGAAAGCTCGCTAGATCTTCCTTTCGGTTGAAAACGATTCCCTCAACCGACCGAGTATTGCAGCTGATCCATATGGATCTCTTCGGGCCTGTTACACCAAAGAGCATGAATGGTAACGAGTATACACTTGTTGTTACTGATGATTTCTCCAGGTACACGTGGACCATTTTCATGCGTCACAAAAGTGAAACCCGAGATGAGCTACCCAAGCTGATGGATCGGATATCGAACCAACAAGAGATGAAAATCATTTCTATCCGATCAGATCGTGGAACCGAGTTCCTGAATGAAACCATCATTGAATACTGTGAGAAGCACGGAATCACTCATCAAACATCGGCTGCGCGTACTCCACAACAGAATGGAGTAGCAGAGCGAAGGAACCGAACGCTGAAGGATGCTGCAACATCCATGTTGACGAGCTCAGCTCTGCCAAAGAGATTTTGGGCTGAGGCAATTAACACAGCCTGCTACACCCAGAACCGGTCTCTTCTAACCAAGCGGTTGGGAAAGACTCCATATGAGCTATGGAGACGCAGGAAGCCTGATATTTCATATTTTCGCGTTTTTGGTTCTAAGTGTTATATTCACAACAATGGGAAGACTCAATTGAAAACTTTTGACGCCAAGGATTCGAAAGGCATATTTCTCGAATATGCCGCTCGGATCAAGGCGTATAGAGTTTTCAACAACAGCTCTCGTGTTGTGGAGATAACACCTCATGTTAGTTTTGATGAATCTACTTTTGAGTGCAGGGAACAGGCTAAAGGACAACAAGCTGATCCACATGTTCCACCAGCTCTCACCAGATCGCAGGTTCTAAGGCAGAAGAATCTAGCGGAACCATTGGTATGGGCAACCGAGGATGATGATCCTTGTTCCTCTGAAGATGAATGTGAGGACCCCAGTTCATCTCAAGGGGGAACCCCAGCTGATGTCACTCCAACTGCATCAGCATCCGAAGCCCAACCGAGCCCGGTTCAAAATATTGCCCATGTTGAGGATCCAGACTCTACAGCTGATAAATCACTAGTTCTGAAGATCCCAGCATCTTCCACAGCTCAAGTTATCCCATCAGTTGAAATCCCGGAACAGCCACTGTTGGAAGAAGAAGGAAGATGCAACAAGAGATGGTATGAAGATCATTCCAAGGACAACATCATTGGAGATCCAGCTAAAGGTGTGAGTACTAAAAGCAGAGTTGCAAATCCAGAATCAGCTGAGAAAGATTCCAACACTTACGCCCAATATGCTGAGGAGTTGGTAGTTCTTGAAGAGTTCGAGCAAGCAGGAGATGTTGCCATGATTTCATGTTTCGTAGCTGATGTCCCAGAACCGAAGAATGTTGTGGAAGCTCTCAACTGTGTTCATTGGACAACAGCCATGCAAGAAGAGCTGAATAAATTTCTACGCAACTGTGTATGGGAGTTGGTAGAAAGACCAAATGGTGTCAAAGTCATTAGATTAAAGTGGATTTTCAAGAACAAGAGAGATGCCATTAGATTCATCGTAAGGAACAAGGCAAGGTTGGTAGCTCAGGGATATTGCCAACAAGAAGGAATCGATTTCGAGGACTCCTTCACGCCCGTTGCAAGGTTGGAAGCCATCAGAATTTTTCTAGCCTATGCCGCATTTCACAAATTCAAGGTCTATCAGATGGATGTGAAGTGTGCCTTCCTCAACGGCGATATTAAGGAAGATGTTTATGTTGAACAGCCTCCCGGTTTTGAGACTGGAGATGGAAGAGTGTATAAGTTGAAGAAAGCGATCTATGGATTGAAGCAAACACCCAGGGCTTGGTATGACACTCTATGTGGTTTTCTTCTGAACTCGGGGTTCAAACGAGGGTCAGTTGATAAAACATTGTTCACCATAAAAGTTGGAGAAGATATACTTGTTGTGCAAATCTATGTTGACGACATCATATTCGGTTCCAAGTCGGAGGAGCTGTGCGAGAAATTCGAGATGTCAATGATGGGCGAGATGAATTACTTTCTTGGGCAACAAGTGAAGCAGTCACCAAAAGGAATTTTTATTAATCAGTCCAAATATACAAAGGAGCTCATCGCAAACTTCGGTTTGTAGTCAAGTAAAATCACAAGGATCCCGATGAATACTAACTGGAAGATTGAACCCGGATCTGAGGGAAAACTCGTGGATGCCAGTAAGTATAGAGGGATTATCGGTTCTTTGCTATATCTATCCGCCAGTGGGCCAGACATATCTTACGCGGTTGGAGTGTGTGCTCGGTTCCAAGTTCAGCCGAAGGAAGCACACATGTTGGAAGCAAAGAACATTATTAAGTATCTGAAGGACACTGTTAATTTTGGGTTGTGGTATCCAACCGACGACAATATCCAACTGTCCGGATACTCAGATGCGGATCTAGCCAGAGATTGGTTGGACAGGAAGTCCACATCTGGACACTGTCAGTTCATGGGAAGCAAGCTAGTTTCATGGTTCTCCAAGAAACAAGCATGTGTTGCCACTTCTACAACCGAGTTAGAGTATATGACTGCCGGTAGTTGTTGCATGCAAGTGTTGTGGCTCAAGCAACAGCTGAGAGATTTTACGAAGTCGCAACTGGACAGGTTCCCATTCAATGTGATAGCTCAAGTGCCATTGCTATCTCTTTGAATCCTGTTCACCATTCTCGGACAAAGCACATCGACATCCGACATCATTTTATCCGAGATCATATTGAGAAGAAGGATATATCTATGGAGAAGATTCCAACTGAGATTCAGAGAGCCGATATCTTCACCAAACCTCTAGCAGAAGCTCGGTTCAAGATGTTGTGTGATCTCCTTGGATTGTTGGATCCATCAGATGAGGAACCAGCTGAGGTGAAGAGATAGATATCCATCTGAGGGAGAAGCTCAGATGAAGGGAGAATCTCAGATGCGGATCGCCAACCGAAGACATCAGACATCAGCTGAACAGACGAACTCGAGTCAACTGATGGTATGCTGCAACATTGGAACACAGCTGATTCTGACATCAGCTGGGAGGAACACAGCTGATTCCGACATCAGCTGGCAGGTAACATTTATGGCTGAAGGTGTATATGTCTTAAATGAGAATGTTTGAAATAAATTCAAACATTCCTGAGCATGTCAGTTAGACTAAAATAGCCATCATAACGCATTTAATGTAAAGTAGGGCTGAACATCAATAGCCTACTTTATAGTGCGACTGGACTGACATTAGACAGTTCACCTTCTCAAAGCTAGTAACCTATAAAAGGCGGAAAATCAGGAAGTGATCTCTTACCTTCTACATTTGTGTTTATTTGCAGTAACTGTTCATTTTCGTCTCCAATTTGTCTCACCATTTTCTGCAAGTTTTTCTCTCTATATATATAATCCTCACTGCATTACTAAATGACACCTAAAGCTTCACAAGGAAGGAAGATGGCTTCTTCAGGACCTTCTCTTGTCCCGTCGTCGTACGACGAGTCCTTTGATATGCTGCTCTCCAAGATTCATTTTGAGCAGATTCTGTTGGACGAAGCACTGGACTTGTTGGTGTTGTCTCCCCTCGCCGATATACTCAGGAAGAACGACCTTCTGGACTGGGCGACACTCTTCCCCACCCACCTTCTCAGGCGACAGGTCGGAGAATTCTACCTAAACCTGCAATCTCCAATCGACAGCAGAGATGGCCTGGTTACAGAAATCTCTTGTCGTCAAAGCGACGTTCCGGCCAGAACAATTTGCCGTGTCACCATCCTCATTCCAGTTTCCGATCTGCTACGCTCCATCATCCCACCGAACCTGACCGCCACAGACACTGTTGAGAACATCACCGATGCGAAAGCCGATCAATTTCTAGAGAGTGCTCTCATCACCCCAGAAAAATTGAGGAGTAATATGCAGCGAACGAAGTTGAAGCCAGAGCATCGACTTCTGTTCGATGTTGTATCCAAAGTCATCTTCGGATACAGTGGTGCTTTTGGAGACATCAGCCGACCGAAGCTCAAGCAGCTGATTGCTTTGGAGCATAAGCACAAACATGACATCAACTGGTTTAGTTATTTTGAACACCAGTTGACACTGGAGAGGCAGAAGATCTCTGAAACCACAACCGACTCTGGAGAGAAGTTGTTGAGTGTCAAGGGAACTCTCAACTTCGGAGCTAAAATTTCTGCCCTGATCCTTCTCGCCACGAAGGATCAGAACATGGTCTGGGAAGACTGTGAAGAGACCCCAGTCAAGAGACAGATGCTCTTCCCAACCGCCAAGAAGGCTCAGGATGTGATCAGGAGTGTTTACACTCCCAAGGATAAAAGAGAAGCTGTGAAGTCAGCTGAAGAAAAAGATACAGCTGAGGAGCTGCCTCCAGCTGCCGGCCGCCCATCAAAATTGACAACTGCACGCCGACACAGAGCTGAGTCGGAGAAGGAGAAAGAGGAAGAACCAGCTAAGAAGAAGTTGAGGCTTCGCCTCAAGAAGTTAGTTGCCAAACCAGCTGAGGAGGTACCAGCTGAGGAGACACCAGCTGAGGAAACACCAGCTGAGGAGCCATCTGAGTCGAGTCACTCAGTTGACGCGGCTGCCTTCGAGGTTGTTCCTCACAGAGACGTGATGGAAGGGATGGAAACTGAAGCAGCTGATGAGCCGACGATCTCCTCGGATGCATCTTCTTCATCTGAGGAAACCGAATATATTCCAACCTCCCCTACGGCAGGAGCTGATGCCGTACAGCCCGAACAGGTTATCCCACCCGACACACAGTCAGAAATTTCGAGCTCTCCGAGCTGATGCCGTACAGCCCGAACAGGTTATCCCACTCTTTTGGCCAATGTTGAGGAACCTCTTGATACCAACATCCCCCCACAATCAAAAATTCCGAGCTCCCTGCTCGATGACAACGTTGAGACCAGTTCTTTGGCCAACGTTGAAGAAACTCTTGAACCAATTCCTTACGAAAATCTATCTCCCTCCCCCATCGACGAAGAAGCCGACCGTCGAGCTGTCGCGTTGGAGCATGAAGGCAAATTGGCCTACTGCTTCCAAAAGCTGATCGGGATGTTCCCTGAAGCACGCGATATGCCTACTTTTTCCACGCTTGGAACTGAGCTACTGTATCAGTTCAACATCATCTTCAGTCACTGGTATGTGAAGGAAGATACCATCAGGATACACAGCTGGAACCAGCTGAAGGCAGATGAATCGCGAATAAGGGATTACTTCAACTACACCAACCTTGAGGTTGCCTACAACAACAAGGTTGCACTGCTGACGCGTCGTCTGGACATCAGCAAGGCTGAAGGAAGAGACACTAGGGAGTCAGCCGAACAAGACTGTGTCAAATTCCTTGATAACATGCTAATCAAGTCGGCTGAGTTCATTGATGACCTGGACGCAGCCGCCGCCGCAGCAAAGGAAGAAGAAAAGGAGCTTCAACAGTACCTGGCCAACCGCCAAGCCATGGTCACTGTTGAACAGCCATCACCCATTGAACAACCCGCTCCAGCTGATCAGCCAGCACCCTCGACAGATGAAATATGCGAGCTAATCGCTGAGAGGGTTAATCAGCTAAGAAAGGACATGCTTGCCAACTTCCAGCTCAATCAAGATGAACAGCTGAGGTTGATGGAAGCTCAGGATGAGAAGCACAGGCAGTTGCAGGAAGAACATGTTGCAATGAAGATGAAGCTGGAAGAATTCTCAACATCCACCAGCCAAGACATCAATGCACTGAAGACAACCGTTCTGGGCATCAAATCCGAACTGAACGTCTTCAAATCCATTTCAGACTCCAACCTAGCCAAATCTCAAAAAACTCAAGATGAAGAATGGGACTCACGGTTCGAATCCAGATGGGCTGAGTTCGTCGCTTTCCAAACTGAGGTAAATGAAACCTTCGCTGGACTGAAGAAAGCCGAGCAAGAGCGCCGTGAAAATGAAATGGCAAAGAAGGTTGAAGTGGAATGCGCTGTTGATGAACTCTTCAACCGAGTCCAACTAGCTGAATAGAAGCTCACTTCTCTGGATGGCTCAGTTGCAAGCCTGGAAAAGAATCTCAGCTGAAGAAATCTCAGCCGAAGAAGACTCCGAAGAAAAAGTCCGCTCCAAAGCCAACCGACAAAGAACAACAATAGCTGAAATCTACTGTTGTCGGTGGAGATGAAATGGCAAAGGACATGGAGCTTGCCAAGGAGTATGGAGTTTCCTACAACTCTATAGCCGAGATTGCAGCCGAGCTTGATGCTGAACTGGACGATATCACAACCGAAGAGTGTATTGCTGCTGCCAAGGCTATGGATGTTCCGGAGAAAGACTACATGAATCCAGATTGGATAAAGAAGTTTGCTGGCGACCAAGCTACAAGAGTCAACAAGTTTGAAGAAGAGCTTACCAAGATTACAAATAACCTTGATAGAAATGTTGCCTCCCGCAGCTGACGACGAATTGAAAAATATCAGGTTAAGGCTGAAGCACGGTTGAAGCAGCAGAGACTGCCTGGAAAGATCAAGCTTCAAAGTCGCTTCAAACATGTGGACAAATAGATGCCAGCTGAATGGAATGAAGATTGGGAAGCATTTAAGCAGGAGTTTGTGAATGATTTCTATTATAGGAAGGTGTACTCAATTGAAGATCCAAAAATAGCCTTCAAGGAAGCCCTGACTGAGCTACATTCTGGGGATCCGGGCATGTTCAGCCAGTTCAGGCGAGCAATGATTGATGCGAAACTGGATATGAACACTGTCCCCGTCCCTCAGAAAGTCACATACCTTCTTCCATTCCTCCCAGACTCAAGAAATCCCAACCGGACGAAAATAGCAGCTGAAGCAAGACGAGTTTGCCAAGAACACGGAGTTGACATATCGAAGGAGTCAGATGCGAAAAGAGAAATTTTTGTTAGAATTTTCAGCAAGTATTGGCTAAAGTATTAGCTAAGTTCAAGTTTTTGAGCAACTAATGTATTTTTTATTTTTGTGCATTTTGTTGTAACCATCAGTTGCAATGAAAACTTTCACCAGTTATACGATTCACCTTGACGTACAATCTCTAGTTGTTCAAGCTCTGAATCGCAAAGTTATTTCAATACCATGTTATAATTGTGCTAACCCTTTGATGTTTTAATCTTATAGACTGTCTAGAATTTCAGCTGAGATTTTAGATAGGTCAGTAGGGTTTAGATCAGTAGAGTTTTGGCATCATCAAAAAGGGGGAAATTGTTGGGAATTTAAGTAAAGTTTTGATTGATTCCAAAACCAACTGACCCCAACCGAGTAGATGTTGCCATAACCTAATGTTAGTAGTTAGGCTTGTTGTTTGAGCAATGTTGAGATTTTATCTTTACAAGTCTCCAGCTGAAGTCGGCAACAAGGCTTTACTCGGATAGAACATCAGTTGTAAGAAATACAACTGAGAGTTCAAGGTTGAAGGTGTAAGAAAGACAACTGAGCGTTCAAGAGATAGAACATCAGATGTGAAAGACAACTGAGCGTTCAAGATACAGAACATCAGTTACAGGACTCGAACTGATAAGATCGACAACATGAAGTTCAAGGCAGCTGAGAGTTCAACTGCTCCTCTTTAGACAGAATGTCAGTTGAAGGTAGCGATCAGATGGAACATCAGCTGAAGACCACTCAGATGAAGACCAAAACTTCTCAATCGACCAAACAAGGTTGAAAGTCAACGGTTGAAGATTTGAATTTCAAAAAGGAAGTCACGTGAAGATTTGACGTTCTGTCATTACCTCATTTGGCCCAACACAAGGTTGTCTCAGATGGAAAACAGAAGTTCACAGTTGCCAAATCAGGAAAATCTGCAGAGATGAGAGACAAGTCATCGCTTTCACAGAACAGAGATCAACGGTTCTTCCAACGGCTAGTTGATTCTATCCGCCTATAAATAGAGGCATTCACTCATTCACCAAGACTTACAGAAAAGATAAGAGAAAACAAGACAAGTGCGAGAGCAGATAGACGAACGAACATCACCAGTTGAGAGTTCATATCGCAAACGAGCTAAACTGCATTCAATCCCTAAGAACATCACTAGTTGAGGGTTCATAGAGTGTTAGAATTTATCTTGGTGTTTTTAATCTTAGTTTGAGTCTTCATTTGTTCAAGCTTAGATCTTAGCTCACTCTTTAGTTCGAGCTATTAGTTGGAAACCCACCCCTTCACACATCCTCTCAAAAGGATTGTTAGGACCCTACTCTTTCCGAAATTGAGTAGATAGGTTGATAAGTACCCGTAAACTTATCTGTAAGGTTGATAAGTACCCGTAAACTTATCTTAACGGTTGCAAAGCCCGCGTAAGCTTTGTGGTTCCAGTCCTAAAGAAATTGGACTGAGTTGTGTGAACTCACAACTCCCCATGGACGTAGGAGTTCTCTCCGAACCACGTAAATCTTTGTGTGTTTGTGTTTTCTGTTCAGTTATTTATTGCATATCCAACTGACCAACTAACCAGCACTCAAACTGCATCTTTGCATCTCAACTGACTTGGTTATTGACCGACCTTGCATCCAAGCGTGAGTTATTTTATACGAGTTGTTATTTCCACCACATTCCGCACAGCACTACACTTCCAGCTGAGTATCCTTACTCAGTTGTGATTCCAGCTGAGTCGTATTACTCAGTTGTGATAATTTTCGGGGGTTACTTTTAAAATTCTTAACTGGTGTATTCCTCCCCCCATACACCAGAACTCGTATCGGGACCATCAACCCCATATCGAGAAAGTAGACTTCCCAACTACTTGTTGTTGAAATGGGATCCTCCATCACTAATCAAAGCTCTTGGGGCGCCAAAACGAGTGAGGATGTTCTTTTGCAAAAACTTAAGCACCGCTTTTAAAGGATATAAGTGTACCCTTGAGATTTAGGAAAGGGTCCCATGAAGTCAATACCCCACACATCAAACAATTCTACCTCCACCATAATATTTTGTGGCATCTCGTCTCTTTTAGAAATGTTTCCCATTCTTTGACACCTATCACAAGATTTCACAAAAGCAATGCAATCCTTGAAGATAGTTGGCCAATAAAACCCAGAATGGAAAACCTTGATAGCGGTCCGATGGACACCGAAATGACCTCCACTTGGAGGGCTATGACATTCCTCCATGATTCGCACCCAATCCGTTTGCTTCACACACTTCCGAATGATGCTATCGGCACATCGACAATAAAGATTAGGGTCCTCCCAATAGTAAAACTTCACATCATGTAAGAATTTCTTCTTTTGATAAAGGGTAAGATCACCCGACACTTCACCAATGACTAGATAATTCACATAGTCCGCAAACCAAGAAGTATAATCCACCAACTTCAAAATTTGTTCATCGGGAAAGCACTCACTAATACGTACCCGAGAATCTTCTCCTTCAACCGGATGCTCAAGACGGGATAGGTGATCGGCAACGACATTTTCACATCCCTTTCTATCTCGGATTTTCATGTCGAATTCTTGGAGAAATAAAATCCAACGAATCTAACGGGGTTTTTCATCCTTCTTGGCAAAAAGGTAGCGGATTGCGGCGTGGTCCGTATAAACAATAGAATGCGTCCCAACTAGATATGGACGGAATTTGTCGAAGGCATACACCACGGCGAGTAATTCCTTTTCAGTGGTGGTATAGTTCAATTGAGCCGAATCCAATGTCTTGCTAGCATAATAGATCACTCGGAAGAGCTTATCTCGTTTTTGATCCAACACGGCCCCAACGGCCCAATCGATAGCGTCACACATCAATACAAATGGCTCCGTCCAATATGGAGTAATCAACACGGGAGTAGACACGAGTGCCTTCTTCAACTTCTCAAATGAATCAAGGCAAACACTAGAAAACTCAAACCTTGAATCCTTCTCCAATAGTGAGCAAAGAGGCTTGGAGATTTTTGAAAAGTCTTTAATGAACCGTCTATAGAACCCCGCATGCGCAAGAAAACTTCGGATAGACTTCACATTCGTCGGTGGAGGTAACTTCTCAATTGCCACTATTTTGGCTCTATCCACTTCTAATCCATCTTTACACTCCTTATGCCCCAAAACAATGCCCTCTCTTACCATAAAATGACATTTCTCTCAATTAAGACATAAAGAAGTTTCCTCTCATCTTTGCAAAACTTGAGAAAGATTCTCCAAACAATTATCAAAGGAAGAACCAAAGACAGAAAAATCATCCATAAATACCTCCATAATCTTCTCGATGAGTCCATGAAATATCGCCATCATGCATCTTTAGAAAGTGGTCGGCGCATTGCAAAGACCAAACGACATCCGTCGACAAGCAAATATTCCATAAGGATAAGTGAAAAGCCGTCTTGTGTTGATCTTCCGGAGCTATGGCAATTTGGTTGTAGCCGGAATACCCATCCAAGAAGTAATAGTACTCATAACCGGCTAGCCTATCAAGCATTTGATCGATGAAAGGAAGAGGAAAATGATCCTTTCTTGTGGCCGCATTCAACGCTCTATAGTCGATGCACGCTCTCCAACCCATTTGCAAACGAGTGGCTATTTGTTCACCCCCCCTCGTCTTCTACAACGGTGATCCCTCCTTTCTTGGCAACTACTTGAGTCGGGCTAACCCACTCGTTATCGGAAATGACATAGATAATTCCGGCATCAAATAACTTCAAGACATCTTTTCTCACAACGTCTTGCATAACCGGATTCAAACGATATTGAGGTTGGACCTTCAACTTTGCATCATCCTCCAATAAGATCCGATGCATACAAATAGAAGGGCTAATTCCCCTAATATCAGAAATAGACCATCCCATGGATGACTTATACTTCCTCAATACCCTCAATAACCTATCCAACTCTTCATCATTAAGAAATGAAGAGACAATGACCGGAAAAGTTTCATCCTTACCCAAAACTGCATACTTGAGGTGATCGGGTAGAGGCTTTAACTCCAAAGTCGAAGAAGAATTCGGCTTGGGCGCTCCTTCCGACACTCCTCCCTCAATAGGTGTATAGAGATCTAGATATCCCAAATCTTCCAAAGGAATGCCTTAATTCGCATCCATATAAGCAATAGATTCCAACAATTCATCATAAGCTTCATCCAATTTCGAATAAGAGTGTAAAGAGTCCACAATACAATGCTCCAAAGAATCTTGAGAATAAAATGAATAAGAGTCAATAAGATTACACTCTTCAAACTCCAATTCTCGTGGCTTCTTCATGGCTTCATAGATCGAGATAGTCATCTTCTCATCATTGTAACGGAAGGTCAACTCACCATCTTGAACATCGATCAATGCCCTTCCGGTTGCCAAGAACTGCCGGCCAAGGAGAAGTGGAGTATTGTCGTCTTCGGGCATGTCAAGGACTACAAAATCCGCAGGAAATATGAACTCCTCCACCTTAATAAGCACGTCTTCGACAATTTCTCTAGGATAAGAAATAGATCGATCGGCCATTTGTAAGGCAATAGTCGTAGGCTTCAATTCTCCAATCTCCAACCTCTTAAATATTGAAAGGGGCATGAGATTAATACTAGCACCCAAATCACACAATACTCTCCCAAAAGTTTGGCCTCCAATAACACAAGTAATCACAAATCTCCCGGGGTCCTTTTGCTTTAAAGGCACTCTTCTGACAAGTTGATGGTCCCAAATCTCCCAAGTTTCATCTTCCTTGACACGGCCTCCTTTAAGAATTTTGCATAGCCCGTCATGTCTCTCAAAGCATCAAGCAATGGTATATTGATTTCCACCTTCTTAAACATTTCAATGAACTTGGCAAGCTTTTCGTCACCTTTTGCTTTGGCAAGCCTTTGAGGATAAGGAGCTTTGGCCACCATATCTTTACTTGGCAAAGAAGAAGAAGGAATGGAAGGAACAACTTTAGAAGGTACCTTCTTTGGAACTTGAGGCTTCTCCAATTGAGGACAGGACTCCTCCACTTCCGACTCTTCATTAACCACTTCATCTTGATTTTCCAACTCCGGGTAGTTCTTATAGGTAGTTCCACTCCTCAAATGAATGGCATGGCATTGGTTCTTCGGATTCACCTCTGTATTACTTGGAAACTGCCCCGGCTTATGTTGAGAAGCCGTTTGATTAGCCATTTGGCTCACTTGCCCTTCCCACATCTTGAGTTGCTTAGACATAGTTGAGACGGTCCCTTCCAAACTTGTAACATTTTGCCCGGTTGCTTCCATAAAAGCATTTTGGTTTTGGAAAAGTTGTTGCATCATTTCTTCGATGATCGGCATAGGCTTTTTCGGCTCATTGATCATCCCTTGAGACACCGAGAATCCGGGTGGTGGAATGATAGCATTGTTCGGGTTATGATGCAATCCAAGATTGAAGATCTGAAGATTTTGTTTATTTTATTTTAATTTTTGTTTTTTATTATTGTAGGCAAAAAATAAGGCTTTATTTTAGTTATTTTTGGTAGTTTTATATTTTATTAGGTTAAGGATTTGTTTCCTTATTAGTTTAGTATTTGTTTCCTTATTGTTCAAGGATTTGTTTCCTTATTAGATTAGGATTATGTTTCCTTTTATTCAAGGAATTATTTCCTTATTAGAATAAGACTTTATTGTATCCCACCCCTATAAATAAGTCTAGTAGGGCATGGATTAAATAACGATTTGATGAATAATATTTTGTGAGTTTATCTCCTTCAGTTCATTCACCGAACTAGCGGATTGGTAGCATGCCACCGTGATGTTCTTATCGACGTATCGGCGAGTCAACCATCCCTCGTTCGTATGTTATTCATCGTCCCCGAGTTGCTGTGTCGTCCTATTGTTAGGTTTTTGGGATTATTCGCCTAATTCACTTGTGAGAAATAGATACAGAGGTTTTGGGATATTCCATCTTATCCATCATTCATCGTCCCCAAGTTGCTGTGTCGTCCTATCGTTGGGTTTTAGGGATTTATTCGCCTAATTCACTTGTGAGAAATAGATACAGAGGTTTTGGGATACTCCATCTTTATCCGATTCGGTTCAGATTTGATCCTGGGGTGTATACTATTCACGTCGGCGTCTGCAACTCCGACGAGGATCGTATCATTTGGTATCAGAGCCTGATCTGAACCTCTATCTTTTATTTGATTTTGTCTTAGAAAAAAAAAAGGAAAAAAAAGGAAAAAATAGAAAAGAGAAAGAAAAAAAATATTGTTCTTTTGATGCAGGATTGAAACTTTGGATTTGAGGACAAATCTCTTTCAAGAGGAGGGTAATGATACAATCCAAGATTGAAGATCTGAAAATTTTATTTATTTTAATTAATTTTCATTTTTATTTATTATAGGCCAAAAATAAGGCTTTATTTTAGTTATTTTGGTAGTTTTATATTTTATTAGGTTAAGGATTTGTTTCCTTATTCTTCAATGATTTGTTTCCTTATTAGTTTAGTATTTGTTTCCTTATTGTTCAAGGATTTGTTTCCTTACTAGATTAGGACTCTATTATATTCCACCCCTATAAATAGCTCTAGTAGGGCATGGATTAAATAACGATTTGATGAATAATATTTTATGATTTTATCTCCTTCAATTCGTTCACCAAACTAGCGGATTGACGGCATGCCACCGTGATGTTCTTATCGACGTATCGGCGAGTCAATCATCCCTCGTTGTATGTCATTCATCGTCCCCGAGTTGTTGTATCGTCCTATCGTTGGGTTTTAGGGATTCAATCGCCTAATTCACTTGTGAGAAACAGATACAGAGGTTTTGGGATATTCCATCTTATCCATCATTCATCGTCCCCGAGTTGCTGTGTCGTCCTATCGTTGGGTTTTAGGGATTTATTCGCCTAATTCACTTGTGAGAAACAGATACAGAGGTTTTGGGATACTCCATCTTTATCCGGTTTGGTTCAGATTCGGTCTTGGGTGTATACTATTCACGTCGGCGTCTGCAACTCCGACGAGGATCGTATCAGGTTAGCATATGACAAATTTGGATTCCTATAATTAGGATTATAGGCTTGATTCCCCTGAGGATAACTCGAACGGTTGTAGTTACTATACCCTCTTTGATTGACATAGTTGGCATCCTCGAATTGTGAATACTCTTCACTTCCTTGTGGCATTGGTTGGGCCACCATCTTTACATCCAACTTCCCTTTCCTTTCGGCCTCGTAGTCCCTCTTGAGCATGGTGAATTGCTCAAGAAGATCATCATACTTCTCATCCGAAATGGAGGCAACTTTCTTTGACGAACTTCTCTCTTGAGGCTAATGGCAACTATTGGTCGCCATTTCTTCCAATATTCGCACCGCTTCTTCATATAGACGGTTGGTCAAACCACCTCCGGCGGTGGCATTCACAACTTCTCTTGTATGGCTAGTGAGCCCTCGATAGAAGTTCAATATTTGTTGCTCCTTTGAAAAGCCATGTTGAGGGCATCTCCTTGTACCTCTCTCATGCCTCATATATAGATTCATCTCCGGATTGGGAGAAATGAGAAATGTCCGAGATCAACTTTTGTGCACGAGATGGAGGAAAATACTTGGCTAGAAATAGCCGGCAAAGTTGCTCTCATGTAGTAATCTCCGAGCGGTCTATGGTCTTGTACCAAGCTTTGGCTCTATCCCGCAAAGAAAATCCAAATAACCTCAATCTAATGGCATCATTCGAGACCCCTTGAATTTTGATAGTCTCACACACATTCAAGAAAGCACTCAAATGTGCGTTGGCATCTTCATTAAAACCTCCTCCAAACAACTCCGCTTGCACCATATTAATCAACCCCGTCTTTAGCTCAAAGTTGTTGGCGTTGCACCGATTGCCCCAACCTCCATCTTGGAACATACTAACTTGAGGCTCAAACATTTGGTTGATCGGAGGCGGAGGTGCTCTTTCTCTTTGAGCTTGTTGCTCATTCATTTGACGGCGGAGCTCTTGCATTTGGCGCTCCAAGTTGGCCATATTATTAGGCCCTTAACGCTCCATTGCTCTCCTTCTACGTTCCCGGCTAGCTCGTTTATGTGTGATTTCGATCTCCAAGTCCAAGGGTATAATTTCTCCTCCCTTTTTCCTTGTGATCATACACCAATTCACCTACACAAACCCACTAAGAACACACTTAGATTCAAACTACACAAATAAGTAAAGAATGCTTGAACTAGTACTCTCAATGCAAAGATCATTAACACTATAAACTCTAAATAGTCCCCGGCAACGGCGCCAAAAAGTGATCGCTAATTTTCTACCAAGCAATTATACCGCAATTTAGCTGGCAATTGTAGTATAAAATAACGAGTATCGTATCCTCGAGGACTATTGACCGAATTTACGTTGAAAATGAAATTTATGCATCTTCCTACTATTCGAGCTTTGCAAACAACATGCTTGAAGGCAACACAATTTACGAAATAAGAAACACAAAAGCAAAGATCAAACAAGAAGCAATAGATATAGAAACGAATTAAGGAAACGATATAAAAAGGGTTGACTCTAGGAATCTTGCTCAACTCAAAATGATGGGGACCAAAGCTATTGATTCATTAAACCATTTTAATCTAAATCTAGTGAAGGAATCACAAGAATAAGCACGCTCTCTCTCTCTCGAGAAGAGAGCACTCGTTGATCAATTTTTCGTCTCTCTCGATTAAGACTCAAAACGGAACATTAACTCCCAAAAGCACTCAAGATTCATAAACTTCTTTGATTAGATTAACTTCCGCTAGGACCCTTAACCAATCAAATCAAGCAAACTTGAATTAAATGATCATAAAAACCGGCTAAGAATTTTCAAAAACACTTAGCATGCCAAAATAGAGGCCACCTATTTCAACATAAAAACAAGCACCAAGTTGCAAGAACTAAGAATTTAGAAGGCATAATAATATCAATAAAGGAAATCCACCATCAAAATGAGCATCACAAGTTCCCTAGAATCAACTAAGAAATTTCGCTAGACATGAATAGAATTAACACAAAACAAAGGAGAAATGATTGCATAGATGAAAAACTAAGAACCCAATATTGAAATTTTCACCGAGTCTTCAATCCAAACCTCAATTCACTACTAAAACCATAAAAATGTTTAGAACCCTAATTTGGAAGCTTTTTGAACAAGAAAATAAGCTACGGAAGGTGTTCCTTCGTTTTGGGCTGACAATGGATATATATAGGAGGGAAAAAGTGCTAAATGGGATCAAAATCGCGTTAGGGGCAAAATTGTCCAAAAATTGGACAATACAGTAAAAATCGGCGGTTCAAGTACCAAAGTCGGCGGTCCAGGCCCGAAAATCAGCGGTTCAAGCCCGAACCGCCGAGTGGACCGCCGATTTGCATTTTCTTCTCAGCTTTCATTCTAGAGACTTCCGGTGGTTTGGCCGGCAGTACACCTCTGAACCGCCGGTTTTTGAAGCCAAACCGCCGAAAATAAATTCTGGAGCTCCGGTTCTTCATTTCTTCCCCTCTTCGCTCAGTTTCTCACTTTTCCGTCCCGTTTCTTCATCTTCGTTCCTCGACAACCCTTCCATTCCGACTTAGCACCCCGTGCTTAACCTACACACATGCACAAACTCCACCAAAACGTGAAAACGACCCAATATAATGAAAACCATCTAAAACAAGTCACGAATGACGGAAAAATAAGACAATTAGTGCTATGAAAATGTGTTTAGTTGCTATAAAATGGATGTTTATCAATACCACAAAGAAGAAAAACCAAAAGAATTGATTGTCATGCTAGAATTATTGCACGTAAAGAGAACAGTGGTTTTTGGGTTGTCAGTGTAGCGGATCCTATGCACAATCATGAATTGGATCCCGATATGTAGAAGTTCATGACTGGACATCAAGAGATCACATTTTGATAGAAGAGATAAATTGAGAATGTTGATATGAGTGGTGTTCTGGTCTGCAAATTAAAATGTTCGATGGCTACAAGTTCAAGTCGGTGGCCATGGAAATTTAGGTTGCTCAGAGAGAGATTGTCGAATTACATCGACCAAATGAGAAGATTGAGGCTTGGTGATGGAGATGCAACTGCAATCCATAAACTTTTCCTATGATTGCATCAAAAAGATTGAAACTTTTTTCACTTGATGGTTATTGCTGACGATTCCACGCTTCGCAACGTCATGTGGATTCATCCACGGAGTAAAGCTGCTTATGAAGAATTTCATGATTTCATTAGCTTTGACACAACATATCTTGTGAACCTATACCATATGCCATTCGCAACTATGGTTGGTATCAATCAACATCATCAGAGTATCCTATTAGGCCGTGCTCTTTTAACAAACGAGCGGTCTGAATCTTTCGCATAGTTTTTTAGTAATTGGCTGGAAGCTATGGGAGGGGTGTCGCCTACAGCAATCCTAACGGATCAATGTCACAACATCAAGAAGACATTGAGAGAGTTATGCCTAATACCATCCACCGCTTTTGTATATGACATATTTTGTACAAGTTGCACGATAAGTTCAAAGGGATGGAACGATATAAATTGATGGCAACAGATTTCAAAAACATTATATATGATAGCCTAAGCGTTGCTGGATTCAAAAGGAGGTGGGCCCGAATCTTAGATGAATATGGGTTGGAAAAGAACAACTGGCTCGTGGACCTCTATGCTGTGAGAGAAAGTTGGGTGCTAATAAATTTAAATCACTTGTTTTGGGTTGGATGTGTTCAACGCAAAGGAGTGAATCCATGCATGCATTTTTTGATAGCTACATCAACTCAATGAGCACATTGAAGACGTTTGTTAAGCAATACGAGATTGTTATAGCAAACAAAACACATAAAGAGTTGGAGGCCGACTACAATTGAAAGCGTACCTACATGAAATGACGAACCAAATGTGCATGGGAGGAGCAATTAGCTCCTGTGTACACAACTAATGTGTTCGAGTTATTGCAAAAGGAAATGGACAAGATGTTTTGGAATTTGACTGGGGTTGATAGATCCATTTTAGACGTGCTGAATGGGATCGAGAGGTAAGTACGATGTTTAATTGCTAATTATGAATTGAATACATTCTATTTATACTATTTAATTTGTTGAAGTCAATTTTTAAAAGTAGACGTTATTTAGATGATTTAGATCAATGCAATATTGGAAAACTAGCTGGAAAATTGGAATTCAAATTGAGACTTTAATTTTGTTATTACATAATTAAACGTTTTTTGAGGTGTAAATGACTCAGAAATTGGAATAATATTTTGAATTGTTGAAATTCGATAAAAATGATACTTCTACCCTTATTTAGTATTCTGAAGTGGAGAAATCTATGCATGGATAGTTGATAGTTTATATGTGAGAGAAATAGTTGAACTGACAGTGAAGAAATGTGTTGGTTGCCATTACCATGCGAAGTGTATGTATATGCTTATGTAAAGTGAAGAATGTGAGTATGCAGTCAATTTTCTTAATAGGATTAATTTGAACTGTTATAGATGAATTGTTTTTTATGAAAATAATTATTTTGCTTAACTTTTAATGTTACTGTCTTCATGATTTTAATACTGAATTGGCTCTCATGTATGAAATAACAAATTTAGAATCATAAACAATTGGTAACACAAGGAGTATGTATACCGAATTGAGTATCACACGAATGGTGGTTATTTCCAATGTGGTTGCCAAAAGTATGAGAGTAGGACCATTTTTTGCTGCCATATTTTGAAAATTTTCGTGTTCAAGGGAATTGGATTTGCGAATGAAATATAAGTATTGAGAAGGTAGAGAAAGGATGTCTATCGACCCCATTCAAAACTATTCTTTACTGGAGCATATTCACACTTAACAAAAGATTATATGTTGTACAAAGAGTTTGAGAAGTGCAATGAAATTGCGTACTACAAATCGGCGAGGATGGAGTTGATGAACAAAAGGCTTGATGAATTAGCGAATGAGCTTTATGAATTAGAGATTCTGTCAAATGATCATGGTAGTTAATCTAACAGAATCCCAACCGACCACACATTTTCATGTTTTGGATTCGCATATTACACAACACAAGGTAAGACCAAGATTAAATTGTTTTAAGAGTACATTCAAGAAGAAGCGAAGCAAAACGAAGCAAAATGCTCAAGGAGTGACTCCTGCCTTGCGTTGGAGGGATGGGAGGGGTGGAAGGGTCGAAAGGGGTGGTGGAAATAACACCATCTTAAAAACACAAGAGAGTTTTACTAATTATGTTTAAGTATCCTCGTGGTTTTTTTTTTGAAAATAGTATCTTCGTATTTTTTACTCTTAGGTCTTAATTATGTTTTTTTAATTATTCATAGTTTATGTTATATTAATTGTATTGAACAGATGTTATAGTATTTTGATGTTTTTTTATGCTTATGTTTAATTTTATACTAAATACAAAAAATTAGTTTTGATGTATTTTCGTTGGTGTATTGTTCTATTTGTATAGTGATGTATATTAATCCATAGAGAAACATACCACATATTATGCCACTTGTTCGAATGGGGTAATCTAAATGAAGAATTAGTTTTCGTATTTGTCAATTGTTTGATTAAAGGCCACAACGAAAGTAAAGATAAGGTGAATTATTCTTCTATAAAATTCGGTCAATTTTTTTTTTTTTTTGGTGTGCTTCTAAATTGTTTTTTGTCACAATTATTAGCTTTTAAAAAAATGGTACAAAAATTAAAACAACCATTACCAAATAATGATAAACCTACGAAATATTATAGAGTTAATTAAAAGTACTAATACTCATATTTATGTCTCACTTTACATGAAAGACTAATGTAAATTGGATCATTAGTTTAACCTGAAACTACGCAAATATAGAAATAAAACCACATACACTTTTTCTTTAATAGTGTTCAAAAGTTTCAAAATAACTTGGATCAATATATTTTCAAGGATCAACCATGGTTGCTAGACTATCAGCGCAGTAGTATTCTCGATACTTTCTACATGAGGCTTCATCAAAGGGTGGAAATGGTGCTCCCAATACAAGGAATTTAATGATCTTCAAACTGATGGCGCCACATTCGAAGTTGTTAGGTTGTTGCGGGGAATCTTTGTAAAGGAACACATCCCAGGGCTGGTCAACACTCTTTCTTGTAATAGCACAATCCTTCGTAATTGGTAGATCTCTGAAAATAATTGGAACGCAACGACTATTGCCTTCAAATTGTCTGCGAACAACTAGCCACCTATTCCCACCAGAAATGCTGTCAAAGACCATTATCGTTTCCTCCAACGTATCTATGCAGTAAACAACCCAATGGTTATCAATGGTTATCATCTATGTGAGCAATTCCATATATTTTTTCAACAATGTCTCATGGGATTGGCCTCTCTTCAGGCTTTATGCCTAAGATGTATTCCTTCATTTGTTAGCTTGATTCCTCACCCATAGACATCAAATCCTGGAAAACAATAATGGTGTTTAAAAAATGAACAATATATAGCCTACATGGCTAAATCACTTAAACACTAGTATTAAAAATAATATGACATGTTGAACAAGATTTCGAACAACTTTCATAGATCACATATTTATATATTTCTAAACAAATTAGAATACGATCGACTTTTTCATATAGCACAAATTTATTTATTTTAAACAGAATTCAGAATATAACAAGTATCCATGCACTACTTAAATTCTTGCACTACTTAAATTCACAAGTATGACCTACAAAAATATAAATAGACTTAGTATGTATAACATTACCCATGTGTAGTTCTCCACCAAAGTTCATTTATTCAAAAATAAATTGGGTCGCTCGGCAGCTTTGTAAGCCAATCTGGATAAAATCATGTCACAACTCTATATAAATGAAATGTACCTTCTCAGAATGTAACTATGTAATTCTTATAGCAACAATCAAGCCGACTATAACCATCAAAAACATTAAAGCGTGGTAAAAAAACATACAAGGTTTGAAATCGATTTTCTAAGGTGTCTTAATTCAGCAAACCAATCAACACAAATCCTTGGCCGTGAGGCAAATGAAGTGTTAAGATCACCAGACCTATGCTCATAAACATATTTTATATTAAGACAAAAATTAATAATATATGCAACATTTCATTGAATTACATATTAATTATATTTCTACTATCGATGAAACTATAACAAAATTACACAGAAAATCATAATTTGGTACAATTAATTAGATTTTGTATTCTAATTATCATACAATTGACAGTAGAAATTAATAAATCAAAATAGGACATTAATTTGTGTTCATATGTAAACAGCAGTAGGTAAACTTACTTTAAATTAATCTGAGCTTGTCCATACCAATTCTCAAATTTTTTGACAGTAGATTGAGGAATAGGATGAAATGGATGATACATATGATAGTGACGAAGCTGTCGTTTGCACTTCACGCAAATAAATTTGTAATCTCCTATGCCCACAATAGGCAATATCTAGCGGTAAGTAGGGTCGTACCCAAGGGAATTGGTGTAGTCTCTCTTCCACGAACTGTTGTCACAAAAGGGTTTTGGTCTGAACTTCACTTATCTTGGTCAACAATCACTGAAAACTATAACTGAAACTAAAAGTAGATTTGATCAATGATAAAAGAGACTTTGTCTGGATTTCGAATCAATGAACATTAATATTTTTTACTCGATCATTATGCTAGGGTTGTACGATCACGATTTGCAGAGTACATGCAGCCATATATATAGACAACAAAAAGTGGTAGAGGCGGTTCCTTTTATGGGCCGGGCTCCTTCCTTCTTTGGTCTTGTTTCCTTCTTTGGCTCGGCATCGGATTTCCTTCCTTGTTGAGTTCGGGTTTGACCGGTCTCTCCTTGATAAGGATGGAAGTTTCCTTCCTTATCCTCTTCCTTGGCGCTCAAGTATCATCTGTTGCCCTCTGCTTCATCCTTCTGTCTTGGTCACGTCAACATCAGCTTTGCACTCAACGCGCACTAGTCTGGGTACTCTGCTGCTTTGGCCATAAGATTATGGGGAGGTACTCCTTCACTTGTAGCTTTGCTCAAGATGTATCTCTTCATTCCCAGCTACAGACTTCTGCCCTATGCTCATATTGCATCGTATCATTGCCCAATGCTAGAAAAGTAGTTTTCTACCAGATTATGCCCACAATTTCACCTGTTCAGCCTTGCACCCACTATTTCCTACTTGTGTCATCCCAGACACATAAAGACTTGAAAAAAAAAACACAAAAGACACAACAAAAAGACACGAAAAATTAACACAAATATGGGTTCATCAGATAGCAATCCAAATGTAACACCCGCGTTTTAATAAGCTTTAATTTATTTTCTTATATGGCTTATTATTGAAATGTTTTGAATTTTATTATCTAGAAAAATATGGTTTGGATTTGAGGGAATCCGGAGTTGCGCCCCTAGTTAGAAGAATGAGAAATTCCCCCTAACTAGCACTTCTAGGATAGTTTTTTTAAATTTTAGCACTCTTTTTAAAAACTTAAAATTTTGGCACTTTCTCTCTTTTATACCCTCAACTTTAATTTCTAATACCCATTATATCCTATCTTTTTCAATTCCTCTCTTCATATGTCAATTCCTCTTCTTCTTTCTTCATTCTTCTCTTTGTATCAACATTTCACTTCCTCGTCTTCTTTCTTCATTCATCGTTTTCTCTTTCTATTAAACTTTCAATTCCGACTTGCATCTTCGACATTGGGAGCCATCTCTTCGACATTGGGAACCATCATTCAGGTAAATTTGTTCTGTCTTTCTTTTTTTTCATCTTCTCATCTTCATATTTTCTCTGTTATTTGTAATTTGGGGGAAATTCTAGGTTTTGTCTTCTGTGCTGCTGGATCTTGGGTTCAGGGTTTCTTGTAAATTTGTTTTCTGTTTCCTTTTTTACATCTTTTCCTCTTCGTCTCATCTCCACTCTGTTTTTTTACGGGTTTTTTTGGATGTCTTCACCCTTCTGATTTTCTTTTCCAATGTACAATAATTGTGTTCTCTAAATTTGAGTTATGCTTCAATTGTGTCTGTATAGTCTTTTTTGTTTTCTTTGTTTTTTTTTCACAGTTATACATTATGTTGTTTTGCCTTTTTTTCCCCATTTCGCTGTTAAATGCACTGCACATTCTTAGTTAGTTTTCATAGTTTTTTATTTAATCTTGCTATTTTTGTGTAGTACCAAAATGTCTAAGTACTTCTTGTTGCTTTTGTGTAATAACAAATGTCAATCTATGCCGATGTACAATAATCGTCTATCTGTAGTTCTTAGTTATTGTTCAATTCGTTCTGTATTGTTTTTTTTGTTTTATTCCCTTTTTCTTTTGAATTTGTTACTTCAATGCTTATTCCCTGTACATTTATACAATTTGTAGATTCTATTTGATGTGTATCTATTTGATGTGTTGTTTTTGTGTAGTAACAAAATTTCATTGTGTGTAGAGTTTATCACTCCATAATTCTTATCACTCCTCCGTATATGAATGTTTTGTCCTTGCTTTGTTTTTTACCAATTTGTGATGTAACAAATTTTACCGTTTTATTTTGTGCAGTATTTTGTGCTGTAAATTTTTTTTTTGTCCGTTTAGCTATTAATACTATTATTGGCAGGAACCATGGTTGGAATGACTTGTAAACATGGTTTGAAAGCCATTGTTAACACATCTTGGTCTGATGAAGACCCTGCTAGGAGGTATTTCAGTTGTCCTAATCTTGAGGTACAAATTTTGTTATTTTCTTTTTTATACTATTGAGTTACAAAATATGTTATTTATAGTTTCTTTGAAGCAACAAATTTATTGATTTTTATGAATTTATTGTCATATACAGAAGGATGTTTGTGAGTTTTGTGACTGGATTGATCCTAATGTTACGGATGTTCAACGTGATTACATCAAAGAACTTCGTCGTGATCGTGATCTGTATAAGGAACAGGTTGGCCATCTCCAAGAAGTATACAGGAAGATGGTTTTAGCAGAAAATGTTGCATCTACAATTTCTGCTCAATATCGCAAGGAGAGGGATGATGTGCAACAGAAACTTCGTATCGTTGAATTTGATTGTAATCAACTTCGTACTGCAAAGGATGAAGCTGAAGAATCTAAAGCACATCTCACTTTGAATGACTTTGAATTGAGGGAGGAACTCTGTGGTTTGAAATTGAAGTCCCGGTGGAAGGATTTTGCAATAGGAGCTTTGCTAATCACGCTTGTTGTAGTAGTTTTTTAGATAGTTACAATCTGTATTGGTTGTAGTGATGTATTTTGTGGTTTGTTTCTGAACTCGTACTCTTAATTCTAACATATGCAGTATTAAATCCTACTATTAGGCCGTATAATAGCATGTAAACTGTTTTGTGCTTTTATGCATTCACAAATTTTATGTATTTTCTGTGGTTCCAGTTACCTATTTTACTTTGGGTAATAATCTGTTTTTAGTATTTGTGCAGTAACAAAAATTATTAGCATTCTTTTTGTGATTTAACAAAAGGACAATTAAACATTCAAAACCAATTATTTAATAATTTTTTTGCCACAAATCACCAATGGAACCTCCATTAACAGCCAGTTATCCTCATTTTTTTTGTGATTCCCTAATTATGTTAATTTTTTGGTTAACTGCTCAAATATATTAACATTGAGCTTTCCTTCTTCAAAAGTTTTGTGACTAAACCAAAAAATTATCACTATAACATAATTTGTAATGAAGCAGTCTTGGACCTCTACTATATTTATAATTAAAATATCGGAAACCAATTATTTAATTGGTTTTTGGCCACAAATCCCAAGTGTAACCTCCATTAACAGCAAGTTTTCTTCATTATTTTTGTGAATCCCTAAATATGTAATTTGTTTTTGTGACTGCTCAAAAAAAGTATCATTGAGCTTTACTTGTTAAAAGGTTTTGTGACTACACAAATACAATATCGTTCAGACTTTTTATATGAAGCTAGCACTTCTAGATAGACCATTTTTATAACTAAAGGCGCTTTTCTTGGTTAAATCACAGAAATGGACCTAACCTATTCTACCTTATATTCATCTTCCCCTTCTCTTCGCTTGAAATAATCCACAGGTTGCACATATCTTCATTTCGCGCCCCTCCTCGCAATGAAAACTCTCATGTTCCCTTCAACAAGAACACTCTACGGATTTTCCATCAACTTTTTTGCTATATTCGACTAGACTCGTCCTCTTATTTTCAGGTATTTGTTCTTCAATTTCTTTAGAGTTCGTGCATCGATTTAGGATTTACATTTCTCTTCATCCCCCTTTTTTTGAAAGAAATTTCCTTCATTCTTTTGGATAGCACAAGTTACCCCGATTCTATCTTAAACCAACATCTATTTCTCTGTTTTTTTTTCCACAATCGATTACTGGAAACTTACAAATTTTATTTTTTTCTTTTTAAAATTCCAGTCTGCATTATACAGATGGATCTTACCTCTGTTGTGGTGCACTATGGGGGTGTATGGATTAATGATTTGTACCAAGGTGGTGATAAGTTGTTGTTGATATTATCGACTGACGATCGTTCATTTTCTGTTTTCCGGAGCAAAATTCAGTCCAATATAGGTGGTGTTCAACACTTTTCTGGTTTATGCGTAGTATCTTGTCTGGTTGGTTCTCCAATAGAAGTTGGTAGTTCTGTACGTCTTAATGTAACTAATGATGTTGAGCTAACTTTTGCTTTGGAGAATGGTGTTAGAAGTTTCTATGTCACTGTGACATCACCTGTGAAACCTTGTAACCAACCAGATGTGTTGAATCTGAAAAGGAAACATGCTGAAAAGTCATCAATTGATGAGTCCTATGTAGGAGATCGTTGTCAATCTGTTGAAGAAAATGATGATGACGATGACGATTTTGATCCAGATGATTCTGTTAGTGATGACAGTTTGGATGATGAGGATTCATATCAGTATGATTCCTTCTACAACGACAGTGCCTCTACTCCACTTTTCCATCCATTCCTTCACAACGAACAATTTGTGGTTCCCCTTTCCACTACTTCACCTCCCCGTAGTATTTACCACTCTAAACAGGTGAGTGCTACTGCACATGGGACACACTTGGATCAAGCAATTGTACCTGTTACTGATTGTAGTATCGAGGGTGATTTCCAAATGAAGTTCAGTACCGATGATTTGGGTTTAGGTGCTATGTATATCGATAAATCAAGCTTGATGTATGTTGTTGGTCTTTATCATTTGACTAATAAGTGTGAGTTTTCAATTGAGCGTTCTAGTGGAACGAAGTATTATGTGCATTGTAAGTTCCCGGTTGGGTGCCAATTTCATATGCGGTCTGCTGCTCCTTGTCCAAAGGGTATTTGGAGAATCACACATTGGCAAGCACCCCATACATGTTAGTTGGACTTGAGAGTTAATAAGCACCGAACCATGTGCTCCAATGTAGTCGGTGCTTTTTTTACTCCCCGTCTAATGGTTCGAGGTGCTATTTTGCGTCCCAAAGAAATGGTACACTATCTTCAATCTGAATTTGGTTTCAAGGTACGTTTTAGCTGTTCATATCCCTGTAACAATTATTAATTGATTTTATTTTTCTTGTGCTTTAAACTATATTTTACATATTTGTACATACACAAATTTTTGGTTTAACTACTTCAGTTACCTCATCACTTACAAATTTATACCAAATTCGTGTAGATATCATATTCAGTGGCATGGGCCGCCCGCAATCGCGCCATTCAACAGATATATGGTGACAGTGATGACTCCTTCAAATGATTACCCGGCTTCTTACATATGACTGAAAGTTGTAATCCAAGTTCTGTGGTTTCTCTGCAAACTAATGATGATAATGTTTTTGAATATGCATTTATGGCTCTCGGTGCTTGTATTTCGGGTTTTGCCTCATCATGTCTTCCTGTTATCTGTGTTGATGCTACACACTTGAAAGGTAAGTTCAAAGGAGTTATGTTTGTAGCTGCGTCTAAGGATGCTAATGAACAAATTTTTCCACTTGCTTTTGGTATTGGCGATAAAGAGAATGATAGATCATGGATATGGTTTTTGTCTGAAGTGAAGAAAGCATTTGTTCAAAAAGATGATTTGGTTATTGTTTATGATCAACATGTTAGCATTAGCAAAGCAGTTGAGACAATATATCCTGGAGTAATGCATGGTCTTTGTTGTTTTCATATTCAAAAGAATCTTTCTAAATACGGTGTTAATGTTGTCAAGGCCTTCCAAAAAGCAGCATCATGTTCTAGGAATGAGGACTTTTATCGCCTAATGGAAGTTATTGAGGATATGTGTCCCAAAGCAGCTCGTAGATTGTCTGAGATTGATCCTATTCGTTGGGCTAATTCTCTTTCTCCTGTTAGACGTTATGGCGTGATGACCTCCAATGCTTGTGAAAATATCAATTCAACGCTACGATGGGCCAGAATGTTACCTGTATGCACACTACTTGACTGTATTCGTTCAATGATCTGTGGTTGGTTTGTTGAGAGGCGACAACTAGGGTTAAGCCGTACCCATGAACTTTCTCCTAGAATTGCAGATGAACTTGCTGTTAGAATTGAGGAAGGCTTCACAATGGTTGTCGAGCCCATTAACTCCACTCGGTTTTGTGTGAAGAAATCTGGGAAAATTTTTATTGTGGATCTAGATTTACATTCTTGTTCATGCCGAGTGTTTGATCTTAACTTGTTCCCTTGTTCTCACGCATCTGCTGCAATAAGGTTTGTACTTTTAATCTGAAATACATATTTTTCATATTTTATTCATAACACTGTTCTTCGTTTTTTTCTTGTTTTTTTAGCTCGGCAAAGGAGAAGCCTATATCTTATGTGTCGCATCTCTTCACAACTCGTAACTTGTGTGACATGTATTCCAGTGCTGTCAACCCAAATCCATCACGTGATGATTGGAATCTCCCTCCACATGTACAAGATACTGTTGTGTATCCTCCTGGAAATCCGCGTCAAGCTGGGAGGCCGAAAACCAAACGTTTTACTTCATACACTGAATCATCCCGATCTTCGTCTCGTTTTTGTTCTAGGTGCAAACAACGTGGTCATTACAATTCTACTTGCACAGCACCTGTCAGGATGTCAAAGCCGGTTACTACTAAAGCACCAACATCTGCTGGGAAACCTAAGGCATGCAGCATTTGTCGTGATACTAATCATACCCGCAGGAAATGTCCTTATTTAGCTGATTGAAATTACTTTTCGTGTGCACTCAACTTTTGTTACTTTGCACCATCTTTGATAAACTCAAAATCTGTTACTTTGGAATTTTTTTAGCTTGACACACCATATTTGTTGAACTGTGGACAACGTTTATATTATTTTTCTTGTTTCTTTGCCCTTTTTTTTAAAGTTAACACAAAGGAAATGTCATGCCTGAGTCGAGTAAATGATTAAGTTTAGTAACAAAAAAAGATATATACTTCTCTTCAATAAAGATTTTTTTTAGTAACCCATAAAAATTAAATTTGTTACTATAATAATAGAGATTGACAAAATATTTATTATGAATTTGAATGCTTACAGTGTTGAAAGAGACTGACCCAAAAGTATTAGCTTCTTCAGTTGTGCATCTAAAATAATATTTGTTTTTGCTAAGTAACAAAGATTTTTTGCGTAGTCAAATAAATATTATACTTTTTTCCTCAGTAACAAAAAATAAATAGTAGTTTTTGCTAAGTAACAAAGAATGTTTGTGTAGACCAAATAAGTTAAGTAACAAAGAATGTTTGTGTAGTCCAAAAAATATTATACTTTTTTTGTCTGAAACAAAAAATAATAGTCGATTTTGCTAATTAAAAAACAAAATTTGTGTATTAACAAAAAATATAATTTTTTTTTTCTGTAACAAAAATTAATAGTCTATTTCGCTTAGTAAAAAACAAAATTTGTGTATTAACCAAAAAAAAAAAGTAATTATTGCTAAGTAACAGATAATGATTGTGTAGTAACAAAACATATGTTATTTTTTTGCTCACTAACAAAAAAAACATTATTTTTTTATCAAATAACCAAAAGTATTGAGAGAATATATATGTACTGAATTTGTGTATTAACAAAAAGAAATAGTAATTTTTGCTAAGTAACAGATAATGATTGTGTAGTAACAAAAAAAAAATTTATTTTTTTTCGTTCAGTAACCAAAAACAATTTGTGTAGTAACAAAAACAATTTGTGTAGTAACAAAAATAATTTTGTTTTTTGCTACATACCAAAGAATTTTTGGGTACATAACAAATAATATTAGTGTCGTAACAAAATATATTATACTTTTTTGGGTCTGTAACCAAAAATAATAGTCGATTTTGCTAAGTAAAAAACAAAATTTGTGTATTAACAAAAAGAAATTGTCATTTTTGCTAACTAACAGATAATGATTGTGTAGTAACAAAAAAAAAATTATTTATTTGCTCAGTAACAAAAAAGAACATTATTTTTGGATCAAATATCAAAAAAATATTGATACAATGTTTGTGTACTGATAAAAACAAATTAATTTTTCGTTCAGTAACCAAAAACAATTTGTGTACTAACAAAAACAATTTCTTTTTTTGCTAAATAATAAAGCATTTTTTTGTAGTAAAAAAAATTATTATATTTTTTTGCTCGGTAATAAAAAATAATAGAAGTTTTTGCAAAGTAACACAAAATTTTTATGTAGTAACAGACACAAATTAATTTTTGGCTCCTGAACATACATAATGTTAGTTTTCCGTTCTGTAACAAAAACCAATTTGTGTAGTAACAAAAACAAATTCCTTATTTGCTCATTAAACAAAAAACTTAATGTATCATCAAATAAATATAATTTTTTTGCTAAGTATAAAATAGATATTCATCTGCTCCAGCTGATAAAACACATTAATAAAACAATATGTAGCAAATAGAAAAAAAAAAGTGAAGAGACCATAGTTCCAGGTAATCTAATTCACTTACATCATAATTAATTTTTGCAGTAACAAAAACTTGATGGCAAAAGCATATCAAATCCTGTTCTGTTGGAAACAAAACATGTTTCATTCCAAATATTTTCCACCCCAAAAACAGATACCTATCACATGAACTTCCCCAACCTGAGCCCAAAAATAATTTAGTTTAAGAATCAATCTCCATGAAACCAACACCAACATAAATTGTTTTTGAAACATCCACATACGGAACACCTGCGCACAACTACGTTGACTTGCCAGTTTGCGTACTTCCGTCTGTACTGTACTTGAAGATTCTTAGTGTCACTGCCTTCCTATGGTCTACCATGTCTTTCTTAAGGAAGCTCGGTGGGAAACCTCTCTCCATGATTGCCTCCACAGTCTTCAGCGCATAGCCTCCTGTTTTGAAAGTCTGTTTTGTATTTCTTATGGTCATTGTTGCTTTGTCAATGTGGGTGATGTTCCAAGTTGGGACGCTGCTCAAATCTTCGCGTGCACCGTAGAATCCGCTGTAAATGAGCACCTGTGGCAACCACCGTGAGAGAGCTGTCAAGATCTTTGAGGATTCTTTGAAGTCATCTGCATCCCACTTGTGTGCTTTGGAATCGTATATGATCAAGTTGTGGGTGGGGGATTCGATCTCCAATGCAGCCCATCCATAAACACCATTGAAGACAGTAACGAGCTGTCAACATACAAAATATATAAGGTTAGAACTTGTTTTGAACAATGACTAATCTTTATTCACATAATTGAGAAATCATACAAAATATAGAACATAATCATTTATTTTAAGCACCACGGAAAATTACCCGATCATACTCCCACCACTCCTTCTGATTTTTCCATCCAGGTTTTTCTCCATGGACATACGGTGCAAGCTTAAACAAGTGTGACACAGAGATTGCTTCATCCTCATTTGGGTTAAATTGTGTTATCGTCTCCTCACTGTTATAATGCTGCCACATGTCGTACACTTCCTTCTGTTGTATAAGAAACATGATCATAAACATAACAACATCATATGACAACAAACAAATAACCAAAAAAAAATCGCTGTAATATAACATACTAACCAAAAATGTTGGTGATATGATGCCCATTCGTGAATCAACACACTTTACTTTTGTAATTTCATGGAAGCTGTGTAGGCAGGACAGATATGCCTCGATGTGCGCCAGCCTCAATTTTTGGTTTTCATCCTCTATCATCTTGAACTACTTTGCATCTACCGGAACAGGAAGTCCGACATTCCTCCTATAAAAATTTAATTCATCAAATTATCCCAATTCAGATGCCAGAACATTATTCCAAAAATGAATTATTAATTGACATAATATGTAACAATTTAAAATATTACGTGGCATTGGTGCTCTTGAACTTCAGATAGTCTATTCCACGTCTCTCATTTTCCAAAAATGGACTGCACAACACCGCAGCTTTTCTCCTTGTCCTCACCTCGGTCCAGTTTAACTTTATTGGTCGTTGAGTTTCATCATCCAATTCACTTACTGTAGTTTTCTGCAGCCTTGTTCTAGGTGAAAGTGATTGAACTCCAGTAGCAATAATGTTTTTCCCTTTTGCACTGACCTTTTGCTTCTTTTCATCAGTTGCTTTTTGTGTCACAGCGTGTGCACTATTGCATGCTTCTTCCACAAAATCAAGTGGCTCATCTCCAAAAGCAATGTTTCTTACTGGAGTCTTCAAGGCAGATGAATTTTTCTGTACAAGTCCATATACATAGCAATAGTAAACATTTCTGATTCCGAAATGACATAATTGTGCATTAAGAAAAACAATATCAAATTTCAGTACATCATGTTCCTGTTAATACAGAACAACAGAATAACCAACACAATACATTTTGATCACTATCACAAATCAGCATTCAACCATAACATTTTTTGTTCAGTAACAAACTCAGTATATAACTCCTTACTTAGGCACTATTTTTTTTGAAAAGTAACAAATGTTCAAAACATTAGGCAATTATTAATAATTAGGCAATCATTTTTCTGAACAACAGTATAACAAACATAATACATTTTGAGCAGTAACAAAAATCAGGATTAAACCTTAATTTTTTTTTATCAGTAAGAAACTCAGGAAAGCACTCATTAATTAGGCTATCTTATTTTTGTGAAGTGACAAATGTTCGACAAATTGGTCGACTTTTGCTCATTAGGCAATCATTTTTCTGTTACTAGAGAACATCAGTATAACAAACATAATACATATTGATCAGTAACAAAAATCAGCTGGACGACCTTAAGAATTTTTGATCGGTAACAAACTCAGGAAAGCACTCATTAATTAGGCAATCAGGATTCAACTTTATTTTTTGGAGCAGTAACAAACTCAATTTTTGAACACTAAATAACAATGTTGGTGACAAACCTCGGTCTGTTCAATGCCACAATCTGTGACGATGTTCTCAACAACTCCATCTAGGACGTGTTTCACCCCCGGTCAAATGGGATGGTGATTCACACTGCATTTGTTTTTTTCCCTTAACTAAAAATAATATCAATCATGCTTTCGGAAAAAAATATGATAATCTTATAGTATAAGCATGTTGCTCTAACCAACAATTTAAACATATACAATACCTCATTACTGCTCACTCCAGTATTGCAAACACTTGAAATCTTCTTTGACCCAACATCTTTCATAGGCCTCCCAATATTCAATGGTTGCTGCTGAGTTAAAATATGCACCTTCACACATTATTGGGTTATATGCTTTCAAGAACAATATTAAAAGATAACAGTATTGAAAAACCTCATCCGTTATTTTGCTGAAAAGTCTTGAAGGCGTATCTGCAGCCGTGTTCTCCTTTGCTTTGCTTTTCTGTTTTTCCATTTTTAAGACTAAATTAGTATTATATTCCTAATGTTAAAAAAAAACACATTTCAATCGCCCATTTTACCGTCTCTCTCAGCCGTTGCTCTTCTTCTTCATCTCTATCTATGACAACAGTTGGACCATCCTTCATTCCACTCACACCCACACCCGAATTATCGCATACAACATTAACTGCTGGTTGCACCTGCTCCTGCAAAAAGGAACCAACTTAAGCTGACATTCATCATTTATTATATATATAATAACTCACGTATAACTCCCAAATCTTACCCCTAATTTCTTCAAAACAATTCCAGCAGTTACTTCAGCAAACTTATTAACCACAGCATCACTCATCAAGATTGATGCGATTAATTTCGTTGCCTCCTTCACACTTATGAATTCTCCCGAATCCATTGCTTCTTCTTTTCTTCTTTTTTTGACAGCCACACCTCGCTCAATAAGTTCTTGTTGCTCAGCATCCGACACTGACAATGCTGGAACTATGACATCAAATTTGGGGAAATGCATCTTGAAAGTCTCTCCTTCCGGTTCCACTGTTTCCCAATAAGTCGACTCCAGTTCTTCGTCAGTTGGTTTCAAAGTTTCCTCAACCTTGTTTGGAAGGAAAGTAACAAAATGGCAACAAATCAACATTTGTATTAATTCTGGAAATAATATACAATTACTCTTTAAGAAAAATTTACCTCATCGACCATGTCCAGAAAATGTCGTAGAGATGATGAGTACTCATATCTCAACATCCGCGGAATACAACCATCATTTGTTATACCAGATTCAATATCAATATCAGGAAAAGCACACATGATCCATGCCTTGTTGCAAAAAAAAAACAATAACAAAATACCCACAAACAAAAAGATTTCGTTAGATACTATTTAATAAGATCAAATATATGGAAGAATAGGTCATCAAACCAAATAGATTTATGTTAAATGTAAAAAAAACACATACCAAAAAATCCGTCACGAATCCATTAACATGGTATCCTGTGCTCTTTGCATCTTCTTTCCTATCCGTTTTGATTGAATCCAAGTTGTTTATGAGGTGTTGAAATGATAGACTACCCCACGGAAAAGATTCCCACAAATCTTCTTTCTCAACTAATGCCCAGATCCAATCATCAATTGCCTTCGATTTTTGGACTCCCAGAAGCACACTATACACGAACAGAATTTTGGAGGCTTTCAGATATTCATCCCCGGTCCTAAACTTTGAAGCTTTGTAGTCATCCCACAATCTCCCAAACTGTGTTCTCTTAGCCACATACCAAGTTGCATACAGTGAATCTTGACTGAAATGATGTCTTTTTTTAAGGGGGTTGAAATCTGACTTTCCAAAGCACAGCCCAGTAACAAGGGCAAACTCCTGATGCCGAAACATCACAACCTTCCCCTTTACAAAAAAACACAGCTCTCTAGTAGTGTAAGCTTCATCCTTTGGCTGCACAATCTGGTAACTCATGAGCTCATGAACTGTGCTCATTGGCTTCCCCAATTTGCCAGGGAAGTCATAAAAGTTACCAAAACAAGACGTCTTAAATCTACTAAAGAGCTCGTCGCCATGGTTGTTTAATGTTGTTCGGATGCTGGTTAGGATGTCTTCCTTACAGTGATGATTCACCCTTTGAATCACTCCTTGCATCCTTCGCCTCTTGTACCTCCAAATGTCATACAAATCCACATAAAACACAGTAAATTATATCAAACAAAGAATACGAACACTACATTATTATTTTCTTTTACTACAAGCCACAGAAACTAGAAACAGAGCCTCTGTACAGTAATAATTTGTACAACACTTTTTGTTGAGTAACCAAAAAAATACAAAGAAATTTTTTTGTTCAGTAAGCAAAAATATTAAGTCATGTTTTTTTGAAGTAACAAAACAAACAATTTAAAATGAAATGTTGCTTACTAACCAAAAATACAACGCTACTGGTGCAACAAATTACAATAGCATCTACTTCCCGCAACATTTTATTACTAACCAAACAATTCAAGCCAACAAATTCTACCACGAAAATTTCAGCAATAATTTTCGTTTAGTAACAAAAAAACCAAGCAATACACTCCAATGGCCATTAATCAATACTTCCATCTATATTGGTTCTTTATCACTAACTTCTGCACCGGCACTTTTTGTGTAGTATCAAAAAATCATGAACAAATTTGCAGGATGCAGTTTTGTTCAATATCAAAACATACTATTCCTTTCCTTGTTGTTAACAATACGTATTAATTAGTTCAGATTTTGTTCAGTAACAAAAATATTTATCAACACCATCTTCCCCACAAGAAAAAAATCGTTTTCAGACCACTCACCATCATCTACCTTTTTTAAAACATCATTTTTCAATTCAAGATGGCACACGTGCATCTTACATAAAAAAATAAAAGCATTTCCTAACAGATCTACCCTTTTGGAGGCATTCCAACATTCTACATGGACCACACGTGGGCCTTCAAATTCATTCAAAGACAAAATATTAAAATCACACTGGATTTGCAGCAATGAACATCAGGAAACTCACCGGAAGTGGTGCCTCGTTTTCAGTCTCAACAGTCGATAGCAGAGTTCCTAAGGTTTGCGTCTCTTCCTCACCGGAATCGGACATGTCGCCAGACATGTTTGAAGTTTCTGCAACTACCAAAAAATTGCAATTACAGATCTAATTCTACAACATAAGAAACTATATAAGTGAAACTCTACACAAATAAATTGACGAAACGCAGTACACAAATAAATTGACGAAACGCAGTACACAAATAAATCGGAAACGCAGAAACTATATACCTGAAAATCGAAGAGCCTGGGTCGGTTTGGTAGATAGCAGCCTTCGTCGTCGAAGAAATCAAAACCCTGGTTTTAGAGAGAGACAAAATAGAACAAAATCTGAGATGTAGTCCTATTTCTGTAAGAGATGCCAAATCTTTTCACCTACATGAATTAAACTATACCTAAACAATGATCGCCGGTCGGGAAATCAAAATTCTCACAGAAATCGCCGTCGAAGAGCCAAGGAAACTAGGTTTTCTAGTGAGCGAAAGTGAAAGCCATCGTCTGCAAATTTTGAAATTATGGACTGGAATGCAAACCTCCTAATTAGTATTTTGTTACTGAACAATCAGTTAGGTGAATTAACAAGTGAAGGGTAAAATTGTCCAAAAGTGCTAAATTTTCAAGTTTTTATAAGGGGTGCTAAAATTTAAAAAAACTATCTAATAAGTGCTAGTTATAAAATCCTCTCTAGAAGAATTATGCTTAAATATACACGTAGCTTAAGCTTGTACATTGGAATTTTATTTGTTATTTCTTTATGGACTAAATTAATAAGTTAGAAACTTTATTATTATTATTATTATTATTATTATTATTATTATTATTATTATTATTATTATTATTAAATGTGGGCTGATTGTTTTGGGTTATTGAGTTGGTAGTAAAAAAAAGAGATAAGTTATCAACCGTGTTTAGCCTTTAGATTATTTTCTTTCCTGTTTATTAGAAAATTATGTGATAAGCATTCATGTTTTTAGATTAGGATTTGTGTAGAGGTTAACTAGAAGTCGAAATCCACGCAAACCCTAACCCCTACGTTCCCACTTCTGTTTATTCAAACTCTATTCAATCATATTTCATTGCTAGTCTCTGCACAAAATATTTCACCACAAAAACAAAGCTCTCAAAATTTTTCCCATGCATGAAATTTCTGATTGACGGTTTTCTCTCAAGGAAAAAAAAAAGAGAATCCTTCTAAACTAACCAAGCATCCACAATAAATTATCGATTTTAAATCCAGCGGTGAGTTATCCTTTTGTAATTTAATTCCACAGATCCGATTCTGTTTCGAGTGAA
Organism: Schizonepeta tenuifolia; assembly: GCA_029490685.1. Lineage (NCBI taxonomy): Eukaryota > Viridiplantae > Streptophyta > Magnoliopsida > Lamiales > Lamiaceae > Schizonepeta > Schizonepeta tenuifolia. The sequence goes on along the minus strand of CM055958.1, from coordinate 19,813,733 downwards.
GTTAAAATTGTTAATTTGCAAACTTTTAGGTTTTCGCATGTGATTGAAATCTCATTGTCAGTCTTTCATTATAACAAGATATGTTATGAGTTCTATTAATTCTAAATTCTTAATCGGTTGGCGGATTTCTTTTGACTTCTAAATTCACAATTTCAATGTTGCATCTCTTCTCATTGGTTAATGAATTTCCTTTATTTGTATTGGTGTAATAAATAAGAATAGCCTTTTCGTCTATTTTCTTCAAAGATATGTCTGGTGCATGGGACTTAGTTTGGAAACAAATTAAGGTTGAAATGAAGAATTAAGCTTTGATATATTAATTCGTCTAGTGGTTTAAATTTGAAGGAGTATATGTATTTGTTTGAATTTTAAAGATTTATTAATTGTAACAGTTGTGTATCGAAGTTGTTTTGATAAGAATATGAAAATGATATCTAGAGAATGAAAAGTTAGTTTATTTAAATATTATTCTTTTGATCATAACTGAATTGGTATTCCATACTTAATAGATAAACAGTAATTGTTTAATACTCTTTATTGATTTAGAATTTATAGCTAAAGGACGTGTTTTCCTTATACATTTTATATTTATAATTAAGCTCAGTAGAATTATCTAGAATTTAATAGGGTAATGATAGTCGGTCACACTGTGGCCAGCCACACGCGTAAAAAAAAGGGAAGTTGACTATAAAAATGGAAAAATCATATTTTCCCCTTAGGGTTTATGCTTCCCAATTAGGTTATATTTCCATTTTCAAAACCTATATTATTATTTTTAGCTTGTGTGGTTGGCCACAGTGTGGCCGAATATCATTACCCAATTTAATATACTCTTAGTTATGTTCAGAGTATAACAATATACAAATTATATGTATTGATAAAAGCTACGCGTGTATAGGCTCAAAATTAGAAATTTTGATGATTAAATTCTTATTATGTAGTTGTTATAATTTTGAAATGATTAAGGTTGATTACCAAGTTTGTAGATTAATAAGTTTTGATTAAGGGATCCTTTTTAGTTTTGAACTAGAATGATAATTAATATAGATTTCTCTACATGGTATACGTATATAAATGTAAATAAGATAGTAAATTGATTTATTAGTAAAGGACAAAATCTAGTTCAAGGATTTAGGTACTAGTATAATTATACAGACTCGAATTTATTATGATTTAAGTTAGAATCTGGCCCTCATTTTTTTTTAGTATATTATGTTTAAATAGGTGCAGCACAACTAGGACCTTCGTCTGCTACTTGATTTGTTTGGATCGTTTGTACTCAAATTTAAGGTGTGAGATCTTACTTAACTTTATACCGTTGACTTATTTTGTCCTTTTTAATACGATGTGATTTACTTTATGTGATTATTTGACTTTAAGTGTTGAGCGGACCGTGTTAAGTTGTCTCACTTGCGTTCAATACATTTCATATCATTTGACGAGCAGGACATGTTGAGTTGTCCATTGACTTTGCTCTTACTTATTAACGCCCTGTACGCCGACATTTAGTGTTGAGTGAACCGTGTTGAGTTGTCCATTAAATTGCTCGCACTCCTTGTTGCGTATTATTTGACTTTAATATTCATTACGTTAGAGGTGGCCAAATTCGGTTTCAGTTCCGAACCGAAACCGGAACCGACGGTTCTCGGTTCTACTTCGGAGGAACCGGAACCGAACCGCCTACCTCTTCGGTTTCGGTTCCAAATCGGAACCGGCGGTTTCTGTTCGGTTCTTCGATTCCCGATTCCAATTTAGAACCGAAGTTTTAATTATATGTAATTTTTTTCATTTTTTGCAACCTTTTTCTTCTATAAATGTATATTTATGCATTCTAATAATAGTATTTGGGTGATATAATAAGAATTATGATATAAATATAAATAAAAATAAAATAAAAAATAAAAAATATAGAGAAACCGTCAGTCCGGAGCTGGAACCGAACCGAAACTGGCGGTTCTCGGTTCCACATTCTTGGAACCAGAAATGAACAGCCTCAACGGCGATTCTCGGTTCCAAAAAAAAACCATCGGTTCAGTTCCTGTTCCGGAACCGCCGGTTTCGGTTCGATTCTACCCGAACCGGTTATTTTGGCCACCTCTACACTACATGCATCTGTTTTATTAAATCGGACAAATTTTTGGTATAACTGCCCGTACTAAGTATATTCGCGTATACTTATCCCCAACTTAAACTTTTCAGGTAATTGAAGTCGGAGGAGTGGATGTGTCGAATGACGAGTCTAAATAAATGGGAACTTATTTTATTTCCTAAGACATTAGAATGCTAGATTTTGCATTTACCTTATTTCTTTCCGTACATGTTGAATATGTTATCTTTGATATTTTTGTCATTTATTAGTAAATCAATTATGATGTCTTTCTTTAATCAAAATTTAATATTACTCCTTATCCAATAAAGAAAAAAACATCCATATTTCCGCTGTAAATATTCTTTAAAATATTAAATATTCTTTTAAATATTATTTTAACGCTTTAATTAGATTAGGGTGTTACATTATGGTATCAGAGCGGGGATACCGTTCTGTAGACTTTTTAATATAAAATTTGAGTATAAGTTGATAAGTAAAGTATCATTTGTCATTCGACCGCTACGCGCTCCGGCCTCAAGGTAAAGAGTTTTGAAGTTATTGTAAATTTTGGGGTGAATTTAATTGCGCAATAAATTGAGATTTGTTACTAGATTGTGGTTATTGAAATTTTATGTGTAATTTATAAGTGTTTAAATTATTCGGTAAAACAAATAGTTTGCTTCGAACATAGACCTCGAAAATTAGTAGAACTTAGAAAGACCTACTTACTCACGTCTCTTGATTTTTGTAAGACGATGGCGGACAACGTCTTCTTTGGAGAACCTTAGAACCCTTCTTACTCGTGTCCCTATTTTTTTTTTCTTTTAGGCGATGAAATTCAAGTGGTGTCTTTTTCGCGATTAGAATGTTTAATTTTCTTTGCCTCTCGTGTTTCTGTATGTTGACGCTAGATAGTAACGGTTAATATTCATTGAATTGTGAGACGCACGCGTGCAACCTTCCAGACCCAATATTCTAAACCAAATGGTAATAGAGAAAATATAATGGGGGAATTCTTGAATGCGATTAGATGCTTTGTGTATGAGCAAAACACATTAACGAGAGTCAATAAAATGATCAAGAACCAACTTCAAAAGCCACTAGTGTGGTAGTGGAGCAGTTTCCTCAATATAATCTACCTTGATCCAAAGGTCGTGATGAACCCTCATTTCGGAAGAATGGTTGGAAGATTTGGATTGAATCTATACTCATATTAACTGTGATGATAAACATTTAGATGTCGGACATTAGTGGAAGAGTTTTTGCTAAACCTTGGATGTCGAAGACATACCACTGCTGACATGGACTGTTTTCCGAAATGTGGTTATGGACAAGTATTGCTCTAGTGCATTCCTAGAGAAGAATGAGACTGAATTTTATTGACTTTAGTAAGGAAGCTCCACCATTGAAGAATATGAAAGAAAATTTCATCATCTTGCTAGCTACATACCACACCTAGTAGACACGGAAGATAGAATGATTGCAGGGTTCCAGAAGAACCTTTGAACTAAGATCGAGGTAATACTAAAAATACATATGATAATAGACTTCATCGATTTGGTTAAACGTGCTGAAGGAGTGGAGCTAGCTCTTGGTGTTGATGTCCCACCAAAGCCGGTGAGCAACCCTGCAAAGAGGACATGGGACAATCGGAACCAAGGAAAGAGTAGGTTCCAAAAAAAGAAAGGAAGGTTCGGCAATGTGAGTAATGTCGAAATTGGCTCAAGCTCTAGAGCTGCATCAAACATTGGAGCACCCGGACTTAAGCCGTTATGTCATAGATGTGAGAAGCGGCACAATGGAGAATGCTTAATGGGCATGTGAGCTTGCTATTATTGTTACAAGAAGGGACACAACTATCATAGTTGTCCGAAGAGGCAAGACAATGGGCCAAGAAATAGAGGAAACAAGGGACTTGAGAGAAAAGGGAATGCTCGTTTCTTTGCCTTAGCTCAACAAGTGGCGGACAAGGACAGTGACACGATGACTGGTATGTTGTCTCTTCTTGGAACTCCCGTTGTACTTTTGTTTGATTCTGGAGCTTCTCATTCTTTTATCTCATCTAAGTTGTGTCGTATAAAGAATATTGCTTGCAAAGTAGAGAACCTAGCATTGAATAAAAGTATTCTGATATGAACCTCGGCACACGCAGAAGACTCGAACTAGATAAACAAACGATGGAAATCCCAAAACCTATGTATCAGTTTCTCCAAGTGAATTAGGCGTATGGTTGTTTTCTAAAACCTAAAGATAAGACGATACAGCAACTCGGGGATGCTGAATGACACACAACGAGGGATGATTGACTCGTTGTTTCGCCGGATAATGAACTCGACTTGGCAAAACCAAGAAGAACTCGAAAACTCTCAAGAGAGAATAAAACTCACGTTTATAATATTAATTAAGATGTCAAAAACGCTGTCTAATACATGCCTATATATAGGCGAAATAAAACACTAGTCTAAGAAGGAAACTACTTAATGGATGGGCTTATAATAATAACCCAACTAACTAATTAATTATGCAAGCCCAAACTAACGAAAATAATAAGACTAACGCTAATGGACTCAACTAAACGAAAAATAAATAAATAAAGTATTCAAAACAAAACAAGTCTTCACACTTGAGCTCAATTGCACATGATAAGATTAACATAACTTGGGCTAACCAAATCTCCATCGCCAATGGGCTTCTTCATTAACTCTTGATCCCAAACTTCTTGAATTAAGCTCATCAAGCTTTCCTTGAACTTCTTGACTCGAGATCTTGTAACTGGTCCAACAGGAACATGCACCGGATCTTGCACCAACGACGATCCTTGGACTCCATCATTCCCCTCCTCTTGAAGAGGATTTGTCCTCAAATCCAAGGCGTCACCTACATTAAAAGGACTCAAGTCAGTTACATTAAAAGTAGCACTCACATTATACTCACCGGGTAAGTCCAACTTGTAGGCATTATCATTGTTGCGCTCCAAGACTTAGAATGGACCATCGCCTCGAGGAAGTAGCTTAGATCTTCGCTGCAATGGAAACTTCTCCTTGCGCATATGCAGCCATACCCAATCACCGGGTTCAAACACCACCTTACGACGCCCTTTGTTTGCTTGTTTGGCATACTGCTCAGTGAGTCACTCGATGTTCATCCTTGCCTTATCATGAATCTGTATCACAAAATTAGCCCTTTTTCGGCCATCAAGATCAGTGTAATTATGCTCAGGTAAAGGAGATAAATCTAACGGAGTTGAAGGATTAAAACCATAGACAATCTCAAAAGGTGAAAACTGAGTAGCAGAACGAACAGAACGATTATATGCAAACTCAACATGAGGCAAACATTCTTCCCAGGACTTAATATTTTTTTTAATTATAGCACGAAGTAAAGTAGACAAAGTCCTATTTACTACCTCGGTTTGACCATTAGTTTGTGGATGACAAGTAGTAGAAAACAAAAGCTTAGTACCTAACTTACACCACAAAGTCTTCCAAAACTAGCTCAAGAACTTAGAATCTCTATCAGAAACAATAGTCCTAGGCATGCCATGCAATCTAACAATCTCTTTAAAGAACAAATCAGCTATATGAGATGCATCATCAGATTTATGACATGGAATAAAATGTGCCATTTTAGAAAATCTATCAACAACCACAAAGATAGAATCACTACCACGCTTAGTCCTAGGCAAACCTAACACAAAATCCATAGAAATATCAATCCAAGGTGCAGTACGAATAGGCAATGGTGTATACAAACCATTGGATTAACTCTAGACTTAACTTGCTTACATGTAACAGAACTAGCACAAATTCTTTCAACATCACGTTTCATATGAGCCCAAAAAAAATGTTCTTGCAAAACAGCCAAAGTCTTAGCAATGCCAAAATGTCCCATTAAACCCCCACCATGAGATTCAAGCAACAACAAATTACGTATAAAGCACTTAGGAACACACAACTTATTCTTCCTAAAAAGATAGTTATCATGCCTAAAATACTCTCCACTAGCAGATCGCTCACATGCTCGATAAATCTCACCAAACTCATCATCATGCTCATACAAACTCTTAAGACACTCAAAACCAAGCAACTTAGCATCTAAAGTAGAGATCAAGGCATACCTCCGAGAAAGTGCGTCAGCCACAACGTTCTCTTTTTCTTGTTTATATTTGATGACGTAAGGAAACGTCTCAATGAACTCAATCCACCTCGCATGCCTCTTGTCCAGCTTGTTCTACCCCTTTAAATGCTTCAAGGACTCGTGGTTGGTGTGAATAACAAACTTCTTAGCCCACAAATAGTGTTGCCACGTTTTGAAGGCTCTCACCAACGCGTACAGCTCCTTATCATACGTAGGATAACTCAATGTCGGTCCATTGAGTTTCTCACTGAAATACGCAACGGGCCTGCCTTCTTGCATCAAAACTGCACCAATACCAACACCAAAAGCATCACATTCAATCTCAAAAGATTTAGAGAAGTTAGGAAGAGATAGTACCGGGGAATGAGTCAATTTATACTTCAAAAGCTGAAACGCTTCTTCTTGCGCTTTTCCCCACTTGAACTTCACACTCTTCTTTATAACTTCTATCAAAGGTGCTGCCACACTGCTAAAGTGAGGTACAAAACGTCGATAGAAGCTAGCAAGTCCATGGAAACTTCTAACTTCCCCAACATTCTTTGGTGTAGGCCACTCTTGGATAGCTCGTACCCTCTCTTCACCAACCTATACACCCTATGCACTAACAACAAAACCAAGAAATAAAAGTTTGTCCGTACTAAAGACACACTTCTTAAGGTTAGCATATAACTTCTCTTTTCTAAGTGCATCCAAAACAGCTTTCAAATGCTCAACATGCTCATCATGACTCTTACTGTAAATGAGAATATCATCAAAATAAACCACAACAAATCGACCTGTAAAAGCTCGCAAAACATAGTCCATCAGACGTATAAAAGTACTGGGTGCATTAGTCAAACCAAAAGGCATAACCAACCACTCAAACAAACCGAGTTTTGTCTTAAAAGTAGTTTTCCATTCATCACCTTCCGTAATCCTAATCTGATGGTACCCACTACGCAAATCAATCTTAGAAAACACACAATCACCATGCAACTCATCAAGCATATCATCTAAACGAGGAATAGGAAAACAATACTTTACCGTGATATTGTTGATGGCTCTACAATCACAACACATTCTCAATGATGAGTCATTCTTTGGGACGAGCAAAACCGGAACGACACAGGGACTCATACTCTCTTTCACGCGGCCATTCGCCATCAAATCTCCGATTTGTCGGTCCAACTCTTTCATTTTCTCGGGACTGGTCCTATAAGCTGGTCGGTTAGGAAGGACAGCTCCGGGAACAAAATCAATTTGATGCTCAATCTCACGAATTGGTGGTAAGCCTGGCGGGATCTCGTCAGGAAAGACATCATCATATTCCTGCAAAACAGAACTAATAGAAGGGGGTAGAGAAAAGAAATCGTTATTAGTATGCAAAATTTCCTTATACAACAACAAGTACATCGGTCTCTCCTCCCTCACGGCCCACTTCAAATCTCTCGGTCTAGCCAGAAATGAATTATGCGCCAACTCGCGCTCCTTTTTCGGCTCGACCGACTCCTTGGACTTCACCTTGTCCGTCTCTTTTTGCATCTGCATTTGGTCCTCATAAACTTGTTTAGGAGTAAGAGGAACAAGTGATACCTTCTTCTGTTTATACTCAAAAGTATATTTTTTGGTGAAGCCATCATGAGTAACTCGCCTATCGAACTGCCACGGACGCCCCAACAAGATGTGGCTCGCCTGTATTGGAATCACGTCGCACAACACTTCATCTTCATACCTCTCTATGCGGAAAGGAACCTTCACTTGCTTCACCACTCTGATGACGCCGGACTTATTCAACCACTGCAATCGATACGGTTTGGGATGCTTCACCGCAATCAGCCCCAATCTCTCAACCATGTCTGCGCTAGCCACATTCGTACAACTTACCCCATCAATGATGACGCTGCACACCTTATCTCGAACATGGCACCTCGTGTGAAAGAGGTTCTCTCGCTGCTCTCTCTCATCGGGTTAAGTTTAGGCACTCAAAACCCTCCTAGTCACGAACAACTGCCCAACAGGAGATAAAATCTCCTCAGCTTTTTCGTCGAACTCTTCCAAAGCTGGCATCTCCAGATCACGATCTTCATAATCAGTCACAACTTCACCGTCATCTCTCAAGATCATGATTCTTCTATTCAGACACTCACTCATGATATGCCCAAATTCTTGGCACTTGAAACACTTCTTATCTCTATTTTGGCTATCAGGGGTTGATGGTTTGGCCTGATTTGCTGAACTCGAAGTCTCAACTCGGGACTTAAAGAACGGCTTCTTTTCTTCTGTCGGTGGCGCCTCCTTTTTCCATTGGTTCCCTTTTGATGAGGAACCATTAGAAGGTGACTGGGATTGCCTCCAACTGGCCGAACCCTATCTCTGATTACCCCTCCTCTTGAGCTGACTCTCTATCTTTATGGCCATATAGACCATGGCCTCCAGCTCAACATAGTGTTGTAACTCCACTCTATCTCGAATGTCCCACTGCAAACCAGCCAAAAATCTTGCCATGGTCGCCTCTCTTTCCTCCACAACATTGGCTCGAATCATGGCTATCTCCATCTCCTTGAAGTATTCATCCACACTTCTATTTCTTTGCTTCAAACTCTGCAACTTGTTGTATAGCTCTCGGTAGTAATGATTAGGCACAAATCGCTTCCTCATCATTGTCTTTATCTCACGCCAAGTCTCAATAGGTGGCTCGCCATTTCTCCTCTGACTGGTCACCAACTGATCCCACCAAACAAGTGCATAATCCGAAAACTCCACCGCTGCCAACTTCACCTTTTTTATCTCTGAATAGTTATGGCAGTCCAACATAAGCTCCACCTTTCTCTCCCATTCAAGGTACAGTTCTGGATCATTTTTCTCTTGGAAGGAGGGAATGTTCATCTTGATGTTGCCCAGGTAGTTGTCTTGGGCGGTTCTGTCGTCAAACTCTGTACCTTCTACATAATCATCATACTCAGCACGTCCTCCTCCTCTACCGCAGACTCTACCACCACGTCCTCATCTACTACGTCCTCTACCACCATTGGAACCAGTATCTCTAACCTACGACTGCTCGATCAGCTCAAGTCTGTCATATACCATTTCCATCTTTGATTCTAACATCCTCCCCAATTCTTATGTAAGTGCCTCCATCAGTAACTTCACCTTTAGATCACTAACACATTGATCTGCCTCATCTGCAACCTGCTTATCATCTTTAGACATCTTGACACAGAAACAAAGGTTAGTAAAATAGAATCCTCACCACCTCACAAGCACTCGTGCATCACTCAATAATGATTCACTCAGCACTAGTGTAACACTCAAATATGGCTCTTTTCACTCTAATAATCTCACACTCTCCTGCCTTTTTCCACTCAAATTCTCTCTTAAGGGATCGAATCCTCTAAATCTACCACTTCAATTCACCACTAACTAACAATGAAACAACCAATAACAGAAAGACACGAAAAATGAAAACTGAAATCTAAAAACACGTTGCACAGAAACGTGCTCAACGACTCTACATAACCCAAGGAACCCGAAAAACACTACGACACGCAATCGAAAAGTCAAAAAAAGTACGCACAGAAACTGCTCCAAAAGACTCTACACTACCCAAGGAATCCAAAGAATTTTTTTTTGTACCCTCTCAGAACGGGGATTTCAACAATTCGAAGAACAAGACCAAATTCTCAACGAGGCGCCTTTGGCGACCACTTTTATGTCAAACTGGAGTTTTGCAGTAAAGGCGTGTAAGATGGATATTATGGTCTCTTAGGGCGTAGATTATGGTAATGATAAGGGTCGGATGGATGATTCGAACAGATATGGTATAGCGTGAAAAATATGGCCGATATGGTGTATATATATGGTAAGTGTAAGAAGATATGGATGGATTATATGGTATGGAGATATAGTGGATATGGACGGTTAGACATATGGTAAGTTATGGAGATGATATATGGAAATAAACGAAAAACTGGACGCGTGCGAGACACGATACAGATCTAATGATATTTTTGTTTTTTTTTTACGACGAACACAAAACACGAAGAACACGAAAAATAGAAATGAAAAAGACGACGATGCAACTGACACAGAAAGACGCGACGAAGAAAGATAAACAAAAACCTAAACTCTACCCTTGACACGAGAAAGAAACAAAGAAAAACCTGGAAACGAAAATGTGGCTCTGATACCAAAATGATATGAACCTCGGCACACGCGGAAGACTCGAACTGGATAAACAAATGATGGAAATCCCAAAACCTCTGTATCAGTTTCTCCAAGTGAATTAGGCGTACGGTTGTTTCCTAAAACCCAAAGATAGGACGATACAGCAACTCGCAAACGCTGAATGACACACAACGAGGGATGATTGACTCGTTGATTCGTCGGATAATGAACTCGACTTGGCAAAACCAAGAAGAACTCAAAAAATCTCAAGAGAGAATAAAGCTCACGTTTATAATATTAATTAAGATGTCAAAAACGGCATCTCATACGTGTCTATATATAGGCGAAATAAAACCCTAGTCTAAGAAGGAAACTACTTAATGGATGGGCTTATAATAATAATCCAACTAACTAATTAATTAAACAAGTCCAAACTAACAAAAATAATAAGACTAACGGTAATGGACTCAATTAAAAGAAAAATAAATAAATAAAGTCTTCAAAACAAAACAAGTCTTCACACTTGAGCCCAATTGCACATGATAAGATTAACATAACTTGGGCTAACCAAATCTCCATTGCCAATGGGCTTATTCATTAACTCTTGGTCCCAAACTTCTTGAATTAAGCCCATCAAGCTTTCTTTGAACTTCTTGACTCGAGATCTTGTAACTGGTCCAACAGGAACATGCACCGGATCTTGCACCAACGATAATCCTTGGACTCCATCATATCCCTTCGAGCGATAGTCTAAGTACTGATCGAATTGTTCGAGACCTTAAGTTGAATTTTGGGAGTAGAGAATTAGGAGTCGACCTATACTGCATAGACATGCAAGATTTCGATGTGATTCCTGGTATGAATTGGCTAAGTCGAAACTATGCGACGATCAAGTGTCGTGACAGAGAGGTGTTATTTGAGATACCAAATGAAAAGAAGTTCACGTTTTATGGGGCGAGAGTTGGGCGAGCACCAACTATGATATCAGCTATGAAGGCTATGAAGTTGTTAAAGAAGGGAAAATGTCAAGGTTACTTAGTCAATATAGTTGGAGTGGAAGAAGATGGACCGTCTATCAAAAAGGTGCCAGTTGTGCGCGACTATGGAGACGTCTTCCCTGAAGAGTTGTCGGGATTACCTCCAAGTAGGCAAGTGGAATTCACGATCGACCTTATACCAGACGCAGCACCTGTGTCAAAAGAACCATATAGAATGGCACCATTGGAAGTGCAAGAGATGAAGGTGCAAATACAAGACTCTTAGACCAAGGGTACATACGACCAAGTGTATCTCCATGGGGAGCACCTGTTCTTTTTGTAAAGAAAAATGATGGATCGATGCGTATGTGTATTGATTATCAAGAACTGAACTGTCTCACGATCAAAAATCGATACCCTCTACAAAGGATAGAAGTCTTGTTCGACCAGCTGAGAGGAGCCGGTGTATTCTCAAAGATTGATTTGAGATCTGGTTATCACCAATTGAAGGTGAGAGGTGTGATATACCGAAAATGGCTTCCGTACGAGATACGACCACTATGAGTTTATAGTGATGCCTTTTGATTTGATAAATGCGCCAGCCGTATTTATAGATTTGATGAATCAGGTTTTTCTCCCGTACTTGGACAAGTTCTTTGTAGTATTTATAGATGACATTTTTATTTACTCTAAGGATAAAGAGCAACATAAGGAGCACCTCAGAGTTGTCCTAGAAACCTTGAGAAAGGAGAAATTGTATGCAAAGTTTAAGAAGTGTGAGTTTTGGTTGTATCGAGTAGTTTTTCTCGGACATGTAGTAACAGCCAAAGGAATTGAGGTAGACCCGACCAAGGTGAAGGCTGTAAGTAATTGGAAGGCGCCTACTAACGCGGGCGAAGATAGAAGTTTACTTGGACTTGCAGGCTATTATCGAAGATTCATCGAGGGATTTTCAAAAATAGCGGGACCAATGACTAACTTCACAAAGAAGGAAACGAAGTTTGTTTAGACTGAAAGGTGTGAACAAAGCTTTCAAGAGTTGAAGCGTAAGTTAACCACTGCTCCGATTTTAACTATCCCCGATGGTTCTGAAAACTTTGTCATCTACACCGAGGCATCATTACAAGGCTTTGGATGTGTATTGATGCAAAATGGAAAGGTTATTGAATATGCCTTGAGACAATTGAAGAAGCATGAGCTTGCGTATCCCACTTACGATTTGGAGTTAGCAGCGGTGGTACACGCACTTAAGATTTGGAGGCACTACTTGTATGGGGGTAAATGTGAGATATACACCGATCACAAAAGTTTGAAGTACTTCTTCACTTAAAAGGAACTCAATATGAGACAAAAAAGATGGTTGGAGTTGATGAAGGACTACGATTGTACAATACTTTAACACCCTGGAAAGGCCAATGTAGTGGCCGACGCCCTCAGTAGGAAGGGTAAAGGACATCTCAATGCAATGATTACCGAAGAAGAAGCTCTTACAAGAGAATTTGAAAGGTTGAGTATTGAAGTGGTGACCCCAATCGTTAGAAAGGCTATAATGGCTACTTTGATTGTTCAACCTACTTTGAGAGATCGAATCAAGAAAGCCCAAGAGACCAATAAATTCTTGCAAAAGATCAAGGGTAGGAGAATGAATAGGGAGTTGACAGATTTCTCAATCTCGAAAGATGGGACACTACTCTTTGCGAATAGAGTATGTGTGCCCAAGGATAAAGATCTGATAAGTGATATATTTGATAAGGCGCATCGTACTCCATACACCGCGCATCCTGGTGGCACCAAGATGTACCAAAATCTTCGAATGACATTTTGGTGGAGAGGAATGAAGAGAACTATAGCCGAATATGTCGCTTTATTCTTAACGTGCCAAAAGGTTAAAGCGGAACACCAACGGTCGAGAGGATTGCTAGTTCCGTTATCGATCCCCGTGTGAAAATAGTAAAGAGTTACAATGGATTTTGTCGTCGGACTTCCGAAAAATGTGAAAGGACATGATGCCATTTGGGTGATTGTGGATTGGCTTACTAAATCAGCACATTTTTTGCCCTTGAGAATGACATTTTCAATGGATCGACTTGCGCGATTGTATGTGGATAATGTTGTGAGATTACACGGAGTGCCTGCTTCAATTGTATCTGATCGAGATCCAAGATTTACATCTAAATTTTGGAGGAGTTTGCAGGTGTCAATGGGAACCAAATTGAGTTTCTCTACAGCATACCACCCTCAAACGGATGGTCAATCTGAAAGAACTATTCAGACATTGGAAGATATGTTACGAACTTGTGTGATCTACATTAGAGGCGATTGGGAGACTCACTTACCTTTAATTGAGTTCGCCTACAATAACAGTTATCAGCAAACCCTTGGTATGGCTTCCTTTTAAGCACTCTATGGAAGAAAGTGTAGGTCGTCGTTATATTGGAACGAAGTTGGAGAAAGGAAAATGTTGGGCCCTAAAATTGTCGAAAAAACTGTGAAGGTTGTTGAAAAGATTAAAGAGAGAATTAAGGCGGCCCAAGATCGGCAAAAGTCTTATGCCGACAAAAGAAGAAAAGAGTTGTACTTTAATGTTGGTGAGAAAGTTTTTCTCAAGGTGCCACCAATGAAGGTAGTTCTAAGATTTGGAAAGAAGGGGAAGTTGAGGCCTCATTTTATTGGACCATTTGAAATTTTGGAGCGAGTAGGGAACGTAGCTTATTGTCTAGCTTTACCCCCCGAACTTTCTGTCGTCAATAATGTGTTTCACGTGTCAATGCTCCGTAAGTACTTACATGACTCTAGTCACGTATCAATGTTATCTTTGGAATTTTTGTCATTTATTAGTAAATCAATTATGATGTCTTTCTTTAATTAAAATTTAATATTACTCCTTATCCAATAAAGAAAAAAATATTCATATTTCCGCTGTAAATATTCTTTAAAATATTAAATATTCTTTTAAATATTATTTTAACGCCTTAATTAGATTAGGGTGTTACAGCAAGTTTGATTCCTCCACTACAGCAGCCTTTTTTATGAGGTCTACCGGGCCCACGCTTCGTCTCACGGTCCCGATTGGCAATAATATTACACCCAATAGTTGAAGACTTCTTTCGTGGTCATGTTTAACAACTTCTAGTTGACTTTTTTTTTGCACTGCGGTAGAATTTTTGTTAAATCTTCTTCATTAGAACATCGTCATCTCCCTTCGCATTACATCGGCTGCAAGTTCGGCATGATGGACCCACAATTGACTATATAGGCACATACTCAACATCAACTGGCAACTGATCAACTTGTGTCTCTGACGGCTGATCTTCCCTCCTGTTGCCTCAGTTTCAATTATTATTTTTTACCACATTCGGTCTTTAAAGGCTGGTCGTTGGCTAATCTGTCAATCTTCGCCTCCAATTGTTGCAGCACAACAAATACGTGTCTAAATTGTTTTGCCGCCTTTGCTTGCAGCTCAGCACAACATTGCATAAATTAATAATCATTCAGTTTTATACTAAAGATACTCTCGATAACTCATATAATGAACTTGAATAATTAGTATATTGAAAACTAACATAATTCGTTGAAGATCGTTCTTTGCGCTTCACAACATTTTTTTGCTTGCGTATGACAACATCCACTGCAACTTTCCTTCATTATCCCACGTGTTATGACATAATATAAGGACATAACACGCTGCACCAATAGACTACAAAAAAATTATATGAACAATATTGGTTTTGATATTATTTATCTATTGCTAATTTCTTCAAGGAACAGAGAATATATTTTTTGCAGTGTATGCACCTAGAGATTCCTGATTCATTGATTCAAAAGAAAAATTGTAATGACTATATATATATATATATATATATATATATATATATATATATATATTAGTGTACAATTATCTATTTTATTCATGTGCAAACATTTGTTGTGCGTAAGTGTATGCGAAGAAGAAGAACCCATATTTGTCAAACGATATCGTTTTGTGGGGATGATTAAAAATAATTTAACCATAAATATCGATTAGATCTTACGCTCGCAACACGAAGATGATGGATCACGAGCATCTCCTCTCACCTCGCCACCGGTTAGCATAGTCAGCACTTCGTCCATCGATATCTACCAAAAACAACAAACATCATAAATCCAAAACAACCCCAAATAGTATGTATATTATAATCAATTCCAATATCTAATCGAGATGGAAAAAATTACATATTGGTCAATTTGTGTTGATGATAATTATTGACCTAGGGTATTGAAGTCGATTAAGAGAGAAAAGGGGGTGAAACCAACAAAATAATGAAAGAACATTATTTAAAATTGTTTTTGTCTTATATACTTAACATTAAACGAGTTAGGTACCGTCAAAAAAAAATTCTTGTTTGGTCAGCTGATACACTTAATCGCCAATGTCACCCTCTACACTATTGGCTCCCAAACAATTAGTCATCAAGACTTCCGAGTTCGCCTATGAAGAATTCGATGGTCTCATCGTTTGACCATTTCAAGAGGTGGCCGTAATGTTGACAACTCTATTGAGTTATCAACCTACCCACAATTTCTTCGACAAACATTCATGCATGATAGTTATCTTTGCTACTGACAGAGGTTATCCACAATCGCACGCTTAATACGTACAATGCTCTCAACATTGTGCAGAAACTGTATAAATTTTACAAATCATACACCAAATAGCTTGCAATTATGGCATACAATGACTACTACGTTGATCTGGTGCTTGGCTTTGAATGGTTCTATGATACAAAACTCTGCATGCATGTGTTCACGAGACACCATCATTTTTTGGTGTATGTTCGTTGAAATCTTCAGGACTCAAGGAATGGAGAAGGTTGCCTTCGAATTCCTTGCTATTGTTACATCTAGTGTTGATTATTTCTCTTTCGGAATTGCGTTGTCGTTTGTTGCTTGCATGTTTTACAGTTTTATGGTTTATGGTCGTTGACATGCACCTGTCTTGTGGTACGATCAAAATACTTCTGTATGCCCCAGACGAACAATACACTTTCCTATGCTCCTAACCAGACTGGCTAGTCTTAGTGATAAGATATGATCGATCGCACGGAGAGTGATAAACTTCTTTGCTCTTCAGGTGCACAAGTTTGGTTGTCACGGTCCAAACATGTTTATCTGTGCAAATAAACTTAAAGATAATTGACACGCACCCGTCGTATGGTACGATCAAAATACCTGTGTATGCCCCAGATGGACAGTACACGCTCCTATGCCCACTACCGGACTAGTTAGTCTTAGCGGCAAGCTAGGGTCGATCCCACGGAGAGTGATGAACCACCTTACTCTTCAGTATACAAATCGAGTTGTCACGATCTCAATCTGTGTATCTGCACAATAAAAATAGACGGAAATCAAATATAAAAGGGGGTAAGATTTGGGGTAGGTCATGATCATTGTTGACATGTTAATTCGGTCATGGGCACACTAAGAATCCGTCTATGCTTCGTATAAACTCAAGGCGTGGCCCAAAGACATTAGGGCGTTTCAAGAGTTCATACTCCACACTTGGGATGGTTGAATCCCTTGTTGTCGTCCTGGTCCGAAGGTCACACTTCACCCCGGCCACAAGGCCGTGCTTCACTCCTCCTTAGATAGTAGTCATACCCGATCTCTCCAAGTATGACCCTCACCAACCTTCTCTTCCAAACTTCCCATGTCCGCACCTACAGAGTAGACATCACTCGCGGGATACTCATTTCCGGGACCACGTCCAACCGGTCATTGCACTACCTACGATACGCGAGATGAGTCCTTTGGTTGATAACCATGGCTTGATGCCTCGTCACAGTTGATGGGTGATTGTTAGAGAATCCCAAGACTGAAGAAGGACGCAGTATCCCCTTGTCCAATCCTCACCATCCAGATCTACAGCACCATGTCAGGTGCTGCTTAGCTACTCGATCCTGGGCACATCGAACGCTGCCGTTTATCATGCCCTGCCTTTGCTTGACATGGTACAGCTCCAACCTCACGGAGATCACCCTTTAGGTCAGGACCGCCCATGAGTTCTGCTCCAGTCCTTCCGAAACTACTGGACTCATCCAATGGCACAAGTGCCTCACGAATATTTCACATATCAACAGTCAATCATTTCCCATACCCAAATCTCACCAAGTAAACTACTCACACATAATTAAATATATAACGATAAGCGAAAGAGAACACATTAATAAAAGAAGTACGAAATACTCGGATTAAAAGTACCTAAGGCAACAGCCTTGGATTTGTTCTTCACAGCGTAATGTAAATAAAAGCAGATAAAGAATGTTTTGAACAGAAAATGTAAAAGTGTTTTCTTCGGACTAAGAAATGTAGACTGATAAATTCTCCAACATTGTGCCAGCCGCTTTGGCTGGACTTTTATAGTTGTAGTGGCAGCGGACAAAACCCTAGGTGGGTGGATTGAAATGGCATGATTGGCAGTTTCCATGTTGAGCGAGATTCTGAATATCTGCGATTGGTTGGATGGATGATTGGCGATCTCCGATTGATTTGTTTATTTAGAGTAGGGCGCTGACCTCCAAATCCTTCCTTTCATGGATGCTTGGCAGATTTTGGGCAAATCTTCTCCACGCGGCTTTCCTTCTTGAGCTTTGACGACGGACTGGAAATCTTTGTAGTGGTCAAACTGGTTGCATGCTTCATGATTGGATTCCTCGTAGGCACAGCAGCTGCAATATTCTTCTTTGTTGTTGGGTGCATTGCGTTAATACCACGAATGCGAATGATGAACAGCAACTTAGCTTCAGGGTTCACATGGAATCCTCCTTTCAACCTCGTCTCTTGCTTCAATTCATCTCCTGCTCTGCATACTCCTTTGCATAGTCCTTGCAACCGACTGGATTCGCATCCAGTTCTGCTCATTCTGACCACCTTTCCTCTGTTTGACCTGGACTGAGCTTCCTTCCTTCGAACAACAGTTTCCTTCCCCTGGACAGACTCTAATGACACAAAAAGACATGAAAAATAGGGCCAAACGGCCCAAAAGTCGAGGACGCATCACACCTACACACTTAAATCATACTTGCCCTCAAGTACGTTGGTGGATTCACAAAGACACCAAGAAAAAGATGAATGAAAAAGAAAGAAATAAAACTACAAGACACGAAAGTGCGCAATCAAATGAATAAGTTTGTGCATGCATGTATCCACCTGTTACATTCCACAACCCATTGAGCAATTACACCACATGATCGTATTAGCAGTTTTCCTCACACCACTCAAGTGTTTGGCTAGTGTTTACTCTCATTTCATGCTGCATTAGCTTTCCTATCAGCTTGTTCGAGGATTTATGGCTATTAGTTAATCTGGTGCAAATTATCAAAAGGTCTTTATTTGGCTGTAATGGGGCATACGGAGCAGGGTAAGGATTTTTGGACAGTGGGTTAAGACTTTAGTCCAGTCACATGGACTGCTCTTTCAACATAGGTGCTCCCACTAATCCTAATACTCATTTCTTTCTTTGGGGTATATATTTTTTCTGAGGCATGTAATTATCTTTGATCACACTTAGAATTTTCATTCTTTTCATTGTTGCCTCTCTTCTTAAACATTGAACACTCCCCCTTTTTTTTTTCTCATTACCCTTCTTTCACTTATGTACCCTTCTTATCTTGTATGGTGTGGGATACACACTCTTAATCAAATGTCATTACAAGGGCTCATGAAAGAAAGAATCATTTTGGCTCAAAGTGGTTAGCAATGGATCATAGTGTTTAGCATGAAAGAATTCTTGGGCTTCTAATCATAAATAAACTGCCCTTATCCTCTAATCTACACCACCAGCTAAAATCCACTAACAAGTTCTAGGATTACTAAACAGCATGAACACACAAAAGATAGAAGCAATTAGGCTCAATTCTCACAGGTGTGGATTTCTGCATTCCTTCTACTGCTATACATGTAATGCATGCTCAGCATACCATTCAAACCAGTCAAACCAATTAACCTGCACACATTCCCTGATCCATATATCATGCACACACACAGACTCAAGACTCAATGTACACTAGACTCCAACTGACACAAAACATAAAAGAAAAACAGAAACGAAAAAAAAACAAAAAAGAAAAATAAAACCTAAACTAAAGATAAGGGAAAGGAAACTTATTCGTTTTGGTCGGAGGCATCTTCCTCCTCTCCGTCCGCTTTTGCCATCAACTTCTCAAAGCTCTTCTTCGTGTTGGTGTGGATTGCCGTCATCTCCGCCTTCAACATCGCTACTTCTGCACGTAGCTCCTTCAACTCTGCCAGTATAGCCACCATCTCGCTGTTCGAGCGGCGCGGAACCGCCTGCTCCTTCGCCTTGCTCGGTTCTGCTCTGCCTGCTGTGCCTTCTGGATGAACCAGCGAGTAATTTCCATGCTCGTCCACCTCACGAAGTGCCTTTGGTCCAGAAACCTTGTATCAGCAGCTGCGAGATCATCTGGCTTCTCTAAGTCGACATTGGTGAGATTCTTTGCAAGAATCGTCGCCAAAGGGCAGAGTGAGAGGAACTTGTTGTGGTGGGTCACGCCAAACTGAAACTACTGCGCTGCTACGAACCCAAAGTTCACCCGCCTCTTCTCCATCATGCACCATAAAATGAACAGCTCCTGCTGAGTCACCACGTTAGACCCCTCCAACCGCCCGTAGATGTTGTAGGCCAACCACCTGTGGCAAATCTGTAGCGCTGGATCTCTGATCTCATTGGACTTGCTGCTATTCTTCACATAGCGATCCCTGATGGAGATGATTGACCAGTAGTGGTCAATCTGAGACTTCCATTCATCCGAGGCCACCGTCTCTACCTCCTTATACTCTTCCTCATACACCTCCCGCGGCTCGAGTACTCCGAGTTGGATATTTAACTCATTGATGGAGAGAGGGAACATCCTACCCCTCAGTTGAAAGCGCAGGGTGCCCGGAGTCTCGATGCCGTATTTGCCGCGGGGTTTGAATTCCACTGTCCCCATGAATTCTTCCGATAGCTTCTTGAATGTAGGGTAATTCCATTCCAACACCTTTCCCCAGCCGATACCCTTGAAGTATCCCTCCACCCTCTCTTTGATACCAAAGGCTTCCAAGCTTTCTGTCAACAGGTAGTACCAAGGGAGGATCTCCCTGTTTTGCAAGATGGCATACCGCTGGCTGTCTAGTGGTATGGTTGCTCCAGATGTTGCAGGTCGTAGCACGCCTTTCCTCTTGGCTCCTGATTTCGTGGCGGTGACACTGGGTGTAGACTTCAAAGGTGCTTGAATCTCCTCCGAGTTAGAGCTGTCGATGATCTCCACACTCTCTATTTCTTCCTCTTCGATCTCCTTCGCTTCTCCTTCTTTTTCTCCTTCCTTCTTCTTCCCTTTTTCCTCAGCTGTAACCCTCCTCACCGTGCTTGTAGTACCCACCTTGCTCCCTAATTTGCTCTGTTTGGACTTCTGCAATAGGGGAGGTTTCAAGGTTTCAAGCTTTCTCTTTGCTCCCACCCCTTTCTCCTTACTCTGTAGGGTGACATCCTCCTGGGCCCGCACTGGAATGCTCTTCTCTGTCTCCTCCTCTCGTTCCTTCTCCTCGTGGTCAGAAGCGGTCACACCACCCTCCTTCGATTGAGATTGAGAACGGGAAGAACTGGGAACTGGAGTAGGCGCCTTCGGTGGAGGGCTAGCTGCTTTCTTTCCGGTGGTTTTCTTCTTTGCTGCTGCTACGGTAGTGGTGCTCTTGACCGCAGGCTTCTTCTTCTCTTTCTTCCTAGACGGTTGGACATCTGGGTCTTCCTCGACCTGTATTTGCTCCTGGTCACCCGCAGCGCCTCCTTCTCCGGTGGCTTGCTTCTCCGGTGAGGGAATCCTTTCCTGTTCCTCTTCGTCCACCCCTCGAGTAGGTGTGGTCTTTTCTGAACTGTGCACCGGAGTTTCCTCCGATGTGGTGCTGCGAGTTTTCCTCTTCTCCCCCACCGGTACAGATTTTGTAGCGGTTGGGCTCTTGGTTAGAGTACTGAGGCCGGCGACGCCTTTGTTGGTTCTTTTGTGAGCGGCTTTCTTGATTCTGATCATGGTGACGGTTGGAATTTTAGGGTTTTCAGAAAAACGGCGAGGTTGGTGAAGTATGTGGGTTGAGAACTGGGTTTCTATGCTTAAATGACAGATTGTGGGCGACGGTTATGGCGGAGTGGAGGAAGTGGCTGAGTGTAGGGCGGTTGTGGAGGTTGTGAGGGTTAATGGAGGAGGGTTTTCTCTTTCTGACTGATGTAGAGGCGAAGTGACAGTTATGGGAAGTCGAAACAATCAAGGGAATAAAATCATTACAAAATTATGAAATTCAAATTTCGTGCGAAATCCCAAGCGCCGCAATTATACCAGCCGTCCTTGTCAGATGCGCCTCCACGTCACTCCTTGGTTAGACCGTCTCCATTCCACACACCGGTCTGCCACCTACACACTTTGCATCGCAAAGTGGGCTCACAATCTACCCCGGACCTCCACCTACACACTTTGCATTGCAAAGTGGGTTCAAACTCCAAGATAGACTTTTTTTAAAAAAAACAAACTTGACCCACATTCTCCAGTTCTAACTTAGCCAAATACTCACTTACTCAAGACAACTAATTAAAAACTAATTAAAGAGAAAGCGGTTGTGGTCTTACCGACGACCACTCCTGGGTTGCCTCCCAGTCAGCGCTCTTGTTTAATGTCTTGAGCTCGACTTCCAGCTTCTGCTCTTACTGATAAATAGGATCCAGTAAAGAGCACTTCTCCTTGGTCTTCTTCAATTCTGAATAATCGAAGTACGGTTTCAAACGATGACCGTTCACCACAAAAGTATCCTTTCCATTCAAGTCATAAACTTCGACACTTCCATTAGGGAATAACTCCTTCACGATGTATGGTTCTCCCCATTTTGATTTAAGCTTCCCACTCATCAACTTAAATCGAGAGTTGAATAACAACACCTTTTGACCAGACCAGAATTCCTTCTTCCTAAGCTTGGCATCGTGGATTCTCCTTGTTCTTTCCTTGTACAAAACTGCATTGTCATATGACTCCAACCGAAGTTCCTCCAATTCATTCATTTGCAACTTCCTTTCTTCTCCGGCCTTAGTCATACTGAAATTGATTCTCTTGATCGCCCAGTAAGCCTTGTGTTCCACTTCTACTGGCAAATGGCATCTTTTTCCGAACACAAGCCTGAATGGTGACATGCCAATTGGAGTTTTGTAGGCAGTGCGGTATACCCATAACGCATCTCCCAGGTAAATGCTCCAATCCTTACGATTGGGATGAACCACCTTCTCCAATATGCCTTTGATCTCCCTGTTAGAAATTCCAGCCTGCCCATTGGCCTGAGGGTGATATGCAGTCGTGACTTTATGTTTCACCCCCATTCTTTTGGTTAGTGCTCTAATGGTGGCATTGCAGAAATGAGATCCTTGGTCGCTGATGAGGATTTTTGGAACTCCGAATCTACTAAACACCTGCTCTCTCAAAAATTCAGCCACCGTATGAGCATCATTACTGGTTGTAGCCTTTGCCTCAACCCATTTGGATACGTAGTCGACTGCCACCAAAATGTATTCATAATTCCCTGACTTAAGGAGTGGTCCCATAAAATCAATTCCCCATACATCGAAGATTTCCACAGGCATAATAGGCATCTGAGGCATTTCATCTCTTGCGGTAATACCCCCTACCATCTGACACTTCGGGCAGCCCTGTACCCATTTCTTGGCATCAGCAAAGATGGTAGGCCAATAGAATCCACTTTCCAGTATTCTTTGTGCTGTTCTCCTCCCACCGAAATGGCCACTACATGTTGTGCTATGGCACATTTCTAATATCTGAGCATGTTCAAACTCTAGAACGCACCTCCGTATGATTTGATTTGTACCAATCTTCCATAAATGCGGTGCTTCCCAAAAGTAAGAGCGAGCCTATGTTACCAATTTCTGTTTCTCGAACTTGGTCTTCCCTGGTGGTACTTCCTTGGTGAAAAGATAATTTGCTATGTCTGCAAACCAAGGCTCCTTCTCGGTTAGAGCATACAGAGTCTCCATCTCCATATGATCACGTATGGCGTATAGCTTTTCATCCGGAAAAGCGTCTTCTATTGGTTCGCCATCATCTTTTCCCATTTGTAGCCTGCGTAGATGATCAGCTACTAGATTGGCTGCTCCCTTCTTATCTCTTATTTCCAAGTCGAACTCTTGGAGCAGTAATATCCACCGGATAAGTCGTGGTTTTGATTCTTTCTTCGCCATGAGGTATTTCAAAGCGGCATGATCAGTGTAAATGATCGCCTTTGTGCCCAGAAGGTATGATCTGAACTTCTCGATTGCAAAAACCACTGCTAACAATTCCTTCTCAGTTGTGGTGTAGCTACACTGAGCTGGATTCAAAGTCTTTAAGGCGTAATATATAACGTAGCTTTCCTTACCTTTCTTCTGTCCCAGTACTGCTCCAACCGCGTAGTTGCTGGCATCACACATGATTTCGAATGGTATCTCCCAATCTGGCGGTTGAATAATAGGGGCTGATACTAATTTATCCCGTAGATTCAGAAATGCCTCCTTACAGTCGTCATCAAAGTCGAACTGTACATCTTGTTGCAACAAACTGGTCATAGGTTGAGCAACCTTTGGCGAAATCCTTTATGAATCTGCGGTAAAACCCTGCGTGACCAAGAAATGCCCGTATGTGCTTGACCGTAGTTGGATATGGCAACTTGGCAATGGAATCGATCTTTGCCTTGTCCACTTCGATACCCCTCTCTGATATGACATGGCCCAGCACGATGCCTTCTTTCACCATAAAATGGCATTTCTCGTAATTGAGTACCAGGCTTTTCTCCACGCATCTTTTCAATACTAGCTCCAAATGATTAAGACATGTTTCGAACGAATCACCATATACCGTGAAATCATCCATAAACACCTCTATGCAATTTTCCAACAAATCTGAAAAAATGCTCATCATGCACCGTTGGAAGGTTCCAGGTGCATTACAAAGACCAAATGGCATTCTTCGGTATGCGAACGTCCCGTACACACAAGTGAACGTGGTCTTTTCTTGATCTTCTTGAGCTACGAATACTTGCATATATCCTGAATATCCATCCAGGAAACAGTAATAGGCATTACCAGCTAGTCGTTCCAGCATTTGGTCGATAAAGGGCAATGAAAAATGGTCCTTCCGTATGACCATGTTCAGCTTCCGGTAGTCTATACAGACTCGCCACCCAGTTCGTAGCCTTGTTGGAACAAGCTCGCCTTTGTCATTCTCCACAACCTGTACTCCAGATTATGAACCGGGCTCCTGCACCAGGGTTATGTACTCCATATTATGTACTCCAGATTTCTTCGGTACGACGTGAACCGGGCTGACCCATTGGCTGTCGGATATAGGGTAGATTATACCCAACTCCAAAAGCTTTAGGATCTCCTTGAGTACCACTTCTTTCATAACAGGATTGATTTTCCTTTGTGAATCCCGTACTGGTCGTGCTCCTTCCTCCAAGTATATATAATGCATACACTCTGTTGGACTGATACCCTTTATATCTGCCAGGGTCCAACCAATGGCTTTCTTGTTCTCTCTCAATACTCTGACCAGTCTTTCTTCCTGCACCAGGGTTAGATCGGAACTAATAATCATTGGAAGAGTTTCCTCCGGTCCCAAGTAGGCATATTGCAAGTGCTTCGGCAGCTTTTTTAATTCCAAGACTGGGGCTTTCACAATCGAGGGCATCAGCTTCTCGTGTTCCCCATACTGAGAGAACAACTCCGGTTTGCCCTGCCCCGATCCTTCGATTGAGTACACTTCCAAGATAATACCTTTAATCTTCCTGTCAACTTCCACTGCTGCTTCCAAGGTGTTTTCCTTTAAAGAATACAACTCCATGATGGTCTCCTTCATCTCGAGGTCCTCCATTTGTACAGCATCTCGATCAGTAAGACCGGCTTGTATAACCCTTTCTGTGATGTCACTTAAGCTGAATGACAGGTTTTGCTCTTGTACCAATGGTTCGAATATGTCAATCATCTCTACAGATTCTAAATCGGGCTTCCGTCTCATGGCTTCATAAATGCTGAATTCTTCCACTACACCATCGAATTCACACGATAGAATTCCAGTCTTCATGTCCAATTTAGTTCCTGCAGTCATCATAAACGGTCTGCCTAACAGGATGGAGTTCTCCTTTGCTTCCAAACCGGTATCCAACACGTAGAAGTCAGCAGGAAAAATCAGCTCCCCTACTTTGATAAGCACATCTTCGATCACTCCCTATGGGTAAGCGTTTGACCTGTCTGCTAGTTGTATGACAACTCGGGTGTTCCATAGTTCCCACAAGTTGAGCCTGTTGAAAACAGCCAGGGGCATAACGTTTATAGATGCCCCCAAGTCTATCATGGCTTTGTCCATGTTCCTTCCTGCGATGTTGCAAGGGATAGTGAACATCCCCGGGTCTTTCTTCTTAGGTGGCAGTTTCTGCTGTATGATGGCTGACACACTCTCTCCCATGACATATCGAACATCTTCATCAATCTTCACCTTTCTCGAGCAAAGATCTTTAAGGAACTTGGCATACTTTGGGATTTGCTTAATTGCTTCCAGTAGGGGTAAGCTAAGTTCCAACTTCCGAAAGATTTTCATCATATCATTGGCTTCTTTCTCTTTGGCTTTCTGTCGAAGTCTTCCCGGATAAGGGGGTTCGGTCTGCTCATCACCACTTATTTCTCCTGAAATTTTGTTGCTGGTTCCCTCCTCTCTTTGCCGGTTAACCTCTGCTTCTGCCAAAATTTTTTCAGCTTGCTCATCATCCACCTCTGTGATTATTACTTGTGCCTGTTCCTTGTGATTGATCCCTTGAGATGGAAGTTTCCCTGTATTTTCTTCTACTTTTGCCAACGCCTTCTCCAGATAACCAATCTGCACGTTGGTTTGATTCATACCAGCTCGGATTTCATTGCGGAACTTCTCACTTTCCTTAGCCATGCTCTCCATGGCCTTTTCCCATGGTGCTCTCCTCTGATGAGGTGGTTGATACACCTGCTGCTGTTGTGGCTGGTAGTGTTGTTGTTGTGGTGGGCCTCCCTGATATTGTCCTTGTTGTTGGTGCTGGGCAAATGATTGAGATGATCCCGGTAGACCTGCACCATTCTGTTGTGGTTGACCATCCTGTTTCCATCTAAAGTTAGGATGATCCCTCCATCCTCTGTTATACGTATTTGAAAACGGGTCATGTTTCCTCTGAAATCCTTCATTTCCCCCCATGGCATTTACGTCCATTATATCTTCACCAAAGTTGAGGCAATTTTCAGATTGATGCCCCACTGCATCGCATAGGCCACATTGTCTAACCTTCTTCTGCATGGTCAGACCACTCAGCAATGTCTTTATTTCCTTCATCTCCTTTTCCAGATTTGTCAACTTATCTTTTTCCTCTCCTCTCTCTAGTATCTCTCTGCTTCTTTCATGTCCATCATCTCTGAATTCTTCTGCCATTGTTCCCAAGAGTTTGAAAATCTCTTGAGGTGTTTTGCTCAGCAATGATCCGTTGCATGCAGCCAATACCAGTCCTCGATCACTCCTCCGCATGCCCTTTACGAAGCTTTCCACTTGGTCCTTTGGAGAGATCTGGTGGTGAGGACAGTTGCTTAACAACTGTTTGAAACGAGTCCAATACTCATAAAAAGTTTCCAGCCCGTCCTGTTTAATGTTTCTGATGTCCCATCGCATCCTTTCAACTCTTGTGGCGGGAAAAAATTCTTCCAAGAAACTCTGCTGCATTTCTGCCTAAGTGGTAACGCTTCCTTGGGGTAGATTGTACAGCCATCTCCTTGCGCTGTCCACTAATGAGAACAGAAAAAGAACCAGTTTCACATATTCTTGCTGATTCTCATTGGACTGATGCATCACTGTCATTTCGAAGTCCTGGAGATGGGTATGCGGGTCGTCTCCTGGATATCCATTAAATTTCGGTAAGACCTGTATTAATGCAGGTTTCAAATCAAACCGCTCAGGCGCGAAAGGATTTGTCGGTAAGGTGATCCCGTTCGGCCTAAGATTCAGATTAGTTGGGTAAGCCAACTGCTTGAGGGTCTGCTGCGGCTGTGGTTGGTCAACCATAGCGTCGCGTCTCGCTATTCGTGCAAGTGCGCGTATTCGTCGTTCAGTTCGTTCAATATCTGGATCAAAAGTTAATGCTCTCTGTACTCGACGAGTTCCACGCATACACCAATAGTGGAAGATGGAATGAGAAGAGTAAAATTGTTGCGCGTCACTCCCCGGCAACGGCGCCAATTTTGACACGCACCCGTCGTATGGTACGATCAAAATACCTGTGTATGCCCCAGACGGACAGTACACGCTCCTATGCCCACTACTGGACTAGTTAGTCTTAGCGGCAAGCTAGGGTCGATCCCACGGAGAGTGATGAACCACCTTACTCTTCAGTATACAAATCGAGTTGTCACGATCTCAATCTGTGTATCTGCATAATAAAAATAGACGGAAATCAAATATAAAATGGGGTAAGCTTTGGGGTAGGTCATGATCATTGTTGACATGTTAATTCGGTCATGGGCACACTAAGAATCCGTCCATGTTTCGTATAAACTCAAGACGTGGCCCAAAGACATTGGGGCGTTTCAAAAGTTCATACTCCACACTTGGGATGGTTGAATCCCTTGTTGTCGTCCTGGTCCGAAGGTCACGCTTCACCCCGGTCACAAGGTCGTGCTTCACTCCTCCTTAGATAGTAGTCATACCCGATCTCTCCAAGTATGACCCTCACCAACCTTCTCTTCCAAACTTCCCATGTCCGCACCTACAGAGTAGACATCACTCGCGGGATACTCATTTCTGGGACCACGTCCAACCGGTCATTGCACTGCCTACGATACGCGAGATGAGTCCTTTGGTTGATAACCATGGCTTGATGCCTCGTCACAGTTGATGGGTGATTGTTAGAGAAGCCCAAGACTGAAGAAGGACGCAGTATCCCCTTGTTCAATCCTCACCATCCAGATCTACAGCACCATGTCAGGTGCTGCTTAGCTACTCGGTCCTGGGCACATCGAACGCTGCCGTTTGTCATGCCCTGCCTTTGTTTGACATGGTACAGCTCCAACCTCACGGAGATCACCCGTTAGGTCAGGACCGCCCATGAGTTCTGCTCCAGTCCTTCCGGAACTACTGGACTCAACCGATGGCACAAGTGCCTCACGAATATTTCACATATCAACAGTCAATCATTTCCCATACCCAAATCTCACCAAGTAAACTACTCACATATAATTAAATATATAACAATAAGCGAAAGAGAACACATTAATAAAAGAAGTACGAAATACTCGGATTAAAAGTACCTAAGGCAACAGCCTTGGATTTGTTCTTCACAGCGTAATGTAAATAAAAGCAGATAAAGATTATTTTGAACAGAAAATGTAAAAGTGTTTTCTTCGGACTAAGAAATGTAGACTGATAAATTCTCCAACATTATGCCAGCCGCTTTGGCTGGACTTTTATAGCTGTAGTGGCAGCGGGGAAAACCCTAGGCGGGTGGATTGAAATGGCATGATTGGCAGTTTCCATGTTGAGCGAGATTCTGAATATCTGCGATTGGTTGGATGGATGATTGGCGATCTCCGATTGATTTGTTTATTTAGGGTAGGGCGCTAACCTCCAAATCCTTCCTTTCATGGATGCTTGGCAGATTTTGGGCGAATCTTCTCCACGCGGCTTTCCTTCTTGAGCTTTGACGACGGACTGGAAATCTTTGTAGTGGTCAAACTGGTTGCATGCTTCATGATTGGATTCCTCGTAGGCACAACAGCTGCAATATTCTTCTTTGTTGTTGGGTGCATTGCGTTAATACCACGAATGCGAATGATGAACAGCAACTTAGCTTCAGGGTTCACATGGAATCCTCCTTTCAACCTCGTCTCTTGCTTCAATTCATCTCCTGCTCTGCATACTCCTTTGCATAGTCCTTGCAACCGGCTGGATTCGCATCCAGTTCTGCTCATTCTGACCACCTTTCCTCTGTTTGACCTGGACTGAGCTTCCTTCCTTCGAACAACAGTTTCATTCCCCTGAAAAGACTCTAATAACACAAAAAGACATGAAAAATAGGGCCAAACGGCCCAAAAGTCGAAGACGCATCAATAATCAAATATTAAAAGGGGTAAGATTTGGGTTAGGTCATGATTACTGTTGATATTTGTATTCAACCATCGGCATACTAAAGATCCGTCTATGCTTAGTATAAACTTAAAGTGTAGCCCAATGACATTGGGTGTTTCAAGAGGTTATACTCCACACTTGGGATGGTTGAGTCTCTTGTGGTCACTTGGTTTGAAGGTCACGCTTCACCCCGGTCACAAGGTCGTGCTTCAATCCTCCTTAGATAATAGTCATACTCGATCTCTCCAAGTATGACCCTCACCAGCCTTCTCTTCCAAGTTTCCCGGCTCTGCACCTACACAGCAGACATAACTCGTGGGATATACATTTCCGGTAACACGTCCAACAAGTCATCGATATGTCTACGTTATGTGAGGTGAGTCCCTTGGTCAATAACCAAGATTTTATGCCCCGTCATAGCTGATGGATAGCCATTAGAGAAGCCAAGACCGAGGAATGACGCAGTATCCCTTTGCCCGTTCCTCGCCATCCGGATCTACAACTCCATTGAAGACGTTACTCAGCTATTCGATCATAAGCATACTGAACATTACTGTCTGGTATGTCCTTGACCTTTGCTTCGCGTGGTATAATCCTTACCCAGCGGAGATCACCCGCTTGGTCTGAACTGCCCATGATTTCTACTCAAATCTCTCTAGAACCACTGGACTCGACCGAGTGCACAAATACC
Source organism: Schizonepeta tenuifolia (assembly GCA_029490685.1). Lineage (NCBI taxonomy): Eukaryota > Viridiplantae > Streptophyta > Magnoliopsida > Lamiales > Lamiaceae > Schizonepeta > Schizonepeta tenuifolia. The sequence goes on along the minus strand of CM055958.1, from coordinate 19,783,508 downwards.
TCTCGAACAACTCACATATCAACAGTTAATCATTACCCTTTTCCAAATCTCACCAAGGGAATTACTCACACATATCAAAAGACATAATCACGCAAGTAAATATTTACATCAATGAGTGAAAATACGAAATACTTAGAATTAAAAGTACCTAAGGCAAACTGCCTTGGCTTTGTTTAGCAACAAGAATGAAAATACGAAAAACGGTAGATTGTTCGTGCAGAAATGTAAAGAACTGAAATGAAAAGTGTATCATGGACAGAATTCGGTAGAATACTAGGGGAAACTAACGTTTTTCCAGCCACACTTGCTGGACTTTTATAGTGGCTGTTGTGGCAGTCAATCTCTTTCCTCCCGCAGACCATATCAAATGATTGATCACCTTCTATATTTAGCTCTATTCTTGATTGATCCTTGATTGATCCAATTGATGATTGGCAATCAGCGGTTGATTGATTGGGTTAACTCCACCTTCTTCCAGATCCTTCCATCGATGGGAATCGCCCGAATCTTCTTCAAATCTCCTCCACGCGTCTTTCCATATTTGGCTTCGGCTGCTGACTGCAGTTGGACATGGTCATACTGGTTGCATGCTTCGGTTGGCCTCACACTAGAGTACTCCTCTTGAATCATCACAACTCTCTTGTTGCATGCTTTGAGTGGTCTCTTGTTGCACTCTCTTCTCTTGGGGGAATCAGCTTCATGCATTGCGCTTGAATCATCTCGGTAGTGCCCATTCTGACCATCTTTCCTCTATATGCCATGGACTGAGCCTCCTTCCTCCGAATAGCTGCTTTATTCCCTATACAGACATTACAGACACAAAAGACAGAAAAAATAGGGCCAAATGGCCCAAAAGTCAAAGACTCATCAGCCGTTCATTTCTTATTTATAATAATCACGAATTGAACCCTTTTTTTATAATTGCTAGTATGTTTAAGTAATGATTATCTATTATTTTTGTTTTCAATATGATGTTATAGCATTGATAGAACTGGTACTCTCAACATCTAATATAATCATTCATATGAGAACATTTTAGTCGAAACTTGTAGGTAATGATTTGAGTATGAATATCGATAAAAATCTGCGATTATTATGTTCAACTCCGTCCAGATTTGAAAATTTTTGAAACAGGATTTGAGTAAATCTTTTTCTAAAATAATCGTATATAACATCAAAATAATCTCTAAAATTGGGTGATATAGACATATTTGAAAAAATATCATTTGCGTATATTTTTCCTAAATCATATGTATATCCATTTTTTCAACAATTACTGTGTACGAAAAACTATAAATTTTTGTTTCCATACATACTAAAATATTTGTGTACATACATACTGAAAAAAAAAAATATTTGTTTACATAGATATTGAAATATATTTTTTCAAGTTAATAATAGTTGAACAATTAGAGTGTGGTGTTATATATTAGGAAGTGAGTATCTCGATGATTTGTTCCGAGGAATAGTAGAATCATAATAGAAGAAAAAAATTTGAATCAATCATGGAAAATACTGGTAATATTTGGTTTAGCCATTGTTTGTGCTTCGTCTCACAAGCGTTTCGTCGAACACCATATGTGTTGTGGGAATTAGGTTCAGACAATCAGTCAAATCATTGGCTCACCAAGTGGTTTTTTAAGTTTTGGTAGTGATATTATCATTTTGCACTATTGTTAAACAATTGGATTTCACGTAAGAGATCCAGAATTAATCACTATAAAGTTGAACATATATAGTATAAAAATTATGTGGACGAGGTTTTTTGCATGTACAAACAACTCTCTCGGTGCATGTTAGTGACTCATCATTAACCTGCACCTCATCTGTACGGCATGAAGAATCCTGGTTGGCCTAAAAAATTGTGGTTCCAAATCCGGCGCAGACCTCGAGGGCAACTGGATTTATACCGCCAGTAGAGATTGGGAGCTCGAGTAATCCTTTTGTTCTTTATTTAGATAAAGGAAAGAAGAAGGTCAATGGAACATTGGTAGTTCGTGAGGAAGGGAAAGAGATTGGAAGCAAGGATGTTAGTCTGCGATTGGAGATGGAATCCCCACCTGCTAAACTAGAATCTGAGCTCGTGAAGAAACCGACGAAATCAGGTATAAAACTCGACTATATTTTCCATGTCCTAAGAAATGGAATCCCAATTGCTTGCTTGGAGAAATCTGATATAGAGATTGAAGCAAATAAGTGGAAATTTACGATTATTTTGTATGTTATTGGTGACTCGCCGACGATTTCCTACATTATCACTTTTCTGGAGATACAATGTAATATTCTGAATAGACCTGAGATCTTCTATCATAACACGTGGTAAAATTTCAAACTCTTGAGGAATGAAATGAAGTTTTATTTGTTGGACCACACACTATTGCGTATTAACCAGTTATTGTAAAAGCTTGGGAGGTCGATTTCTGTTTTGAAAAGGAGATATTGAAAGTAGTGCCACTATAGATTAAACTCCATAACCTTCTATTAAATTGTTGGGGTGCTAACTCCCTAAGTAGAATTGGTAGTGCTCTTGGAAAACCTCTCTATGCCCGTATGTTGGTGGAGATTGATGTCACGAAGCCTATTCAATATAAGGTGTTGATTGATGGTGCAAATGGAAAGCAAGTTGCGTAGAAAGTGGTCTACGATTGGATTCCACCTTTCTAAAAAACTTGTCAAAGTGCAAGCCATAACTGTGATCAAGTGAAATCTAAAACATATCAGGAAGCTTTGAGAAATAAGCAATTGCAACCTAAAGCTAAAGAGAAAGTAGAAGAGCTCACTGGTATGAAGCCAATTGATCCTTATCTACATGAAGAGTTACTTACACCAATAGAGAGCACTTTTCATGAAGCTGAGCATTGGTCTAAACCAAGAAAACTTGCTACTAAAGTTGTGGGAACTACCACCTCTGAGGCTATAGTTGTTGGAAATTCTTTTCAAGCTTTTAGTGAGCAAGGGATTGATTTGAATGATACTGAATTGGGCGGGGACCATTTCCCCTCTGGTGCAACATGAGACTAACCATTTGGAATGTCAGAGATTGTAATAAGCCCTTTAAATAAAAAAAAGATTAAAAGTTTTTTGCATAAGAATAAAATTGATTGTGTTGCATTACTAGAAACTAGAGTTAAGAGTGATAACTTTGCTAAAGTTTCTGAGAAAATCTATAGAGATTGGGAGGTCATAAACAACTACTCATGCAAAAAATGGTAGAGTTTGGATTGCTTGGAATCCTAAGACAATGAGTGGATGTTGGAAAGAGAATAGTGCACAAGGGATTTACTGTGAACTCACTGAACTTTGTTCTAGGAAGTTGATACATTTTGTTGTTGTGTATGCATATAATACTAATGTATGACGGAAAAGTCTCTGGAGATTTGTTAGAATAATTTGTAGAAATATTGATGGTCCTTTACTTATAAGTGGTGATTTCAACTCTCTCTTGAGGCCTGAAGATGGATTTCAAGGTAGTGAACTTACGGAAGCTGAGTATAGAGATTTTGTGGATTGCTTGAATACTAATAAGCTCACTACTATCAGAACAGTGGAGAATCACTACTCTTGGTGCAATAATCAATTAGGAGAAGATAGAATCTACTCCTTAATTGATAGATCATTAGTTGACTTTTCTTGGAATACTGAGTATCCTTCTGTGGCGGTGGAATTAATGGATAAAGGAATCTCGGACCATTGTCCTCAATTTCTAAATCTTGACATTGAGGAGAATAAAAGAAATACTTAATTTTGAATCCTCAATGTACTCATTGATCATCCAGATTTTAATCAAATTTTGGAGTCAGGATGGTAACAACATTGCCATGATAATAAATTGCTCAATATTTGGTACAAGCTCAAGAAATTGAAAGAACCTCTGAAGCAACTAAATGCCCAACAATTCAAGAGCATAAATGAAGAATTCTCTATGCAAGATCACAATTGAGTAATGTTCAGATGCAACTTAGGCATGATTTAATCAATTTAGAGTTGATTAACCAAGAGAAACATATCCTTCAAGACTTGGAGAAACGGAGTAAACTGGAGGAAAGAGTATGACAACAAAAGTTTAGAGTCGATTGGATTAAGCTTGGAGATTATAACACAAAGTTCTTTCATGCTTACACAAAGGGCAGACAAAATGCTAATACAATTAAAGTGTTGTATAGAGCAGATGGAACTAGATGTCACTGCCAACTGGAGATTGAAAATGAAGTAAAACACTTCTATATGAATTTGACGGGAAGAGCAGCTGAGGCATTGCCTATGATTGATAAGGATGTCATTGCAAGAGGGGTTGTGCTCAACCACAATCAACGACTACAATTGTGTGGTCCATTCTCAGATATGGAAATAAATGAGGCTCTCTTCAGCATGAATCCTTTAAAAGCTCCTGGTCTTGATGGATTACAATGTATACTTTTTTAAGCATGCATGGGATCAGATAGGTAATGACATCATTGAGGTTGTTCAAGAAATTTTTTCAGACTGGTACTTGCCAAGGGGCTTTAAATGTTACACTGATTGCTTTGTTCTTAAAAGCAGTTCAACTTCTAGAGTTAAAGAGTTTAGGCTGATAGCATGTTGTTCAGTTCTCTAACCAATAGAATGCAGTGTGTTTTGGATGGCCTTGTAAGTGAAAATCAATCGGCATTTGTAAAAGACAGATTAATTTTTGATAATATCATTCTAAGCCATGAGGTAATCAAAGGGTATGGAAGGAAAAGAGTCTCACCTCGTTGTATGATAAAAATTAACATTCAGAAAGCTGATGACTTAGTGAATTGGCCATTCATGAAATATCTGATGCTTGAACTAGGATTTCCTTATCAGTTTATAAGATGGATCCTTGCATAACTGCAGACTGTGGCATATGTTGTGAATGTCAATGGTGTTATCTCTGAGCCATTTCAAGCTAGGAAAGGACTAAGACAAGGAGATCCTATATCTCATTAACCTTTTGTTTTGTGCATGGAATACCTACATCGTTGTTTGCTTGAGCTCAAATCAGATAGAACATTTCACTATCACCCCAGATGCAAGAAATGGGATTAGTCCATGTGTGGTTTGTTGATGGCTTGTTATTATTTTCAACAGGAGATGAGGCTCAGTTAGGAAGCTTCTTGCTGCATTCCAGAAGTTTTCTACAGTTTCGGGTCAAAGGGGAGCTGCCATTTAGGTATTTGGGTGTTTCACTTTCATCCAAAAAGCTCACTATAGCTCAATGTGAACCGTTGCTAAGGAAGATTTTGGCTAGGATTGACAGTTGGTTAGCTAAGTTATTATTCTATGATGGTCATATTCAATTAATCAAGTCGGTTTTAATTAGTATTCACTCGTATTGGAGCCAAATTTTCTTGCTTCCTTAAAAGGTCATAAAGTTGATTCAAGTTGCTTGCCGAAATTTCTTTTGGTCTAGTAAATCTGGCCTGACAAGAAGAGTTTTAGTATCTTGGGAGCAAATGTGCATGCCCAAAACAGTTGGACGTTAAAACCTCACAGATATGAAATTCTGGAACAAAGCTGCAATCACTAAGCTTTTGTAGTGCTTGGCTAAGAAGAAGGATAAAATCTGAATAAAATGGGTACATGAACATCAAGGGCAAGAACCTAGTATAATGCATCTCCCAACTCAAGCTTCATGGATCATTAAAAAAAATGGGAGTTGTTCAGTATTGTAATTTGATAGCTGATGGTGTTACCCATCAGAAGGATGTATTTAGAGTTGAGAGGATCTTCGCCCAAAGTTTCATGGCATCGCATGGTCGGTATTAACATTGCTTCTCCCAAGTTTATCTTTATTACTTGGCTTGCAATTCTTGGAAGATTATCCACCTGTGATCGACAGATCAAATTTGGGGTTGGTTGTGATCAAGCTTGTATTATATGTGCTACGGTTAGTGAGACTCTTAATAACTTGTTTTTCAAATACTGTTACTCTACTCAAGTTTGGAAGGAAGTTGTTGATTGGAGTGGGGTACATATACAAAGCATGGAGTGGAAGGAAGATTTGGTTTATATGGATACTCAATGCAAGACTAAATCAAGGAAATAATTACTCTATAGATTAGTTATTTCTATTGTTGTTTATTGCTTGTGGAAGGAAAGAAATCAACGCATATTTCAATATAAGGAGTGCACTATGGAGCAGGTAGTCTGACAATGCCAATTATATATCACATTTGCTGGAGCAATGAAGATGACTATTTTGAGATATTTGAGAAACTAGATTAAGTTTTGTTTTAATGTTTGTTTGTTTGGTTGTTGGTCTGTAATGGTTAATAAAATTTTTATTTACAAAAAAAAAAGAAAAAAATAGATGAATCTATCCCACAAAATTGATGAAATAATTCCGAATACTTTAAATGTCAAATATTATTTCATAACATAACAACTAAGGAAACAACACAGAGAACAATGTACTCTTGACTCAATGAGAAATAATGATATTTTAAAGATGGAAGATAAACAACTGACTGCCAGAGTAAATGAGAAACATATGAGATACATTAAATTATACTCCCTCCTTTCAGGCATTCATGGCCTAGTTTGGTGAGTACATGAACTAAGGAGGGGGTGATTTAAAGGATAAAAGTGATAAAAGTAGTGGAGCCCATAACTTTTTGTGAGAGAGGGTAGTTTCTAAAAAAGGAAACAGACCATCAATATCGGGACACCTAAAAAAAGAAACTGACCATCAATACCGGACAGAGGGAGTATGGATTAACCGCTACATTCATCCATGATTGTGGGCGGCATGCACAGTCAAAACCATCCAATGACCACGATCCAGTTTTATAGTGGTGAGATGAGCAGGACAAATGAGCCTTTTCGGAATAAATGCCTTTCGCAGTGGTCGGACTCTATTACATGGTATCACCACATACTTATGGCACAGATATGTGACTGCAACAGAAACCTTGTGAAATTGCAAATGCTTCATAGGCTTCGAACAGGCTTTCCTTAGAGACGAACTCCATGTCGGATCGAGATCCATGTTCTAGCATCTGAAGAAATGAACACAAAGTATCAGCGGAATCCTCCAAATCAGCATCAAAACCGAACAAACTATGCATAAGATCATCTCACAGGTTATCCATGAAAGGCAATTTGTTTTTCAATACGACATAGACGGCCATTTTTCTTTTATGGTGGTTTGATTAATAGGTCTTGAATTTATAAACGTAAGGTGTACAATTAAAATAGACAATTAAAAACATATTTGCAAAATATTTTTATACAACTAAAAATCATACATCATAATATTATTATACAATTAAAATCATACAAGAAAATAAAATTACTCCTGATAAAATGCAATTTGTACACATTATATTCCACACATCCAATAACAAAAACATATAAAATCAAAAATAATACGGCTAAACCTAGTAGTACCGTAAACAAGTACATTTAAAATAACTCTGAAATTAAAAATGAAAAAGACAATTATAACGTGTATTACAAATTTAGGCATCAAAATTTAAGAACTACAAAAATGACTAGCGCAGATTTCAAAACCACCTTAATTATTTTATTCAATTTACTTAGCTTTCATAAACACATTAAGAAAATCTCTAAGGCTAAAACCCAGTTCTTCATATCAGTACGAAAACATAATATAAATGTAAATTTCAAAATGGCGAATTACTGATTCAGCCCGAAGATCGTGAATAGCATACCCATTACAAATCCAAAAAAAAAAAAAAAAAAAAAAAAAAAAAAAAAAAAAAAGAACTATCATAAAAAGAAAATTCCAATTTCACATCAGTATCTTCTACTCTTTCTTCTTATGCATCTCAAATACTAGGATTATTTGTTGACTTGATTTCACAATGGCTTGAATCGGCAAAGAATTCTTCTTTCACACTGTCACTTGATGAATCTTCTCACTTGCATATATTTTCCGTATGTCTCAACGGCTTCAATTTCAGATGGAAACACCTTACACAAGCTTCCTTTAAAACCTAACACAAATAGCGCACAATTTTCCCAATGTGAGAAAATTCCATTTCGTTTCCTTTCAAAAATAACGTAAAACTTCTTCACCTTGCTTCTTCTTAACTTTATTTCCATCAGTTTGTCTGCGAAAAAATTGTGGAATCCGATAAAAAATAATGAGAAACTCTAATTCACATTTTTTATGGATTAACCAGTTTATGAAACTAATTTACATAATTGACCCTGATGTCTGGACATTAAGTGTTTGAAATTCTTTATTGTAAATTAAATCACATATTCAAAATCTAAAGATGAGTACGCAATGTAAATTTAAAAAATTATGTTAGGAAATCGAGTTCGGACTTTAAATAAGAAGGGGAGTGTGCATGCAGAAAACGTATGATATGCTTCATATATTCCTTTTGAATACAATTATATATATTAATTAAAACATGCAAGGACTAAGTAAACTAGGCCTTTATTTATGCTATCACCATATAAAAGTGTGAAATGCATTTGTAACCGTTTCATTTTGCGTGTGATTCACAAATTTATTTTATGTAAAACTATCAAACAAAAAGCGTGAATTCAGTGCGCAAAAAAAAAGACCGGTATTATTTATCTTTTTTAAATTGAGAGTAAAATTTATCTTTTCTGCTAAGAAGTATTATTACACTCTACTCAACATTAATATCTCAAGGTCAATTAATTACTATTTTTCTCGCTCAGAATGGCGTGAATGGGAAACGTTATATTTGGAGCAAGTCTCTCGTGCAGGTCGCACAACTTGCGACCGGATTCGGGTTGACTCAACCGATCAAACCGGGCCAACCCGTTAAGTTTCATTATTTTTTTCGAATTTTCTGTACAAAAATTTAAGTATAGTATTTATTTAAAAATATGAAAGTAAATATACCCTAATTGGGATATTAATAACATCTAGTTAAAAATTAATAAACCTATTTGAAATTAATAAACCTTAATTATTATTAAAAAAAACTCTAATTGGAGTGTGCTGTGCACGCGCTGACTTACAGAGTGAAAATAGGCGTGTGTGCGTGTGCTTTCGGTAGCACAATTTGTGGCATATGGCATAGGAGTTTTTGCCTATAAAATTACTTTTTTGGTCTAATTTAGTTAGAGTAAATCCATTCCAGCCGTTCCATTTAGGTGCCAAATTCAAAATGTTTTTTTTTTTTTAAGAGAATTACAATGGGTTATAATCTTATAGTTGAGCTATGTTACGAATTAAGCACAAAATAAATCATAAAAGCACGAAAAAAGTACAAACTAAGATTGACTCAGACCTACCAACTCACCGAGAGACAAGGCTTGCGTCTCCCTGCGATCGCAGATCGTCGAATGCATGACTACGAGCTGGTGTTTAGTACTTTCAGACTCACAGCTTGCAAAACATATGCTTTCTCCGTCCCGCTCATTTTGTCTCATTACTATTGGATACGGAGATTAAGGAAAGTTGTTTGTTAAATAAATTAGTGGATGAGATTAGAAGGGGATGAGAGAGAAACTCTTACAACCACTCATTATGTCTATATTTAGATGTAGACAAAATAATTGGGACGTCCATTTAAGGAAAGGGAGACAAAATGAGCGGGACAGAGGGAGTACTATTTAGACAAAAACTCTAGTGCAACTGTTGCACCATAGAACACCCGTCCGTTTGATCCGATCCGACCTGTTTGACCCGAGTCAACCCCCTCCACCCCTGGACCAGTTTTTTTTCCAATTTATTTTATTGTTTGCCGTTTTTTTTATGGTCAAGATTCGAGCGAGGGGAGCCGAAGGCCTCAGAACGAGCCGAAAAAGTCCAAATTGTTGCCCGCCGATTATCCTTATTCGGGGAGCCGTAAAATCGAAGCCGAAGGCTCCGCCGCGGAAAAAAATCTAAAAATTAAAAATTAAAAAAAAAAGAAAAAAAAAATGGGTGCGTGAGACCCACGCACGGCGTGTGGATCTCACGCGCGTGGCGGGTCGGGGCGGGTTATGTACCGTGCATACTTATGCACGAGAGTCCTTCTCTACTATTTAATACTCCCTCCGTACTTGAAATAATGCCTCATTTACCATATTTCAAGTGTACACTATCAAATGTCATGTTTCACTTTATGGACTTAGACGGACCACAGCGGGTGTCTCGTCGCCGGTCTCGAGACACCCCGGCCGACGAGACACCCCAATGCAGGAGGGCGGAGCTCGAGACCGTCTCGCCGCGACGAGATAGTCTCTAGATGGCGCGTGGCCTTCACGTGTTTCCGATTTTTTATTTATTTTTTTTTTTTAACAGGCGCCTGCAATAATAAAAAAAATAATAATAAATGGCAGAAACGGTAATATCCAACGGGCAAAAAATTCAAACGGCTATATAGCCGATTTTCCATTTTTTTTTTTTTGCAATTCATCCCTATAAAACCAACCTCCATACCACAAATTATTCCACACCAAATTCATCTTCCTCCTCTTTTTCTCTCTAATTTTCGCTCAAATTTCTTGCAAAAAAAAAAATGTCTTCGTCGTCCGACTCCTCAACCGGCTACTCTTCCCATGGCACCGACGACGAGGTTATGTCGATGGTGACCAACCTCCAAGCTGCTGCGGCTCGGCTCATCGCCAAAAAGAAAAAAAAAAGGCGAAGAGGTCGGTCGTAAACCGCGATCGGGAGGCGGCCCTGCAGCAGTTGATGGCCGACTATTTCAACGACAACCCGACGTACGGGCCAACTTTTTTTCGTCGGCGTTTTCGGATGCACAAGCATCTGTTCTTGAGGATTTGCGAGGCGTTGGAGCAGAATGTGAGATATTTCCAGCACAAGCAAGATGCAACCGGCAAATGGGGCCTCACGTCGGTGCAAAAGTGCACAATGGCCATTCGCCAACTAGCCACCGGTGGAGCGCCGGATGTTTTCGACGAATACTTGAAGATCGGCGATAGCACCGGCCGTCTTTGCCTCCGGAAGTTCTGCCGAGGTGTCATCGACCTATTCGGTGACGTGTATTTGAGGAGGCTAAACGCACAAGACACGACTCGGCTGCTGCGGATGCACGAGGAGCGGCACGGCTTTCCGGGGATGCTCGGTAGCCTGGACTGCATGCACTAGGCGTGGAGGAATTGTCCGAAGGCGTGGTCGGCTGCCTACACTCGAGGAGATATAGGCGTGCCTTCCTTGATTCTTGAGGCGGTGGCATCTCAAGACTTATGGATCTGGCACGCCGTTTTTGGAGTAGCCGGCTCCAACAACGATATCAACGTTCTCAATCAGTCGCCCATATTTTCGGACGTGCTTGAAGAACGTGCTCCGCCGTGCAAGTACACAGTGAACGGAAATCCCTACGACGGCGGTTACTACTTAACCGATGGGATCTACCCGGATTGGGCTGCTCTGATCAAGGCTCCTCCGATTGCAACGGATGACAAGGCAGCGCGCTTCAAGAAGATGCAGGAAGCGGCGAGGAAGGATATCGAACGGGCATTTGGTGTTCTTCAGGCCCGTTGGGGAATTATCCGGAACCCGGCGCGGGGCTGGTACGTACCGCACCTCCGCAACATCATGTTTGCGTGCATTATTTTGCACAACATGATCATTGAAGACGAGAGGGAGGAGGCCGAGAACTGGAGAGAGGACACAGAAACAACGCCGAGTAGTAATGTTACTCATGTCCCCTACCCGCAATCATGGAAGAATTTCATCAAAGGGGACGCCGCATTAAGAGATGTGAGGAGGCACCATCGGCTCACAAATGATTTGATCGAGCATCTTTGGAGCCGATTTGGAGCAGTTGACGAGTAGGATGTTTTTTATTTTTTTTATTTCAATTAATGTAATGTTTTTATTTGTTTTATTTCAATTAATGTATTGTACTAGTTATCTGTTTAAATTAATGAAAATTTCAATTTTTCTTATTAAAAATAATGCAAAATAGAAATTCAGAAAATCCTTAGAGACAGCCACACTGCAGCTCACTGTCTCTATCTCCAAAAAATCCTTAGAGACACCCCTTAAAGATACTACCACTGCAGGTAGTCTTACAATAACTTTACCAATTTTTTTAAATCTCGTGCCGAAGAGTAAGTGGGCATTATTTCAAGTTTTACTCGAGTATCTAAAAAAAATGGGAACATTCGAAATTGATTTGCGGGTTTGTTTTGTCTCTTGGATACTGTTAATAGTCACATTATACATGATAATTTTGAATTATGTGGTGAAGCAGCAGCTGCAGCAGCAGGCCCATGCTTATGTACCAGCACCCACTAGATAATTTCCTGCTGTTGTTGATTTTCAGTATCTGAAAAGGCTGTCTATTTTCTTTATAATTGTCTTTGTGGTCCACAAATACAAAACTTAAAGGCTAATTTGGTCCAAAATTATAATCATTTGTCTTTGAAACTTCCAAAAACTTCAGACGTTGAAGAAAGTGACGCTGTTTCCCTTCTCATTCTCTGCTGTAAGGTTATTTATTATTATATTTTTTTTCTTTTTCCGAATAATTCTTAAGAATAATATTGATCATAAAATTCGGACGACTCACACTAGAATTCAACAATGAAATCGTCCGTTTCACAAATACTAGAAATATTTATCCGTAAAAATCAGTACTAAAACTATTTCCTTTCCTACAACAGATATTTCTTTTTCTTTTTCTGAACTAGTACATTTGATTTTTTTTTCTAAATGATTTTATTTAAAAAAATTTCCATCTTTAAAAGTATATCAAAACTTTGTCAGATACTATCAATCTTCAGCATCTGAAAGCTGATGTGACGCTAGCCTAATTGGGATATAGTAAACGAAATAGTAATATACTTTCGTAAGTTTTTTTTTTAATAGTTCATGTGCATTTTATTATAATTATCAATAATTCACCATATTTTGTTAAAGTGAAAATTATTTATTATAAAAAGTATAACTTACAATTTATTCAAAATTTAGTAGATTGATCAGCCCACATTCTGATCACAAAAAAATAAAATAAAAATAAAAATAAAAAATGAAGAAATATAAAACCGAAATCGAAGCTAAATATTGTTGTGTTAGAACGGCATAATTTTCGCAAACTTGTTCATTTTTAATTTCTTTTAGTTTGAGAAAGGCAAAATTAAAGAATCCTTGTTACTTACTCCATCTGTCTATCTTGTAACTTATTTCTTTTTGATATGACTCATTTAATTTATAACATTTTCTTTTGTGAAAATAATTAGAAATTACTTTTTTCACTTTATTCAATAAAAGTATTTTATATCATTTTATTCACTTTATATTACTTTATTTACTACACTAGATACTATCTTTACTCTTAATATTTTTTTTCTTAATATTCGTACCAAAAAGAAATTTTACAAGATAAACAAGACGGAGAGAGTATATAATTAAACAGATCCCACTCGAAACCTTATTACCCGACTTTTATCTATATATTTCCATACATACTTTTAACAATAGTTTATTATTTATCCTTGTTGCGTATTTAGACTATCAGCAACGGCACGCCCGAGCGGGCCTGCTGCCTTCTTGAGCTTGAGGTCAACGCTCTTTCTCTGTTGATGTCTTGATGAGTGCGGAGTTCACTAGCTCAAGCTCAGACTTGCAACCTTCTGAAGACGAGCTCGCAATATGTAGAAAATGATGTGGCGACGGTTAATTAGGCGAAGGGAGAGAAGGGAGAAAGAAGGGATGAGAGTAAGAAAGAAGAGAGAGAGCTCCCCATTACAAAAGAAAAAGTGAGAGCATGGAGAGCCCACAAATATGGGTTGCCAACTTCACTTGCAAGCTCTCCATGGCTCATACCCTATGTTTACTTTCGGGGAACTCATATTTATAGTCCTATATGAAAATAATATTAATTCTTTTGCCTATAAGGGTAAGCAATTTATACAAATTTATGTTGATAGTATTTGAATTTTGAGTCAACAAAAATCTCAATATAGATAATAAAGTGAATACAAAACTTTTTGTTGAAAGAATGACGAAAGAGTTATATATTTACACCACTTATGACAAAATTCAAGTCAAGAATATGATAATAACATAAAATATATGTTTATACTTCTTAAAATAAATCAAAAAATTATCTGAATCGGTTTATTTTCACATAGTTGATTGAATTATTGCTAGCCATATTATTACTAAATAGCATTACTCAACAATAGTTTATCCTTTATCCTTGCTGTGTACTTAGACTATCGGCAGCGGCGCACCCGAGCCGGCCCGCTGCCTTCTCGAGCTTGAGGTCGACTCTCTCTCTCTCTCTCTGTTGGTGAGCGCGGAGCTCGCGAGCTCGCAATATGTAGAAGATGATGTGGCGACGGTTAATTGAACGAAGGGAGAAAAGGGAGAAAGAAAGGATGAGGAAGAAAGAAGAGAGAGAGCTCCCCATTACTAGAGGTGTTCAAAGTTTGGTTTAAACAGTAAACCAAATCGAACCAAACCGCAATTTACAGTTTTTTTCGGTTTTTTGGTTTAAAATATATAGTTTGGTTTAGATCTTTCAAAAATTATGGTTTATGGTTTAAGTTTGGTTTTTAAGAAAATTCAAACCAAACCAAACCGTAAACCGAAAAACCGTATTTGATATAATGATATTAATATTATCATTTTATTTATTATGTGAGTAAATAGAGATTTTCTTGGTTGCATATCATATCTAACTGTTATACAAGTTTAATTAATGAAATCGTACAATTTAGAATCATTAAACCCTACAATCTACTATACATTTTCAATTAATTGTTACAATGGTTTTTGAATACAAGGTGCAAATTTTTATTTGTTTTTTTTTCTTCTTTGTTCTTTTCAAATTCAAGTTGTTTTCGATAGAAAAAGTACAGAATGTGAAATTATTTTACTATAATTTACTATTTTGCTAAATAATGTTATCATAGACTCCTAATATATTTATTCTAGTAAAAGAGAAAAATATATATGATCATGATAACAACTTTATCTAATTCGTTTTATTTCTATTACGAAGAAAATGAAAAAATATTGATAAACCGCAAACCAAATCGCACCAAACCGTATTATTACAGTTTGATTTGGTTTGATTTTACTACTTAATCAGTTCGATTTGGTTCCAAAAAATTACCAAATCGTATTTTACGATTTGGTTTGGATTTAGCATCAAACCGCACCAAACCAAATCGTGAACACCCCTACCCATTATAAAAAAAAGGTGAGAGTATGGAGAGCCCACAAATATGGGCTGCCCAACTTGACTTGCAAGCTCTCCATGGCTCATACCCTATGTTTACTTTCGGGGAACTCATATTTATAGTGCTATAAAAATAATATTAATTCTTTTGCCTAAAAGGGTAAGCAAGCAACTACCAAAAGTGGTGTTATGGTATTGTACCCATATAGAAAAAAAAGCTGCCTTATTGCACATGTTTATTAATTTATCATGTCAAGTCTGCGTCAATGACATGAGCAGCCAGAAGCAATTTTATAAAGGGTATCTAAATTAAAATCGTTAAATTCCTTTCGTCCAATCTTTTTATGTCATCTTTATTTTTTTTTAGAACATGGCATCTTTATATACTTATTATCCAAAATTAATATTTCAAGATGGAAAGATATATCCAAGAAAAAATTACTGGATCCAACTCTTGGCTTATGAGTTTGTTGTGACTAACTTCGATCCTTTTCTCTCCTTTTTTTTTTCCCTCTTTTCTTTAACTCTTTTCTCTCCTTTTTTTTTTCCCTCTTTTCTTTAACTCTTTTTCTTTCCTTTTTTTTCAGTGTCGACATAGAAATCATTGAACATGGTGAAAGCACGAGAAGATTTAGAAGAAGAGTGAGTCTCCTGTTGAGACTTCCACGGTGCAGATGGGCACCCGCCCCGCCCACGCGCCCAATTTGACCCGTGCTTGAGATCCATGCGCCGCGCGTGGGTCTCACGCGCTACAGGCTTTTTTTTTTCAGATTTTTTTTTAATATTTTCAGATTTTTTTTCTCAACGGAGCCTTCGGCTCCGATTTTACGGCTCCGCCTTCGCTCCGATTACTAAAATAAGGATAATCGGCGGGCAACATTTTGGACTTTTACGGAACGCTCCGAGGCCTTCGGCTCCCCTCGCTCGCATCTTGACCATAGAAGAAGCGGCAAACAAAAAAAAATGAAAAAAAAAAAAAACTGGAAAAAAGAAATGGTCAAAGGGGGGTTTGACCGGGTCAAACCAGGGTCAAACGGGGCGGGTCGGGTCAAATGGGTCGGGTGTTGCACGGTAGAGAATATGCACCCAAGTTTTTGTCTTAGAAGAATGGTAGTTACAGTTAAATTGGGGACTAGATTTATGTGTAATCGAAAGTGATAATGTTTTTATGAAAGGAAGTATAGCACACCCATATATTCCTAGACGTAAATTTGTGACCTCAACATAAACGTTAAATTTCTGATCAGTCACTATAAATGAAGGGAAAATTGTACATTGTAATTAAGTATGTCTTGTGTTGGCCTAAGAGAAAGAAAGAAAAAATTCTCCCTTGGAAAGCATTATATAATTCTATTTTTAGCTGTTCTTTAATTGGTTTCTTTCATCAATATTCAGTAGAAGCCCGATGCATATTTTAACAGTACCATGGACCAGGTATAACATTTAATTCATATAATGGGCCGAAAGCCCAAGGCCCAGAACTATATTACTACGGGCCTACAAAGAGGTGCCCAATCAAAGTACAATCAACAATAATGCTGCTAGATTTTGTCAAAATTGGAAAGCTTTTTGGATTTGTTTACATCAATGCATGTTCTTCTGAGTCGAGGCCATTGCATAAGACTTGTCTAGTAAAATTTCACTCGTTCATCTCATTTGGATGTACTGGGCAAGTTTGTTTATTTAGATGTTGGAATTCATAATTTTATTTTATTAAATTGAAGGATAATATGTTGGTCAGTAAAGAAAGTTACTGTATATGATTATCCAAGATATGGTTATGTAGAAGTTCGTAGTTCTTTATATCCATGATTGAAAATGCTAAAATGGTCGAATTAAAACGGCGCAGGTGCTTTTTTTTTTTAATCTTATTTTTGAGAGAGAGTCATATAATGTCAACCTATTAATCTTACAAGTTACAATATTGCGCCGAAGTCCGCATCTACTATGAATTTTTATTTAATACTACTCAATTTACTTGAAATGTATCAATGATTTGCTCCAATAAACCCAATTATTTACTAATAGTATCTTTCAACATTCTATTTCGGGCATGATACATTAGCATCTATGTGTCATCGAACAGACCTCCCCACTGCAAGTTTTATTCGATTATAAATTGTTAGAACACAAAATATTCTGATTGGAGTTTGGTGTAAAATTAAATATGCATTCACTAAGAAATAATATATTATACCCGCATATGTGATAAAAATTATTTGGAATATTTGGTAGTACTTATTAACATAAAAAAAAAAATGACTGTATGCCCAAATAATGAAACAACCAATCACTATATCTAGCTAAATTTTAAACTGCGAATAGTAAAAAATATAAGATGAAATTAATTAACCCTAATTAGCTACTAACTTAGAGCTGAAAATAATTATTTATCGGAAACAACCAATCCCATCGTGTTAATACTCCATCATATTCATATATCATCCAAATTGAGTTTTGGCACACAAATTAATAGATAAAAATTATTCCCAAATTAACCTTATTTATTGGTAAACAAATAGCTGGTGGAAGAAGCAAAGTCATCGAAATAGAACAAAAATTAAATAGTTATTCATGTGAGTAATCAATAAAAAAGATTTATATTAAGTAAGGGCAATTGGCATAGAAATTCAAAACGTCATTTAAATTACAAATAATCAAAAAAATATAGAACGACACTTCTTATGAATAGGCTTATAGGCGGTAGTTTTTAACATTAATTTATTATTTTAGTTGAAAAAAGAAAATATAGTTTTAAAATTTATGAATACAACGTCAAACCTTAATATTACAAAAATAAACATACCATGATTGAAAACTGAAAATACATCAGACTCTTGTGTCATGTGACACATTTAGTCGTGAGCGTATTTATGTTATACTAATTTACACTAGTTCAATAAATAAGATACAAGATAAAATCAATTAGAACATAAAATAATAGAGTCCTATGCAAAATTGATCTTGGACAAGGAGATTTCCCAATGTTTCCATTGTTCCAGGTAAGAAATTCAGCATAGTAATCGGATTCTCCAAAGGAAGCGTTTAATCTATATTACTAAAATAGAGGTGTTGAAAGCTTTTTTCCCGCCTAAATTCTAATAATTAATTCTGCTATTTTAATTAATTAATTTGCACTATTTTATTAATTACATAAAGTAAAAGTCACCCGATGCTCAAACTTAAAAATTCATTTATTTCCAATTTTTTGAGTCTATTCGTTTTCTTAGATTCCCCAATTATTTAATGGTTTAAGCCAATTAGATTGCTCTTAAAACTTAAGCGGTTTTAGGATATTGAAAAGTTGATTTGCATTGAAAGTCATAATTAAATTAATTGAAATTGACCCTAACTCAAATTTCAAAAAGAAAATCATTGAGAAGCTCAAATATTGTATATGCCCTCATGTATTACGTACGTACAGATAATTGTATGATATTTGAATTGGAAAAAATTACGTATAACTATTTGCAACATTTATTTAAGTCCACGTAAAAAGTTCATTGTATCGAACATTCGATCTAATGTAATGTATTTATAGGCTGGAATTTAGTAAAACTAACTAAAAAGGTGAGCATGAATAGCTATGTGATTCTATTAGAGATAATTGGGTACGAGTTAACATTAAATTGTTTTGGTAATAGTATGAAATTGCAAAGATTAAATTTTAATTCTCATAATATATCAAAGTTCAAAAGATAATTATGTTTTAGAAATATATTAAAATATTACTATAAAGCAATTCACGTGTATGGCACGGACTGCAATACCAGTACTAGTTATACATTAGAATCAAATGGGCGTAATTAACTATTTATAAATTAAAAGAAAAAGAAAAAAGAAAAAGCAAAAGTCTACACCCTTTTTTCAACTAGATAACTTATTGGCTCAAAGCCTCAAACTAGCGTAACCTATGCAATAGCTTCATTAGCTTGTTTTAGAATTTAGAATATGACATTTGTTTTGGTGCAATTATTGTATAGTATTTTTTTTTTTAATTTTCAGCTTTTTTGTTCTTTTTTTCCTATTTTTTTCTTTTTTATTTCTAGATTTTTCTTTTATTTTTTTTCTGTTTTTTTATTTCCCATTTATTTCTTTTCTTTTTTCTGTTTCCTTTTTTATTTTTTTATTTCTTTTATTTTTTTTTTAATTTCCAGCTTTTTTATTCTTTTTTTCTTGTTCTTTTTTTTATTTCCAGATTTTATTTTTATTTTATTTTTCTGTTTTTTTATTTCCATATTGTTTTCCTTTCTTTTCTCTGTTTTTTTAATTTTCAGATTTCTTTTTTTTCTGTTTACCTTTTAACTTTTTTTTCCATTTTTTTTATTTTACAGATTTTGTTTTATTTTTTTTATTTTCTTTTCTTTTTTTTTGTTATTTTCCACATTTTCTTTATTTTGTTCGCTTTTTCTTTTTTGTTTGCCTCTTCATTTTTTTTTTTTTTGCATCTTTGCTTTTTTCAATATTGTGGTTACGAAATGTGTTGGGAAATTTATTAAAGTTTTGATTGATTCCAAAACCAACTGACCCCAACCGAGTAGATGTTGTCAAGTCCTAATGTTAGTAGTTAGGCTCGCTGTTTGAGCAATGTTGAGATTTTATCTTTACAGGTCTCCAGCTGAGGACAACAACAAGGCATCACTCGGAGAGAACATCAGATGTAATTAAAGACAACTGAGTGTTTAAAAAGGGGAAGTTATGTTCACAAGATAGAACATCAATTGAGCGATTCAAAGATACAAGAAGAAAGACAATTGAGCGTTCAAGTTTCAGAACATCAGCTAAGCTCAAAGGAGGAAGATACAAGAGAACATCAGTTGTAAGAAAGGCAACTGAGCGTTCTAAGCCAACTGGTCAGAGTCAGATTCAAGAAGAACAACTGAGCGTTCAAGATGGAACATCAGTTGTAGACTCAATCAGTTAGATCAACAATTTGAAGTTCAAAGTCAGCTGAGAGTTCAAATGCTCCTACTCAGACAAAAGCATTCAGATAGAACATCAGCTGAAGACTAATCAGATGAAGATCAGACGACTCAACCGACTATCAAATGTTGGAGGTCAAAGGTTAAGATTTGAATTTCAAACAAGGAAGTCACGTGAAGGTTTGACTCTCTGTCATTACCTCATTTAGCCCAACACAAGGCTGTCTCAGATGGAAAGCAGAAGCACTAAGTTGCCAAATCCGGAAAGTCTGCAGAAGATGAGAGACAAGTCATCGCTTTCAAAGAACAGAGATCAACAGCTCCTCCAACGGCTAGTTGATTCTCACCGCCTATAAATAGAGGCCTTCATTCATTCACCAAGCACGGGAAATAGAAGACAGACAAGAGCGAGAAGAAATCAAAGAGCAAAAACCAAATACTTCACACAAGCTGAGCTGCATTCAATCTCTTAGAACATCATTAGTTGATAGTTCTAGAGTAATAGATTCTGTCTTAGTGTCTTTTGATCCAACCTTGAGAACATCACTTGTTGAGAGTTCGTAGAGTGTTAGATCATAGCTCAATTCTTGTTTGAGCTATTAGTTGGAACCCCACCCTTTCTTACATCTGAAAAGGTTATTAGGACCCTACTCTTCCCGTAACTGAGTAGACAGGTTGATTAGTACCCGTAAACTAATCTGTAAGGTTGATAAGTACCCGTAAACTTATCTCAACGGTTGCAAAGCCCGCGTAAGCTTTGTGGTTTGTCCAGAAGAACTTGGACTGAGTTGTGTGGACTCACAACTCCCCGTGGATGTAGGAGTTCTCTCCGAACCACGTTAAATCTTGTGTGTTGTGTTTATTTTTCAGTTACTTATTGCATATTCAACTGACTAACTAACCTGCATACAAACTGCATGCTTCCATATCAACTATCTTGGTTATTGACAAACCTTGCACTTAAGCGTGAGTTGATTTTATACGAGTTAATTTCCACCACATTCCGCACAGCACTTCACTTCCAACTGAATGTTTCTTACTCGGTTGTGATTCCAACTGAGTTGCATTACTCGGTTGTGTTAATTTTTAGGGGGTTGTTTTAAAAAGTTTTATCTGGTGTATTCCCCCACATACACCAGAACTCGTATCGGGACCATCAAAATGTAATGATTGTGAAACTTTACATTTCTTAATGACAATGTTTATTTTTTCAACGACAATAATACTTTAACGTTTGACTAAAAGTAGAACTTGTCAAGTTCAAAAGTAGACATTGTATTGACGAAATGTAATAATTGTGAAACATTACGTTTCTTAATGATAATATTTACTTTTTCAACGACAATAATTACTTTAATGTTCTACTAAAAGTAGAACTTGTCAAATTAAAAAGTGGACATTGTCGTGACGAAAAGTAATGATTGTGAAACATTACGTTTCTTAGTGAAAAAGTTTACTTTTTTTAACGACAATAATTACTTTAACGTTCGACTAAAAGTAGAACTTGTCAAGTTCAAAAGTAGACATTGTCGTGACGAAATGTAATGATTGTGAAACATTACGTTTCTTAGTGAAATTTTTTACTATTTTCAATGACAATAATTACTTTAACGTTTGACTAGAAGTAGAACTTGTCGTATTAAAAATAGACATTGTCGTGACGAAATATAATAATTGTGAAACTTTACGTTTCTTAACGACAATGTTTACTAGAAAATTTGGAAAAAAAAAATTGAAAAATAAAATATGTAATTTACAAAAAAAAACTGCTAAACAGAAACTTGAAAATGGAAAAAAAAAACGGGCGCGTGCATCACACGCGCCACGCGCGCAGATGCATGGTATAAAACCAACTCACAAAAATGTGCCTCTTAGAATATTATTTACATGTCAAATAAAAAAAATTATTTAGATTGAGATTTAGAATATATCTACATATCGGAAAAAAGAAAAAATAACGATTAAATTAGATTGAGATTTAGAAAAAAATTCACTTATAATTTAGACTAAATATAATGTACTCCCTCCGTATTTTTATAAGTGTCCTACTTCACCACTTTTTGATGTATTTTTATAAATGTTCAATTTTTTTTTTACCATCATACCCTCCTTACTTTGTAAATTTACTACCCTTTGCCATTTATGACCCCACCTCACATCAACTTTATTTCTATCTTTTTATCATCTCAACAACTTTATTCTTATTTTTTGGTCAATACCACCTTTTTTTTGTCATTACCACTTTTTTTTGTCATTATCTCACTACCCCTACTTTCTAACTTTTACCTTACTTTTCAACACTTTACCAACTTTCTTAATTCTCGTGCCAGGTCAAACTAGGACACTTATATAAATACGGAGGGAGAACAATATTAACTATTAACGTTGTAACACGTTAAAATCTTAGGTAGTGATTGGTATGACGGAACGAATGGTAGAATGGAATAGTCATTCCTACATTCATTCCATTCTTTTGATTGGTATATTTTACGATTAGCAACCGTCATTCCATTCTCCAAGGAATTAGCCATTCTTTACTTAAATCATGGTATTAATCATTTATTATGCTCCCATTTTTATATTTTGACTATTTTATCCTCATATATTTTACAATTTATCAATTTTACCAAAAAAAAAAAAAATCAGTAAATTATTTCTATCAATTCTAACTTATATACACACACATATACACCACGCACATATATATACACACACTGGAGACACACACACACACACACAGAGATATATATATATATATACACACACTGCGTGCGCACACACACTGTACACACACATACACACACACATATACACACACGGCGCACACACACTACACACACATATATACACACACTACACACAAACAGACACATATATACACGCACTGGAGAGACACACACACATATACACACACTACACACACATATTGACAATGCATAAAAAAATATTAATTCCATTCCTCTACTCATTCCTTATGCATACCAAGCATATAAATCAACTTACTCATTTTATTTCATTCCTAACTTCATTCAATTCCATTCTATCATATCAATCACCTCCTTAGTGCATGATCTCTATATACAGTGCTAGTTTGCAAGAGAGTTAATTGGCAATTATAATTAAAAATTTTGAGAAACAACAAAATAACATTTGTCAATCACACAGAAATATATTTTGAATCAGAGAATAAAAAGTTTTCAACTATATGCTAAAGTCAAAAGTTTTTGATGAAATATAAAATTGCAAGGTCAAAAGACATCAATGTGATGTTGAAGCTTTCTCCCCTGACTCCACCAATGATATCAACTAATAATGTGGTATATATTCGGTCTAATCCCCTTAAAATTTATGGACTTCAATTAATATTATTACAAATAGGTCTAATTGTTTGAATATGCAAATTAAATATATACAGTATGTTAGCTCTATTAACAACGAAGCTATAAAACTCTGCAGTGAGCATACGATTGTGTGTCTTGCATAAATATATTTTTATGTAATACCGACCCGTCTACCAGATGTCTGTTTTGCTATTGTCGTCTGTTCACAAAAAAGATATTTGTTCCATTTTTAAAAATATAACCCATACAATCTACTTTAATTCAATCTTCTACTCAACCAATTTATATTTATTTAATCCTCAACTCAACTAATTTACTTTAATTTAATCATTCACTCAACTAATTTATATTAATTTAATCATTCACTCAACCAAATTACTTTAATTTAATCCTCCGCTCAATTCAAGTGGGATTTATATTCCACTTACTCAATTTAAAACTATATAATACGTGAGACCTTAATTCTACTCACAACACACTCCATCAATTTTATTAAATCCCGTGCTATTCTGAAATAGACGTCTTTTTCATGGACGGTTTGTACCCCATACACACTTTTTGTCTTTTCTGTGTTGACTTTACAAATGGTGCATGGGCACGTATATCTCAATCGCGCGTCCCCAAACGCCCCTATTTTTCTTTTTTCTTTTTAAAAATTTCATATTTTTTTTGCCTCTTCCTTTTCATTTACCTTTTCTTGTTTTGTCAAGAGTTGAGCGAAGGGAGCTGAAGGATCCAAATTATTACCACTAAGATCATCTTTAGATTAAAAACAAAGCACTAGGCGAGCTGAAAAAAAAAAAAAAAAACTGAAATTATTAAAAAGGGGCGCGTGGGGTGCATGCGCCGCATGTGTACCTCACGCGCTCACGCGACCGTCAGTTTAATAAAAAAGGTGGTGCAGAAAAGGCAAAAAGTAGGTCTATGTGGTACAACCGTGGTACCAGATTGTCCCTCTAACTACAAATTATAGAATATGTAAAGAGTGAAGAAAATTTTGACTTAAAAGAGTTTGGTGTATTCAAGCTTGACATTACATCTGGTATCTGGTTCTATGGAATTACAATAAATTATGATATCCTTTTCCAATTCGTTTTTTTTTCAATATGTAGTTGGTATCTCTAAAAGGCTAAAAGCACATTTGGTGGTTGTGGGTAAAATGAGAAAGAAATACATGTATCATTGAAGTAGTTTATACTGCTTATCATCACTTTTTCCTTTCCCCCCTCTTTTTTCTGTCTTTCATGTTCATTTAAAAAAGAGTTCGAATTCATTTCTTTTAGTGGTAGTAGTAAATTTTACTCTCTAAAGTCGTGAAATAACTTACTTAAGAAGAATATCTTGAAATTGCAATTGAAGTTGAAAAAGTTCTTACAGTTGTAAACCACATTTGGCATTTTGGCCATTACAAGGAAATTGGAAAGAATAATGTTTTCATTGAAATTTCATTTAAGGAATCCCATAGATAAATTCTTATCATGTTTACGAATTCTCACCATCATTAATAGTATAAATTTTCAAATAAGATAAGAAATACAAATTTACACAATATTTTGATATTCTGTCATTTATTTAGTTTATGCAAACAATATGATTGTGACAACTTAACCTTTATTATTTTATTTTATTTTTGTTTCTTTTCTTTTATACAAGCCACTTTCTTGTAATTTTGTTTTCCTTCTATGACTGTATTTGTATCCAACCGTTGGTTAACCACGTGGGTGTGGGCTTCCATTAAATAAAGAAGTATTCATATAAAATACTATTCTCTCCATCTACGATAAGTGTGATCTGAAGCACACATACATTTAAAATATAAATAAGAGTGAGTTAGACTGAGGAAGGTAGATATGTTAATTTTAGTAGAATCAACGAAAATGAATAAGAGTGGAAAATATAAAATTGTACTAAGTGGAGTTATTTTCATTTATAAAATGATCACATTTATTATAAATGCTAGAAGGAAAATAAGATCACATCTATGGTGAAAGGTGTTTGAGGTATGTAATGACAACTGAATTGATAAATCCAGCATATATTGAAAAAAGTAAAATAAATGTATTTATATTATTATTATATAAAACATATTTAATACATTGCTCGAGATGACAATGAAGATTGAAGAGTAGTGTAGACGTTTACTGAACATGATATATTGATATTTGTCGGTTCAACTATCTATTTTAAATAATAAAAATTTAAAGAGAAAATTATCAAATTTAATTTAATTAGTTAAAACATAAACTTTAAAACTTTGCAATTAAATACACAAAATTTTATTTTAATACAATTTGAACTCATGCTCTATGTCAAATAAATAGTATATCGTGAATAACTAGATCAAGACTACGAGGGTGTTTGGCTAAGATTTTAAGCTCCTTAAAATAGATTATAAGTTGTTCATTATTAAGGATTTATGAGCTTATAAACAATTTCAAGGAGCTTTTAAGCTCAGCCAAATAACCCCTACGTCGTTTAATAGTAACATAAAATTTGTATCGAGTTGTTAATTTACCACGACATGATAGCTTTTTCGGCACCAAAAACAAAGAATAAGTTTCAATTATTATATAGTTAAATTATGTTCCTCATGGTAAATTTTAAAATTCGTATTGTAATTACAAAATAAATAAAGTTTTGTGATTTAATTTTCTGTTTTTCTAATTTAAATTACAAAAAACCATATTCATCCGTAAAATTTATTATTATTTTTTTTAAAACAAGTTTCTTCGTTATGAGGTCAACAGAGTGGTCACATAAAACAGCCGCTTTCGTAAATCCCTTTGGTTAGACTTTGACAAGGAAAAGAAAGAAAACAGAAAAAGGCAAAAAACAAACAGACTTTGTATTGTACACTTCTACTCTTAACTCAACTATCGAATTCGAAACAACAAATCCAAAGCTCCCTCTCTTTCTCCGTCACTCCGATCTCCCCCACCCCCGCTCAATATATACGTACACGAGTTGTATGTATATACAGCTCCACTTTCAAAAGTTTTAAGAATTTTGCTCCAGCTCAATTAATGGACGCGCTTTCGCCGGCGTTCAAACCGGCGCTGGTTCCGCCGCCGAGGACTGCTCGCTCCGATCACGTTCTTCCGTCTTTCGTGTCGTACGATAACAGGAGCCGGATTCGGGGAGGAATTCAGGTGAGAGCAGAAGCTGCCAAGCAGCAGGCGAGCATTGATTTCAGTGATCCGGATTGGAAGTCAAAGTATCAGAGCGATTTCGAGGATCGCTTCCGCATTCCGCATATTAGTGATGTGATTCCCGACGCCGTCTCCTATCCTTCCCCTTTCTGCCTAAAAATGAGGTTTGCGCTCGGACTCGAATCGGAATATTCTCTTCAATTATGATATCCGCTGCCTGCTTGATTCTTATTGGTTTTAATTTGATTTATGTGGTAAGTTTGGAATAATTTTAGTTGTTGATGAAGTTGATTGAACGTTGCGCTGCGTGATACATACACTTGATATCGGGTTGTGAAGAGAAGTTGTGCGTTTGATATAGTTTATCCATTTCTCTTGAAAATTATAGCGCCGATCTTTTTAGCTTGCTGCCCAAAGAAAAATTAAAAATACAAATAAAGATATATATACCAAACTTGAGAGAATTGATTTTGAGACACTGTTGCAGGAGTCCTATAAGTTCTGATTTTGCAGAAGGTTATCCATCAGATGAAGAGTGGCACGGTTATATTAACAACAACGATAGAGTACTGCTTAAGGTATAATGCCAGCTCAGTATTTTGTTTCTCGTTTCTTCATAAACTGCAACAAGCGTCATTTGATTCCATTCAACATTAATTTCTAACAATAAGTCATGTAAGTGGTCATACTTATTACTGAGTTATGAAGGTCTGAGACATGATAGGGATATATAAATTTATTTTTATGGTTGAGTGTCTCATTAGAAGAGGTTAGTTCATCATGAATGCACTCCACTTTGCTTATTTGTATCAAATTTTCCATTAAACTTTATCAGTTTATCCATTAGGTTTTCAGAATGTATGACTTTGAGAAATTATTGGTCTTGTAATTGCTGAAGTCGAGATTTAGAACTTGCCAAATCTCTGTTATCAGAGAAAATCTGAAACAGATTTGCTCTTAGAAGATTGAGCGCGTTGAACAGAAAAAAAAAACAATGTTTTCATGCATGCATCACCCAAGCCTTATTAGATAAACTATTTACAATAAATGAATTAAGTAATGATTTTGACCTTTTCATATTGCATAGGCTTGCATAAAAAATAAAACGATGACTTCATATCTCATGATACCAGAGGGTTACTGCCATACTGAAGTTCTGTGTCCAATATTTCAGGTCATACGTTTTTCTTCTCCTACGTCTGCAGGTGCTGAGTGTATTGATCCTGATTGTTCCTGGATTGAACAATGGTAAGAATCTCATTGCAAGGTTTGACTATCTGAGCTTGATAAACACCGAGCACTGTTAAAATCTACAGAATATATGTAAGGGTTGTCTTTTTCACATGGAACTGTTGCATTTCCCCTGGTTTGAGCAAGAAGGAGGAGAAGCAACAAGTCCTCTGATCCCCCCCCCCCCCCCCCCCCCAAAAAAAAAAAAAAAAAAAAAAAAAGAGATAGAGGTCTTTGAGTTTCATGGGAATTTGTCTGCAGTAACAGTGCTGTAGTTTTAAATATAAACTTCATGTCAGGGTTCACCGTGCCGGCCCCCGAGAAAAAATATACTTCAAACCAGAGGAGGTAAAAGCTGCAATTGTCACTTGTGGAGGCCTTTGTCCTGGTCTTAATGATGTGATACGTCAGGTATCTTCTTACACTAAGGAAGAGATCATTTTGAGTGTAATCTGATCTTGATTGTAACTTCATTATTTCTTGTTAATGTTGCAGATAGTCATTACCCTTGAGATATATGGCGTGAAAAAGATTGTTGGGATCCCTTTCGGATATCGTGGCTTTTCTGACCCTAATTTAGCTGAGATGCCTGTGAGTATATTTTACAAGGAAACTGTTTGTTAGCCAATGATCTCTATATGCAAAAGATGTTTTTCTTAGTAGATGTGTTATCATCTGTTGCTTTGGTTTAAAGTTCATCAATGTGTTCTGGTTGGGAAAATTTACGGCTAATAATGCAAATCCATCAAGTCTACTTGTATGGAAAAGACTGCACTAGAAATTTGCTAAACAAAATTCTGTAAAATTCAATAAAGAAATTCTGTAGAATGTAATCATCAAAGGATCCTCCAATGTATTATCTCTGATACTTTTGCGTGACATATCTTCATTCTTCAGTAACGTCATATTCTGCTATATTTTTTGATATACTGAATTCATTCTTGATAAGTTGGTTAGACTATGATTACGAGTCATGAGTTTAACAACGTTTTCAAACAAATGTGTCATCTTGCATATTTGATCTCACTGTGTGTGCTCTGACATGTCACTTCAGCTATCCAGGAAAGTGGTCCAAAATATTCATCTGTCTGGAGGAAGCTTGCTAGGAGTCTCACGAGGAGGGCCAACAGTGACTGACATTGTGGAAAGTATGGAGGTAGATTTTTTGTAGCCTCTGATATCTGGTTTCATCAAATTTAGTTTGAAAATGTCATGTTTGTTTCTATACTAATTCAAGATCTGATGGCAGGAAAGAGGGATAAACATGCTTTTCGTACTGGGTGGAAATGGTACGCATGCTGGTGCCAATGCCATACATGAAGAGGTTTTTTGACTTATGCCTTTGTAATTAAATTTAACCTTTCTATATATTATTGGCATTTAGCAACAAAAGTTCTATTATAATTAGTAAGCACAAAGTTCAAAAGGTCAAAAACTAGAAGCTATAATAGTAATACTAAAATATTTTTTTCTCCTCACTGCAAAGGTTACATGATTTGCAAGTAACAGACATCTGTAGATTAAATTAAATCAAGAAAAATTATGACTTGATCTTTTTCTTGGACAAAGGAAGAACAATTTTTGTTTTTTGTTAGGTAAATATGTCATGGCTAATCTCATATTCATGCATATGCATGTGAGATATATAGTATCATTGTGCATTTCACCTCTAATTGGTTATTTTGTATTCTTGTGCTTCTGTCCAGTGCCGTAAAAGACGTTTGAAAATAGCTGTAGTTGGTGTGCCAAAAACCATAGACAATGATATTCTGCTCATGGATAAGACATTTGGTTTTGATACGGCTGTTGAAGAAGCACAAAGAGCAATAAATTCTGCATATATTGAGGTGAATATTCATTCTGCTATTTTTTCTCTCAGTATTTTCATAAAAGATTTCCATTGTTCATTCACTTGCTATTCTAACCTACCTTTACGGTCTATGCATTTTTACTGTCATGTTTACTTCATATTTAGATTATTCCCTCTCTAATTTAACAGGCACACAGTGCTTATCGTGGCATCGGGATTGTGAAATTGATGGGTCGAAGTAGTGGTTTCATAGCTATGCAGGCATCTCTTGCTAGTGGACAAATTGATATATGCTTGATTCCGGAGGTACCACTCTTTAGACTCAATATAAACGATTTTATATTTTGTTTTTCTGGTCATTGGTCTCAGTACTTTCTTTAATCAATCAGGTGCCATTTAATCTGCATGGACCTCATGGTGTCCTAAATCACCTAAAGTACCTGCTCGAGCGAAAGGGGTCTGCTGTTGTTTGTGTTGCAGAGGGAGCTGGTCAGGTTAGTCAGATGATGCCTCTACTTTCGGTCCCAAAAATATATTCTCGTTTTCCCAGATAGCGCACGCCTACCAGCTAAATTTGACTTTCAAAATTCCCTTTCATCATCTTAAGTTTATTTTGTGAATTAGAACATGTTATGAACATGCATGCTGTTGATGTTGAAAATCAAAATACGTGCTCTTGATTTTGTAAGATTGAAATACCCGTTCATATCTATTGAAAATGGTGGCTGATATAAAATTTAAACTGCTTTCTTTATTTTGCATTCAGGATCTTCTACAGAAGACCAATGCTACAGATGCATCAGGGAATACTGTTCTAGGAGATATTGGTGTTCACATACAACAAGAGGTTGGTTCCTTTACCTGGTTGTAGTCCACCTTCCATTATAGATTATTTGTTTTTATTCTAATATTTTGCTTTACCAAATTTGAATGATTTAGCTAATACTAGTATAATAAAAGTTAAATGTTTTTCTCCTCATCATCTGCTACTAATTATACCTTTACTTGCACTGTACAGGTAAAGAAGTTTTTCAAAGGGATGGGATTGCCGGCAGATGTAAAATACATTGATCCAACATACATGATTCGTGCATGCCGTGCAAATGCATCAGATGGGATTCTCTGCACTGTGCTCGGTCAAAATGCTGTAAGCCGTTTATGTTTCTTATCACTTTCTTTTATTGAAAGCCCCATGGACCGACCAAACCATTGCTAATACCATTTGCTTTTCATATGCATCCAATTTCTGCATGAATTAGCGAGTTTATACTGCCATGATGAACACAGTAGCTTTTCTATATATATGTATGTATCAGTGAGATTGAGGAATGTTTGCCTTACTTAATTCTGCCAAATCAAGTAGCTGGCGTAATATATCATGAGAAACCAACTAATCTATCCTTGACACTCATACAATCACTGAAATTTGAGGTCTTATCATTTGAGATTAAGTTCGTATACACCTCTACGCTAATGTTTTCCATGTTCATATCACATGTTTTAGGTTTACATACCGTGCCTATGTTCTTAGACAACATTCTGTTACATATGCTTCGTTTTGGCAAATATTTACTCCAAGTTACACAAATATTATGGCAGGTTCATGGTGCATTTGCTGGGTATAGTGGCATTACAGTCGGAATATGCAATACACACTATGCCTACTTCCCAATCCCGGAAGTGATAGCTCAGCCCAAGGTCCTCGATCCTAACAGTCGTATGTGGCATCGTTGCTTAACCTCAACTGGCCAACCAGACTTCATCTAAAACGGAAGAGTAATCAATTTATGTTTGAGAAGCAAGAAAATTCATTCTGCAGAGTAGAAAAATTGCAGCCTATTTATTGGAGATCTCCCAACAATTTTCAAGTGTACAGTAGAGAGCATTCACATTGCCTGCATTCAGCGGTAATAAGCTCATCTTTTTGAAAGACTTTGAGTTTGAGCACAGGAAAAAGAATATTTAAATGACCTGATAGTGAAAAATCTGTTGTGCTATATGACACCAGCCTTCCTTTGAATAAGTAAATTCTGACTTTGTATGTCATTTAAATTATGTTACGCACATGTTATATGTGAAATAAAAATAATATTGAATTGGGATGTATGTTTATTGGTTCTGGAACAAATAATTGTCACATTGTATGCATTATACTGCTGCACCTAAATACGTATAACTTTGTGTATCATAAAATTGATGAATTGTATACATTATTTTGATGCACCAGTTTATGTGAATCCTACGAAGATTGTAGAAAGACTAATGATCCGTATTTATTTTTATTTCTCGCGTTAAATATTCTTTGCTATTTGATCTCTCTCCTATGTGCTATGCCCTTAACTATGTGCTTTACTTGGAAATACAAAACCAGGAGTGGTTTTGGTGCGAATTTTTTATGCATTAGGCGCATTATTTAGATGTAGTATGCCTTATTTTGATGCACCATAAAATATCTATAATGTTTTGTCGTATTTCCAAGTAGAGCATAGAGTTAAGGACATAGTAGCAGCTAGGAATCCTGGCGGTAAATTCCATGGTGGGTCGTATTGTTCCATTGCTTGGACTGGTGCGAAATTTAAAATTAGGCCATTATTCATAGCAAAAAATGAATCAAAGTATAAGCCAAAAATATGTATATATATATAGAATGATACTTTTTTTTTTGTCAAATTACATAATAAACCTGTTAAAATTAAGACATTCACTTAAAAATTCTACTCTACTTGTAAGTTTTGAAAGAAAATTAATAACAATACTTTCATCATCAATTTCTTTCAAAGAACACATTCAATCGCCGTCAAAGCACGTCAATTTATTATTTCATGTGATATAATTGTCCCTAAGTATGACTAAACAATTTCAATTTTGAAAAGCTTTCTTTTGCAGAAGCATTAGTAACATGAACTGTCAATAAAATTCTATAAGCAATAACTGCATTTGGAAAGTAAATAAATAGTTTTAAAAATATTAAAATATCATATTATCATTCTCATCACCTGAAATATTTTGTAACATTATTATAGTTATAGTGGCAATCATGGCATTTAGAAAGTAAATAAATCGTTTCAAAAATATTAAAATCTCATTATTATTTCTCACCTGAAATATGTTGTGCAACATTACTATTGTTATTGGGTGGCAACCACAAAAAAGTAATGCTCCCTACCTCTATGAAAAAGAGTCTCCTTTGAAAGTGGACACCTGTTTTAATAAAGTTAATAAAGTTGTTTTGAATGTGATAAAAATCTCACTTGTTAAGAATGGTAAAAGTAAATTGGAATTAGAATTATTGTGAATAAAATAAATTTAGACAATGCAGATTATTTCTCGCTCAAAAACATAAGCATAATCAAATTAACACTGTATATCAACACACAAATAGATCAAAAATGTTGTTTCAAACACAACATCCAGTATACAAGATCCGAAATGTAAAAAGAAGATAATACAAGAAAAATAAACAATATTTCTTTTCTCTATCACAATTTCGTGCATCTTGATTTGACATTTTCTTTTTACTGACTTCAATCAACTACCGCTTCATTTTCAAACATCTTCTTCTCTCCACCATCACCTAACAAGTTGCCACAAATATTGATATCTTTTTCTGCTAACGACCTCAAATTCTACAATAAAAACATATACGATCAAGTATTGCCATCCAACAGATTCAATATAATTGCACAATTTGAGAATTCTCAAATAAATAAATAAAAATACAAATAATAAGAGAATAATGTTGCTGCAAAATAGGCATCCACAAATTAATCAATTCCTAGGATCCCATCAACAAAACCTAATAAAACTGCCAACAAATTTATCAATCCAACAATCAAGAATTTTATAAATATATCTAATTTATTTCTTTTAAATTCCTCTTTAGACACCGGTGGGAAGACAGTAAACAAAAATACTAGCCATAGTCAAGTAAAGAAGTCAAACACACGAAGATGCTAAATTCTATGAGTGGATTCAAAAGCTCAGCTTGTATATTTGTATATGTAGAAATATGAAACAAGATACATTTTACACTCCCTCCGTATTTTTCGAGCAACGTAGGCTGCAATCACATTCATGTGAACTTTTCTAGGAGGAACACGTCCCAATTGGCGTGTGCATGCGTGATCGAGAATAAACTTCGTAATTTTGAAAGCACTGGATCTGTCAGTTGATGATGCTCGCAGCTCGAATGGACAAATTTCCATACGCTTGCATGTCCATTTCAGACATTGTTTATCAGAGTCGTCACATTCATATTTTGCTCCAACTCCATGTGCCACAAGCCGGCTGCAATATTCATGTCCTTTTACAACCGATAGAAATCATCCTCGGTGATTAATGTGCACTTTATAGTGCGTCCTCTCGGATTCTTCGACAGATAATGCAACTCGTAGTCTCGTACTGTGTGCTGAAGGAACTTACGCTCAATTAACAATCGATGTTATACCTCAGGTTGACGAGATTTTTTTCGACGGAAACGAATTCATACCCGCCCGAGTATGTACAACCGGACCATGTTCCTCCATATTTAATAATGAAATAGTAATCCATCTACAAAAAATTACACAAATATAACAATTAATAACACGTATTTCGTAATAATAAAATCCCGCTTGCATACCTGCTCGAGCGGGATGCCACATGTCGAGCGAAAAATGCTACATTGCGAGAGGGAAATGATAATTTCTAGTATAAAGTAATATTAACTTGCTAAATTCAAAATTCCTCTCGGCAGAAACTAAATCCCGCTCGAGCGGGTAAACACTAAGCGAGTGAGAACTATATTTAATAGAGCGGAAAATTGTGTACATGAATTTGTAGAAGTTTTCTTAGTTCTAATATAGAAAAATCTCGCCATTAAAATAAATTAACATGTTTCGAATATTATATAGTCTCCTACTGTAATTTACTACGTACAATAAAAATTATGCAGATACGAGACTAAAATTATAAGGTTGAACAAAATACCTCAACTGATGTTATTGTCAAAGATTGTTGCCCACTTCCCGAATATGATGAATTTTACAAAGTGATTTTAGTTGTTCTTGATGGTGTGTGAACTAAAGTGCTATAAGGTGAAATATAAAGAGCCTAACTAGACAGATGGCCTGAATTTTTGGAGAACTCACGTGAAATTTGTACATTTACAAACAGTGAATTCAGCTTTAGTTATATCTCATGTTTGCACAAGTGAGAAATTCATGCCATGCAACAGTCAGCCATCAATGGGTACATTGACCAACTTTGTTGCATATCCCGCTCGCATACGAAGTGATTCCGCTCGACACGTGTCAAATCCCGCTCGGACGGGATCAAATATCTCGCTCGAGTAGAATTTAACACGTGTTGAGCAGGATCACTTCGTATGCGAGCGGGATCATCGTTTTGATTATATTTATGAAGATTCATTTCTTTTCAAGTGAATACTAAACACTACTTAATACGTAAATTATTAATAAAAAATAGTTAAAAATATTATTACAACATAATGATTGACAATTAAGGACCAAATTATAACACAATCATCTTATCATTACACGCACAACTATAATTGTCATACGTTTTATATCAAATCTCTTACCAATGTGTAAGTGATTTGATATAAAGTGCATGACTAGACATCATTTTATAAGGAAAAAATTAGAGTATGAATATTTTTGATGTTTAAACATGGGCATGGATAATTTAGATTTTGCCAAGTCCAATTTGTGCATATTTGTGGATTCTCTCTCTCTCTCTCTCTCTCTCTCACACACACACACACATACATACATATATGCGCCTCCTTCTTTTACCCTATACATAAATGTTGAATATTTATTGTAATTTTTCATGTCGTATAGAGCTATTAAACTTATTTTGTTGGATGTTATTGTTTGAATTTAATCATTTTCTATTTTTTTTAGACCACTTGTATGCTTGTTTTGTTATTTTTCATCTTTTTTTGTTGTATATTTTTTTTGTGACAAATATAGAATAGTCAAGAAAATATATACGTGTTGATTTTTATTTATAAATATTGTGACCCGACGGGCCAGCTCGTAACCCGAAAAGTTAGGGTTAGGGTTGAGATTTTTCAAGCCGAAAAAAAAAAAAACCAATTCGACTTAACTCGGATCAAATAGCCCGACAACCCGATAAAGCTGACCCGAAACTGAAAGGGTTGGTCCGATTGACATCCCTACTTGTCCTCAAGCTTTAAAAGAAATGTTCTTCCACTAAATTAATCCATAAATTGCCAGTAGTTTCAACTATTTAAAAATATACTACCTCCGGTCCCCAAATCTCTTGAATAAGTGGCACGGGTATTAAAGAAAAGGTTGTTGAGTTAGTTATGAGTAGAAAAAAATTGATTAAATTTATTGTGAGTGGAGAAAGGATCCCACATTAAGGATGGTGATATATTAGTTAATTGAGATAGTTGAGGGCCAGATGTAGTATTTTAGGTAAATAAGTTGATAAAGTAAGGGTAAGAGATAATAATTTGTTGTAAGGTAGTGTCCAAAAGTAGCTGGGAAGAAACTTGAGGACCATCCTAAAAAGAAAAGATAGGAAAAGACTTGAGGATCAGAGGTAGTATACATATATACAGACTTATATATATATTCAGAGGCCTTGCGGTCACCCATCCCGCACACCCTCAGAACCGTTCTTGAAGAAGACACATAACTCCTTTTTTGTATAAGTTTTAATAATTTAAAACATCGTTTCGAATTTTTACCCACATCATACCGCCATGTATTACATAACGAGTCAAGTTCATGTAACATGTTCACGATAAATTAATGAATATCAAAGTAGTGAAAAAAATTGATAGCTTGGGGTGTCGTCTCTAAAATGATGGATGGAAGTAGAGTTGTCAAATGGGCCGGGCCGACCCAGCCAGCCCGGCCCAGGCCCGGTATAGCCAGGCCCATTTCATATTTGGTGTGGGCCTGGGCCGGGCCTCTATCTTGAGATGTGCTCCAATTGGACCTATTTTGAAGTCCAGAATCGGCCCAGGCTCAGGCCCACAACATTTTTACACTATGTAGGCTTCAGATGGGCCTAAATAATTGAAAAAGCCCGGCCCAGGCCCGGCCCATTTGATTCATGGGCATGGGCCAAGTCGGGCCTAAATACTAGTGGGCTTCACCGGGGCAGGGCCGGGCCGGCCCGGTCCAGCCCATTTGACAACTCTAGATGGAAGGTGCGAAGGAGGGTGTGTTTGGGTAGTGCCAATATTATACTCCCTCCCTACCTATTTTTATTGTCATTATTTTCTTATTTAAGTGTCTCACTCATATTATTATTTTTCAAATAAAGAAATATTTTAAAATATTTCAAAAATAATGAGACTAGTGGCGGAGGGAGAGGGGGTCCGGAGGGCCCCATGGACCCCACAAATTTTAGGAAAAAATATTATGTATATATATATATATATATATATATATTACTATTATTATTTTTAATCTTTCATAATTATAATAAAACATATCTTAAATAGAAATATGGTACTTCAATTTTCCTTCTACTTCTCAAATTAAAATTTAGCTCATGTAATTACTTTAATTTGAATTAATATATTATTAATGTTTATCTTATGGTTGAATTTTATTTATAGTTCAAAATAAAATTGTAGTAGGAACAATATTTGAGCTTTCTAAATTAATATTCTTGATGTTGGAACTCATAACTTACTTCTTATATTGAGTATTTTGATTTTTGTAGCTATTATGAATTGTTTGTTTATTGTTTATAAGTGAATTAAATCAATATTATATATATATATATATATATATATATAAAATTTACTGTAGTTATGAACTTTAACTTCTATATTTTATTATGAATATTTATGGTATTTAAGTCCTTCTTTTAAGAGATAAATGTTAAGTTGTTGAAATTTGAAGATAAATGTGTGTTGCTAACTTAAATGTAATTGATCATCATGGTGTAATGATTTAGATGTCGGATTTTTCATCTTGACTTATGGACATTATTTTTGTTGATTTGACTATTTAATTCAATGGAATGATTTGTTTCTAAAAAAATTTCTTTATACTACATGATTTTTTTGATCTATTTCATTGTTATGAATTGGACTCCCCAACAAAAATTTTCTGGCTCTACCAACTTTCTATATTTTTATCCTTATTGTTAATTTTCTTACCGAATAATAACATGACAATTTCAATGGGCTGCAGGAACTATATCATTTCCGTGCAAAAGGGATATATTTTTCCTTATTTGGATGTATTTGTCTGTAATTTATTGCTAAAGTGGCAATCCAATATTATAATAATATTACTCTTCGAATAACTCACTGCACCTATATATTGGCGAAGGGAAGTAGTAAGTCGAAAAGCAACCTCAAGGATTCAGATTTTGGACGAACAATAAACATACAGTTTATAATATAGTGGAGAAGTGGTAAGAACAGTAAAAATGATTAAGTGATGAATCCAAAATATTTAATCATATGGGATATTAGTAAAAACAGTCGACTATTCACGTGAGGCATCAAATAAATGGTCCTCCTGTCTCCTATAAATTCGAATTTCAAGTGTAGGCAAGCAAAAAGCCCAGAGTATTTGTACCAGGTTTTGCCCATTAGTGCGGCCCATGTACAAATCCGAAAGTGTGTTGAATTTCTTTTAACTTAAAGTAATAGCTGGAATTTTTCTCTGTTTCCTTTTTTTTGTTCCCTCATAGTCGTACCTAGTGCATATTAAGTAAACTAATGAATAGTACGTCGAAAATCGACGAGTAATCATTATTGTATAAAAAAATTTAATAACTAATATAGAATAAAGGTATTTTTCGAATTTATATAAGAATTTAGGTGAATCTTTTTGATAGCAAATATGTTTGTGTCCTACACTAATTTAGAGAAGAGAAATTATTTTCGAGATTGTCAATGTGATCCAAAATATCCTACATTATGATTCAATAAAAAATTAAAGAAAAAATCAGTTGAACTGTCGATTACGAATTAACCCGTTTAACCCTACGGTTCTGTGTCAAACTGGCCTGTTCACCATAGTTTTAAGCGGAATCGGCCCGTCTTCCCCATTATTCTATGTCAGAATCGGCCCATAAAAAAAAATTCAAGTATGTGTGCATAATTTATTGAATTCGTTTAGAATTTATATAGATCGGAATGTAATTAAAAAAAAATGATTTTACTATTCATTTTATAAAAAAAAAGTTGATCCGTTATTATGAATCGGACCAACTACCTAGTTAGAATTGATCCGTCTAACCCACGGTTCTATATCAGAATTGACATGTTCACCATGATTTTTATTGGAATCAACTCGTCTACCATATTGGTTATAGGTCAGAACAGGCCCATAATATCAAAGATAAAAATAAAATAATTTCAAGTATGAGTGCATAATTTAAGGAAGTCGTTTGAAGTTTATATAGATCAAAAGTCAATTAAAAAAATTATTTTACTGTGTGTTTAATAATAATAAAATAAAAAAGTTGAACTGTTGGTTCTAAATCGGCCCATCTGCCCCCATGGTTCGAGGTTGGAACTGACTCATTGATCACGATATGATTTTTGTGGATACTTCTAAATCAAATTAAATAAGAAATTATTTTGATCGGAAAAAAATACACATCATATCTAACCATTTATAGGGTCTTCAATAGTTGAACATGGCTAAATATTCGTAGGGATGGTAATATTACGCCCAGACCCGTGTCCCCGCGGCTACCCGCCCCTAATGAGACGGGTATGTGGATCAATATTTAGGAAACGGGGCAGGGACGGACATGCATTTCTATACCCGATCGGATTTGGACGGGTACGGGGATATACATATCCGTCCCGAACCCGCCCCGAATAATTTTTGTATATTTTTTTAAATAATACTAATATTAATAATTACCAAATTTATTAATTAGTATGAAAATTCAAATTTAATGAGAATCAAAAATTCACATTAAGTAGATACATGTACATTACTCCTCGATCCCCTCTCACTATTTTGTATCCCACATCGAAATGAGAGGAAGAGAAGAGAGGAGTTGACTTATAAATAAGATCGTCTCCATGTTTTGACTTAATGTACTATTTTTTCCTAATTAATTTTTAGGAAAGAAATACATTTTTAATTTTAATAAAAGTTTTAAATTTTGGACGATACATATACTTTTAAATGGATACCCGATAGATATCCGTCCCCCACAGGATAATCCCCGCCCTGAACCCGCCCCAATTTAAACGGGCATGGAGGCGGATATGGGGGTTAATTTTTAGGCGGATATGGGGATGTGAAAGCAATCCCTGATCCAAACCCGCCCCATTTCCATCCCTAAATATTCGATGTGAGATTCAATATAATAAATTAAATTAAATAATAGAATATATGAATAAAATACATATCATGTCTAATCCTTTTATAGAGCTTTCAGTCGTTGAATATGATGATTTTATTGTCTTATATTTAAATAAACTAATTGGTGAAATTAGAAGAATGACAAAAATAATTACTATGTACAAATTCATATTATCCATATTGATATACTATATGCCTACTTGTCTTTTGATTGTCATGTCTTTGTTCCATATCGATTTTGAAAAGAAACACAATTTTAAAAATTATTGATAGAAATAGATGACTTAAAATTTAATTTATATCTTTTATTATTTATACGTAGAGTCGTTTTCGTTTTAATAATATATAGGTAGAGAATGGAGGGCATGACA
This sequence comes from Schizonepeta tenuifolia, assembly GCA_029490685.1. Lineage (NCBI taxonomy): Eukaryota > Viridiplantae > Streptophyta > Magnoliopsida > Lamiales > Lamiaceae > Schizonepeta > Schizonepeta tenuifolia. The sequence goes on along the minus strand of CM055958.1, from coordinate 19,743,256 downwards.
TGTAAGACTTCGGATTAAAGGGAGACATCAGAGAAAAATTTGTATTAATAATTAAATTATTTATTGACATATTTAATGATTTACAAAATTATTAAGGCAAATTAATTGCTCAAGAAAAAAAAAACTATTTATTTGGTCAACTACTCGATTCATTAGCCAAATTATGCAAAATAATTGTTGCATAACATACAATTAATTATAAGTATTTATATAAATTTCTAATGCACGAAATTTGAATAGGAAACAATATGGGATAAAAGATATTAATTGAACAAAATATAACTTGTTATGATTCTAAATCCCTAGAACTAATATTGCTTCTATATACACACGAATTGATATATATGTGTGATGAATTGATTAAAATATCTATATATATATATATATATATATATATATATATATAATAGGGGTTGGTTTATGTGAAAACTAATTATAGTGTAGGATCTAGAAACTTTTCTAGTCCATAGATTAAGAAAAACATACGGACATGTGGATAAGAGATTTGATTAAATAATACATTTTAAATTCATTTTTAATGTAAATAAGGGTAAAAATGAAATTTTATAATCCGGAGAGAGCTCGTTCCAAAATTATCTCCCCTTAATCTGCGCAATCTAAACAACCTTTTCTTAAAAATTGATTTTATCCGAAAAAAAAAAAAAAAAAAACTCCATTATTAGGCATCTCGTCTTATCTGGGGTAACTTATATCCCTAGTCCATTGATGTTATCTTAAACACTTCATGTATTATTTCACCAAACAATCTCCATATCAATAATTATTTTGTTTTTCTTTCTATTTTGGATAGTTTGTATTTTTTTCTTTGATTAATCGAAATGCACTATTGTTATAAATAAAATGCATTAATATTATAAAAAATGCATTAGGTTTGCATAATTGTAATACACGGTATGCATTAATTTATTATGGAAAAGTATTTTGTATATGATCCTTAATTACAAAATTTTCAAAAAAATACCAAGTATATTCAATATGTAGGTTCAATTTGCCAAAATATGACGAACCTGATTAAATATATATAATTTTAACTTATTAAAACAAATCTTGACAATAGTATTGAAACTTCCGTAAGCTAAAACACAATAATTAATTAGCATATAAATACAAAGAATAAACATTCCTTAAACTAAGGAAGTAAACCGTTGCACATCAATTTTTACAAACATAGCTGCCCTTTTAAAATCCATAATATTCGACTAAATAAATAAAAAAAATAGAAATTTTCAACCATTGATCAACCCAAATCAACGGTTAGATAAAAGTTTCTAGTTTTACAGAAAAATTAGTTTCTACTTGATCTTCCCCTCATATATGTATATATATACATTATGTTGAGATTCGAAACTTGATACATTTGGCTTTATGAATATTCACTTCACCACTAGGTCATCCATAAATTATCTAATCAGAAGCAATGTTGAAAATTGAAGAACACCGTGTGCTGTAATTTGATTTTTCATCACATTCTACTACTATTTCACCTAGCACAGGAGCATGGACGACTTTATAATAATAATAATAATAATAATAATAATAATAATAATAATAATAATAATAATATCTACAAGATTGTAATGTAATATACCAAGTGATTTTTTTTTTTTTTTTTTTTTTTTGGTAGCCATTACATTGGAATAGATGATATAGGATTTGTAAATAAATAAAACAAATATATTTAAAGTGTTTAGCTTATTAGGAAAAATTAGTTAACAGAAAATCGAACAAGAAAACGCAACCCAACTCAAAAAGGAGAAATAAAAAGAAAAATAAGCGAGAGGAAAAGGCAATGCTGACTGGTCAAACACACAACAGTCAAAACCAAAACGGCTGTGGGCCTGGGCCTGAGAAATGGCCCACATCTCCGGTTTTAGATCCCCAAAACAGCATGACATGTAATCATTACACGAAAACCAGAGCCTACGACGTCGCTTTGTTGGCATGTCTTCTTGCAGTTTTGTACTTGCATTGACTTCATTCCCCAATTGGATGTTGGTGGCGCGAAAATCATCTCAAGAGTCTTAATCAAGATTTTCATTTACAAGGATCTTAAGTAAAACCAAGTAAAAGTTAAGTGCATTGTTTTTATAAACAATAAATATTTTTACATATGCTTCTCCTTTATTTTGTGATAATAGTTTATTTTTATGAATCCAAATGCAAAACAAATTTTACAGCCATTTGAAAAACGTTAGTTTCGGTATATTGACCCTCTCTATCTAGGAAAAAATGGGATATTAGCAATTATAGAGATAAAAAATACTAATTGTAGCAACACCTTTAAAATATATAAAATCTAGCACTTCTAAACTTTTCTGCCCTTTCTTTATTTGAATTTTTGCTTTATTAATTAATTTCATTTAACCTTATTAATTATAAACACATTATCTCCCCTCCCCCCACCCCACTCAGCCACTATCCTTCCCTCACCCAAAACCACCGCCGCCACACCAACACCAACAATGACTTCCACTGCCGCTTCTAAACCCAATATCCGCCGTTGCAACTTTTCCGATCATCTTCTCCGTCGATCTCACAGCCTTCTCCTTCCCCTTCTCTCTTTGTCCGTTAATCTGGACCTTCCCCTTCCCCATCTCTTTATCCGTCGATCTTAGGAATTTGTATAAATTAATATATATGTGGAATCACAAACTTTCATCTCTTGCCTTCCTTCAAAATTATGTTAAATCACATTACATAAAATGTTAAATCACATATCCAAGACTTACTGATTTATGATTAATATGAATTACCATAATTTAATATGTGAAATCATTACATTTACTATATAAAATCTCAAAAAGTACCTCCTTTTGAAAACAAAATGTTGGGAAATTTATTAAAGTTTTGATTGACTCCAAAACCAACTGACCCCAACCGAGTAGATGTTGTCAGATCCTAATGTTAGTAGTTAGGCTCGCTGTTTGAGCATTGTTAAGATTTTATCTTTACAGGACTCCAGCTGAAGACGGCAACAAGGCTTCACTCGGATAGAACATCAGTTGTGAGGAAGACAACTGAGCGTTCATCAGCTGAAGCATTGAAAAAGACGGAAGTTACACTCAAGAGATAGAACATCAGTTGTGAGAAAGACAACTGAGCGTTCAAGCGATAGAACATCAGTTGTAAGGAAAACAACTGAGCGTTCATCAGATGAGAAGTAGAAAGGAGGAAGAGAACATCAGATGAAAGAAAGTCATCTCAGCGTTCGAACCCAACTGATCAGATACAAGGAAGACAATGGAGCGTTCAGATTCAGAACATCAGGTGTAAGACCTGAACCCAGAAGATCAACAACATGAAGTTGAAGTCAGCTGAGAGTTCAACTGTTAGCACTCAGATAGAACATCAGCTGAAGAACAAGTTAGATGAAGATCGAAAATCTTAACCGACCACTCCTTGTTGGAAGTCTGATGTTAAGATTTGAATTTCAAATAAGGAAGTCACGTGAAGGTTTGACTCTCTGTCATTACCTCATTTGGCCCAACACAAGGCTGTCTCAGATGGAAAGCAGAAGCACGCAGTTGCCAAATCCAGAAAGTCTGCAGAGATGAGAGACAAGCCATCGCTATCAAAGAACAGAGATCAACAGCTCTTCCAACGGCTAGTTGATCCTCTCCGCCTATAAATAGAGGCCTTCATTCATTCACCAAGACTACGGGAATTTGAGACAGACAAGTGAGAAAGAGATATTCAAGCGAAAGAACAACTTCATTCTGCACTCAAGCAAAACCTCTTAGAACATCATTAGTTGAGAGTTCTAGAGAGTTAGTTTCTGTCCTTGTAGTTTTAGATCCAACCTTGAGAACATCACTTTGTGAGAGTTCGTAGAGTGTTAGATCATAGCTCACTTCTTGTTCGAGCTATTTAGTTGGAACCCCACCCTCTCTTTCACCTGAAAAGGTTTTAGGACCCTACTCTTCCCGTAACTGAGTAGATAGGTTGTTTAGTACCCGAAAACTAAACTGTAAGGTTGATAAGTACCCGTAAACTTATCTCAACGGTTGCAAAGCCCGCGTAAGCTTTGTGGTTTGTCCAGAAGAACTTGGACTGAGTTGTGTGGATTCACAACTCCCCGTGGACGTAGGAGTTCTCTCTGAACCACGTTAAATCTTTGTGTGTTGTGTTTATTTTCAGTTATCTTATTGCATATTCAACTGATTATTTAACCTGCATACAAACTGCATTCTTTCTCAACTGTCTTCGTTCTTGACCAACCGTGCATAAAAGTGTGAGTTAATTTTATATGAGTTATTTTCCACCACATTCCGCACAACACTTCACTTCCAACTGAGTGTTTCTTACTCGGTTGTGATTCCAACTAAGTTGCGTTACTCTGTTGTGTTATTTTTAGGGGGTTGATTTAAAAAGTTTTATCTAGTGTATTCCCTCTCCCCCCATACACCAGAACTCGTATCGGGACCATCAAGTGGTATCAGAGCAGTGGTTCTAAAGACTACTGACTCTGTTTCACAAGGTGTGAATTCGAGGTGTTTTCTTTAGTGGTCAACTGAACAGATCTTTTTATCACGCTAGTGCATATTTGCTTGCATATTTGTTCTGTTGTTGTGTGCAGATGGACGTCAAGGTTAAGATCGTGGTCATATTCTCGGTTGTGAACTATACATCCTGGAGAACTCGGATGAAGAAGATCTTACTATCAAAGCATCATCGGATGCAACAAGTACTCACATCCAGACCGATCATCTTCAGGGAGAGAATCACTCGCACTCCTACAAATCCCAACGATGGGGATGCTACGGTGGAGTTAGTGGAGAAGAAGCCAGAAGACTACACTCCAGAGGAAGCCAAAGTGAGCCAGTTGGACATCTGGGCTCAGAGCACGATCATGTCCACTGTTGGACAAGATTATCTGCCTTGGATAGAGGAGTGTGAAACCGCCAAAGAGATGTGGGATATCTTGGCATCGCTGAGTGAAGGAAGCGACGAAACTAAGGAGAACAAGTTCTCACATGCCTGCCAAGATTTCGACAACTTCTGCTTGAGAACTGATGAAACCATTGATCAGCTAGAGCTCCGGTTCATGGACATCATCAGAAGGATCCAGTCCATCTGCAGAGGAAAATATACTTTGAGAGAAATCAACCTCAAAGTATTACAAGCTCTACCAGCTGAGTGGGATACCTTCACCAATATCCATGAGAGCCGAGCTGACCTTGGTGAGATGGAAACTGAAAGATTGTTCTCAATTTTGAAGGAAAATGAGTACAAGGTGAACCGACGAAGGTCAACTCAGTCTTCGGTTCAGACGAGTCGACATGAGGATGTTGGTTCAGCCACAAAGTCAGTAGCGCTCCGAGCTGAATATTCAAAGCCACGATCATCAAGGCCAACAAGATCAGCGGATACAGCTACAAAGGAGCCAAGCAGAGAGGAACTACAACAGAACATAGCCGCCCTGTCAAAGAAGCTAGCTGACATGGACACTCGGTTCGGAAAATATAAGAGGTTCTACAAATCTAACCGAACTCGAGACAATTCAAAGCCTGTGAACAACGGTTGCTTTGAATGCGGCAAGGAAGGACATTTCAAAGCAGATTGTCCAGACCTCTCGAAGAAAGAAAGAGAAGCGTTGAGGGCCAAGCAAGCTGGAAAGAACAAGGCCATGGTTGCAGAAGAAGCAGCTGATGACATGGATATCTTCACTGACACTGAAGATAAGGATGAGCTGACTTCCACCAACAACGCTATCAGTCAGGATCAATGCCTCATGGCACTTGGAACCGACCAGGATGATAATGAGGTACACTCTAATCCTGCTAAGTTAAATTCTTCCAATGTTTCTAACATGCAGGAATCGCTGGATGAAGAGTTGGAACCCTCCTGGAGTGATTTTCAAGAACTCAGTGAGGAACTGCATCAGCAATCGGTTGAGTTTAAGAGTCTTTAAGATCAGTTCTCCAAACTTGAAGAATTCTTAACCGAAAAGGACGATCTGATCAAGAGTCAAACTGAAGAGATAGATAATCTTAAAAGTCAACTGAATACGGTCAACCGAACTAATGCTTCAACCGATGAGGAGTTGACAAAGCAGATCAAGGAGCAGCAAGAACAGTTGAGAAATCAAGAGGTTCAGATCGACCGGCTGATAAAGAAGTCAGACGGACAAACCGAGCATATATCTGTTCTCCTCAAGGAGTTACAAACTGAGAAGGACAACTTAATCAAGCTATATCAGTCATCCAAGATCATCGAGAACCTTATCAGTTACAGCCGACAGATAGATGACGTGTCAGGACTCGGTTATGATATAATCAAGGATACTGGAATCCCTCCAGCAACCTTCATCAAAGCTGTGGAAGTCAAGGTTGTCGAACCTAACACAGTTGAACCTGAGTTTCCCCAAAGTAATTCAACTTCCACTTCTCAGCAAGCTCAACCGACCAAGGGAACCACAACTGAGAAGGGAAAAAGAGCAGTAGATGGAGGACAGAATGTTCTATCGGTTGGGACATCAACCGAGGGGGAATGTTCCAAAAGTCAGAAGAGGAATCAAAGGCGTCGGAGACACAATCGCAACCGAACCCAGAACCAGAATCGACCTCTAAGACAACCTCAGAGTCAACATCAGAAAGAATGGAACCGACCGCAGAACCAACAATGATCCAACCATCTGAATCAACAGCGGTTCCATCATCAGTTCAACCAAAGGTTCCAACAGAGTCAACCGATAAGGAACATGTCGAACAGCTAAAAATATTCATGCCACAACATGAACCACCAACAGAGCATGAACGGCTATAGACAACATTCAGGGAGTTGGAATCAGAATCAGCCACAAAGATTCCAACATGGCGTCCGACCTCAACAACGAATCCAACAAGATAAAAACCGCCATCAAAACAGGGGGAAAGCCTCTCCTCCGAAAGCTCACAATGGGAGAAATCCAACTCCTCCCAAGAAACAGAACACCACTGCTAACAACAAGCCTAAGGATAACCAAGGCGTTGTTATAGTTGATGATGAAGGAAAAGTGATCTGCAATGATAAATCTATCCGAGTATACAGGGAAAAATGACCCACAGTTCAAGGGGGAACTGGTTTTAACCCTCCAGGACCCAACTAAAATTGGGGACCTAAGCGAGTTTCTCTGTGCAGGAACATGAGAAACAGCTGAGGAAGAATAAAGCGTCAACAACAATGTGGGTGATGGATAGTGGATGCTCGAAACACATGACAAATCTGAAGGATTTGCTTGGAAGTTTCGTGGAGAAAGAAGGTCCATTAGTTACTTTTGGTGACAACTCAAAAGGTTACACCAGAGGTTACGGTACCCTTGAAACCAATCATGTTTCGATTTCTAACGTTTCTTATGTTGATGGATTGAAGAATAACTTGCTCTCCATCAGCCAATTCTGTGATAATGGTTTCTATATCAAGTTTGATGTACAGGGTTGCAGGGTTAAAAATGTCGGATCAAAGCAGGTCATATTGTTGGAAAATCGATCGCCAACAGGAAATGTCTACTATGCTGACTGGAACAGTAGTCTTCCTGACACCTGCTTGTTATCAAAGAGCAGTTCAGATGTGAGCTGGCTGTGGCACAAAAGGCTCAACCATCTGAACTTCAAGACCATGAACAGACTTGCCAGACAAGAACATGCAAAAGGCATACCAAACCGAGTGTTTTCAACAACACATATCTGCAGTGCATGCCAGTTGGGAAAGCTCGCTAGATCCTCCTTCCGGTTGAAGACAACTCCCTCAACCGACCGAGTGTTACAGCTGATCCACATGGATCTCTTCGGGCCAGTTACACCAAAGATGGCAACGAGTATACACTTGTTGTAACTGATGATTTCTCCAGATACACGTGGACCATCTTCATGCGACACAAAAGTAAAACCCGAGATGAGCTACCCAAGTTGATGGATCGGATATCAAACCAACAAGAGATGAAAATTATTTCCATCCGATCAGATCGTGGAACCGAGTTTCTAAATGAAACCATCATCGAGTACTGCGAGAAGCACGGAATTACACATCAAACATCAGCTGCGCGTACTCCGCAACAGAATGGAGTAGCTGAGCGAAGAAACCGAACACTGAAAGATGCAGCTACATCCATGTTGACAAGCTCAGCTCTGCCAAAGAGATTTTGGGCTGAGGCCATCAACACAGCATGCTACACCCAGAACCGATCTTTTCTAACCAAGCGGTTGGGAAAGACACCATACGAGCTATGGAGACGCAGGAAGCCTGATATTTCATATTTTCGTGTTTTTGGTTCTAAGTGTTATATTCACAACAATGGGAAGACTCAGTTGAAAACTTTTGATGCCAAGGCTTCGAAAGGCATATTTCTCGGATATGCTGCTCGAATCAAGGCTTATAGAGTTTTCAACAATAACTCTCGTGTTGTGGAGATAACACCTCATGTTAGCTTTGATGAATCTACTTTTGAGTGTAGGGAACAGGCTAAAGGACAATAGGCTGATCCACAAGTTCCACCTGTTCTCACCAGATCGCAAGCACTAAGGAAAAAGAATCTAGCTGAACCATTGGTATGGGCAACTGAGGATGATGATCCATATTCCTCTGAAGATGAATGTGAAGACCACAGATCATCTCAAGGGGGAACTCCAGCTGATGCCTCTCCAACTGCATCAGCATCTGAAGCCCAACCAAGCCCCGTTCAAAATGTTATCAATGTTGAGGGTCCAGACTCAACAGCTGATCAATCACCAGTTCTGAAGACTCCAGCTCAGATCATGGAACAGCCACAGTTAGAAGAAGAAGGAAGACTCAACAGAAGATGGTATGAAGATCATTCCACTGACAACATCATCGGAGACCCAACCGAAGGTATGCGTACAAGGAGCAGAGTTGCAATTCCAGATTCGTCTGAGGAAGATTCCAACACTTATGCTCAATATGTTGAGGAGTTGGCAGTTCTTGAGGAGTTCGAGCAAGCTGGAGATGTTGCCATGATTTCTTACTTCGTAGCTGATGTACCAGAACCAAAGAATGTTGTGGAAGCTCTCAACTGTGTTCACTGGACAACATCCATGCAAGAAGACTTGAATGAATTTCTACGCAACTGTGTATGGGAGTTGGTAGAAAGACCAAATGGTGTACAAGAAGGAATCGATTTTGAGGACTCCTTCGCGCCGGTTGCAAGGCTGGAAGCCATCCGAATTTTTTTAGCCTATGCTGCATTTCACAAGTTCAAGGTCTATCAGATGGATGTGAAGTGTGCCTTCCTCAACGGTGATATCAAGGAAGATGTATATGTTGAACAACCTCCCGATTTTGAAACTGGAGATGGAAGAGTGTACAAACTGAAGAAAGCAATCGATGGATTGAAACAAGCACCCAGGACTTGGTATGACACTCTTTGTGGTTTTCTTCTGAACTCGGGGTTCAAACGAGGGTCAGTTGACAAAACCCTGTTCACCATCAAAGTTGGAGAAGATATACTTGTTGTGCAAATTTACGTCGACGACATCATATTCGGTTCTAAGTCAGAGGAGCTGTGTGCAAAATTCTCAAATCTCATGAAGGAGAAGTTCGAGATGTCAATGATGGGCGAGATGAACTATTTTCTTGGACTTCAAGTGAAGCAGTCACCAGAAGGGATTTTCATCAATCAGTCCAAGTATACAAAGGAGCTCATCACCAAGTTCGGATTGCAGACAAGTAAGATCACAAGGATCCCAATGATTACTAACTGGAAGATTGAACCTGGAACTGAGGGAAAGCTAGTGGATGCCAGTAAGTATAGAGGGATCATCGGTTCTTTGCTATATCTAACCGCCAGTCGGCCAGACATATCTTACGCGGTTGGAGTATGTGCCCGGTTTCAAGTTCAACCAAAGGAAGCTCACATGTTGGCAGCAAAGAACATCATCAAGTATCTGAAGGGAACTGTAAATGTTGGATTGTGGTATCCAACCGACGACAACATCCAACTGACCGGATACTCAGATGCAGATCTAGCCGGAGATCGGTTGGATAGGAAGTCCACATCTGGACACTGTCAGTTCATGGAAAGCAAGCTAGTTTTATGGTTCTCCAAGAAACAAGCATGTGTTGCCACTTCTACAACCGAGTCAGAGTATATGGCTGCCGGTAGCTGCTGCATGCAAGTGTTGTGGCTCAAGCAACAACTGAGAGACTATGAAGTTGTAACTGGACAGGTTCCCATTCATTGTGATAGCTCAAGTGCCATTGCTATCTCTTTGAATCCTGTTCATCACTCTCGGACAAAGCACATTGACATCCGACATCATTTCATCCGAGACCATATTGAGAAGAAGGATGTATCCATGGAGAAGATTCCAACTGAGATTCAGAGAGCAGATATCTTCACCAAACCTCTAGCCGAAGCACGGTTCAAGATGTTATGTGATCTACTTGGATTGTTGGATCCATCAGATGAGGAACCAACTGAGGTAAAGAGATAGATATCCATCTGAGGGGGAAGCTCAGATGAAGAGGGAATCTCAGATGCTGATTGCCAACCGAAGACATCAGACGTAAGCTGAACAGACAAATTCGAGTCAGCTGATGGTATGCTGCAACATTGGATCAGACATCAGCTGAACAGACAAACTCGAGTCAGCTGATGGTATGCCGCAACATGGGAACACAGCTGATTCCGACATCAGCTGGCAGGTAACATTTATGAATGAAGGTGTTATGTTCTTAAATGAGAATGTTTGAAATAAATTCAAACATTCCTGAGCAAGTCAGTTACATTAAAATAGCCATCATGTCGCATTAAATGTAAAGTATGGCTGAACATCTATAGCCTACTTTATAGTGCGACTGGGCTGACAAGAAAAACTGTACACCTTCTCACGCGCGCGTTGGAACTCGGTGCATGACGTCAAGTCAAAGATAGTCAACAGTCGCGTGATCTCAGCCGTTGATGGATTCGCGCCATTTAACCCCAGCCGTCGATCTCTACCGAGTCAAAAACCTATAAATAGCGGAAAATCAGGAAGTGATCTCTTACCTTCCTCATTCGTATCTATCTGCAATAACTGTTCATCGTCTTCTCAGAATCTGTCTAACTATTTTCTGCAAAGATTTTCCTTCCTACATATTCCTTTTCAGTGATCTTAAATGGCCCCCAAAAGCAAGAAAATGGCCTCTTCCGGATCTTCTCTTGTCCCCACCTCATATGAAGAATCATTCGACATGCTGGTGTCAAAGATCCACTTTGAACAGATACTTTCCGACGACGATTTGGAGTCACCGGTGTTGGCTCCCCTTGCCAATACACTCAGAGAGAACGGGCTCCTAGAATGGGCGAAGCTCTGCCCTTCCCACCTGCTCAGGCGCCAGGTCGGGGAGTTCTACGTGAATCTCAATGCCTCCATCGATAGCCGAGAAGGAGTTACAATGAAAGTCTCCTGTCGGCAACGCGACATTCCGGCTAGGACTATTCGCCGTGTCACCTTCCCCATAGCTGTTTCCGATGCCCTTCGCCACATCATCCCCGTCAACCACACCGCTACGGAATTTCTGGAGAACATAACCGACGAGCACGCAGATGAGTTTCTAGAGAGTGCTCTGATCACTCCGGAGAAGTTAAGGAGCAATATGCAGAGGAAGAAGCTGAAGCCAGAACATCGACTCTTGTTCGATGTTGTGTCCAAGGTGGTGTTCGGCTACAGCGGTGCCTTCGGCGACATCAGCCGACCAAATTTGAAGCAGTTGGTGGCTTTGGAGCACAAGCATGAGATCGACTGGTTTCAATACTTTTTGAACCAGCTGATGGTGGAGAAGTCGAAGATCTCCGAGACAACAACAGACTCGGGAGAGAAACTGTTGAATGTGAAAGGGACCCTCAACTTCGGCTGCAAGATCTCAGCCCTGATGCTGCTCGCAACCGAGGGTCGCAACATGGTCTGGGAAGACTGTGAGGAGATGCCTGTTAAGAAGCTGATGTTGTTCCCAACAGCTAAGAAGGCACAGGAGGTGCTTAGGAGTGTCTACACTCCTAAGGAGAAGAAGGAGACTGCGAAGTCTGCTGAGCCCACAGCTGAGGGGGAACCAGTTGTCGCTCGACCCATAAAATCCAAAGCTGCACGCCGATGACAAGCTGAGTCAGTGCAAGAGAAGGAGGAGGAACCTGCCAAGAAAAGGCTAAGGGTAAAATTCAAGAAGTCAATTGAAGCACTAGCCGAGGTTATTCCAGCTGAGGAGATGTCAGCTGAGGAGCCGGCTGAGGAGCATGGTGAGGAGATTACAGCTGAGGAGCCAGCTGACGAGCCAGCTGTGGATGCACCAGCTGAGGAGGTGGTACCAGCTGTGATTGCACCAGCTGAGGAGGCGATACCAGCTGAGGAGCCATCTGAGTCGAGCCGCTCAGCTGAGGCTGCCACTTTCGAGATCGTTCCTCGAGCCACCGGAGCTGACGAGGCTGAAGGAATGGAGACGGATTTGACGTCAGATGCTTCTTCCTTATCTGAGGACGTTGAAGACGTTCCCACCTCCCCCATGGCAAGAGTTGATGCCGTAGCGCCTAAAGAGCCTCTTGCTCTCTCAATCGAACAAACACAGCCAGATGTTCCGAGCCCTTTGCTCGATGCCAACATTGTGACCGCTCCTTCGGCCAATGTTGAGGAAACAATTGAAACCCCCCTCCCAACTGAATCCAATATTCCGAGCTCCCAGCTCGATGCCGATGTTGTGACCGATTCTTTGGCCAACATTGATGAAGACTTTGAACCTTTACCTTTTGAGAATCTATCTCCCTCGCCGATAGATGAAGAAGCTAACACTCAGGCCATTGCACTGGAGCATGAAGGCAAGGTGGCCTATTGCTTCCAGAAGTTGATAGGCATGTTCCCAGAGGCTCGTGACATGCCGGTCTTCGCCACTCTCAGAACCGAGCTGTTGTACCAATTTAACCTGATCTTCAGTCACTAGTACGTGAAGGAAGATACGATCAGGGTGCACAGCTGGGACAGGCTGAAGTCAGACGAGTCTCGCATCCGAGCCTACTTCAACTACTCTAACCTGGAAGTGGCTTACAACAACAAGGTTGCGTTGCTCACTCGTCGAGCAAGGCAGAAGGGACAGACACCAGGGAGGTAGCTGGACAGGATTGCATTGATTTTCTCGACAGCATGCGGATCAAGTCAGTTGACTTCCTCGACGATCTGGATGCAGCCGCCGCCGCAGTTAAGGATGAAGAACAAGAGCTGCAGCTGTACCTGGTTAACCGACAAGCCATGGTGATAATTGGGCAACCTGCCTTGATTGAACAAGCCCCTCCAGCTGATCAGCCAGCTCCCTCCTCTGAAAAAATCTGCTAGCTGATAGCTGAGAGGGTGAACCAGCTGCGAACCGAGATGCTTGTCAAACTCCAACAACACAAAGAAGATCAGTTGAGGGTGTTGGAAGCACAAGAAGTAAAGAACCAGCAGCTGGTGGAGGAGAATGTTGCAATGAAGACAAAGTTGGATGAATTCTCCTCCTCCACCAGCCAAGACATGTCGGAGCTGAAGTCAACTCTTCTGGGGTTCAAGTCTGAGCTGAACGTCATCAAGTCCTTGTCCGACTCCAATCTCGCCAAGTCCCAACAAACTCAAGATGCAGAATGGGAGTCTCGGTTCGAGTCGCGATGGGCTGAGTTCGTGGCTTTTCAAACTGAGGTCATTGAAAACCTCTCTGCCTTGAAGAAAGCCGAACAAGAGCGCCAGGACTCCGAACTGGCGAAGAAGGTGGAGCTCGAGTGCGCGGTCGATGAACTCTTCAACCGCATTCAACTAGCCGAGCAACAACTCACCTCTCTGGATGGTTCAGTAGCAAGCCTTGTTGCTGATGCCAAAAAGGGGGAAGAGAAGGAGGCGGATGTTGAATTGCAGAAGGAAGAAGAGACCCAAGCTGAGAAAGAAGTGCCAGCTGCTACAAAATCAAAATTCCAGCTGAGGAGGAAGTCTGCTGCTCCCAAGTCAACCGAAGTCGGTGGAGCTCAAATGGAAAAAGACTTGGAGCAGGCGGAGAAATTTGGAGTTTCTTACAACTCCATAGCCGAGATCGCAGCCGAGCTAGATTCGAAACTCGACGGTATCACAATCGAAGAGTGCATTGCAGCTACCAAGGCTATGGATGTTGCGGAAAAAGACTATATGAACCCGACACTACTAAAAAAACACGCTCATACAAAACGGTATTTTGCGTTATGTATGTACAAAAAAAAGCGTTATATAAAGCTGTGTCGTGTATGAGGGGCGCTCATACGTAACGGAAATTCACCGTTACGTATGAAGAAATACATAACGTATAATCTAGCACATACGTAACTCATTTTCTACGTTATCTATAATATTATACGTAACGGTCTAACGCCGTTATGAATGAAATTTTTTCCGTAATGTATTATCATTATACATAACGCTTGTCCGTATTTTATATAACGATCCTTCATCGTTATCTTTTTGCATCAAACATAACAGTTGCTCGTCTTTTTTTTTCTTTTCGATTTAGGTATTTTTAAATACAAAAAAATCAATAAATAATACCTTAGAATCATAAAATCATACATTTATTATCATCCAAACATAGTCTACAAACATTAACATCCAAACATATTACGTTTCACAAAAAGTCCTATATAGGCGAGAATTATCAAACATTAAACATGCAAGTAACTAAATTTCCCTAGTTCTACTTAACTCATATCCATCCACTTCTTCGCTACTCCACCTGCCCCATTTTCATCGAGAGCTCGCCTCAATTCCTTTTGTCATGACTAGCCATGTAGCTTCTTTATTAGGATAATAACTCACCTTCAACCCAACAATAAACCTGTTGCAAGCAATGAGAAAAAAAAGAAAACATATCCAATTTCACAAAATCATGAATCTTATAAACTAATATCTCAAAAGAAAAAGAAAACAAGTTCCATAGCTAAAAGGGATATCCACTAGTTTCCTTCTTTTTTTATTAAACTGACCTGAAGAACCAGAAGAGTGAGCGTGCAGAACAGAAAGCTCGACACTGCATAAACAACGTAGGCCGACAACTGAAAGTAAGGTGGTTTATATATTTGATTAGTAAAACCTTTAGCAAATCTATACTCATACCTCAAGTTCAAGCCAATCCATACAGAAAACATTTTTAAAGTTTTACGATAACAGATTAGACATTAATCCATGCCATGCTATTAACCAAGAAACATGATGGTAGAAAGAAATTAATAAGAACACATCGAGAAAAACACGTACAAATCCAGAAGACCATGTCATTGATGCCAGGGTGTTCCTCTCTAGCACATTACTAAAGGAAGTGGGTGATCATGTCCCTAAATGGAATGGAAGTGATACACTTTCAAAGACGGACGGAAATTATTTAATGATTATTTTTTCAGGGAAGTGAAGTGAAGTTTTAACAAGGCCCGACCCTGAGGGATCGTCCGTGATCTTCAGGGTACAGATTTTTTGTTCCTTTGCTTTAATAACTTCCTCTGGCTTATGCCACAATTATATAAATCAACAATACTAACTAGTTCTACTTCAGCAAATACATGACTAGATTATAGATCAACACAAATAGTTCTGGTAAATTATTCATGTAATATCATACCAATAACAGATTATAGTGGATGTAAAAGTAATTCAGTAGCATATCTACCATGAATATGAGTATAAAATCTACAAGTACAAACAGTTGGTAGAGTAGAGAGATTAAAGATCTGTTATTCTGTTACTCGAAACAAACAGAAATTCATTGAGCGGCATCCAACATGAGAATATATCATCAACCACAACATCTAAGCAGATTACAACTTAATGATCGACAGGATCCTCCCAGCACAACCAAGAAACACGGTGTCACAGATTTGAATTGACTGATATGCAAACATGGTTGGAAGAATTAAGAATAGTCAAATCACAACCAAAACAAATACTAGATAGTATAGATGATTCAAGTAGATAATCTAATTAAAAATGGAAACTTAGGCTTAGATTTTCTTATAATGAACTCCCAAAATAGGTCTGTGAACAAGTGGTTTATTACAAGCTTGACTACCTGTTTCATCTGACGCTTGCCCGGAGGGGCTATGTTCATTCAACTGGTTCACATATTTTTGTTTGGGAAACAGATTTCAGCAATAACTGCAGCAAATGAATTTACCAATGAAATAACATGCAAAACTTATGCAGAATACTCTTCGAAAAGATACATCTGTTAAATAGGAGACATTCTCCAGTTCCAAATCAAGACTTATGGAGATAGATTTATTGGACTCGGTGCCAACAATGCAAGTTGTTACATCAAATAAAATTTAAATCACAAAATTCCATCACTATCTATCTATCTATTATCTTGCAGCTGATGCAAATATTACATAGGATAAAGTTTACTAGAAGACTTACCACTTCAAGTCCAGAAGACCATGTCAATGCTACCACTTCAATACTATCTTTCCTCTTAACGCAGAATCCCTGCATCGAGACTTCGAGAGTACTAGTTGAAATAACATAACATCATTAATAATTAAGGAAGAGTTTAGTCTTGATTGATTGACCTCGCTAACATTGCTCATTGTGAAAAGAATTGAGCCTGTGATGACAAAAATCTCCCAAAAACGGATTCGAACCCCCTGAAGAAGCAAATAGGGCTTACTTAATTCATCCATAAACAACTTCTGACTAAGCAAGGATGAAAAGAATATGCAATTGAAAACGGAAGTGTAAATGGTTTCACATTCGCTCACCTCTTGGCTAACGGCAGCGGCGACGGGGCTGGAGGCGAGGGAGAAGGTGGTTGCCTTCCCTTAGGTGGCGACGGAAGAGGAATGAACGGAGGTGGCTGCTATCCTGCTGTTCGTTGCTTCCAAAGAGGTGAGGCGGCGGTGGCGGCGAGTCAAGAGGGAGGCGAGGTCGTCGGAACCGTCGAATTTCAGAGAAAAAGGGTGTTTCGATTGGGGATCTAAGGTTTCTGTTTCTGACAGAGAGATACATACCGAGAGAGATGTGGGAAGGGCGGCCAAAGTTGCTTCTGTTCAATTGGGCGGCGGGGACGGACGGCGCGATTGAGCTCATCAGATTTGTCCAATTTCACAGAGAAGAGAAGACAGAGGTTTCAATTGGGGAATCCAGGGTTTCTTTGAATGTTTTGACCGAGAAATTACCCAATCCAGGAGCTCGGTGGTGAGAGAGAGATTGTACGGAGGAGATGGCGGTCGACGGCGAGGTAGGCGGCGAGATTTCACCGGATAGAAACACACGGTGAACATATATGAAGGAATGAATCTCTGTAGAAGAACCCCTATTTTTATGAAAAGAAATGAAATATTTATTTGAAAAAAAACGAAAATAAGAAATAACATAAAAAAAGAAATCAGATGTACATATATAACATATGGGTTTAACGGTTCAAGATACCGTTACATATGTTTAGTAAAATTTTGCTCATACATAACGAAAGGCATAACGGTTAGATAAATCGTTATATATGTGTCTAAAAAATAACGCTTTGGCATAACGGATGACTTATTACCGTTATTATATAACATACATAACACTACATACGTAACGAATTTTTAAAAATAAGTTATCTATGTAAAAATGGCGCTCATACATAACAGTTTTTCAGAATTACCGTTATGTATGTAATGTTATCTATGAGAACTTTTTTAGTAGTGCGAGCTGGATCAGGAAGTTCGCCGCCAGCCAAGCTCGAAGGGTAAATCAGTTTGAGGAGGAGCTGGACAAAATAACAAAGAACTTGGACCGCAACATTGTCTCCCGCAGCCGTCGCCGAATCGATAAACATCAAGTCAAGGCTGAAGCTCGGCTAAGACAGCAGAGGTTGCCGGGGAAGACTAAGCTTCAGAGTCGGTTCAGGCATGTGGATAAATGGATGCCGACTGAATGTAACGAGGAATGGGAGCTGTTCAAGCAGGAGTTCATAAACGACTTCTACTACAGGAAGGTTTACGCAACTGACGATCTGAGGAAAGCCTTCAAGGAAGCGTTAACCGAGCTGCACACTGGGGACCCAGGGATGTTCAGCCAGTTCAGACGTGCAATGATAGAAGCCAAACTGGATCTGAATACTGTCCCCGTCCCTCAGAAGGTCACATACAAGCCTCCTTTCCTTCCAGACTCCCGCACCCCCAACCAGACGAAGATTGCAGCCGAGGCAAGGCAGGTTTGCAAAGAGCATGGGGTGGACATTTCCAAGGAGTCAGTTGCTAAGAGAGAATTTTTTTGTTAGGATTTTTAGCAAGTATGGGCTTCAATTTTAGCTAAGTTAGTTTTTGAACAACTGATGTAAATTTTTATCTTTTGAGCTTAACTTTGTAATCATCAGTTGTAATAAAAACTACTCAGTTATACGATTCGACTTGACGTACAATCTCTCATTGTCCAAGCTCTGAATCGCAAAGTTATTTCAATACCATGTTATAACTGTGCTAACCCTTTGATGTTTTCATCTTATAAACAGTCTAGAATTTCAGCTGAGATTTTAGATAAGTCATTTAGATATAGATCAGTTGTGATCTGTAAGGGTTTTAGAATTCTTATAAAGGGTTTTGGCATCATCAAAAAGGGGGAAATTGTTGAGAAATTTATTAAAGTTTTGATTGATTCCAAAACCAACTGACCCCAACCGAGTAGATATTGCTAGATCCTAATGTTAGTAGTTAGGCTCGCTGTTTGAGCATTGTTAAGATTTTATCTTTACAGGACTCCAGCTGAAGACAGCAACAAGGCTTCACTCAGATAGAACATCAGTTGTGAGGAAGACAACTGAGCGTTCATCAGATGAAGCATTGAAAAAGGGGGAAGTTACACTCAAGAGATAGAACATCAGTTGTGAGAAAGACAACTAAGTGTTCAAGCGATAGAACATCAGTTGTAAGGAAAACAACTAGTGTTCATCAGATGAGAAGTAGAAAGGAGGAAGAGAACATCAAATGAAAGAAAGTCATCTGAGCGTTCGAACCCAACTGATCAGATACAAGGAAAACAATGGAGCGTTCAGATTCAGAACATCAGGTGTAAGACCTGAACCCAGAAGATCAACAACATGAAGTTGAAGTCAGCTGAAAGTTCAACTGTTAGCACTCAGATAGAACATCAGCTGAAGAACAAGTTAGATGAAGATCGAAAATCTTAACCGACCACTCCTTGTTGGAAGTCTGATGTTAAGATTTGAATTTCAAATAAGGAAGTCACGTGAAGGTTTGACTCTCTGTCATTACCTCATTTGGCCCAACACAAGGCTGTCTCAGATGAAAAGCAGAAGCACGCAGTTGCCAAATCCGGAAAGTCTGCAGAGATGAGAGACAAGCCATCGCTATCAAAGAACAGAGATCAACAGCTCTTCCAACGACTAGTTCATCCTCTCCGCCTATAAATAGAGGCCTTCATTCATTCACCAAGACTACGGGAATTTGAGACAGACAAGTGAGAAAAGAGATATTCAAGCGAAAGAACAACTTCATTCTGCACTCAAGCAAAACCTCTTAGAACATCATTAGTTGAGAGTTCTAGAGAGTTAGTTTCTGTCCTTGTAGTTTTAGATCCAACCTTGAGAACATCACTTTGTGAGAGTTCGTAGAGTGTTAGATCATAGCTCACTTCTTGTTCGAGCTATTTAGTTGGAACCCCACCCTCTCTTTCACCTAAAAAGGTTTTAGGACCCTACTCTTCCCGTAACTGAGTAGATAGGTTGTTTAGTACCCGAAAACTAAACTGTAAGGTTGATAAGTACCCGTAAACTTATCTCAACGGTTGCAAAGCCAGCGTAAGCTTTGTGGTTTGTCCAGAAGAACTTGGACTGAGTTGTGTGGATTCACAACTCCCCGTGGACGTAGGAGTTCTCTCTGAACCACGTTAAATCTTTGTGTGTTGTGTTTATTTTCAGTTATCTTATTGCATATTCAACTGATTATCTAACCTACATACAAACTGCATTCTTTCTCAACTGTCTTGGTTCTTGACCAACCGTGTATAAAGCGTGAGTTAATTTTATACGAGTTATTTTCCACCACATTCCGCACAACACTTCACTTCCAACTAAGTGTTTCTTACTCGGTTGTGATTCCAACTGAGTTGCATTACTCGGTTGTGTTATTTTTAGGGGGTTGATTTAAAAAGTTTTATCTGGTGTATTCCCCCCCCATACACCAGAACTTGTATCGGGACCATCACAAAAGAACATCCAATTTGTTGAATAATATGAAATCATATAATTTTTTTATGTTAATTAATATACTTTTAGCATACGAAATCACATAAAATTTCTTTGGATCAAGTATTCTGGTTTATAACTTTAAAACTAATACGAATTCACATAATTTATATGTGAAATCATAACATTTAATGTATGAAATCCAATATATTGGATCCATTCAAAAAAATGTACATCTCTCCGCTGGAATCTATGGAGGTTGAATAAGATTTTTTATCCACCGGAATCTATGGAGGACGATTAAAGTCTTTTATCCGCCGAAATCTATGGAAGAAGATTAATATTTTTTCATTCACTAGAATCAATGGAATGACCGTCATCAACTCCGAAATCGATAGAGTCATGGCATGAGTTTGGAGAAGAATTATCGATGCAGAAATATTTGTTGATGATGGTTTAGTGGCGACCGATGATCTTGGTAGATGCAGTAATGGATGACAATGTTGGCAAACGGCGGCGGTAGAAGTTGTGGTGGGAACGGCGGTGTAGTAGGCGGAGAGGGGGGAGAGGGGGGCGGCTAGGTTGTATAAACAGTGAAGAATGAAATTATCATACAAAATATTAATTGATTTTATGAGAAGGGATATAATTTAAAAATATAAATAAGGGTATAAATGACCCAAACTGCTAGATTTTGTATGTTTTAAAATAATTGCTAGAATTAGTATAAAAAATCTTTAAAATTGCTAATTTCGTAGAATTTCCCCTCTATATATATTACATGTATGGGTGTTATTTTTATTTTAAAATGTCAAATTTATAATAAATAAAAACTATAAAATAAAATTGTGATACTACAAATATTACGGGGGTATATAGCACCTAGGTTTTGGTGTAGGGCCCAACCAAAATGAGAGAAAATACGAAAATTATACTATTTCGAGGGAAGGCATTTGGATTGCAGTCAATTAAGAGGAGAAATTGCACTATTAATTGGAATATTGGGGTTATTTTACTCAAAACTTAATGTTTGGGATTTTTTTTTTCTGCATTTCGCTAACAACCCTTAAGGAGTTTTTTTCAAACCTTTAACCCTTGTTTCTATAAACAAAAATGTAATTTACATATTTTTTCCTGTTATTTTTGTGATTTTCAAATTCTAGGGAAATTTAAACACATTTGATATGACTCACGGCTTTGTTCACCTAAATTCTGCCTTATTAACCTCGTGAAGGTTTCAATGAGGGATAAGAATATAGTCGAGCTTGGTGTGAAAATGATTGCTTTCATGATTGTGACTATATTTTGCTAATTCCATCCACCATATATTTTTTTACCTACTATTTTGTTGCTGCATCATGCTTGTTGAGCAAAATAACTGCAATTTAATAGAGTATGGATATTCCAATTCATAAAATTAATGGATACGCTTGAACGTATTTAGTTAAAAAGTAATATGTACGTCAAAGAGACCTTAAGATTCATCTTCACTTACCATTCCGGTTATTCTGCATGGCCCACAATCACGTTGAACATGCACGCACACCACAACATTCGTACAAACACAAATAACGTGAATCATAACAAGCATATTCATCAATACAATTGACGTGATATATAGTCAGATCCACATACGTTACCTAAACCAGTTTTAAATGTGCCCCGTTGGCCTTCGACTAAACGCACCCCCCCCCCCCCCCCCCCCCCCCCCCCAACGTGATGTGGGAGGATAGGATGGGTCTTGAAAGAGCATTTGTGTGGATTTGAGTGGGTATATGACAAGAAAGGAAAGGTTGCCCATGAAAAAAAGATCCGTTTGGTAAAGGATTTGTTGGGTATGCCAAGATAAGACGAACATGTTCCATTGATTTGTGCTCATTCCTTGTGGTGGTTGGCTAAGACTTTGATATATTTGTACTTGTCTCGTCACAACTAGTATTTTAAATTTCAAAGGTGTTTGGATGGAGAGATGAAGAGTGTTTGGATAGAGAGATGAAGAGCTAGAGAGTAGCCAAATTCTTCAAAGTGTTTTAGCCAAATGCATCTTGATTAATTCTATCCAACAAAATCCATATATAATTCATCAACTTTGCATTTTATTCAATATTGAAATTCACCTTCTAAAACTTCCTCTTCAAAAAATTAAAATAAAATAAAATCTAAACATGCTCTTTTTGCAAATTAACAAAACTATCAATAAGGAAAATTTCAAGAGCATAAAACTCGAGACCGATTTAAATAATGCCCATCTCCTTTTTTATTTAAAATTGAAGGCAAAAAAATTACACAATATAAGAATAAATACCAAAAAAAACTACTTAAAGCCATTATTTCTTATATTACACATTTCTATACCACATGATTTCTCTCTCTCTGTCTCTCGAACTCTTGTGCTTGTCTTCTCCCATCATCATAAATTCATAATCATACAAATTACAATGGTTTTTTGTACAGCTCTTATTATTATTATATGACAGCTACTAACATTGCCATTTTCATGCTCAAAGCATGTCTCCTCCTCCTCTTCTTCCATTTCTCAACTTCTCCTTTTTAGTGTTTTTTGTTTCCTTTTATTAAATTCCCACACACCAAAAAACCCATTCACCAACAACTGATTTTTTAATGTGAGTCCAAATTTCACATTTTTCCATGACTTTCAAGAATCTCCACCTAAAGTTGTTGCTTTGTCCAATTTCCTCCTTTTGGTGACTGGACTAGTGTGTGAAGAACTTGGGCATGATCCAACTGTTGTTTCATCACTTTTATAGCTCAAGCACGCTGCATCCAATACCCCGTTGGGGCTACGAGGAGCCACATTCGCCATTGTCACCGTAGTAGTAGCAGTTGTAGTAGTACTCGTCCCCCTCATTGACGACGAGTCTTTAATCATTTCTAGGCACTTCACCACCCTCCCCTAAAAAAATCACATAAAATTCAATGAAGATTTAGATTAAAAAAAAAAAAAAAAAAACAAGAAGTTTGCTAAAACCCTAAACTACACTTAATAAAGGGATATCAAAATTATTATTATTATTATTATTATTATTATTATTATTATTATTATTATTATTATTATTATTATTATTATTATTATTATTATTATTATTAAGGGGGGACCAAAATGAAGACCTACCTTCTCAACTCCTATCAAACAAGACAATGCCTTATCAATGTCCATTGCTTGCATTTCCCCTGAAACACATATTGCCACAGCTGCAGCTATTTCAGATGGTTTGAATTCCAAGAATTCAATACCTGCAGCATTCATATCCAACTCAACATTCAATCAAACACAAGCAATTCCCATAAACAAATCAATACTTCAAAACTAATCCAAGTTGTAAACATGTATCAAAATTTCAACAACTTGTTGCAGATACGTGCAACATATATATCTCTAACATAATCACCTTCGAATGTGGTCAAGATTAGGCGAATGGATCGACTAATCACGGGCCCTAATGGCAATTCACCCTCATTCATCTTCCTAAGATAGTAGTCTATGAAGTTGCATGGAGTGTAAGCTTTAATCTTCCAATTTAGGCTGTTTAGCACCAAAATCTCCATTCTTTGAATGGTTTTCCCTTCAAACAACAACTTAGGCACCCCGGCCTGCTTCATTACAACGACAAAAAACAAAACAGTCGATGAATACAAACACAAAAATCATTAGAACAACATTAGTACTATTTAAAAATGTTGATATTCACCTGCAAATCAAAGGTGGAAGGAACATTGACCTCCTCTATCTTGGCTGCAAGAGATAAACAAGCAACTGCAACTAATTGAACTGCCCAATTCTTGCCTCCCTATAGCAAAAAACAAAGGCGACAAACACGAAGAAAATCAGCATTGGAAAGAGAAGAAGGTAGCAACAAAATTCCATTCAAATGGAATGAATTCAGCAGAATTGTACTCTTTCTGATGAAGACAGAGGCAATTCGTAGATGGATAGAAACCGATCAAAATAGCTGATAGCTGAGTACAAACACAACTCTCCAAAATTGAAGTGGGCACAAGCCTGTAAAGCACAAAGTACAAACAAACATTGAGTAAAATTAATTACCAGTGAACTGTTAAAGCACTTTTCTATGCATTTTTTCTTATTTTTCTGAAAAAGAAGAAAGTGCTGCAACATAGACAAACAGAGTGCTTGGAATCAAGAAAACCATTAATGGATGATCATTAATTCATCAAAAAACAACGAGCATTTATAATTTTGGGGCCCGTTTTCGAATGAGACTTATGATGAAAATTCTACTTGGGAAAATGCAGAGAAAAATGATGGGTGAATCAAGAATTTGCCAAAATGGGAACAAAATGATGATGATGATGATGATGATGATGATGATGATGATGATGATGGTGGTGGTGGTGGGAAAATGTTATTTTGATCGATGTGGGATAAAATGAATAGCCCATTTCTGCATAATAAGAAACTGGATTGGCCATCTGAAGATTGAACAAATTTAAATAATCAAAAAGATTTTAAGAAATTAATGGGAATAAAATATTTACCTTGAACATCCAATCAAGAGCATCTCTCCTCAATCCAGAATCCAACTCTCCATTTCTCAATCTGGAAAGATAATCGTCTCTGGGTAGGTGCTCTCTCTCTCTCTCTAACATGTAACCAATGCATTCTTCACTGAGGCAAGGCAGATGAAGGAATGCCTCTGAATTTGATCCGGCATTGGTAAAAATCAAATCTTTTTCACCTCTTTTTGGAATAATTTGGGTTTTGAAAGGTTGAAGAAGAAGATGATCATCATCAACATCATCATCAAAGCAAAAGGCTTTAGTTTCTTCATTACAGAAGAGGTCTGTAGAAGCAGAGTCAAAGGAGTTGATATCAGCCATTGGGAAATCGGCCTCAATGAATGCTATTTGCGTCAATGAAAGTTATCAAAAAAATCTCATAAAGATGGGTTTTTTATGGGGTTTCTTTTGCATGCTAAAGATTGGTATTATGTTTCTGCCATATCTGCAACAAGGCAGAGAGAGAGAGAGAGAGAGAGAGAGAGAGAGAGAGAGAGGGTACTTGAAGTGAGACTATTGGGGTGGCTATATATATAGATGTACATATATGTGTAGAGAGAGAGGGAGAGGATTTGATT
Source organism: Schizonepeta tenuifolia (assembly GCA_029490685.1). Taxonomy (NCBI): domain Eukaryota; kingdom Viridiplantae; phylum Streptophyta; class Magnoliopsida; order Lamiales; family Lamiaceae; genus Schizonepeta; species Schizonepeta tenuifolia. Next base: position 19,717,991 of record CM055958.1, on the reverse strand, counting down.
ATGTGTGTATGAATAGGACAGTGCAATGGAACGAAGGTTTATGTAGGAAATTAGTTTAAGTAAAAGGTGGGGTTGATAGATTGAGATTGAGAGAAATAAAAAAAGAAATAAATACAAACTGATTTTAGGAAAAAAAAATTATATATATATAGAGTATTCACACAAGAAGACATAGGGCATATAAGCTTTTTTTTTTCATATATATATAAAAATACTCCCTCCATGTCATTTCAATAAGTCCATTTTCCTTATTTTGATGTATCATTTCAATAAGTTCATTTCCTAAAATGCAAATACAAACATATAAATAAATATTCCACTATAATTTATAAATTGCAATATATCTATACCTATTATAAAAGAGTGCGGATTCTTACAAAATTTTATTTACCTAATATATCCTTCTTAATAATAATTAAAAAATAAATTATTTTAAGCATGAGGAAGTAGTTTTCACACGTACATATGATAATGTAAATTTCACACATATATGATAATATATGTAATTGGGATTGGAGAAAATTATTATATTATAGTAATTATTAATTTATCAAGTTAAAATTTAAAGTTTATATAATATCGTAGTCTATACGTCTGTATAAAATTATTAATTAATCGAGTATTAATTTAAATATGTTATATTGCAACACGTAAAATGATAGGCATGTAATCTTCTGCTAGTTAGTGTTACTAAAAAAATACTAATTCTCTTCTCTCTCCTACTTAATTACTATAAATACTCTTAAAAAATTAATTTATATTTCTAACTTTATCATAAACAGTTCAATTTTTTAACATTCTTGTCCAGCCAAATAGACTTCGTGAGATGATAAAGGCCTAAAAATATTGTTCCCTTACTGAAATACCAAAATGCTCCTTTCTGATTTGTGTAATGTCGTTCTCTATCTCTATTCTCTCTAGTTAAAATGATGTTTTGATGGAAAACGTAATTATTTTTTTTTCTTTTTGAGCATATATTAGATGGAGAAGCCGAGAAGGTTTGACTAGTTGGAAACTGGGGGACATTGATGACGTAATAATTCATCTTTTTTTCAGGGGTAGTCTATTTCCTTTTTTTTCTTTTTTTTTTTCTTTTTTTCTTTTTTTGATGTGGATGTATTTATAATGTACTAATACGATAGATATGTCGTTTTCTAATTTATTTATTGTTAGGTACAATTAAGTCGGCATCATTTGGTTTTCATCTCATTATCTTTGGTAATAATAAGAAATTCACAGTCCTTATTCAATTTTTACGGAAAAATATGAATTTCATTTCAAAATTAAAGATTACAGATTATACATACCGTGGAAGGTGATACTCCCTTCGTCCCATCGAATACGGCCTATTTTTCATTTTGGGACGTTCCATTATAATTGGCATGTTTCCTTTAAAGGAAACAATTAGTTTATATACATGACCCATCATCTAATTTAAATCCCACTAATCTACCATCACTACACACTCAGTCATCTCATCTATAACTTTATTAGCATTATAAAATATTGTATTCACACTACACTAAACACTTTCTTTATATTCAATACCCCTTTTCTTAGTCTCCGTGCCTATATAAACTAGGCCGTATTCGGCGGGACGGAGAGAGTATTAATTTTCATTGCTATTTTGTATACCAGTCAAACCTTTCGTAATATGATGCGCTGCCTTATTCAATTTTTCTCGATGTGTAGACAAAGATAGACTCCTAACTCCAACGGCCATTCCTTTCATGGTTTTTCAAATAGTTATTCTGAGTAGTAATTTTTTTGGTTATAAAAATGTTCTAAAAAAACTTGTATGATTTTAGTTTTTTTTTTAAATGTAGTATAATTTTAGTTGAAATAGTAAACAACGTGATTAAAAAAAAATATAGGACTTGTGGACTGTCGGTGGAGAAAACTATAATGATAAAAAGATTCTTAAATTATTAGTATTAGAAATTATTTACCTATTTATGTTTTTAATATTTTTTTTTACCAAACTCACTAAAAAAAATTATTTTTTTACCGCGATGGAGGAAGTTATTAAAGAGTTGTCAATATTTGTGAACATCGTAGCTTTGTAGGTATCTTTACTTGCCAACTCACGTTGTTACCGTTTTGACCCTTGTTTTCGCCTTTTCGGTGTTAAATATATTTAATCTTTTTTTTTTCAGAAAAAAAAAACTTCAGAATTAAAATAATTTCAATTGCGAACCACTTAGAAAAGTTTGTTTTCAGCATAGTCCAATTAGTAAAACTGATGCACCATAACTTTTTCACGAGTGGTTTTTAGTACGGTTCACCAAGGTGTAGTCGTGTAGACTATACATGGACTTTTTCCTTGTCATTTACATAAGTATATTAACTTTTTCTTAATTTGATTAGTGATGCGATTTATGTAAATTTCCTTATAATATTATCATATTATAATTTGATAATGTATTTTATCTAAAAAATTGTTCAAATTGATGCTATCTATAAAGTTATTGACTTCTTTTTATTGGATATAAAGTTATAGACTCAGTTATATTGACAATTAATTAGTGTTTAAGATAACAATTACTTTGGAGAATGTATAATTTCTACTTATTGGTCTCTTTACTTGCACCTTGTTTTACTGTGTCTTTAGTTTTCTTCCAAAAACTCTAATAAACCAAAAATATATATTTATGTATGAAATTGCCTAAAGTATTTATGTAAATTGAATCAATTTTTGTATGGTATAAATGAGTCAATCTACTCAACATGTTCGTAAAAAGCTCATTCAAGCCTCTTTAGAAGCAGGCGGCCCTAGGCATATGCCACGGGTTTGGCCGCCTAGGACGCTAACGCAAAAAGGGGCGCAATTTAATTTAAATCAATCTATATATATATATATATATATATATATATAATAACATTACAAGGAAATTTAAATATCGCGTGACGGAGGACTCGAACCCGTGACCTTTGGTCCGGGCATTAACCTCACTATCACTAGGCTAACGCACACACCCCTATATATTTACTGACACCTTATGTTGTTGTCTTTCTTTCTCTCTCCTCTCTGTATGTGGGCTCTGCTAAATTACATTCAATATGCACAAAGTGACTGAACAATTTTTTATTCCGTAAACACGTCATCTTATGCCAAAAATCGTGAAACAAAGTAAGACTTTAACTTAATCTTAAGGGGGCTATTTTTTCCCTTTTTGCCTAGGGCACCTAAAATGTTGGGACCGACCCTGTTTAGAAGTATGATTTATTGATGTAAACAAGTCAAACTTCCGTTTGACACTACTTTACTTATTAGTTCATTAATATGGTAGTGCTATTTGGACATACTGTGACCAACCACATAAGTTAAAGAAGAAAATATTGGAGTTGAAACAGAATATATATCCTAATTCGGGAATCGTAAACCGTCGGGGAAAATGTGACTATTTCCATTTTTACGGTAAACTTTTCTTTTTTTAACACGTGTGTCCGAATAAAATTATTGATAGATTATATATCTCATTGATAAAATTGTTAATAGAATTTCATATATAATATACTTAAAATAAATATATTAATTTTTGAAATAAATAATGATTATTTAAATATTTTGTTGATTTGACTGTTTACGCCTCTAATCTTGTGTAGAAACACTTATATTCTCATAAAATAAATTAATCTAACTTTCTATATTGGATTTTATACAATATTCTAAAATTATTAACTATAAAAAATATTAAATAGTGAAAATAAAATTTTAAAAAATGATGATTTTTAATAGATTTTAATAATTTACAATTGTAAAAAGAAAAATTAATCTTGAAGATAAAAACTAATACTACGAACTAAGACAATGTTCGAGCCTGTTACATATGTACTTGGAAAGTGTAGTTTACCTGCCCTGTGTGGTTTGCAGGTTACTGCACAAGGGACGGGGCTTTACCCAGTGCGCATTGAATGTAGCGGCTGCGGGTTCCCACGATATAAAAAAAAAATAGAGAATGACTCCTGTGCGCGTGGCACGTGCACTGCACGCGCTCGATTTTTTTTTTTGTGCAATAAATCCATATGCACACCACCATATATTCATATGCACACCACTTAATGTTCATATGCACACCGAAGAGTATCGATATGCACCAACTTTTTCTATTTTTTTTTTCATTTTTTTGTATTTACAGCTTTTTTTTAATTCTGATGGAGCCTTCGGCTCTGATTTTACGGCTCCGCCTTCGCTCCGATTACTAATATAAGGATAATCGTCGGGCAACAATTTGGACTTTTTCGGCTCGCTCCGAGGCCTTCGGCTCCCCTTGCTCGAATCTTGACCAAAGAAGAAGCGGCAAACAAAACAACAAAGAGGCAAAAAAAAAAAGAGTGCAAAATAAATTTGAAAATTTAAAAAACAAAAATCGAAAATTGATTGTGCATATGCAAATACAATGTGGTGCATATCAGTTAACATGTTTGTGAATGTGGATACACTTTGAAGTGCATATGACATGATTAAAAAATAGCAAGTGGAAAAAGGTTGTGCATATCAACATATATAAAGTGTTTAGTGCATATGAATATATGGTGACGTGCATATGGACATATTGCCAAAAAACTCGAAAAAAAAATTGAAAGAAAAAAAGAAAAAAAAAAGTCAACAGTTGACCGGGTTAACCCGATCTCACAATGTGAGATCCGTCTCACTAGAGAATTTGCCATAATAGTATAATATTGCTACCTGCCCTGTGTGGTTTGTAGGCTACTACACAAAGAACGGGGATTTATCCCTGCGGGTTCCCACGACATTAAAAAAAGAATTTGTTAAGTTTGTAAAATATACGAATATTTGTTGGCTACATGAAGAAAAACTCCAACGGATTGACAAAATAGTACTAACACATTACAAATCAGAATGAAAGCGCTTAGGATACTTATTTTGAAACATTCCAACCCTTTTTCTGTATTCCACAAACACACACACACACTGAGACACACACACAAAGATGAAATAGTCACCTTTATGGGCAGCTAGCTTCTTTAAAAGATTGAGGGGTTAGGCCCGAAAAATTCTGCTTAGACCACATTACACATGAAGAAGATGAAAAAAACAACTTTAAACAACAAGCATCCCATGTCACGTGTTTCTAATTAACAACGTTCATATCTCAGCCTTTCCACTTTGTATAATAATATTAAACTAAACTAACAAAGATGTATTTGCATGCATGGGGTAATATTGAAATCCCCCACCACCACCACCCACCAAATTGATCTTTGATCATTTTCCAATTTGTCAATTCTTACAGATTTGAGCTAGATTGCAAATGAAGCTGTCCACGAAATATGGTCGAGTATTTTGTGAGTGGAGAAAAAATCTCATATGTTTATAGTGTTGTGTTAATTAATTGTCTTACTGGTAGACTCAATTGCAGTATTTGTGTAATTATGAAACCAAAGTGAGGTTAATAATTAAAAAAAAAAAATGTTGAGCAGTACTGTACCTAAATGAAAAGGGAAGAATTAGAGACGTTTTTTTTGGGAACGGACCAAAATGAAATTACGAATGACTTTTTGTGGATAGAGGAAATATGATTTTTATGCAACCATTTGCTTATATAACCACATGATTTAGAATATATTGTATCTTTTTTTTAGAGAATTACAAGGTATATATGTATTGTCGAATAAAGCACTACACCATCATATAGGTGGAACCTCTGCGCTACACAAATGTGAGACCACTATACCGCACGCTGGCGGAATTGAACCCAAAACCTCACTAAGGAGAGACTTGTGATACCTCAACCAACCACTTAAACTAGACCTCATCAGCGATTTAGAATATATCTTATTTTTATGGTTAGTTGGTTACTATCCCATTAAGTTATTTATTTTAAGAGAAATGATATGATTAAGTATAAATTTGTAAGTCAAGTTTGGACTAAGAGCATTCTAAATAGTCATTCAAAATTAATTTTAACTTTATATTTAGGTTAAAATAATAATAAAAAAAGGTGCTAAAAATTTATACAATAAATCTCTCAAATTAGGCATGCGCCACAAAAAATATTTACATCTCCCTACATTTCTACTCAAATTTACATCTCCCTAAATCTTCTCTCTCATAAATTAAGTTGAGCCCACAATTCTTATAAAATAACTAATATAGTAGAAAATAGGATAACTGTTGTATACATTTATAGAATATGAGTTAGAAATACTATAAGGGACACTTTAAAAGCAAATTTAGGAGCAAAAATATAAGAATTCTGATGGGATGCTCTAAATCAACTTATTGAGTTTCTTTCACCATCACATCCAACATATTTCATTAAGATGGTGTTCAGTTGGATGGATTAGACATCACTTTGTTCTGAGACAGTGTCACATGTAAGATTAATCTTGGCCTTTACCCTAACAAAATCAAACTTAGATAATCTTGAACCAATTCAATTCCAAGTATTTTTGGACCCAGTTAATCTCGGGTAACCCGAACACCTACATTGACTGCCTCACTATTCACTAATATGATTCATCTTTTGCATCTTATGCTGAAAATTATAAATAGGCTGAATTCATCTGAGTTATGTTAAAAGCATATGACAGAAAAATGTATAATATTTTTGTAATATTTTTGTAATATTTTTTCTTTTAACATTCTATTGGTGATGCCAATATAAATAGAAAGAAGTATTCAAATTCACAGCTCATTCTATCCAATAATTCGCCAAAATATAGATATCTTTTTCCCCTCTTTTTACTTCTTTTAGTTCAAAGACTCATCATTCACATTTACAAACGGTATACGAAAAAGAATAAAGTCAATACCACTTTCTCTTTGGCGCTAAATATTCAAATTTCGTGAAAAGGTTATTTAATTTATTCAAATGGAACAAAAGATGTAAGATTCCTACACCCCATATACATCTCGCATAGTAAAGAATCAATAGCCAAAATTCTTGTGGTTGTGACCTCACAGTCAAAGATTTCTCAAGTTTCATCTCAAAAGGTAATCCAAATTTATAACTCTATGTTAATATTCCCTCCAAAATAATTCAGTACCAATCTTTTTCCAATATCTGAACAACTTAAAATAGTCTAACCTCATCCATATGACTAGTAATCATACATCGATGCAATACAAAATCCACCAACATGACATTGTATTATAGGGCAATAAAATACGAGTATGATACACTACGTTATTTTTAACAACGAACATACATCGATTCAAATCAAATCAAATCAAATAGCACCGATCTTCACAAGATGTTTTGAGTCAAAACTCAAAAACTTTGGAAACGGACAGGTTACTGCATGTAATGTATTGCCTTTTTTTTTTTTTTTTTTGTTCCTCTTTTCTTTTCCTGTTGTGCTTTATTTCATGTAACAGCAATGATTTTAATGTCTTTTGGTAGACCATTTTCTGGCGACTTCTTGGTATTTGGACACACATATATAGATTTTTCTGGGTTTTGGACCGCTACTCATAATCATCATGAAATGTTTCAATATCTCCAAACAAAAAGACTATAAACAGGGAGACAGAGTCCACGATAAATTTGATTGGTAGCTTTCTATCAACAATTATCATTGCTAAAATAATGGTAAAACGTACTTAGTCTTTTAGTTAATTTTAATTTTTTTGATACTACAACAAACTTAACTCCATCAATCTTGTCAATATGCTCTCTCTCTCTCTCTCTCTCTCTCTCTCTCTCTCTCTCTCTCTCTCACACACACACACACACACACACACACACACACACACACACACACACACACACACACACACACACACAATAAGCTAGTAATTTATATATGGTGCATGAGATTATTAGTCCTATACCGATAGTCTTTGGATTTTTCTTGATGAGATGAAATTGTGGAAATCACCATAGAAGTTGCACATTGTAGGACTACAAATTTAATGTACGACTTGTGGGGGCAGACTGATACATCATACAAGTATATAAGTATAACATTATTATGTACGAGAATATATATATATATATATATATATATATACCATGTTCAAAGTTGCATTTTATTTCATCGTACAATATAAGTATGAGAATCATGTCTCTCTACTTGTTATGACTCGTGTTGCATGTAACATGAGAGTGGGAGTGAGAGAGGTAATATCAAACAACAGATTATCACATTTGAAGATTTTTAACAGCAGTATTCGGCCAGACTTCCTGACGAAAATATGAGAAATGATGCTGCTTCAATATAAGTTGTGACTGCCTGCACCTAATCATATTTCTTTCTAGCTACACATTCTATTTAAGCAGTGATATGTTCGAATAATGAAGGGACTTTCCACGAGTCTGAAGAAAACAAAGAAAAAAAAGAAAAAAAAAAAAAGAAAAAAAACACAATAACACAAATGCAAACTACAAGGCAACCGCAAGTCGTATATATGCAAATTACAGATATATAGATTATGACATTCAAGCCCACCTCCTCGAGGAGCAGACGAGCCACTGCTTCAAGACTCGTCAGTTTGATCCTGTATCAAACCCCAGCAGATACAACCATAAATAAGTAGTAAGTTTTCACTTTTATTAACCAAATAAAACAAACTATTATCGTCCCAAAACATAAAATCCCAGCACATATTGCTTTTCAGCCAATGAGGAATCCATAGTTCGATCATTGAAGTATGAAAATCTTAAACAAGTACTACTTAATAAAATGGCTGTTCTGTGCCACAAATCATCTATTGCGATGTATAAGAAGGTTTTATGTTTTCAGTCATAAATGTTGGATACCTGCATATCTGAGGTCCAAAGTGTGAGATTGTCCCTGAGAAGCTGCATGATGAGAGTGCTATCCTTGTACGACTCTTCACCCAAGGTATCCAACTCAGCAATAGCTTCTTCGAAAGCCTGATCAGCAACACAGATAATACTCTCATTTTAATATAAAAGGGACCCATAATTTGACAAAAGCCAGCAACAGACAGAAGGCCCAAACAAGATTGACTTCGACAAATTTCATTCAAGGTTTGATGTTTAAAACATACATCATGTAGATTATGAAAGGATGTAAAATAAGGGGTTTCAGCCTTTCAGACAATATGTGCAATATATAATCTTTGAATTCCATTTACCACGAATGCCGGAGCTTAAGCATTGCAAATTAACCGTTTATTTATTAATATTGTAATGTATTATTATTACCATCTAGGTTGAGTGGTAAACTTATTTGATAAAAATGCCTCATGATAGAGGTACTAATATTTTCTTTCGACATGTTGCAAGAGTTCAATGACTTATTATTATGTTCAGGTTTAAGAGCAACGGTAAGTGTTTTAATATAATGAATCGGGGTCAACAGAAATCACGACTTAATTCTGTTCTAGAAGAGAATATTATTGTTTATACTTCAAATTCACTTACCAAACACTTAACCTATAAGGTGGAGAGAGCCAAAAACCAAGAATGATATGGAAAATGAAAGAGAAAACAGATTTTCTCAAAATGCAAGATACTAGAGCACGACATTAAACTCTACAACATGTTATTAACTAACCTGTTTTGCCATGCTGCAAGCTTGCTCTGATGCATTGAGAATTTCATAGTAAAAGACTGAGAAGTTGAGTGCCAAGCCTAACCGTATAGGATGAGTGGGTGCAAGATCGGCAAGTGCAGTATCCTGCATACAGTAAGATCACAAAGATAAAGGTTAATAAGAATAGAACAAATTCAAGATTTAGACATGGCCAAGAGCTTCAACTGAATTTTGATTCACCAATATAATAACATCGGACATCCAGAGATATTGCATAATATCTAAGTCCACCGATAATAAAGATGAATAAATCTTGAAACGGCAGATTTGTTCTTCCAATTATCTCAAAAGGGATGCAAATCTTCTCTAGGAATGCATATGCACTCGTTAATATATTAGCAGATGGGTAGATTTTACGCACGGTCTTATGATTAAATAAAAATGACAAGCTTTGCAAGTTAGTTACTCAACGTGGTATCATATCCCCATCGACAACAGATTTTTCCGATACACTTTCACTTTCTCCATGATATAGGCATGTGATGTACAACTGAGTTTTATCTTCGGTTGGAAATAGGGATCTTTAACAACAAAAAGTTGTTTTTGAGGTCAACTATAGTAAATATGTTAGTGCTCTTTCTATTCCATTCATTTAAAAGCAAAAAACAAAAGTTTTCCTGCAGCAACACCTTCTATGATTTATTTCAAACCTTCAACTTTAAGATAACTCAATATCAAGACTATCCTCAGCTTATCAACTTCAAAACTGGACAAAAAAGGACTCTAATATTATCAAAATTGCTACTTTTAATCCTATATAATAATCCGATCAAAAACCAAACAGAAAAATAATAGCAAAAAGAAAAGGAAAAGGAAATGGACCACAAAATCACTAGCTAATTAATGCATAGCGCACACATATAGAGGGAGGGAAACCAATATTCAAAAATGTCAATAGCATCACAATTTTACAAATTCAACAAAGTCAAACTCTATAATTGCATCCACCATAGATTTGATGTGTGACTGAGTGCAGAAAGATGGAAAAAGCGATTACCTGAGCATCTTTGTAGGCGAGCATAGTATCCTCAGCCGCCTCCTTCCGCTCATTCCCAACCTTAAACTCCGCTAAATACCTATAATAATCGCCCTTCATCTTTAAGTAGAACACCTTGGACTCGCTGGTGGCCGCCGATGGGATCAAATAATCGGCGAGGAGTTTGAGAATTCCGGCGCAGACTTGCGAGAGCTCCGCCTCCACCTTAGATCTGTAGTCCTTAACGAGCACGACGTGGTCGTCGTTCTTACGCCCCTCCTCCTTCTGCTCGATGGAGGAGATGATGCGCCACGCCGCGCGAAGCGAGCCGATGACGTTTTTGTAGGCGACGGAGAGGAGGTTGCGCTCCTCGACAGAGAGCTCGGCGCCGCCGGAGCCGGCAACAAGGCTGTCCATGTACTGAACCATCTCCTCGTAGCGCTCGGCCTGCTCCGCCAGCTTGGCCATGTAGAGGTACTGCTCCCGCGTCAGAGCCATCGCAGACAATGTTTTAGAGAGAGAGAGAGAGAGAGAGAGAGAAGTTTGAGATTCTGGTGAAATTTTGGGGGAAAATTGGAAGAAAGGGGTTTAATTGAAATAAATATATATATATACGAGGTTTATCAAGGAATGTGTGCGAGGGAGTGAGCTGTCTAGAGAGTAGGGTTAAGATATTTTCGGAGGCATGGCGGCGCGTGGAAGTCACGCCTGCTTGCTGTTGGCGATGACCTGGAAATTTTGAATTGTTTTTTTTTTTATTTTTTTATTGTATATTAGATTAGATGTAGATAAGGTTTGAAACAAAACTGAAATTGAAGGATATATATTGGAGAAAATAGGATTTACTTGTAGACATTTCAAAGATAGTGCATATATAGCATGAACATTATCTGAATCTTCATATATTAATTTTTTTAAGGACGTACTGAGGTTAAAATATTAAAGTTATTAATTCTAAACACTACAAAAGGCTTACAAGTCAGATAAAAAATAAATAAAGCGTAGAAAAACGTATAATTATAAAATAAAATAAAAATTGAAGCGTGGCGGCGAGTACAAGTAAATTTTATAATGATGCGAGTAGGGACGGGAGTGTTTGAGATAAGAGAGAGAAAGAGAGGAGGAGAGAAGAGAGGGAAGCTGAGGTGGGCTCGAGTCAGATTCGACGAGGCGAGGAGTGAGGACTGTCAACTGCCTCAAATTCAACGTCAATTTCGGCGCTGTTGGGCCCATTTTCGGGCTACTTCAACTAGAAATTTGGGCTTTTTAAGTGCGGTGAATATACCGACTATCCCCATTCAAAAATAATATAAAAATGATTTGTGTATTAATAATTCTGATTGCAGATTTATCTTTTGCATTATTCGCTACATAACTGCATCAATAACAGTAAAAGCTTTAAAATATGAATAATATTAGGTGAAATGTTACACAATACTCTAGTTATGTCGTCTCAAAATTACAGTTCACTTCTTTGTTAGAATTGTATCATAACATTATTTGAGGGATATAACTTTATTCAATATTTGTGAAAACTGATGTGTTGAGTAATAAATAGGCCGAATAATTGAACGAACAATTGCATATTGTAAATCATGTATTTTAAGGAAAATTAAATATACTTTCTTTGTTTGTGTGAAAATGGTAGGAGGGCTATTTTTGTAGGATGGGAAAGTATTATTTGCACTATTAATTAAATTGTAAATGGGATAATATACCTGTTGAGAAAATTAATAGAGTGTTGATTTATACTAAAATCCAACTGATTCCACCGAGTAGATATGCCGTAAAGTTTTTTAGTTAAAGCTTACTGTTTGAGCATAAGGTTTTCACCTTTACTGGACTCCAACTGAAGAGAAAACTGAAGACAAATTTCAACTGATCAAGTCAGATAAAGTCACAGTTGACTCCGAAACTTGAGCTACACAGTTAGATCATCAGATGTGCTCAGAAGTCTAAATCAAAGATTTGAATCAAAGTTCAAATTCAAATGACACAAGATCACATGAAAGCAAGACAGATTGTCATTTCCTAATATGGGCAGACACAGAAGATGTGTAGTTCAAAAGCAAGCTATGTTGGAAAATTAGTAAAGGTTTCGAAAGATACCAAAACCCCAACCGACCCCAACCGGGTAGATAATTGTCTTTAGTCTGTTCTTAGCTGGAGCTCACTATTTGAGCGTATGGATTTTATCTTTACAGAGTTCAAGTAAGAGAAGTCGGCCGAACTAAAGATGAGAGTTCGTGAAGAACTCAGTTGAGGGCCAAACTCAGCTGAGACCCAGACTCAGCTGAGGTTCAGACTCAGTTGGGACTCAAGATCAATTGAGATATCAACCTCAACTGAAGCACGAACGCAGTTAGACAGCAGCTCGGTTGACTCCTCAACTGATCCACGCAGATGAAGATGTTCAGTTCAAGCATGAAAAAAAGACTTCAAGAAGCAGAGTAGAGAAGATTATTAAGATACTAAAGACAAAAGAGTTGCAGCTCAGACTTAAATCTACTCGGAAGCACAAGTCAGCTGGAAAACTTACCATAAATGGGTTGACAACAGCGACGTGCAAAAAGCAAAGGTCGCAGTTACCATTTTAGGAAAGTTACCAGTAAAGCATGTCGAGTGCCATACTTTTGGCAGAGGTTCAACGGCTCTTTCCAACGGCTAGTTTGACCCTTCTTCTATAAATAGAGGTCTCCACATCTAAGCTCAGTGACACAAATTATCACAATAGAAGAGTTGAGAGAAAAGGAAAAGAATAGTTGTAGCAGCAGCAAACTACCTCTCTCCTCAGCAAGAAGACCTCCGGCGAAGTCCAGTTGAAATAGAGTGTTCACATCTCCTCATGTTCTTCCCTCTAGCCTCTCAAAAAGCCCTTCTTTGATTGAGTTTAGAGTGTAGGTTCTTGTGTGATTTGTGTCCCAACAAACTCTATCACAAGAGATCTAGTTTGTTGTCTTAGGTCGAATCTTCCACTCCCCTAAAGTGTTGAAGGCTTCCTAGTTGGATTTATCCTCCAAATCAAAACCTTAGGTCTGACTTTGAACTCGTAATCAAAGTCACCAGATCCTTTGGATCCCGTAATCCAATACATGGTCCCTTGGAACCAGGAATCCAAGAACAGGTCCCTTGGAACCCGGAATCCAAGAGCAGGTCCCTTAGAATCCGAAATCTAAGACCAGGTTGTGCACTTATTCAGAAAAGTGTTGTAAGGTCTTGTTCGAACCCGAAATTGAACTGGTTAGGTTTGCTTGGAACTCGGAATCCAAGTGGGGCGTTTGGTAATCACGCTTAAGCTTATCTAGTGGATTACTTCCCTAAAAAGGAAATCGTGGACGTAGGAGGTTGATCTTCGAACCATGTTAAAATACTGTGTACTTACTTTCTGCATTTTACATTTAGTATTTTAAATTCAGTACTTAACCAACTGACCCAGCATATGCATTGCACATTTATCAAACTGCACTAATTTGGGAACTTGACCTTCCCCTTTCACAAAGTTTCAGTTTTTGTAACGAGTCTAATTTCCACTATCTTCCGCAATGCAAAACTGATTGAAACCTCAATTGGAGCATTTGGCTGAACTTCAGGCATAAGAGCCAGCTGAGCTACCAACTGTGTGATCAGCTCCAATTGAGCAACTCAGTTGTAGAGCTACTCCAACTGACCTTTTTTAGTTTTCGAGTAAACTGACCTGAGCAGTACAACTCAGTGAAAAGACGTTAAGCAAAATGAAAATTGCTACTAGTGTATTCCCCCTTCCCCATACACTAGTTACTCGTTAACGGGACCATCAAGTGGTATCAGAGCAGTAGTTCAAGAGATTGTTGTTTCTGACTCACAAGGTATGAGTCGAGTAGATTTTCAGAGGTCAACTAAACAGGTCTTATCTAAAAATCAATTAGTGCATTCTGTTGCATATTTTTGTATCTGTCTCTTGTGGTGCATGAAAGATGAACCCGACGTTGCTGGGAAGCTTACCGGAGTTCTCCGTGGATGATTATCCCACGTGGATGTTTCGTCTGAAGATGGCTCTGACTGTCAGGCATCACAGGATGTGGAAAACCATAGAAAATAGTCCTATCCAAGTGATTCAGTCAGTACTGGTCCCTCCTATCACTCCAAAGGAACGAGAGATGGTGATGAAGGAGAAAAGGCGCCCACCAGTACACCAAGAAAGAAAGCAACATTGCGTAACTAGATGACATCGCCAAAAGCGTCATCTCTTCCACAGTCGGCAAAGCCTACTTGCCGAAAATTATCAATTGCTTCACAGAAAAAGATATGTGGGAAGCCTTACCTGCACTCTGTGAAGGCTCTGATGAGATTAAGGAGAATAAGTTCACCTTAGCTTGTCAGAAGTACGAGAACTTCTCTCAGCTAACCTGGGAGTCCATCGACAAAATGGAGATGAGATTCACAGAGGTCCTTATGGACATTGAGAATATTAGAAATGGCAAATACTCTCAGCGTGAGATGAACCTGAAGGTTCTCTCCCCGTTAGGAGAAGACTAGACAGTCTATAAAGTTGTCCATCAAAATTGAAGTGACCTCAGTTCGATATCCTCCGATTGAAGCCTTACAAGCTTTAGAAATCAGAACAGACCGAGCAATGTTCAGCTGCCAAGTCAATGGCGCTTCAAGCTGAATCGGGCATATCCAAGTTCGCCAGACCCTCACGGTCCATTGACTCCTCAGCTAGGGATCAACTGAGCAGGTCCGAACTCGAGAAGAAGGTAAAAAAAATGACCAAGCAACTCGAGGAGATGAACTCCAGGATCGAGAAGTATAGGAGGGTCAATCGGAGCAGGCGGAGCTCAACTGACCCCTCCTCGAAGAATCAAAGGGAAGGATGCTTTGAGTGCGGAAACCCAGGACACTTCAGAGCTAATTGTCCTGACCTCTCCATGAAGGAGAACGAAGCCCTCCAAGAGAAAGCTATGGAGAAATTTGAGGCTATGATCGTTAAGGAAGATGTCAACGACACCGACGTATTCACCGAGTCAGAAGGAGAAGAAACTGACTCACCATCAAGCTCAGTAGGAAAAGACCAGTGCTTCATGGAATTGCCGGAAGAGTCAATTGAAGAAGTAAACTCTTATTTCCATCCCAATAAAAATATCACTTCTGTAAATCAAGGTATAGAAGAACTTGACGAAGAAATTACACCGTCATGGGATGAGGTCGAACGCCTTAGCATTCTGTGCACTAGACAAGTTGCACAATGCAAGGAACTGCAAGCTGAGTGAGACAACCTGAGCAACGAACTGATCATGAGGGATCATGACGTTGAGAAGCTCATGGAGGAAAACCGCAGACTCCATGAAGAAGTTGCTTAGTCCACCAATTGATATGAACCTCGGACACGCACGCGAAAGACTCGAACAATGGAACGGTGGAAGATCCCAAAACCTCTGGATCTATCTCGTGAAGTGAATTAGGCGTACGAATGTTTCCTAAAATCCAACGATAAGATGACACAACAACTCGGGGACGATGAATGACACAACAACTCGGGGACGATGAATGACACACAACGAGGGATAATTGACTCGTTGATTCGCCGATAGTTGAACTCATCCTGGCAAAACCAAGAAGAATTTGAAAACTCTCAAAAGAGAATAAAACTCACAATTATATTAATGATCAAAGGTAAATTTTCGTTCATGATAAAACCCCTTATATAAGGTGGCGAATCCTAAATAAACATGGAAAATAACTCCTAACCCAATAAGTAAACAAAAATCCTAGTCTAAATAAGGTTTAATAATCAAAACTGACACAACTAAGGCCCAATTTCGGCCACCCTAAATAAACCCACGAAAATAACAAGTAAATATTAAAAAGTCATTTAAACTAATTATATACAAGTCTTCAAACTTGGGCCTACCCGCACATAATGAGATTAACGAAACATGGGCCGTTTAACTTACCAACTCCTCCATCTCCATTGGGCTTCTTTATCAATTCTTGATCTCAGACTTCTCGGACGAAGCCCATCAAGCTCTCCTTGAACTTCTTGGCTCGTGATCTTGTGATTGGCCCAACAGGAACATGCACCGGATCTTGTACAAACGACGAACCTCGGACTGCATCATTCCCATCCTCTTGAAGAGGATTTGTCCTCAAATCCAAGGCATCACCTATATCAAATGGGCTCAAATCAGTAACATTAAAAGTAGCACTCACATTATACTCACCGGATAGGTCCAATTTGTAGTCATTGTCATTGATGCACTCCAAAACTTGGAATGGTCCATCTCATCGAGAAAGTAGCTTAATAGAAACCTTTCCTTACGCATATGTAGCGACACCCAATCACCGGGTTGAAATACCACCTTGCGACATCCTTTGTTTGCTTGTTTGGCATACTGCTCAGTGCGTCGCTCGATATTCATCCTCGCCTTCTCATGAAGCTGTTTCACAAAATCAGCCATTTTTCGGCCATCAAGATCAGTGTGTTTGTACTCAGGTAAAGGAGACAAATCTAACAGAGTCAAAGGATTAAAACCACAAACAATCTCAAATGGCGAAAACTGAGTAGCAGAATGAACAGAACGATTATATGCAAACTCAACATGCGGCAAACATTCTTCCCAAGACTTAATGTTCTTCTTAATTATAGCTCTAAGTAAAGTAGACAAAGTCCTATTGACTACCTCGGTTTGACCATCAGTTTGTGGATGACAAGTAGTAGAAAACAAGAGCTTAGTACCTAACTTACACCACAAAGTCTTCCAAAAGTAGCTCAAAAATTTTGAATCCCTATCAGAAACAATAGTCCTAGGCATGCCATGCAATCTAACAATCTCTCTAAAGAGCAGATCAGCTATATGAGATGCATCATCAGATTTATGACATGGAATGAAATGTGCCATCTTAGAAAACCTATCAACCACAACAAAGATAGAATCACAACCCCGCTTAGTCCTAGGCAAACCTAACACAAAATCCATAGAAATATCAATCCAAGGTGCAGTAGAATAGGCAATGGTGTATACAGACCATGAGAATTCACTCTAGACTTAGCTTGCTTACATGTAACACAACGATCACAAATTTTTTCAACATCACGTTTCATATGAGGTCAAAAGAAATGTTCTTGCAAAACAGCTAAAGTCTTAACAATGCCAAAATGTCCCATTAAACCCCCACCATGAGACTCAAGCAACAATAAATCACGTATAGAGCACTTAGGAACATACAACATTTTCTTCCTAAAAAGATAGTTATCATGCCGAAAGTACTCTCCACTGGCAGATTGCTCACATGCTCGATAAATCTCACAAAACTCAGCATCATGTTCATATAAGCTCTTAAGACACTCAAAACCAAGCAACTTAGCATATAAAGTAGAGATCAAGACATACCTCCGAGAAAGTGCATCAGCCACAACATTCTCTTTTCCTTACTTGTATTTGATGATGTATGGAAACGTCTCAATGAACTCCATCCAACGAGCATGCCTCTTGTTCAATTTGTGCTGCCCCTTCAAATACTTCAATAACTCATGGTCGATGTGTATGACAAACTCCTTAGTCCACAAATAGTGTTCCCACATTTTGAGGGCTCTCACCAATGCGTACAGCTCCTTATCATACGTAGGATAACTTAATGTCGGTCCATTGAGCTTTTTGCTGAAGTACGCAACGGGCCTTCCTTCTTGCATCAAAACTGCACCAATACCAACACCAGAAGCATCACATTCAATCTCAAAAGACTTAGAAAAGTTAGGAAGAGATAATACCAGGGAGTGAGTCAATTTATGCTTTAATAGCTGAAACGTCTCCTTTTGCGCCTTCCCCTATTTGAACTCCACATTCTTCTTGATGACTTCGGTTAAAGGTGCTGCCACACTGCTAAAGTAAGGTACGAACCGCCAATAGAAGCTAGCAAGTCCATGAAAACTTCTAACTTCTCCAACATTCTTTGGTGTCGGCCACTCTTGGATAGCTCGTATTTTCTCTTTATCAACCTGTACACCCTGTGCACTAACAACAAAACCAAGAAACACAAGATAATCCGTACTAAAGGCACACTTCTTAAGGTTAACATATAACTTTTCTTTTCTAAGTACATTCAAAACAACCTTTAAATGCTCAACATGCTCTTCTTGACTTTTACTATAAATAAGTATGTCATCAACATAAACCACAACAAATCTACCTATAAAAGCACGCAAAACATGGTTCATAAGATGCATAAATGTATTCGGTGCATTAGTCAAACCAAAATGCATAACCAACCACTCAAACAAACCAAGTTTTATCTTAAAAGCAGTTTTCCATTCATCACCCTCTTTAATCCTAATCTGATGGTATCCACTACGCAAATCAATCTTGGAAAACATACAAGTACCATGCAACTCATCAAGCATATCATCTAAATGAGGAATAGGAAAGAGATACTTTACTGTGATATTGTTGATGGCTCTACAATCACAACACATACTCAAAGATGCATCCTTCTTTGGAACGAGCAAAACAAGAACGACACACAGACTCATACTCTCCTCCACGCGTCCATTCACCATTAAATCTCCGATTTGTCGATCCAACTCCTTTGTTTCCTCAGGGCTGGTCCTGTAAGTTGGTCGGTTGGGAAGGACAGCTTCGGGAACAAAATCAATTTGATGTTCTATCCCACGAATTGGTGGTAAACCTGGTGGAATCTCATCGGGAAAGACATAATCATAATCCTGCAAAACAGAACTAATAGAAGGGGGTATAGAAGAGAAATCGTTATCAGCAACCAAAATCTCTTTGTATAGCAACAAAAACATCGGTCTCTCCTCCCTCACGGCCCACTTCAAATCTCTCAGTCTGGCCAGAAAAGAATTATGTGCCAACCCGCACTCCTTCTTATGTTCGGCCGACTCCTTGGACATCACCTTGTCCGCCTCTTTTTGCAACTACACTTGATCCTCATAAACTTGTTTAGGAGTAAGAGGAACAAGTGATACCTTCTTTTGCTTATACTCGAAGGAATATTTGTTGGTGAAGTCATTATGAGTAACTCGCTTATCGAACTGCCACAGACGCCCCAACAAGATGTGGCTCACTTACATTGGAATCACATCACACAACACCTCATCCTTATACTTCCCAATGCGAAAAGGAACCTTCACTTGCTTCGTTACTTTGATAACGCCGAACGCATTCAACCACTGCAATCGGTACAGCTTGGGATGCTTCACCACGGGCAGTCCCAATCTCTCAACCATGTCTGCACTAGCCACATGCGTGCAACTCCCTCCATCAATGATGACGTTGTACACCTTATCTCGAACGTGACACCTCGTGTGAAAGAGATTCTCCCACTGGTCTCTATCATCGGGTTGAGTTTGGGCACTCAACATACTCCTAGCTACGAGCAGCTGCCCAACGGGTGGTAAAATCTCCTCAACCTCTTCATCTTTATTGGGACCCTCTAATGCTGGCATCTCCGGATCGACCTCATCATCATCAGTCACAACTTCACCGTCATCTCTCAAGATCATAACTCTTCTGTTTGGACACTCACTCATAATATGCCTGAATTCCTGACACTTGAAAGTACTTCCTATCTCGATTTTGGCTATTAGGAGTTGGTGGCTTGGCCTGATTGGCTGAACTCGAAGTCTCTATATGGGGCTTAAAGAACGGCTTCTTCTCTTCTCTCGGTGCCGCCTCCTTCTTCCATTGGTTCTTTTTTGATAAGGAACCGCTAGATGCTGGTTGGGATTGTCTCCAATTGGCCGGACTCTGTCGCTGACCGCTGCTGTTGTTGCCCCTCCTCTTGAGCTGATTCTCTATCTTTATGGCCATGTGAACCATATTCTCCAACTCAACATAGTGCTGCAGCTCTACCTTATCTCGAATATCCCACTACAAACCAGCTAGAAATCTCGCCATAGTCGCCTCATTTTTTTCCACAACATTAGCTCGAATCATGGATATC
The DNA here is from genome assembly GCA_029490685.1 of Schizonepeta tenuifolia. NCBI lineage: Eukaryota > Viridiplantae > Streptophyta > Magnoliopsida > Lamiales > Lamiaceae > Schizonepeta > Schizonepeta tenuifolia. The sequence continues at coordinate 19,697,545 of CM055958.1, read as the reverse complement.
TCCATCTCCTTAAAGTACTTGTCGACACTCCTACTTCCTTGCTTCAAATTCTGCAACTTGTTGTAAAGCTCTAGGTAATAATGATTTGGCACAAAACGCTTCCTCATCACAGCCTTCATCTCACGCCAAGTCTCAATAGGCTGCTCATTGTTTCTTCTCCGATTGGTCACCAACTAATCTCACCAAACAAGTGCATAATCTGAAAATTCCACTGCTGCCAACTTCACCTTCTTGAGCTCTGAATAATTATGGCAATCAAACATAAGCTCCACCTTTCTCTCCTATTCAAGGTACAACTCTGGATCATTTTTCCCTTGGAATGAGGGAATGTTCATCTTGATGTTGCCTACATAGTTATCTTGAGCACCACCTCTATTCCAGCTCACCTCGTCCTCATCTTCGTACTCTGTATCCTCCAAATAGTCGTCATACTCAGCACGACCTCCTCTACCACCACGTCCTCTGCCACCTTGCCCTCTTCTACCACCTCGGCCTCGATTGGAATTAGTCTCTCTAGTCTGAGACTGCTTGATCTGGTAAAGCCTTTCATATACCGCATCCATCTCTGATTTCATCATCCTTCCCAATTCTTATGTAAGTGCCTCCATTATGTACTTCGTCTTTGAATCAACAACATACTGATCCTCTGTACCTGAAACTTGTTTACCATCTTTTGACATCTTGACACAGAAATAAAGATTAGTAAAAAACAGAATCCTCACTACCTCACAAGCACTCGTGTATCACTCAATAATAAGTCACTCAGCACTCGTGTACCACTCAATTATAGCTCTTTTCACTCTAATGATCTCACTCTCTCTTGTCTTTTTCCACTCAGATTCTCTCTCAAAAACTCGAATTCCATCAATCTACCACTTGCGTTCAATACCAACAAACAATGAAACAACCAAACGACACAGAAACTATAAACAAAAACAGACAAAGAAATAGAAACGGGAGACCAAAAAACGTGCTGCACAAAAATTGTCCCAAACGACTCTACACGACCCAACGAACCCGAAAAACACTACGAGACTCAACCGAAAAGTCGGAAAAAGTGCACGCAGAAACTGCTCCAAACGACTCTACAAGACCCCAGGAACCTAAGGAAAAATTTTGCCCACAACGAATTTTGGAAATTTTTGTTTTTTTTTTTGTTTTTTTTGTACCTTCTCCGAACGTAGAATCCAAAAATGTTAAGAACAAGACCAAATTCTAAACGATGCGTCTTTGGCGATCCCTTTTAGTTGGAAACGGCTTTTGGATATGAATGATCGAGGGCGATAAGTATTATGATGTAATAGGGTTATATGATATGGTACGTAAAAGTCGGATGGAAATTTCGAGTAGATATGGTATAACGCGTAGGATATGAGAGATATGGCGTATATATGGTAAGTATGTGTAGAAGATAAGGAAAAGATATCGAAATATATGAGATATATGGTAAGAAGATATGGATGATATGGAAGGATATGTGACCGACTCGAATTTGGACAAAACTAACGAAAATCTTGTTTTTTTGACACGGACGACGAACACGAAGAAGGACGGAGGCGAAAATTGAACAGAAAGACGCGACGATACTGACTATAAAGACGAAACCTAAAACACGAAGAAACCTGGATACGCAAGAACTCAGAGACTGGATATGAAACCTAAGACGCTACCCTTGACACAAAACAGAAACGAAAAAAAAAAACCTTGATACGAACGTGGCTCTAATACCAAAATGATATGCACCTCGGACACGCATACGGAAGACTCGAACAATGGAACGGTGGAAGATCCCAAAACCTCTGAATCTATCTCGCGAAGTGAATTAGGCATACAGATGTTTCCTAAAATCCAACGATAAGATGACACAACAACTCGAGAACGATGTATGACATACAACGAGGGATGATTGACTCGTTGATTCGTCGATAGTTGAACTCGTCCTGGAAAAACCAAGAAGAATTTGAAAACTCTCAAAAGAGAATAAAACTCACAATTATATTAATGATCAAAGGTAAATTTTCGTTCATGATAAAGCCCCTTATATAAAGTGCCAAATCCTAACCCTACTAGGATACCAGAAAAATAGAAAATAACTCTTAACCCAATAAGTAAACAAAGCCCTAGTCTAAATAAGGTTTAATAATCAAAACTGACTCAACTAAGGCCCAATTTCGGCCACCCTAAATAAACCCACAAAAATAACAATTAAATATTAAAAAGTCATTTAAACTAATTAAATACAAGTCTTCAAACTTGGGCCTACTCGCACATAATGAGATTAACGAAACATGGGCCGTTCAACTCGCCAACTTTTCCATCTCCATTGGGCTTCTTTATCAATTCTTGGTCCCAAATTTCTCCGACGAAGCCCATCAAGCTCTCCTTGAACTTCTTGGCTCGGTATCTTGTGACTGGCCCAACAGAAACATGCATCAGATCTTGTACAAACGACGAACCTCGGGCTGCATCACTAACAGTCAGGTCATCCACTTGATCCATCTGACCAAGACTCAGACTAAGTACATCTTTCAGTTGCAAACGGAGCTGAAATTTGCAAATGATAAGATAGTGTCTCTTCATGCCTCGAGCTCAGCTCTGGAGAGCATGATCAGCCAACACAGACCTCCCAAATATGTTGAAGGTCTAGGATACAATCTAGAGTCTGACACTGGAGCTCAGTCAGCTCATATCATCAAGGCAACTGGATCACCGATTGAGGCACCTCAAGCTCAATCTGACTCAGTCGAAGTCATGGGTCAAGAGACTCTAGTCATTCCTCAGGAATGTCGAGACTCCTGTGAAGAATAAAGGGAAGGAGGTTCCAACTGAAGAACCTCAGGAACATGAAGCTGGTACTTCAAAGAATGCTGACACTACAAAAAAATGCTGAAATACCGGCAAAAATACCGACGGAAAATTTTCCATTGGTGATTATCGACGGAAACTCCGTCAGTGTTTTTTTCGATTTTTTTTTTTTGGAATTACCGATGGAATTATTTCCGTCGGTGATTTCGTCGGCAATCTGCAACGTAATTTTCCATCGGTAATCACCTATAAAATTTTCCGTTGGTGATTTTCTGACCTCACCGCCCGACAAAATTCCGGCTAAAATATCGATGGAAATTCCATCAGTGATCACCGACGGAACATATTTTTCGTCGGTGATTTCATCACCGACGTGCATTTTACTGACGGAATCATTCCGTTGGTGATCCAATTATCGATAGAATTCATGGGATTACCGACGGATTTTTCCGTCGGTGATTCAACATTTTTTTGTAGTGTGAGAGATCTTCAAGGAAGTCAAGACCCTGAAGTCGCAGAGCAAGGAAGAACCGACAAAATGGATCTACTGAGCTAAGGCAGAATCAGCCCAGACGTTGGCCAAATCATTCAGCTCAGCATCAGCAACAAAGACATCCAAACCGAGACAATCCTCACTTATTCAATCGGACGTACCCAGTGCCTCCCCACTACCATCAAGCATTCCGACATTGAAGAAACACTGGTGATCAGTTCAATGATCCCAGTTAGCCTCAGTTCTAATATGTTCAAGGAGCAAGATAGTTTGGGCGCTCACCCAAACAGTTCTCACCAAGAAAGAATCGACCCGCTCATCCGAGTCGAAACCAAGCTCCTCAGAGACAAGGTTATCCACCACTCAACTGGATTGCGCGTGCACCCAAGGAATTTCAATCAGCAGTCTACGTGGATACTGAAGGAAAGATGATTCGAACTGATGACTCAGTTCAAGTTTACCAGGAAGCTCCAGTAGCTTTCAATCTTCAATCCGACTAATTTGGATATGGAGTTCATCCTGCGGGCTGCAAGAACAGGATGAACTAAGAGCAGACCATCGTGCAGGGTCAATATGTATTATTGGAAAAATTCATACTGATCTCAAAATTTTAAGGATTGGAGATCACAAGTTGAGGGAAAATCTCAACTTGAGGGGGAATTGAGACAATCAACAAGGACTCAGCTCAACTGAGGTTATAAAAATTAAACCTCAACTGAACAGACGAATTTGAGTCAGTTGAATGTATGCTGACTCAGTTGGGATCCATACCAACTAAGAAGATCCAAAAATCATTTTTCGTCCCTTAGTAATTAAGGCAGGTGTTTTGAAATAAATTCAAACATCCTCTAATAATAATGATCATTTTGAGCTTAGTCGCGCAGTGGTATTCAATGCAAATCTATCCCTAATCAATAGGTTAAGCTTTTAAGACTGCGAGTGGGCTGACATAGAAGCTGTTACACATCTCACGCGCGAGTACCCTTCACTGCCGGACCCACGTCCTGTGCCACGTTCCCAACAGACGAACCGTCTCCAATCCAGGCCGTTGATCATGAAAAGGCGGGAATCATTCGTGACTATTGATTCCATACATAATCCTATCTAATTCATTAAGGGATAACAAACCCTTAATCGAAGTGATTTCTGAGTGTGTCATCCCCCTCTGCACAAGAAAATCTATCTCTGAGTTCCCCACTGGAATTTGAGTTCATTCATTCAATATCTCAGAATCTCAGAAATCCATCAGAGCTATGGCAGTTCAAGTTGCAAGAAAGATGTCGTCTTCCGCAATGCCATTCGATGATAAACTTCTAGAAATTAGACTAAAAGTTTTCTTTGAACCTGTCCTCTCTCTCTCACTCATCACGAGGTGGATGAAATGAAGAAACTTTTCAATCTTCTCGATCAAACTGGTCTGAAAAATTGGGTGTGTCACGAGCATGTGCATCTTCTCCCTTCAAGTGTCGTGGACTTCTATGCACATCTGCGAAAGGATGAAGGAGGACCACTCCTCTCCCAAGTTTGTGTACCAGTTTCTTCTAGAGGGAGCAGAGATTTTCGACAAGAGATTCTGGAAATTGATATCAACGCATGCCTAAAAGAGTTATTTTGACTTCCATCCACTGGAGAGGATCCCTATATGAAGGAAAGTTCTAAAGTGAAGAGGTTCATCCCTTCAGTCTCTATCAACAACGAAGAATACAGGACTGGGATGAAACGTACCCAACTGAAGCCAGAGCCAAGGCTGGTATTCGATGTTATCACATTCTGCGTTCTTTCAATTTCTGAATCTCCACCAAATATCAGTATTTTAAGAATGAAGCCCACCATGGCAATTCTTAAAAAGGAGAAGCTGACTGGTTCAACTATGTGAAGATTCTCATCTGGAAAGAAGTCGTCAAGATTCAATTTGACAGTCATATTTACAAATGTGATAAGCTCATGTCCTATAACACCAAAATTAGCTCAATGATTCTCTATTCCATGCACAAACATAAATGGAATGTGAATTGGAAGCGCATGGACATGGAAGCATTAACGGAAGGAATAAGTTGTTCAGGTCACAACACAACATCCCTGAAATCTTCTCTCTGACTATTGTAGGAGGATCACAGTCTAGGAAAAGTGGGAAGCAACTTCATACGAATCAGCTTGAATCAATAAAGCATGGACGAGGAGTGAAAAGAACTGATGACCAGGATGAGGTTGTGTCTATCAAAACCTCGGCGAGCTCCCATCAAAAGAAGAAGCAGAAACTTGACAAGTCTAGTGAGAGTCAACCAGACATCGGCGAAATCTACCAGTATGGGACTCTGACATCAAGCAAAGTTTTTCAGAAAGAAGTTGAGAAGGTTGCTACAGAGAAACGACGAGCTGACATATCCAATTAACCATCCTCTGCATCGAAGTCATTAACAAAGGAACTGGCTCAGACAACCCAACCATCCTCACAGTCAAAGCTTCGCAAAGTGATTACTCCACCACAGGTTCAGGCTTTCCAAGTATGCAAGGATTAACCTCCCAAGAGATAACTGAGCATGGCTGCTGGAACAGCCGATGTCTCTCCATACAAAGAATGTGACTCAGTTGGAGTGTCCACCACGAGGAGATCGACCATGGTGCATGAAAAAGACAAAGATCAAGCAGTTGATCCAAATGCACCATTCATTGAAGATTGGATAGACTCTAAAGATGATGGCCAACAAGATCAAACCGTCAATCCGGGAGTAAAAGAGTCAGAGCAAGAGAAAATGAGTGCTCTGCTTGCCATATATGTAATTCCTTCTAATCACTCAACTGAACAAGAAAAGGTCCAGGAAGTGGAGAATCTTGGTCCAACTGAGAAAGAAGCTCAAGAAAACAAGTACGATCTCTTCACACTCCTTGATCTTACAGAAGAAGAATGTCCAACTCTCTCTGATGAACAAATTGAACTCAAGGCGATCACTACCTCATTTGAGAAACTGTATCTTTCATCTCTTAAGCAGGGATTGACAAAATTTCCCGAACTGAAAGATCTTCCAAACACTCTCTCTAAAGTTGTAGATCTGTTTATGTACATCTCAGTTAGTCTGGGAGACTACTTTGTACTGGCAGACTTTTTGAAGCTGTATAAGATTTTTGAACTGCAAGCCTCTGAAGGGAGTTTGAAGGGCTTGTTCAAATTTGATACCAAGCTGGAGCTGATTCAACACCAAGATGAACTCATCAGAGCATTCCTTGAAGACTAGTCAAGCAAACAAGCAGCTGACCCATCCGTGGAAAGTATCTCCTGCAATGATCTTAAAACGCTTCATGAGAACATTGTCAAATATGGATGGACACCACTTTCTCAAGATCGTCCAGTAGGTGGTGTTTCTCAGCCAATCATCCCTGCTGAAGATCTCACAGTTGATACAACAACTGTGATCCAACCAGCTAACTCAGCATCACAGAACTCCAGACCCTACATAAAGAAGTCAATCGGATCAACAAGTCTGTCGAACACTTGGCAAGCCAAACATCTTCAAACAAAGCAGAGCTTCTCTCTAATCAGGGAGAGATCCAGAAGGAGTTCGAGGAAAAGTTTGATGAACTGAAAAGACTCAATCAACTTCTTGAAGACATCAAGATCAGACTTCAAGATAAAATCCAACAAACTGCTAATGATATGGCAAATGTCCATGAGAAATTTGTTGCAGAAGTCAATGCGAAACACAAGGTGCAGATGACTCAGATTCTCAGACAAGTTGATGATCTTGCCCAGACTTTCTCAACCAGAGAAGAACTTCAGGCATAAAAACATGACTCAATATCAACACACAGATTTCTCAGCGTCATGAATGCTGAATGAAGCCCATGGAAGAGGCTATTGAGATCATTCAACTGGATCTCAAAGCAGTTAAAGCTGACGAATTCGACAATGGACTTGAAGCAACAACAGCTCGACAGCTTCTAGAGCAATTCATAAGCAACAACAAAAGATATGATACTGAAATCTCTTTTCTCAAAGCGCAGATTGCCTCCCTTATTGATGAACCCAAAAAGGGAAAAACGATAAATTGACAAAGGAGACGGAGCTAGAAGGAGAAAAAGATCACCAAGTGGTGGGCATCAAAGAATCTATGCCATTAAATGAAAAGACTCTAGAACAATTGGAAGTTGGTCCTCAGACGGAAGCTGAGAGTAGAAGCAGAGATGTGCATCACTTCCCTAAAGAAGATCTGATTGATCTTATTAATCTATCGGCTCGTCTTGACGCCTACAAAGAAAAACTGTTGAAAAGTGTGGATAGCCTACTGGATGGGCCAAAGAAGAAAATATTCCAGTACAGAACGGGCATAGCTGAAGAAAGTAAACAGCTGTGTCAAGAGCGAATGAATCAATCTACTCCGGCAGTTTGGCCTAGAAATGATTCGTGGATTCCCAAAGAACTGAATGACATCTGGGAAACATTGAAGGAAGAGTTCATTCTAAAATTCTACTATGATCTGGAGTACAGAGGAATTCAAGCAGCTGACGAAGCCTAGTTAATGCACCTTCAGCTATTTGCAACCAAAGAAGTCGCTGAAATTCAAATTTTGGAGGTTCTGAAAGAGACAAATCAAGATTCCCCAAGAGCTCGAGCTAAGAAGATATTTCTTCCTCCTAGGACTCAGGGAACTAATCAAATTGCGGTCTGATTGATTGAAATGGAAGCTGAACATCGATTCGGTCCAAAATCCAAATTTCCAGATGTTCATAAAACACTTCTATGGGAAATATGGGCTGACTCTCAAAGAAGTTCAAGGGAAGAATGATTGATGCTGCGAAGATAAGATCTTACAACTGTTGAATTTAGTTTTTGCTGTTTTGAATTCTTAAATTCAGTTGTAATGTTATCTTCTCTCTTATTATCAAGATATAATAAGAAGTGTTTTTGATCAATCTATTTGATGTTATTACCTTGTGCTATTCCTTTCCTTAGACTAGAATTGAGATGATGTTTTAATCTTACTCGTATCGGTTTGTGATATCAGTTAGGAAAGTTAAGTGATGTCAGTTAGGGTTTTGGCATCATCAGAAAGGGAGAAATTGTTGGGAAAATTAGTAAAGATTTCGAAAGATACCAAAATCCCAACTGAGTAGATGATTTGCTTTAGTCCGTTCTTAGGTAAAGCTCACTGTTTGAGCGTAGGGATTTTATCTTTACAGAGTTCAATTAAGAGAAGTCAGCTGGACTAAAGATGAAAGTTTGTGATGAACTCAGCTGAAGGCCAAACTCAGCTGAGACCGAGACTTAGCTGAGGTTCAGACTCAGTTGGGACTCAAGATCAGTTGAGACATCAACCTCAATTGAAGCATGGACTCAGTTAAACAGCAGCTCAGTTGACTCCTCAACTGACCCACGTAGCTAAATATGTTCAGTTCAAGCGTGAAAAGAAGCTGTATTGAAGTCAAACGTCAAGAAGCAGAGAAGAGAAGATTATGAAGATGCCGAAGACGAAAGAGCTCCAGCTCAAACTTGAATCTACTCGGAAGCACAAGTCAGCTGGAAAACTTATCATAAATGGGCTGACAACAGCGACATGCAAAAAGCAAAGGTCGCAGTTACTATTTTAGGAAAGTTACCAGTAAAGCATGTGGAGTGCCATACTTTTGGCAGAGGTTCAACGGCTTTATCCAATGGTTAGTTTGACCCTTCCTCTATAGATAGAGGTCTCCACATCTAAGCTCAGTGACACAAATTATCACAAAAAAAGGAGTTGAGAGAAAAGAAAAAGAGTAGTCGTAGCAGCAGCAGACTACCTCTCTCCTCAGCAAGAAGACCTCCGGCAAAGTCCAGTCGAAGTAGAGTGTTCACACATCCTCCTGTTCTTTCCTCTAGCCTCTTAAAAAGCCCTTCTTTGATTGAGTTTAGAGTGTAGGTTCTTCTGTGATTTGTGTCGCAACAAACTCTATCTCAAGAGTTCTAGTTTGTTGTCTTAGGTCGAAGCCTCAACTCCCCTAAAGTGTCGAAGGCTTTCTAGTTGGATTTATCCCCCAAATCCAAATCTTAGGTTTGACTTTGAACCCGTAATCAAAGTCACTAGATCCCTTGGAACCCATAATCCAATACTCGGTCCTTTGGAGTTAGGAATTCAAGAACAGGTCTCCTGGAACCCGGAATCCAAGAGTAGGTCCCTTAGAACCCAGAATCTAAGACCAAGTTGTGCACTTGCCCGAAAAAGTATTGTAAGGTCTTGTTCGAACCCGAAATCGAACTGGTTAAGTTTGCTTGGAACCTGGAATCCAAGTGGGGCATTTGGTAAGCACGCTTAAGCTTATCTAGTGGATTACTTCCCCAAAAAAGAAGTCGTGGACGTAGGAGGTTGATCTCTGAACCACGTTAAAATATTGTGTACTTATTTTCTGCATTTTACATTCAGTATTTTAAATTTAGTACCTAACCAACTGACCCAGCATATGCATTGCACATTTATCAAACTACACTAATTTGGAAACTTGACCTTCCCCTTCCTCAAAGGTTTCAGTTTTTGTAACGAGTCTAATTTCCACTATCTTGCGCAATGCAAAACTGATTAAAACCTCAGTTGGAGCATTCAACTGAACTTCAGACATAGGAGCCAGTTGAGCTACTAACTGTGTGATCGGCTCCAACTGAGCAACTCAGTTGTAGAGCTACTCCAACTGACTTTTTCAGTTGTCGAGTAAACTGATCTGGGCAGTATAACTCAGTGAAAAGATGTTAAGTAAAACGAAAATTGCTATTGGTGTATTTCCCCCCCCCCCATACACCAGTTACTCTTTACCGGGACCATCAAGGTACGTAGTTACCATTTTAGAAAAGTCTGTAGACGTGTGAGAGGAGCCCATCGCTTTCATAACAGAGGTCAAACAACTCTTTTTACGACTAGTTTGACATCTTCGCCTATAAAAAGAGGCTCATTCACCACATGAAGATTGCCTACGTGGTAAATTATTTTCTTATGTGGTATTAATTTATTTACGTGGTATTAATTTACTTACGTGTTACACGGGAAAAATTGCACCAAAAATCCTGATCTTTTTCCAATTTCTGGTTTTAAACCAAACCTTTTAAAATTCGTAAACTAATGTACAACCTTCCAATTTGATGCAACTACCTCCCGTGCCCGATTTTCCCCCAATTTGCTGCTGACATGAAAGTCAGAATCTTTTTCAACAGACTTCATCTCCATAATTCTTCTCCATCAGCTTTCTCATCTCTATGGGTTTTTTATCGGCACAATCGGATCTTTGGTGCATTTTAATCCTCGTTTTATATTTGCCTAGTACGACGTCATTTGTCGAGCTAGAGAGTTTTGCCACATAGAAAATTCCGGCTTCCATGTCAGCAACAAATTGGGGGAAAATCAGGCACGGGAGGTAATTGCATCAAATTGGAAGGTCATACATTAATTTGCAAATTTTAAGAGGTTTGCTTTAAAACAGAAAATTGGAAAAAGGTCAGGGTTTTTGGTGCAATTTTCCCTAAATAAAATATCTTGTATTTAATTGAAAATGAACGAGTCTCGATAAATTTGAATTTACTATAAAGTTTATACTCGTTTCAAGGAAATCTTAGATTTCATAGAAAGTTTAAACTCGTTTCAAGGATTTTTGAATATGTTAGAAAATTTATACTCATTTTAAGGAGTCTTAATTTTGGACTTAATTTTAGATAGTTTATACTTGTATCAAGGAGCTTGATGGACTTGTAAACTTTTTATACTCTTGCTTAGAAGTTTATAGACCTGTTATACTCGTGTCAATGAGTCTTCACTTGATTTGTGATTTGTTATTTGTAAACCTTTTATACTTGTGTCAATGAGTCTTTGACTTGATTTGATTTTTCAAAGAATTTGATTATATAGTTTTTGCTCATGTCTAGGAGCTTTTATCAAGAAGAAGTGTAGATAGTTTAGATTCTTATCACGGAGCATTTGAAGTTCTCTGTTTGAAGTATTTAGATGATTTTTACTCACAACTAGGAGCATTTTAGACAGTTTATGCTCTTATCAAGGAGCACTTGAAGTTATTTGATTGAAAATTTTAGATGGTTTTTGCTCACATCAAGGAGCTATGTAGACAGTTTAGGCTCGTATCAAGGAGTTCATGGGAATCTTGGCTCATAATTACATTTAAAGTCTCATCATCTTCACTTAATGCTTCTTCATCACTTGGAGTTTTTTCAACAAATTTGCATGCCCCCATGAATTATTTCATTGTTTTCATCAAAGTTGTAAGCCTCTTGCATTGAAAATCTTCAATTTCATTTGCAAGCATGCTTATCTCCATGTCATGAGCTTTAGTAGCCAATTCTTCTAAGGTCTTTGGCTTAATCCCCTTTACAATGTATCGAAGACTCTAATGCATGCCTTGGATACACATCTCAATTGTTGAAGTTTCAGACAATCGATCTTTGCAATTTAAGTTTAAGTCCCTCCAATGATTGATGTAGTCGATGACGGACTTTTCTTTCCATTGACATGATTTTGTAAGCTCTGTCATGCTCACAGTCCTTCGATTGTTATAGAAGAGATTGAGGAATTCTTGTTCCAATTGCCCCCAACTATCAGTTGAGTTTAGCTACAAGTCAGCATACCAATCAAAGGCATTGTCCTTCAAGGAACATACTAATTGTTTCACCATGTGATCTTCATAAGTGTCAGCATCGTTGCAAGTCTTTACGAAGTGAGCGTATGTTGTTTTGGATTTCCTTTGCCATCAAATTGTTAAAACTTCGGAAGTTGATAGCCAATCGACATCTTCAAGCTTTCAATCCTTGGAGTGTACGACTTGTATAAGTCCATGAAGATTTTGAGGTCCCTTTCAACTTGTCCTTCATTGCCTTCATGACGAATTCTTTGAGTTGATTGGGATGCATTGATCTATCGGAAGAGACTTCAAGCTCCTTAGTCGGAGATTTTCCACCATCTTTTGACTTCATAAGTAGTTTGGCTTCATGATCGTCCTTTGCTTGTTTGGCTTTTCGTAGCCAAAGTATTTGCATTTTCTAGCTTTGCGAGTTGAACATCTTGTTTTTCCAAGCGTTCGGCAAGTTCTTCAACAATCTTTGTCAACTTTGTGATTTGCTCCTCAAGAGTAGTAGACATCTTCGTTGGATTTGAAGAAGAGAAGAGATGAGAGGTAGAGATTGTCCCACTGGGCGTGCCAAAATCTGTTAACATAAAATGTGACAAAATATTGTATATATTCAATAAACACAAAATTGCATACAAATATAAGAATTTCAAATATATGCGGGTTCAATCTGTCACAGCCCCAAATCCCGAGGGACGGCAGAAGCCGGGGTGCGACTGGGGTTGGATTAAAGAAGCGGGGAAGAAGGGGGATGAAAGAACAAACATACATACATAACAACTTATCTTCTATGAACAAGACTTTATTGACGAAAGAAAGAGTTAATCTCGGGAGATTACTCGACAAAGTATTTCAAAAGCTTCTAAGTTATATTACAGAACTTAGACTACAGTGATTATTATACATAACATCAAAAGAGTTTAGAGTCTAGCAGCGGAATTGTGAACTATATACAAAAGTCTTCCTTAACTCTTATTCAACTCTAACTCAACCGTCGCCGCTTCGTCGCTTCAACCTGCACATTTAGAAAACATATGCAGGGCTAAGTACAAAAGTACTCAGTGGGCACGTTGCCGAAAACATAATCATAAGTATAGATAAACAGGCATTTTATTTCTGTAGCACACCGGGATTTTTCATTAAAGGCCCGTGTCTACTAAACATTTTCTTTCTCATTTTCATAAGTTAGCTTGCGCAAGCGATTTTCATAGATGTTACGTTCAAATCTTGACCAGTCATAATTCACTGTGATTGGCTACCCCTCAACAGGATACCACATACACCACAGGCTACAAGTGCACTAATTTTGGAAAGCCCCTTTTGACTAACTCAAAGCCGATCGTTAGTTAACCCCTTTTGATTAACTCATAAGGTACAAGAGAACTCACATAAACACAAAACAGTTCATGCCATAATCATCACTTTGAAAACACGGATATCAAAGCGATAAAGAAAAGGTTTTCGAGCATTGCTCATTTTATTTGTATATAGGAAAGCCCACCTTGATTTAAATACAGAACAAAGATACGTGCTTCCGTCTTCTGGTCTGCGTCTTATCCTTGGTGTCGACTTTCTCCTTCATCGTAAAATCATACTTTAAAGCTCGGTCACAAACGATAAACGAATACGAAAAATCGGATTAAGTTTTTGTTCTTTAGACATTTAGGCATTTGCACGTTAACTAAACTCTTTTAGTTAAAAAGAAACGAGATACGAACGCATCTCGTTTGACACTCACTCGGCTCTGTACTCGACACTTTAGGTCGGTAGAAAGAAGGTAGTCGATAACTTGTAACGACTAAAAAGGTCGAAAGAGTTCAAGTTGAGAAGAATTCAACTTAAGAAACTACATTTTGAACATACACTGCACGAGGTCAGTAAGTCTGTCCAGAATAGGGGATTGCGAAACAGGGGTCGAATCTTATACCAAAAGAAGGTACGGGTGTCTATTTCACTCTCCAATTCACGGATCTCAATTCTGATTAACGACCTAGGAGATATCACAGTTTCCGTGGAAGGTCGCAAAACTGCCGAGTGAAACTCTAATGCTCGATAAAATCGACGCACGTTTTTCTAGGTTTGTTCTATGTTATCGAACTTAAATCTCATGAATTTACTGACTCAATACAGTCTACTCGTATCATTATACGTGATTGACCCCTTTTCATTTCTTGTTTAAAAACACGACGATCAAAACCTCGTCGCTCAAACTATACAATTACTAAACCAATTCAAGTTCTCGTTCAAATGCCTAACTTCTTCTTTCTACTTCTTGATTATAACTACAACTCATCTTTTCAATACTCGGACGAACAATTCGTCAACTACAAACTCGTTCCTTAATCATTATTAATCATCAATATCCAAATAGAATCATTAATCGACTTTTCTATCATTACTTATCATCAATCAATCGTCTCTTACGAAAAATCTAACATCTTTAGAATTCGTTCAAAATTTACAATCTTATTCATCATCCATCAAGAATCATAAATACGTAATTCACATCCTCATATCATCATCTATTCTCGACTTATCGACCGTCGTTCGTCTCTTACTTAAATTTTACATTCTCCGTTTTCATTCAAATTTTACGACAACGATTATCATCTAACGAGCATTACTAACATGCAAATTATATTATCAAAACATTATCGAGCCTCGACTTATCAACACATCTTTATCTCTTACATTTCCTGTTTTATTTTTAGAAAAATCTCAATTTAATATATATTCATCCTCATGCATCGTATATCTCATTTCCATCAACCAATCGAGCATATCATAACATTTACTAACCTAAATCGAGCCTTCTTCGTCTCTTAGGTTTTGGATTTTAATTTTAGAAAAATCTAAAACAATTCATACGATCAATTAACATCATACATAACACTAATCTAACATTCAATCGACAAAGAAATCGAGCACGAATCAAAGCCCCAAAATCTGAAAATTTTCGGTAATAAATAGAGGTAAGGGTTCTTGATTTGTCTTCATGATTTGATCTGTAGAACTCGATTCTAAACATCCTAGAACAAGATTCGATCAAAGACAACATGCTATTTCATTTTCCTTATTTTCGAAAAAAAAGAAATTGGGGGAAACAAAGTTTGTTCGGTTCAAATGGAAGATGAAGCTCTTACCTTTTGTATTATGAACTCGGATGTGGATTTGATCGGTAGACGGAAGAGTATTGCTCTTGAAGAAAGCTTGAGAGGTGCTTCAATGGAGGAGATGATGAAGAGAAAATGAGAGAGGAAATGGAGAAGGGGATGGCGGTATTAGGAGGTGGGAGAGAGAGATGATGAGTCACAATGGTGACTCATAAAGTAGAGAAAATATCTAACCAAAACATAGTGACTCGTTAAGGGTTGTTTGGCGAGGAAATTTTTATACGAAAAATCTCGTTTCCGGCTCTTAAACGTCGTTTTAAAAGTCGAGAAATGCTTTCTTAGTTAGTTACGGAATTGACGAAATCTAATTCATCCGTTAGATTGGAAATAATTTACGTACTCGGAAAAACTAATTCGTTTTCAAAAATCCGAGAAAAAGTCGGGACATCACAGCCCAAAATTCGTCCTGAAAATCATAAAAATAACTTTCTCCGGTGAACTCGTCTCGAAGAAAAAGTGAATGTAAATTTTGACGGAATTTGATTTCAAGATCGACGTCTTACTGACAAAACCACGTGTGTAGAATCGAACACACACATTTTCTCAAGATGAGATGCACATATAATAACCATTCCACAAACTTGGCAACAAAGTCGAAACTATCCATATTGGAAACTATCCTTTCAAGATATCCACTAATCATCTAAATCTTTATCGAAGCTTTATACTTGGCATGGAATTAATCATATTATCCTTTGAAGGATAATCATGAGGAAAGTCTTGTCCTTATTCCCTAGATTTAAGTTAGACCGGCACATAATTCTTAAGACTTTTATCTTTTTTTAAACTTCTTTCATTCTAACTCGTGTCTGCCGAACGATCTCGATCATTTCACTGATCGTATCTGATCCTAGGTTCTTTCTTTCATCTTTCGTATTACAAAAGGCAGTCATCTTAAAACTTCTTCTTCTACAAGGCCTCGTAAGGCATAATACTTATTGTAGCTTAATAACTATCGTTATAACAATTTGATTAATGGCAAAATATTCTTCCATTTCGCACTTCGGTCTAATACTATCGTTCTTAGCATATCATCAAGTATCTGAATCATTCTCTCGGGTTGTCCATCTGATTGGAGGTGAGAAGCGGTACTAAAGTTAAGTTTGGTATCTAACTTTTCTGCGTCGTGATCCAAAATCTCGAAATGAATTTGGCATCTCTATCTGAGGTTATCGTATTTGTGATTCCGCGCAGACGTACTATCTTACAGATATACAACCATGTTAACTTCTTTGATGCATAGGTAATCTGGGATCGGTAAAAGTGAGCTGATAATTTGAGCCTATGAAAACTATCCCATGGCAGTATTTCTTTTCTTACTTTTGGGCAAGTCTTGTCACAGAACCATAGCTATATCTTCCCATTTCCATTATGGAATACTTAACGGTTGTATCAACTCGTATGGTCGTCAGTGTAGAGCTTTCACTTGCTGATGAGCTAAACATCTTTCTACAAACGAGGTAACATCTCGTTTCAATCTATTCCACCAGAAATCCTTTCTTAAGTCTTAAATTTGTTGTCATCGGAAATACTAAGTCCTTTCTTTAATTTCTATCACATTATCCAATGCTTCGGAATAACCGTCTGGTTTATCCGTTCTTATCCTTTGTCGAAGCTTCTCGATCAACTCGTCCTTTCTCTAGGCACTTGTAATTTTTTCGTAAGTCTGGTGTTGTGGTTAGCCTTTCTTGAGTGTATGGAAACTTATCTCGTACTTGTCGGTCTATTTGTACTTATTTTCCTTTCTATGAAGTTGCGTCATAGGTCTAGCAATCGTCTGAAATCCTTAGATGAATTTTCTGCAATAACTGGCTAAACCTAGGAACCTAATTTCGTTCGGACTTGTCGGCGATTTCCAATCGCGCACTGCCTCGACCTTGGCAGGATCCACTTTGATGCCTTCTGCTGATACGATGTGTCCAAGGAACATTACTTCCTTCAGCCAAAACTCGCACTTACTAAACTTGGCGTAAAGCTTCTCGGCTCTAAGCGTTTCTAAGACTATTTTCAAGTGTTCCTTGTGTTCTTCCTCATTCTTGGAGTAAATGAGAATATCGTCGATGAATACTAAAACAAATTTGTCTAACTATGGGTGGAAAATTCGATTCATGAGATCCATGAATATTGCGGGAGCGTTAGTTAACTAAATGGCATAACTTAGGAGTTCGAAATGGCCTTATCTGGTTCGAAAATGGTTCTAGGTATATCTCCGAGTTATTCTTCAACTAGTGATGTTTAGATCTTAAATCTATCCTCGAAAATACACCTGTCATTTTTAAGCTCATCAAAAGGTCTTCTATCCTTATAAAAAGGGTACTTATTTTAAGGATTGTCTTATTTAACTTACGACAGCCCATGAATATCTTCATTGAACCATCCTTCTTTCTAACAAACAGAACTGGTGCTCCCCATAGTGAAATGCTTGGTCTAATGAAACCATCATCTAACAATTCTTGCAGCTGGATTTTAAGTTCTTCTAGTTCTTTCGGTGCCATCCTATATGGGACCTTCGATTTGGGGCCGATTCTGGTTCTAGGTCAATCGAGAAATCTACATGACGATCTGGTGGTAAACTAAATAGTATGTTTGGATAAACGTTCTTATACTCGTTCAGAATTTTCATGTCTTAAATGATCCTCTTGGCTCCTGGTTCTCCAACTAGGTACATAAGATGAGCTGTGCTATCTTTCTTCTTTATCAACTTCTTGACTTGTAGGGCGGATACTTTCGGTACTCTCCTATCCATTGAAAACCCATGAAATCCTGTTGGTTCTTTACCCGGGGGTCGAAAAGAGATCTGATGGTCCCGATAGTTCTGGTGTATGGGGGGGGGGGGAAATACACCAGATAAAACTTTTTAAAACAACCCCCTGAAAATTAACACAACCGAGTAATGCAACTCAGTTGGAATCACAACCGAGTAAGAAACACTCAGTTGGAAGTGAAGTGTTGTGCGGAATGTGGTGGAAATTAACTCGTATAAAATCAACTCACGCTTAAGTGCAAGGTTGGTCAATAACCAAGACAGTTGATATGGAAGAATGCAGTTTGTATGTAGGTTAATTAGTCAGTTGAATATGCAATAAGTAACTGAAAAAATAAACACAACACACAAGATTTAACGTGGTTCAGAGAGAACTCCTACGTCCACGGAGAGTTGCGAGTCCACACAACTCAGTCCAAGTTCTTCTGGACAAACCACAAAGCTTACGCGGGCTTTGCAACCGTTGAGATAAGTTTATGGGTACTTATCAACCTTACAGATTAGTTTACGGGTACTAATCAACCTGTCTACTCAGTTACGGGAAGAGTAGGGTCCTAATAACCTTTTCAGGTGTAAGAAAGGGTGGGGTTCCAACTAATAGCTCGAACAAGAATTAAGCTATGATCTAACACTCTACGAACTCTCAACAAGTGATGTTCTCAAGGTTGGATCAAAAGACACTAAGACAGAATCTATTACTCTAGACTCTCAACTAATGATGTTCTAAGAGATTGAATGCAGCTCAGCTTGTGTGAAGTATTTAGTTTTTGCTCTTTGATTTCTTCTCGCTCTTGTCTGTCTTATATTTCCCGTGCTTGGTGAATGAATGAAGGCCTTTATTTATAGGCGGAGAGAATCAACTAGCCGTTGGAGGAGCTGTTGATCTCTGTTCTTTGAAAGCGATGGCTTGTCTCTCATCTTCTGCAGACTTTCCGGATTTGGCAACTGCGTGCTTCTGCTTTCCATCTGAGACAGCCTTGTGTTGAGCCAAATGAGGTAATGACAGAGAGTCAAACCTTCACGTGACTTCCTTGTTTGAAATTCAAATCTTAACCTTTGACCTCCAACATTTGATAGTCGGTTGAGTCGTCTGATCTTCATCTGATGTTCTATCTGAATGCTTTTATCTGAGTAGGAGCATTTGAACTCTCAGCTGACTTTGAACTTCAAGCTGTTGATCTAACTGATTGAGTCTACAACTGATGTTCCATCTTGAACGCTCAGTTGTTCTTCTTGAATCTGACTCTGACCAGTTGGCTTCGAAAGCTCAGTTGTCTTTCTTACAACTGATGTTCTGTTGTATCTTCCTCTTTGAGCTTAGCTGATGTTCTGAAACTTGAACGCTCAGTTGTCTTTCATCTTATATCTTTGAATCGCTCTATTGATGTTCTATCTTGTGAACATAACTTCCCCTTTTTAAACACTCAGTTGTCTTTAATTACATCTGATGTTCTCTCCGAGTGATGCCTTGTTGCTGTCCTCAGCTGGAGACCTGTAAAGATAAAATCTCAACATTGCTCAAACAGTGAGCCTAACTACTAACATTAGGATCTGACAACATCTACTTGGTTGAGGTCAGTTGGTTTTGGAATCAATCAAAACTTTAATAAATTTCCCAACAAGATCTTTCTCTCGTTGCAGAGAATCGTAGCGTAATTCTCAATCGACTAGTATATTCCTAATATTATATCTATGCCGAACATTATATTACTTTTCGATTGTTTGCTATGATCTTAAAAAGACCCTAAGTTAAATTCTATGTTTGAGAAAACTAAGGGAGTGATGATAATTCCTCCTAAGGTGTGGTCATTTTTATTTTACGATTAGCGCACTCTGGTCCTACTCTTATAGTGTCGACAGTCACTAGAAATAACGACTGTAAGGTTTTAGTATGAGGTAGAAGAATGACAAGGTAATTAATAAGTTTGTCCTATACCTGCCAACTTTCCTTTGCCCTTATTACGCTTCTCCTGCCTAATCGTGTATGCTCTTGCATTCTGTTTTTGTTGTGTCAGTTGTTGCTGTGACTGGGTTGGTATTGCATTTAATGGTTGGGACTGGTCATACTGGTTTGGTTCCACTGTTTGAAACCGCATTGGGCAATTCCTCTTTATATGCCCCATCTGCCCACATTTAAAACAATTTCTCGTGCCTGCTTGACAAACACCGTCATGCATCTTATTACAATTAGAACAAGTAGGAACATCCTGTTCCTGTTCTACCGCTTGCCACGGTTCTGGGCAATTTCTTCTCGCATGTCCTTTCTGACCACAGCTAAGACATCCATCAACGTTTGTTAGACAATTACCGAAGTGCATCCTATTGCACTTAAGACAGGTAGGTACATTGATTTTTCCTTGGTTACTGTTCCTTTGCTGCCTTTGAAGCTGTCCTTGTAGATTATCTCCCTTCCCTTGTCCTGATTGTTTATTTCCTTGTGGTTTATTCCTTTGCCACTTCTCCTTACCATAGTTGTTATTTTTATTTGGCTGCTAAAAGCCCTGCCGATTTCTACTCTGTTTCACTTGATTGTTGTGGCGCTGGTAACAAACACTGCTACTTCCTTTCCATTTCCTTTTTCCCTTATAGTTAATATTATTGTTGGAAAGGTTTTGGATTGAAGTCTGGGTTGGTGCTGATATGGGCACTACCCTCTTTCTTTTATCTGGCACTGCTGCCTCTATTTCTAGGACTCGTCTTAGTAGTTCTGCATAGTTCAGTCCTTCGTGTCTGGCCAATGCTATTCCCAGTTTATACTTAAGTTCTCCTTGAAATTTTCTTGCTATTTCCTCTTCAGTTTCCACTTGATCGAATACACACTTATCATAATATGCCTCCTTAAAATCATTCCAAGTGATTTGAGCCACTTGTTCTGCCGGCATAATTTCCTATCTAGTCTTCCACCAGTATTTAGATGGTCCGGCTAGCTGAGACGCAGTACATACTAGGCGCTCCTTATCACTAAATCTAAGAAGCTCAAAAATTCTTTCTATAGAGCGTACCCAATGCTCAGCATCACTTGGGTTACTAGACCCATTGAAAACTGGTGGATTTCTTCTGAAGAATAAATCTTCAATGTTGCGTTGTTGTGGAGGTGGGGAAAGTAGAAAGGTTACTTGATGTTTTTGCTTTTCTTTGCCTATACGTTGTTCTTGACTTCTATCAGATCCTCTAGGACTATCAGGTCCTTTTTGATTGTTAACAACTCTCAGCGACATTTTGGAACTATAAGATACAAATGTTTCTCATTAGCACTCGCTTTTAAGCCTTCATTTACTCACTAATCCCTTTCCAACTTAACAATGTCACGCAAAAGGAAAATAATATTAACTTCGATTCTAGTTCTTTCAACTTTTAACCTTCAAGGTTAAATTAAACTCTCGTTACACGAGTTCATTTGACATTATGGTTTAGTTATACGATTCATAAGAAACTTTCTTGTGATCAAAAGAATATTAGTTTTGCCTTTAACAAGGACTTATACAAAAGCTAGACTACAACGAGTCCAAGCTAGGCTGACTGCCTACCTGTACAGGATGCACTAACATATTGCATTACTGTACTACTGGAAGTACTAGAACGGAAACGATTCATAAAACTTCGTATCCGTCGGGGTACTACAAAAACTAGTTACTGATCCGACTATGTACAATACAAAAGGACTACCACTACTATTACTACGCGTCCCTGACGCTCCGCTCAACTAACTGCGGTCTAGTCTGAACTGCCCTCTACGGCCTATAAACTCTCCGAGTTCTCCTCCGGGTCCTCCTCCAAGTCCTTCTCTAGGTTTGTCTAAATACTAACGCAACTATTTTGCCAACCCTAGTTACAGTGCTGTCCATTTGCACTGAGGGTAGTGGTAGTGGTATCTCTGGAACGACCCTCTCTAAGTGTAGAACCAACTCGTCAAAGTTGGTTGCTGTGATCCTCCTCTCGGGAGGAAACAGGTACGCATGGTGCGAACTAGGCACATATATGCCTCCGGGGTAGGGACTCCTAATGGTCCTGTCTCAAACTGTCCCCTATCTCTGGTCCAAGACCGAGCTAAATCCAATATCAATTCCACCTCCTTAACAAGCGAGGCTAACTCTGGGAGGAATTTGTTAAATGGAGCAAGTACGGGTGGTAACCCTAGCAACTTGGCAAGCACTAGGTCCATCTCGAAGAGTGACCTTGGTTCTGGAAAAACTGGAATGTAGCGAAAAAGGGTAATGGGGTAGTATAGGAATAGATATAATACGTCTAATCTGTAGATGTCGTGCCTGGATTGCTAACCTGGATTCAACAAGGTTTCCTGTAGTTCTACAGTGTATCTCATTAAGTGAGATAGTGCCAAGCGGTGTTGTTCGCCCATCCTTGCCATTCCTCAGGCAGTCGACCGATAAGGTCCTCCATAGTTTTCCGGTTATCAACAGAATATTTGACCGAGTAATAGTGTGATGCGGAGTTGTTGACAAACTGTCTTATGTCATGATCTAGGTCATTTACGGAAATAAGGTACTCGTGTATAATCCACTCTATGACAGAACGCTCTTTTAAACAAGAAGGTCCCAATATATCCTACTAAAAGAGGTTTTGCTCACGGGGCATAAGACCCATATTACTGAGTTTCTTATCATGTGGGTTGATCAAGTCCACATAACAGTCCCTCAATCACATGGAACCTCTGTCCCGTTCAATCAAAACGGAAATAACCTACCTTAATCATCTAGCAATTTCTCAAATTGCAAACAAACTCTTAACGTTTCTTAGTTTACCTTAACCATCTTAACTTTCTTAATCATCCTAGCTTAAACTTCTTAGCTTTCTTAAAGAAAACTCTTAAACGATAACCACGTATCGTTCTTACTTTATCTAATATCTGATGTCACAGCCCCAAATCCTGAGAGACGGCAGAAGCTAGGGTGCGACTGGGGTTGGATTAAAGAAGCGGGAAAAAAGGGGGAATGAATGAATAGACATACATACATAACATCTTATCTTCTATGAACGAGACTTTATTGACGAAGAAAAGAGTTAATCTCGAGAGATTACTTGACAAGCAATTCAAAAGTGTCTAAGTTATAATACAAAACTGTTGGGAAATTTATTAAAGTTTTGATTGATTCCAAAACCAACTGACCCCAACCGAGTAGATGTTGCCAGATCCTAATGTTAGTAGTTAGGCTCGCTGTTTGAGCATTGTTAAGATTTTATCCTTACGGGACTCCAGCTGAAGACGGCAACAAGGCTTCACTCGGATAGAACATCAGTTGTGAGGAAGACAACTGAGCGTTCATTAGATGAAGCATTGATAAAGGGGGAAGTTACACTCAAGCGATAGAATATCAGTTGTAAGGAAAATAACTGAGCGTTCGTCAGATGAGAAGTAGAAAGAAGGGACGAGAACATCAGATGAAAGAAAGTCATCCGAGCGTTCAAACCCAGCTGATCAGATACAAGGAAGACAACTGAGTGTTCAGTTTCAGAACATCAGTTGTAGAACTCAACCCAGAAGATCAACAGCATGAAGTTGAAGTCAGCTGAGAGTTCAACTATTAGCAGTCAGATAGAACATCAGCTGAAGATCAAGTTAGTTGAAGATCGAAAATCTTAATCGACCACTCCTTGTTGAAAGTCTGTTGTTAAGATTTGAATTTCAAATAAGGAAGTCACGTGAAGGTTAGACTCTCTGTCATTACCTCATTTGGCCCAACACAAGGCTGTCTCAAATGGAAAACAGAAGCATGCAGTTGCCAAATTCGGAAAGTCTGCAGAGATGAGAGACAAGCCATCGCTATCAAAGAACAGAGATCAACAGCTCTTCCAACGGCTAGTTGATTCTCTCCGCCTATAAATAGAGGCCTTCATTCACAGAGAAGAATGGAAGACACACACGCGAGAAGAAACCAGAGAGCGAAAGAAAGAGCAAAATTCTTCACGAGCTGAACTGCATTCAATCTCTTAGAACATCACTTGTTGAGAGTTCTAGAGTTAGTTTCTGTGTCTTTAGATCCAACCTTGAGAACATCACTTTGTGAGAGTTCGTAGAGTGTTAGATCAAAGCTCACTTCGTGTTCGAGCTTTTAGTTGGAACTCATCCTTTTTCACACTTCCTCTCAAAAGGAGTGTTAGGACCCTACTCTTCCCGGAATTGAGTAGATAGGTTGTGTAGTACCCGAAAACTAAACTGTAAGGTTGATAAGTACCTGCAAACTTATCCTTAACGGTTGCACAGCCTGCGTAAGCCGTGTGGTTTGTCTAGAAGAACTTGTACAGAGTTGTGTTGACTCACAACTCCCCGTGGACGTAGGAGTTCTCTCCGAACCACGTTAAATCGTCGTGTGTTGAGTTTATTTTGTTCAGTTATTTATTGCATATTCAACTGACCTTCTAACCTGCATACAAACTGCATTATTTCTCAACTGTTTTGGTTCTTGACCAACCGTGCATAAAAGCGTGAGTTAATTTATACGAGTTAATTTCCACCACATTCCGCACAGCACATCACTTCCAACCGATTGTTTCTTACTCGGTTGTGATTCCAACTGAGCTTCCTTACTCGGTTGAGTTATTTTAAAAAGTTGCATCTCGTATCGGGACCATCAAGTGGTATCAGAGCAGTGGTTCAAAAGACTGCTGACTCTGTTTCACAAGGTGTGAATTCGAGAAAGTTTCTTCAGTGGTCAACTGAACAGATCAATTTTTAACGCTAGTGCATATTTGCTTGCATATTTGTTCTGTTGTTGTGTGCAGATGGACGTCAAGGATAAGATCGTGGTTATGTTCTCGGTAGTAAATTATACATCCTGGAGGACACGGATGAAGAAGATCTTACTGTCGAAGCATCATAGGATGCAACAAGTACTCTCGTCCAGACCGATCATCATCAAAGAGAGAATCACTCGCACTCCTACAAATCCCAACGATGGGGATACAGTTGTGGAGTTTGTGGAGAAGCAGCCGGAAGACTACACTACAAAGGAAGCCAAGGTGAGCCAGTTGGACATCTGGGCTCAGAGCACGATCATGTTCACAGTTGGACAAGATTATCTGCCTTGGATAGAGGAGTGTGAGACTACCAAAGAGATGTGGGATGTCTTGGCATCGCTGAGTGAAGGAAGCGACGAGACGAAGGAGAACAAGTTCTCACATGCATGCCAAGACTTCGACAACTTTTGTCTGAGAACTGATGAAACAATTGATCAGCTAGAGCTCCGGTTTATGGATATCATCAGAAAAATCCAGTCCATCCGAAGAGGAAAATACACCTTGAGAGAAATCAATCTCAAAGTATTACAAGCTCTACCGGCTGAGTGGGATACCTTCACTAATATCCACGAGAGCCGAGCTGACCTTGGTGAGATGGGAACTGAAAGATTGTTCTCAATACTAAAGGGAAATGAATACAAGGTGAACCGATGAAAATCTCAGTCCTCGGTTCAGACGAGTAGACATGAGGATGTTGGTTCAGCCTCAAAGTCAGTTGCACTTCGAGCTGACTACTCCAAATTGAGAACATCGAGGCCAACAAGATCTGCAGACACAGCTGCAAAGGAGCCAAGCAGAGAGGAACTGCAACAGAACATTGCCACCTTGTCAAAGAAACTAGCCGACATGGACACTCGGTTCGGAAAATACAAGAGATTCTACAAGTCCAACCGAACTCGAGACAGTTCAAAGCCTGTGACCAACGGTTGCTTTGAATGCGGCAAGGAAGGACATTTCAAAGCAGATTGTCTAGACCTCTCAAAGAAAGAGAGAGAAGCGTTGAGGGCCAAGCAAGCTGGAAAGAACAAGGCCATGGTAGCAGAAGAAGCAGCTGTCGACATGGACATCTTTACTGACACTGAAGATGAGGATGAGCTGACTTCTACCAACAACGCCATCAGTCAGGATCAATGCCTCATGGCACTTGGAACCAATCAAGATGATACTGAGGTACACTCTAATCCTGCTAAGTTAAATTCTTCTAATACTTCTAACATGCAGGAATCACTAGATGAAGAGTTGGAACCCTCCTGGAGTGACTTTTAAGAACTCAGCGAGGAACTTCATCAGCAATCGGTTGAGTTTAAGAGTCTTCAAGAACAGTTCTCAAAACTTGAAGAATCCTTAACCGTGAAGGACGATCTGATCAAGAGTCAAACAGAGAAGATTGAGAATCTCAAGAGTCAACTGAATGCAGTCAACCGAACTAATACTCCAACTGATGAGGAGTTGACAAAGCAGATCAAGGAGCAGCAAGATCAGTTGAAAAATCAAGAGACTCAAATCGACCAGCTGATAAAGAAGTCAGGTGGACAAACCGAGCAGATAACTGTCCTCCTCAAGGAGTTGCAAACTGAGAAGGACAATCTAATCAAGCTGTATCAGTCATCCAAGATCATCGAGAATCTTATCAGTTACAGTAGACAGATGGATGACGTGTCAGGACTCGGTTATGATGTGATTAAAGATAGTGGAATTCCTCCAGCAACCTTCATCAAAGCTGTTGAGGTCACCACAAAGTAATTCAACCTCCACCTCTCAGCAAGCTCAACCGACCAAGGGAACTACAACTGAGAAGGGAAAAAGAGTAGTAGATGGAGGACAGAATGTTCCATCGTTTGGGACATCAACCGAGGGGGAATGTTCCAAAAGTCAGAAGAGGAATCAGAGGCGTCGAAGACATAATCGCAACCGAACTCAGAATCAGAACCGACCTCTGCATCAACCTCAGAGTCAACATCAGAAAGAATGGAATCAACCGCAGAACCGACAAGGGTTCAATCATCTGAATCAACAGCGGTTCCATCATCAGTTCAACCAAAGGTTCCAACCGAGTCAACCGATAAGGAACAGGTCGAACAGCTAGAGATATTCATGCCACAATATGAACCACCAATAGGGCATGAACAGCTACAGACAACACTCAGGGAGTTGGAATCAGAATCAGCCACAGAGATTCCAACAAGGCGTCCGACCTTATAGAAAAATTCAACAGGATAAGAATCGCCATCAAAACAGGGGGAAAGCCTCTCCTCCGAAAGCTCAGAATGGGAGAAATCCAACTCCTCCTAAGAAACAGAACATCACTACTAACAACAAGCCTAAGGTTAACCGAGGTGTTGTTATAGTTGATGATGAAGGAAAAGTGATCTGGAATGATAAATCCATCCGAGTATACAGGGAAAAGCGACGTACAGTTCCAGGGGGAACTGGTTCTAACCCTCCAGGACCCAACTAAAATTGGGGACCTAAGCGAGTTTCTCTTTGCAGGTACAGGAGAAACAGCTGAGGAAGAATAAAGCGTCGACAACAATGTGGGTGATGGATAGTGGATGCTCGAAACATATGACATATCTGAAGGATCTGCTTGGAAGTTTCGTGGAGAAAGAAGGTCCATCAGTTACTTTTGGTGATAACTCAAAAGGTTACACCAGAGGTTACGGTACCCTTGAAACCAATCACGTTTTGATTTCTAATGTTTCATATGTTGATGGATTGAAGCATAACTTGCTCTCTATCAGCCAATTATGTGATAATGGTTTCTCTGTTAAGTTTGATGCACAGGGTTGCAGGGTTAAAAATGTCGGATCAAAGCAAGTCATATTGTTGGGAAATCGATCGCCAACCGGAAATGTTTACTATGCTGACTGGAACAGCAGTCTTCCTGACACCTGCTTGTTATCAAAGAGCAGTTCAGATGTGAGCTGGCTGTGGCACAAAAGGCTCAACCATCTGAATTTCAAGACTATGAACCGACTTGCCAGACAAGAACATGCAAGAGGCATACCAAACCGAGTGTTTTCAACAACACATATCTGCAGTGCATGCCAGTTGGGAAAGCTTACTAGATCCTCCTTCCAGTTGAAGACAACTCCCTCAACCGACCGAGTGCTACAGCTGATCCACATGGATATCTTCGGGTCAGTTACACCAAAGAGCATGAATGGCAACGAGTATACCCTTGTTGTAACTGATGATTATTCCAGATACACGTGGACCATTTTCATGCGACACAAGAGTGAGACCCAAGATGAGCTACTCAAGTTGATGGATCGGATATCAAACCAACAAGAGATGAAAATTATTTCCATCCGATCAGATCGTGGAACCGAGTTTCTAAATGAAACCATCATCGAGTACTGCAAGAAGCATGGAATTACTCATCAGACATCAGCTGCGCGTACTCCGCAATAGAATGGAGTAGCTGAGCGAAGAAACCGAACACTGAAAGATACAGCTACATCCATGCTGACAAGCTCAGCTCTGCCAAAGAGATTTTGGGCTGAGGCCATCAACACAGCATGTTACACCCAGAACCGGTCTCTTCTAACCAAGCGGTTGGAAAAGACACCATACGAGCTATGGAGACGCAGGAAGCCAGATATTTCTTATTTTCGCATTTTTGGTTCTAAGTGTTATATTCACAACAATGGGAAGACTCAGTTGAAAACTTTTGATGCCAAGGCTTCGAAAGGCATATTCTTTGGATATGCTGCTCGGATCAAGGCCTATAGAGTTTTCAACAATAGCTCTCGTGTTGTGGAGATAACACCTCATGTTAGTTTTGATGAATCTACTTTTGAGTGCAGGGAACAGGCTAAAGGACAACAGGCTAATCCACAAGTTCCACCTGCTCTCACCAGATCGCAAGCGCTAAGGGAAAAGAATTTAGCTGAACCATTGGTTTGGGCAACCGAGGATGATGATCCATACTCCTCAGAAGATGAATGCGAGGACTCCAGCTCATCTCAAGGGGGAACTCCAGCTGATGCCTCTCCAACTGCATCAGCATCCGAAGCCCAACCAAGCCCGGTTCAAAATGTTATCAATATTGAGGATCCAGACTCAACAGCTGATCATTCACCAGTTCTGAAGACTCCAGCTCAGATCATGGAACAGCCACAGTTGGAAGAAGAAGGAAGACGCAACAGAAGATGGTATGAAGATCATTCTACTGACAACATCATCGGAGATCCAACCGAAGGTGTACGTATAAGAAGCAGAGTTGCGACTCAAGATTCAACTGAGGAAGACTCCAACACTTATGCCCAATATGCTGAGAAGTTGGCAGTTCTTGAGGAATTCGAGCAGAGATGTTGCCATGATATCTTGCTTTGTAGCTGATGTGCCAGAACCGAAGAATGTTGTGGAAGCTCTCAACTGTGTTCACTGGACAACAGCCATGCAAGAAGAACTGAATGAATTTCTACGCAACTGTGAATGGGAGTTGGTAGAAAGACCAAATGGTGTCAAAGTTATTGGATTAAAATGGATTTTAAAAAATAAGAGAGACGTCATTGGATTCATCGTGAGGAATAAGGCAAGGTTGGTAGCTCAAGGATATTGCCAACAAGAAAGAATCGATTTCAAGGACTCCTTCGCACCGGTTACAAGGCTGGAAGCCATCCAAATCTTTATAGCCTATGCTGCATTTCACAAGTTCAAGGTCTATCAGATGGATGTGAAGTGTGCCTTCCTCAACGGTGATATCAAGGAAGATGTATATGTTGAACAGCCTCCCGGTTTCGAGACTGGAGATGGAAGAGTGTACAAGTTGAAGAAAGCAATCTATGGACTGAAACAAGCACCCAGGGCTTGGTATGACACTCTTTGTGGTTTTCTTCTGAACTCGGGGTTCAAACGAGGGTCAGTTGACAAAACCCTGTTCACCATCAAAGTTGGAGAAGATATACTTGTTGTGCAAATCTACGTTGACGACATCATATTCGGTTCTAAGTCAGAGGAGCTGTGTGAAAAATTCTCAAATCTCATGAAGGAGAAGTTCGAGATGTCAATGATGGGTGAGATGAACTATTTTCTTGGACTTCAAGTGAAGCAGTCACCAGAAGGGATTTTCATCAATCAGTCCAAGTATACTAAGGAGCTCATCACCAAGTTCGGATTGCAGACAAGTAAGACAACAAGGATCCCGATGAATACTAACTGGAAGATTGAACCTGCAACTGAGGGAAAGCTCGTGGATGCCAGTAAGTATAGAGGGATCATCGGTTCTTTGCTCTATCTAACCGCCAGTCAGCCAGACATATCTTACGTGGTTGGAGTGTGTGCCCGGTTCCAAGTTCAACCGAGGGAAGCTCACATGTTGGCAGCAAAGAACATCATCAAGTATCTGAAGGGAACTGTAAATGTTGGGTTGTGGTATCCAACCGACGACAACATCCAACTGACGGATACTCAGATGCAGATCTAGCAGGAGATCGGTTGGACAGGAAGTCCACATCTGGACATTGTCAGTTCATGAGAAGCAAGCTAGTTTCATGGTTCTCCAAGAAACAAGCATGTGTTGCCACTTCTATAACCGAGTCAGAGTATATGGCTGTCGGTAGCTGCTGCATGCAAGTATTGTGGCTCAAGCAACAGCTGAGAGACTATGAAGTTGCAACTGGACAGGTTCCCATTCATTGCGATAGCTCCAGTGCCATTGCTATCTCTTTGAATCCTGTTCACCACTCTCGGACCAAGCACATCGACATCCGACATCATTTCATCCAAGACCATATTGAGAAGAAGGACGTATCCATGAAGAAGATTCCAACTGAGATTCAGAGAGCAGATATCTTCACCAAACCTCTAGCCGAAGTGCGGTTCAAGATGTTATGTGATTTACTCGGATTGATGGATCCATCAGATGAGGAACCAGCTGAGGTGAAGAGATGGATATCCATCTAAGGGGGAAGCTCAGATGAAGGGGGAATCTCAGATGCGGATTGCCAACCGAAGACATCAGACGTCAGCTGAACAGATGAATTCGAGTCAGCTGATGGTATGCTGCAACGTTGGATCAGACATCAGCTGAACAGACGAACTCGAGTCAGCTGATGGTATGCCGCAACATGGGAACACAGCTGATTCCGACATCAGCTGGCAGGTAACATTTAAGGCTGAAGGTGTTATGTTCTTAAATGAGAATGTTTGAAATAAATTCAAACATTCCTGAGCTAGTCAGTTACATTAAAATAGTCATCATGTCGCATTAAATGTAAAGTACGGCTGAACATCTATAGCCTACTTTATAGTGCGACTGGGCTGACATGAAAACTGTACACCTTCTCACGCGCGGGTTGGAACTCGGTGTATGACGTCAAGTCAAAGATAGTCAACAGTCGCGTGATCTCAGCCGTTGATGGATTCGCACTATTTAACCCCAGCCGTCGATCTCTATCGAGTCAAAAACCTATATAAGGCGAAAAATCCGGAAGAAATCTCCTTCTTTCCTCATTCGTGTCTATCTTCTATAACTGTTCATCGTCTTCTCAGAGATTGTCTAACTATTTTCTGCAAAAGTTTTTCCTTCCTTTCCTATGTATATTCCTTTTGCAGTGATCATAAATGGCACCCAAAAGCAAGAAAATGGCTTTATCTGGATCTTCCCTTGTCCCTACCTCATACGAAGAATCATTCGACATGCTGGTGTCGAAGATCCACTTCGAGTAGATCCTCTCCGACGAGGAATTGGAGTCACCAGTGTTGGCTCCCCTTGCCAATACTCTCAGAGAGAATGGCTTCCTTGAATGGGCCAAGCTTTGCCCCTCCCACTTGCTCAGGCGACAAGTCGGGGAGTTCTACGTCAACCTGCAAGCATCCCTCGACAGCAGGGAAGGAGTGACTACAGAGGTTTCCTGCCGCCAACACGACGTTCCGGCAAGGACCATTCGCCGTGTCACCTTCCCCATCGACGTTTCTGATGCCCTCCGATACATCATCCCCGTCAACCACACAGCCACAGAGCTTCTGGAAAGCATAACCGACGAGCACGTCGATGAAGTTTTGGAGAGTGCTCTGATCACTCCGGAGAAGTTAAGGAGCGACATGCAGAGGACAAAACTGAAGCCAGAACATCGCCTGCTGTTCGATGTTGTTTCTAAGGTGGTGTTCGGTTACAGTGGTGCATTCGGCGACATCAGCCGACCCAAGTTGAAGCAGTTGGTGGCTTTGGAGCACCAACACCAGATCAACTGGTTTCAATACTTCCTGAACCAGTTGATGGTGGAGAAGTCGAAGATCTTCGAGACAACAGCCGAGTCTGGAGAGAAGCTGTTGAGTGTGAAAGGGACGCTCAACTTCGGCTGTAAGATCTCAGCCCTGATCTTGCTCGCGACCAAGGATCGTAACATGGTCTGGAATAACTGTGAGGAGACGCCGGTCAAGAAGTTGTTGTTGTTCCCAACAGCTAAGAAGGCACAAGAGGTGCTCAGGAGTGTGTACACTCCAAAGGAGAAGAAGGAGACTGGGAAGTCTGCTGAGTCTACAGCTGAGGGGGAACCAGCTGTCGCTCATCCCGCCAAGTCCAAAGCTGCACGCCGACGAGCTGAGTCGGAGAAGGAAACAGCTGAGGAGCCTGCCCAGAAAAAGCTAAGGGTACGGTTCAAGAAGACAGTTGTGAAGCCAGCCGAGGTTATTCCAGCTGAGGAGATGTCAGCTGAGGAGCCGGCTGAGGAGCATGGTGAGGAAATTCCAGCTGAGGAGCCAGCTGATGAGAGAGATGTGGATGCACCAGCTGACGAGGAGCTACCAGCTGTGGATGCACCGGTTGAGTTGGCACCTGCTGAGGAGCCATCCGAGTCCAGCCGCTCAGCTGAGGCCGCCTCGTTCGAGATCGTCCCTCGAGCCACCGGAGCTGACAAGGCTGACAGAATGGAGACAGATGTGACGTCGGATGCATCTTCCTCCTCTGAGGAAATCGAAGATGCTCCCACCTCCCCCACGGCAGGAGTTGATGTCGTACTGCCCCCAGAGCCTCTTGCTCTTTCTACCCAACCAGAGCCAAATGTTCCAAGCACCTTGCTCGATGCCAACATTGTGACCGCTCCTTCGGCCAATGTTGAGGAAACAATTGAAACCCCCCCTCCCAACCGAATCCAATATTCCGAGCTCCCAGCTCGATGCCGATGTTGCGACCGACTCTTTGGCCAACATCGATGAACCTTTTGAACCTTTGCCATATGATCTTTCTCCATCCCCAATAAATGAAGAAGATGATCTTCAGGCAGTTGCGCTAGAGTACGAGGGCAGGGTGGCCTACTGCTTCCAGAAGCTGTTGGGCATGTTCCCTGAAGCTCGCGACATGCCAGTTTTTGCCACTCTGGGAACCAAGCTATTGTACCAGTTCCACCTGATCTTCAGTCATTGGTACGTGAAGGAGGATACGATCAGGGTGCAGAGCTGGGACAAGCTAAAGTCGGACGAGTCCCGCATTCAAGCCTACTTCAATTACTCCAACCTGGAGGTGGCTTACAACAACAGGATTGCGCTGCTCACTCGTCGGCTGGACCAGAGCAGAGCTGAAGGGACAGACACCAGGGAGGCAGCTGGTCAGGATTACATTGACTTTCTTGACAGCATGCTGATCAAGTCAGCTGACTTCCTTGAGGATCTGGATGCCGCTACCGCCGCAGCAAAGAAAGAAGAAGAAGAGCTGAAGTTGTACCTGGCCAACCGACAAGCCATGGTCACAGTTGAGCCTCTAGCTCTGATTGCACAAGCCCCTCCAGCTGATCAGCATGCTCCCACATCTGAAGAAATATGTGAGCTGGTAGCTGAGAGGGTGAACTAGTTGAGAACCGAGTTGCTTACCAATCTCCAACAACATAAAGAAGATCAGTTGAAGGTGTTGGCAGCACAAGAAGTGAAGAACCAGCAACTGGTGGCGGAGAATGTTGCGATGAAGACCAAGCTGGAAGAATTCTCCTCCTCCACCAATCAAGAAATGTCAGAGCTGAAGTCCACTCCGTTGGGATTGAAGTCTGAGCTCAACATCTTCAAATCCTTGGCCGACTCCAATCTCGCCAAGTCCCAACAAACTCAAGATACTGAATGGGAGTCTCGCTTCGAGTCGCGATGGGCTGAGTTCGTGGCTTTTCAAACTGAGGTCATCGAGAACCTCTCTGCCTTGAAGAAAGCCGAACAAGAGCGCCAGGACTCTGCATTGGCGAAGAAGGTGGAGCTCGAGTGCGCGGTCGATGAACTCTTCAACTGCCTTCAACTTGCCGAGCAACAACTCACCTCTCTGGATGGTTCAGTAGCAAGCCTTGTTGCTGATGCCAAAAAGGAGGAAGAGAAGGAGGCGGATGTTGTGGTGTAGGAAGAAGAAGAGACCGAAGCCGAAGGAGAGACGCCAGCTCAGGCAAAATCTCAACTGAAGAGGAGGACTGGTCAGAGGAAGTCTGCTGCTCCCAAGTCAACCGAAGTCGGTGGAGCTCAAATGTCAAAAGACTTGGAGCAGGCAGAAAAGTTCGGAGTTTCTTACAGCTCCATAGCCGAGATCGCAGCCGAGCTGGATTCAGAACTCGACGGTATCATAACCGAAGAGTGCATTGCAGCTGCTAAGGCTATGGACGTTGAAGAGAAAGACTACATGAACCCAAGCTGGATCAGGAAGTTTACCGCCAGCCAAGCCAGAAGGGTGAACCAGTTCGAAGAGGAGCTGAAGAAGATAACCCAGAACTTGGATCGCAACGTTGCCTCCCACAGCCGACGCTGCATCAACAAACATCAGACAAAGGCGGAAGCTCGGTTGAAGCAACAAAGGTTGCCTGGGAAGTCCAAGGTCCAGAGCTGGTTTAGGCATGTTGACAAGTGGATGCCGACTGAATGGAATGAGGAATGAGAGTTGTTCAAGCAGGATTTCATAAACGACTTCTACTACAGGAAGTTTTACGCAACTGATGACCCCAGGAAAGCTTTCAAAGAACCGTTAACCGAACTGTACACTGGGGATCCGGGCATGTTCAGTCAGTTCAGACGTGCAATGATAGATGCAAAACTCGATCTGAACACTATCCCGGTACCTCAGAAGGTTACTTACAAGCCTCCTTTCCTCCCAGACTCCCAAACCCCCAACCGAACAAAAATTGCAGCTGAAGCGAGGCAAGTGTGCAAGGAGCACGGAGTTGACATCTCCAAGGAATCAGCAGCTAAGAGGGAAATTTTTGTTAGGATTTTTAGCAAGTATGAGCTACAATTTTAGCTCAGATAGTTTTTGAACAACTGTTGTAATTTTTGGCTTTTGTGCTTATCTCTGTAATCTTCAGTTGTAATGAAAACTATCCAGTTATAAGATTCACCTTGATGAACAATCTCTCATTGTCCAAGCTCTGAATCGAAAAGTTATTTCAATACCATGTTATAACTGTGCTAACCTTTTGATGTTTCAATCTTATAGACAGTCTAGAATTTCAGCTGAGATTTTAGATAAGTCAGTTAGATCTAGATCAGTTGTGATCTGTAAGGATTTTAGAATTCGTATAAGGGGTTTTGGCATCATCAAAAAGGGGGCAATTGTTGGGAAATTTATTAAAGTTTTGATTGATTCCAAAACCAACTGACCCCAACCGAGTAGATGTTGCCAGATCCTAATGTTAGTAGTTAGGCTCGCTGTTTGAGCATTGTTAAGATTTTATCTTTATAGGACTCCAGCTGAAGACGGCAACAAGGCTTCACTCGGATAGAACATCAGTTGTGAGGAAGACAACTGAGCGTTCATTAGATGAAGCATTGATAAAGGGGGAAGTTACACTCAAGCGATAGAATATCAGTTGTAAGGAAAACAACTGAGCGTTCGTCAGATGAGAAGTAGAAAGAAGGGAAGAGAACATCAGATGAAAGAAAGTCATCCGAGCGTTCAAACCCAGCTGATCAGATACAAGGAAGACAACTGAGTGTTCAGTTTCAGAACATCAGTTGTAGAACTCAACCCAGAAGATCAACAGCATGAAGTTGAAGTCAGCTGAGAGTTCAACTGTTAGTAGTCAGATAGAACATCAGCTGAAGATCAAGTTAGTTGAAGATCGAAAATCTTAACCGACCACTCCTTGTTGGAAGTCTGTTGTTAAGATTTGAATTTCAAATAAGGAAGTCACGTGAAGGTTAGACTCTCTGTCATTACCTCATTTGTGGAAAGCAGAAGCATGCAGTTGCCCAATTTGGAAAGTCTGCAGAGATGAGAGACAAGCCATCGCTATCAAAGAACAGAGATCAACAGCTCTTCCAACGGCTAGTTGATTCTCTCCGCCTATAAATAGAGGCCTTCATTCACAGAGAAGAATGGAAGACACACACGCGAGAAGAAACCAGAGAGCGAAAGAAAGAGCAAAATTCTTCACGAGCTGAACTGCATTCAATCTTTTAGAACATCACTTGTTGAGAGTTCTAGAGTTAGTTTCTGTGTCTTTAGATCCAACCTTGAGAACATCACTTTGTGAG
This sequence comes from Schizonepeta tenuifolia, assembly GCA_029490685.1. NCBI lineage: Eukaryota > Viridiplantae > Streptophyta > Magnoliopsida > Lamiales > Lamiaceae > Schizonepeta > Schizonepeta tenuifolia. The sequence continues at coordinate 19,661,529 of CM055958.1, read as the reverse complement.
AGTTCGTAGAGTGTTAGATCAAAGCTCACTTCGTGTTCGAGCTTTTAGTTGGAACCCATCCTTTTTCACACTTCCTCTCAAAAGGAGTGTTAGGACCCTACTCTTCCCGGAATTGAGTAGATAGGTTGTGTAGTACCCGAAAACTAAACTGTAAGGTTGATAAGTACCCGCAAACTTATCCTAAACTGTAAGGTTGATAAGTACACGCGTAAGCCGTGTGGTTTGTCTAGAAGAACTTGTACAGAGTTGTGTGGACTCACAACTCCCCGTGGACGTAGGAGTTCTCTCCGAACCATGTTAAATCGTCGTGTGTTGAGTTTATTTTGTTCAGTTATTTATTGCATATTCAACTGACCTTCTAACCTGCATACAAACTGCATTATTTCTCAACTGTTTTGGTTCTTGACCAACCGTGCATAAAAGCGTGAGTTAATTTATACGAGTTAATTTCCACCACATTCTGCACAGCACATCACTTCCAACCGATTGTTTCTTACTCGGTTGTGATTCCAACTGAGCTTCCTTACTCGGTTGAGTTATTTTAAAAAGTTGCATCTGGTGTATTACCCCCCCCATACACCAGAACTCGTATCGGGACCATCAAAAACTGAGGCTACAGTATTAATACACAACATCAAAAGAAGAGTTCAGAGTCTAGCAGCGGAATTGTGAACTATATACAAGTCTTCCTTAATCCTTATTCAACTCTAACTCAACCAACGCCGCTTCGTCGCTTCAACCTGCAGATTTAGAAAACATATGCAGGGCTAAGTACAAAAGTACTCAGTGAGCACGTTGCCGAAAACATAATCATAAGTATGGATAAATAGGCATCTCATTTTATAGCGCATCGGGGTTTTCATTTAAAAGAGCCCGTGCCTATTAAACATTTGCATTTCATTCATAAAGTAGATTCGAAGCATTTTTCATAGATGTTACGTTCAAATCTTGACCAGTCATAATTCACCGTGGCTGGCTACCCCTCCACAGGATACCACATACACCATAGGCTACAAGTGCACTAACTCTGGAAAGCCCCTTTTGACTAACTCAAAGCCGATCGTTAGTTAACCCCTTTTGATTAACTCATAAGGTACAAAAGAACTCACATAAAACACAAAACAGTTCATGCCATGATTATCACTTTGAAAACACGATTATCAAAGCGATAAAGAAAAAGGGTTTTCGAGCATTGCTCATTTTATTTGGTATATAGGAAAGCCCACCTTATAGATTACAGAACTATTAAATCGAGCTTCCGTTCTTCTGATCTTCCATCCTTTCCTTACTGCTGACTTCCTCCTTCATCGTACATAAAACATAATCTCGATGAGTCGTTGAGACGACAAAAGAAAATTGAAATCGAAATCAAATTCGATTTAGTCTTTTATGTTTTTCAAGCTTTTAGGCATTTGCACGCTTAACTAAACTCTTTTACTTAATCGGAAACGAGATACGAACCCATCTCATTTGACGCTTACTCAGTTCTGTACTCGACACTTTAAGTCGGTAGAAAGAAGGTAGTCGATAACTTGAAACGACTAACAAGATCGAAAGAAACTAAGTTGAGAAGAATTCAACTTAAGAAACTACATTTTGAACATACACTGCACGAGGTCAGTAAGTCTGTCCAGAACAGGGATTTGCGAAACAGGGGTCGTGCCCTGTACCAAAAGATAGCCTCGGATGTCTAGTTTACTCTCCAATTCGCGGATCTCGATTCCGATAAACGAGCTAGGAGATATCGCAGTTTCCGTGAAAGGTCGCCAAAAGTGTCGAGTGAATCCTAATGCTCGATAAAATGGACGCACGCTTTTCTAGGTTCGATTAAAGCTTAAACACTTTTATTTTCGCACAAAAACTGACCCAAGGCAGTCACCTCGTATTATTATACGTGATAAATCCCTTTTCATTTCTCGTTCAATTTCCTAACTTCTTGTTTCTACTTCTCGATTATAGCTACAACTTATCTTTTCATAGCTCGGACGAACATGTCGTCAACAACAAACTCGTTTCTTAATCATTAATAATCATCAATATCTAATTAGAATCATTAATCGACTTTTCTATCGATACTTATTCACGACGTTTCGTCTCTTACGAAAAATCCGACATCATTAGAATTCGTTCAAACTTTACAACATTATTCATCATCTATCAAGAATCATAAATACGCAATTCATATCCTTATATCATCATTTATTCTCGAATTATCGATCGTCATTCGTCTCTTACGTAAAATTCTACATTCTCCGTGTTCATTCAAATTTTACGACAACGATTATCACCTATCCAGCATTACTAACATGCAAATCATATTATCAGAAAGTTATCGAGCCTCGACTTATCACCACATCTTCGTCTCTTACACTTTTCGTTTTATTTTTAGAAAATTCTCAAATTAATATATATTCGTCCTCATGCATCGTATTATTCATTTCCATTAAACAATCGAGCATATCTTAACATTTACTAACCTAAATCGAGCCTTTTTCGTCTCTTAGGTTTTGGATTTTATTTTTAGAAAAATCTAAAACAGTTCATACGATCAATTAACGTCATAAGAAACACTAATCTATCATCAATTCGACGAAGAAATCGAGCACAAATGGAAAGCCCCAAAACAGAAAAATTTTCGGTAATAATAGGGCTTAGGGTTCTTGATTTTTCTTTCATGATTTGATCCATAGAACTCGATTCTAAGCATCCTAGAACATGTATCGATCAAAGAAATCATATGCTAATCAAACCCCTAATTTTCGCAAAAATAAAAGAGAAGGGAAAGGAGATTTGTTCGGATCAAACTAGAGACGAAGCTCTTACCTTTCGATATATGAGATCGGATTGGAATGTGATCGGTAGATAGAGGAGTTATCGATCTTGGAAGAGCTTGAGAGGTGCTTCGAGGATGATTTGGAGAAGAAATGAAGAGGAATTGGGGGAGGAGATGGCGGTATGGGGAGATAAGGGGGAGAGGTGATGACTCACCTTTGGTGAGTCATAAAGTAGAAAGAAATATCCTACAAACATAGTGAGTCGTTAAGGTTTCGTTTGGCGAGGAAATTTTATACGAAAAATCTCGTTTCCGGCTCTTAAACGCCGTTTTAAAAGTCGAGAAATACTTTTCTAGTTAGTTACGGAATTTACGAAATCTAATTCGTCCGTTAGATTGAAAATAATTTATGTACTCGGAAAACCTAATTCGTTTTTCAAAATCCGAGAAAAAGTCGGGACATTACAGTCCAAAAATCGTCCAGAAAATCACAAAAATTAACTTTCTCCGGCGAACTCGTCTCAAAGAAAAAGTGAATGTAAATTCTGACGGAATTCGATTCCGAGTTTCCGGGCGAAAAACTTAACGGACGGGAAAAACCCTAATACAGTAGTCGTTCGTCCGATTTCTGGAAATTATTTTCGGAAACGGATTTCACCGTAAATCTTAGAATTTAATTTCATGATCTTAGGCGTGCAAAGCATAATTATTATTAACTTTAATTTTTAAAGACTGTAGAAAAAGTTTGGAGTATTACATCTGATCTGCCCAAGTACGCTGTGGCGAGAATTGACTCTCCTATGCCGTGTCGAATCTAGTATCCATCCTACAAGGTTTTTATGAAACACGGATCAGTAACGGGTTGGAAAATAACTTATCTTACGTAAATACTTAAATTACAAAATGAATATTCCTTATTCAATTGTAACGTCTCCACTTAAATCGACAAACTTATCTTAAATATTTAACAATTCACAAAGAATTGCTCTTAAACAATATATAGAAATAAAATTTCAAGATTTTATTTCCATCCTTTATCTAAAAATTCTTTTGCATTCTTACTTTATTTCCTATTACTTTCTTTCTTTATTCCTCATTTCTTTCTTTCATTATTCTTTCTTACTTTCTTCCATTATTTTAGAGAAAATTTCTTAACGATTCTCACTTATTAAAATAAAGTACGTCTACTTTGTTCATGTTACTCATTCAAAAGTAACATTCATTTACAAAAGATTCTGTCCCTCTCGACACTTGAATCTAATACTTATCGTGTTCTTCGTTCGATTATGAATTATGAAACGAATTCCAAAAAGAAAATTGAATAATTACTGGAGAAATAACTTTAGAACCCAAGTTCTAGTCGTCGTTAGAATCGATCGATCATTGGAAAATTAACTACAATTCGTACTTGTTTCGTGGTAATTATAACCAATCTCTTCTTGAAGTTCGAGCGAGGCGAACTCCAACTGAAAAACGAATTCGTTCATGTTACTTTTACGGAAGTAACATTCGTTTCTTTTCATTTATTTTAATCCCCTTTATTCTGTCCTTCTTGACCCGATCATTTCTTTCTTATTTCGAAGCCAATGCTTCTCAAACGTCTAATCGTTTCTTTCATTTACTTGGTACAGGATTTACCTTCCTTATCATTACTTATTTAATTTCCTTGAAGGAAATTCTTATCGGCTCTTAATTATAAAAACAAAAATTGACTCTACCGAGTCTTTGTTCATGTCACTTTACGCTCGTGACATTCGTCTATAAAAGTTCTTCCCGTTTTACGATCTCCTTTCAAAATCATTTGGATCCAACACTTCTTAAAGCATCTATGTTTTCAAAGTCTATGTTCTTTGCGAACCGGGAAAAATCCCTAGAATCAGTCTAGATTCTCGTGCCAACAAACTTTTCAAATTAGAAGAAATTATTGCGCAAATAATTTCACATAATATAGTACTCGTACTATCACATAATCACAAAATATCTCAAGTATATCTCTTATACTTTCAAACAATTCTTTACTTGGCACCCTTTTTATTTCATTCTCGACTTTAATACTTATTCAAAATTTTCCTTAAAAGGAATCACATTTCTTGAAACTCTTTCCTTTCTTTCTTTCTTTCTTTTATTGAGTCGACATAGCGGGAGGTTGAGTTGTCGTCTACACTCTTAATCTTAGTGTTACGACCTAACTTTTACTCGAAAGAAGACTTGGGTATAGAGTACGAACGAATACTCTATCTGACTACTTGAAAGAAACTTGTATACAGAGCAGAAACGATTGCTCTGATACCACTCTGTCACAGCTCCAAATCCCGAGGAACGGCAGAAGCCGGGGTGCGACTGGGGTTGGATTAAAGAAGCGGGGAAGAAGGGGGATGAAAGAACAAACATACATACATAACAACTTATCTTCTATGAACAAGACTTTATTGACGAAAGAAAGAGTTAATCTCGGGAGATTACTCGACAAAGTATTTCAAAAGATTCTAAATTATATTACAGAACTTAGACTACAGTGATTATTATACATAACATCAAAAGAGTTTAGAGTCTAGCAGCGGAATTGTGAACTATATACAAAAGTCTTCCTTAACTCTTATTCAACTCTAACTCAACCGTCGCCGCTTCGTCGCTTCAACCTGCACATTTAGAAAACATATGCAGGGCTAAGTACAAAAGTACTCAGTGGGCACGTTGCCGAAAACATAATCATAAGTATAGATAATCAGGCATTTCATTTCTGTAGCACACCGGGGTTTTTCATTAAAGGCCCGTGTCTACTAAACATTTTCTTTCTCATTTTCATAAGTTAGCTTGCGCAAGCGATTTTCATAGATGTTACGTTCAAATCTTGACCAGTCATAATTCACCGTGGCTGGCTATCCCTCAACAGGATACCACATACACCACAGGCTACAAGTGCACTAACTTTGGAAAGCCCCTTTTGACTAACTCAAAGCCGATTGTTAGTTAACCCCTTTTGATTAACTCATAAGGTACAAGAGAACTCACATAAAACACAAAACAGTTCATGCCATAATCATCACTTTGAAAACACGGATATCAAAGCGATAAAGAAAAGGTTTTCGAGCATTGCTCGTTTTATTTGTATATAGGAAAGCCCACCTTGATTTAAATACATAACAAAGATACGTGCTTCCGTCTTCTGGTCTGTGTCTTATCCTTGGTGTCGAATTCCTCCTTCATCGTAAAATCATACTTTAAAGCTCGGTCGCAAACGATAAACGAATACGAAAAATCGGATTAAGTTTTTGTACTTTAGACATTTAGGCATTTGCACGTTAACTAAAGTCTTTTAGTTAAAAAGAAACGAGATACGAACGCATGTCGTTTGACACTCACTCGGCTCTGTACTCGACACTTAGGTCGGTAGAAAGAAGGTAGTCGATAACTTGAAACGACTAAAAAGGTCGAAAGAGTTCAAGTTGAGAAGAATTCAACTTAAGAAACTACATTTTGAACATACACTGCACAAGGTCAGTAAGTCTGTCTAGAACAGGGGATTGCGAAACAGGGGTCGAATCTTATACCAAAAGAAAGGTACGGGTGTCTAGTTCACTCTCCAATTCATGGATCTCAATTCTGATTAACGAGCTAGGAGATATCGCAGTTTCCATGGAAGGTCGCAAAACTGCCGAGTGAAACCCTAATGCTCGATAAAATCGACGCACGTTTTTCTAGGTTCGTTCTATGTTATCGAACTTAAATCTCATGAATTTACTGACTCAATACAGTCTACTCATATCATTATACATGATTGACCCCTTTTCATTTCTCGTTTAAAAACACAACGATCAAAACCTCCTCGCTCAAACTATACAATTACTAAACCAATTCAAGTTCTCGTTCAAATTCCTAATTTCTTCTTTCTACTTCTCGATTATAACTACAACTCATCTTTTCAATACTCGGACGAACAAGTCGTCAACTACAAACTCGTTCCTTAATCATTATTAATCATCAATATCCAAATAGAATCATTAATCGACTTTTCTATCATTACTTATCATCAATCGATCGTCTCTTACGAAAAATCTAACATCTTTAGAATTCGTTCAAAATTTACAATCTTATTCATCATCCATCAAGAATCATAAATAAAAAATTCACATCCTCATATCATCATCTATTCTCGACTTATCGACCGTCGTTCGTCTCTTACGTAAAATTTTACGTTCTCCGTTTTCATTCAAATTTTACGACAACGATTATCATCTAACGAGCATTACTAACATGCAAATCATATTATCAAAACATTATCGAGCCTCGACTTATCAACACATCTTTGTCTCTTACATTTCTCGTTTTATTTTTAGAAAAATCTCAATTTAATATATATTCATCCTCATGCATCGTATATCTCATTTCCATCAACCAATCGAGCATATCATAACATTTACTAACCTAAATCGAGCCTTCTTCGTCTCTCAGGTTATGGATTTTATTTTTAGAAAAATCTAAAATAATTCATACGATCAATTAACATCATACGGAACACTAATCTAACATTCAATCGACAAAGAAATCGAGCACGAATCAAAGCCCCAAAATCTGAAAATTTTCGGTAATAAATAGAGGTTAGGGTTCTTGATTTTTCTTCATGATTTGATCCGTAGAACTTGATTCTAAACATCCTAGAACAAGATTCGATCAAAGACAACATGCTATTTCATTTTCTTTATTTTCGAAAAAAAAAAAATTGGGGGAAACAAAGTTTGTTCGGTTCAAATGGATGATGAAGCTCTTACCTTTCGTATTATGAACTCGGATGTGGATTTGATCGGTAGACGGAAGAGTATTGCTCTTGAAGAAAGCTTGAGAGGTGCTTCAATGGAGGAGATGATGAAGAGAAAATGAGAGAGGGAATGGAGAAGGGGATGGCGGTATTAGGAGGTGGGAGAGAGAGATGATGAGTCACAATGGTGACTCATAAAGTAGAGAAAATATCTAACCTAAACATAGTGACTCGTTAAGGGTTGTTTGGCGAGGAAATTTTTATACGAAAAATCTTGTTCGGGCTCTTAAACGTCGTTTTAAAAGTCGAGAAATGCTTTCCTAGTTAGTTACGGAATTGATGAAATCTAATTCGTCCGTTAGATTGGAAATAATTTACGTACTCGGAAAACTAATTCGTTTTCAAAAATCCGTGAAAAAGTCAGGACATCACAGTCCAAAATTCGTCCGGAAAATTATAAAAATAACTTTCTTCGGTGAACTCATCGCGAAGAAAAAGTGAATGTAAATTCTGACGGAATTTGATTCCGAGTTTTCGGGCGAAAAAATTAACGTACGCGGAAACCCTAATACAGTAGTCGTTCGTCCGATTTCTGTAAATTATTTTCGGAAATGGATTTCAGCGTAAATCTTAGAATTTAATTTCATGATCTTAGGCGTGCAAAGCCATAATTATTATTAACCTTTATTTTTAAAGACTGTAGAAACAGTCTCTATTTGATCTTCTGATTCTCTCTTCAAGTTGAACCTCGAACGATCTTCAAGCAACATTTGAGATTTGATGGAGAAGTATGCCTCCTTGATCTCTTTGGACTTGATCTTCAAGCTTTATAACATTGACGCGGATGACTTTCGTCTTGCTTTCTAAGTAAACATTGAATTTGACTTGAGCTTTGCGATTGATAGCGTTGACTTAAGATTTAGACTTGATAGCATTGTGGCGGAGTACTTTCGCTTTGTTTCAGAAGTAAACGTTGAGCTTTGAGCTTTATAACGTTAACATGGAGGACTTTCGTCTTATTTTTGGATCGAACGCCACTTTAAGACAGTTCCGGCGAAGAACGCGTTGCTTCTTATGAAGAAGCCTTGAATATCACCGGGACACCTTGAATATTGAGAGAATAATTTTAGAGAATTTATCTCTTTAATTATTGAGCCCCTAAAGATGATTTTTTGGTGTGCTTTTGAAGTGGTATGAAGACCCCTATTTATAGTTGTAGGAAGAGAAGATTTGAATGTGCTTTGGACTCCATCTTGGGCTTAAGGGATGAGGTGGCACGATCTCATTGGCTCTTGAATATTGATGTATATCTTTTTCTTGTTGACAAAGAAATTGATATTTATCACCATATAAAGACATATTTATCAATTAAATAACTTATTTTAATATGGATTTGATAAGATTCCATAATCAAATAAGATATCAAAATTAATAAAAATCTCCATAAAATTTCGGCTCCTACAAATGCCCCCTCGAGACTTGTTCATGGACGACTTGTCGTGAAAATGAGTGAGTCTCGATAAATTTGAATTTACTAGATAGTTTACACTCGTATCAAGGAGTTCTTAAATTGATAGAAAGTTTATACTCGGTTCAAAGAGTTCTTAAATTGATAGAAAGTTTATACTCGTTTCAAGGAGTTCTTGAATGTGATAGAAAGTTTATACTCGTATCAAGAAATTTTTTAATTTGAAGTTTATTAGAATGTTTATACTAGTTTCAAGGAGTTCATCAGTTTGAACTTGGGCTTGGATTTGAATTTTTAGATAGTTTATACTCGTATCAAGGAGCTTTCACTTTGAACTTGGGCTTGGATTTCAATTTAGATAGTTTATGCTCGTATCAAGGAGCTTTGATACACTTGTAAATTTTTTATACTCATGTTAGAAGTTTTGAATTTGATTTTATAGACCTTTTATACTCGTGTCAATGAGTCTTCACTTAGTTTAAGTCTTGAAAGAATTGATTAGATAGTTTTTTTTTGCTCATGTCTAAAAGCTTTATCAAGGAGAAGTTTAGATAGTTTAGACTTTTATCAAGTAGAAGTGTAGATAGTTTAGGCTTGGAGCACTTGAAGTTCTTTGCTTGAAAAGTTTAGATGGTTTTTGTTCGCATCTACGAGCTATGTAGATAGTTTAGGCTCTTATCAAAGAGTGTTGACTTCGTAGATTTCAACATACATGAGAAGATTGGCTCATGACTATATTTGAAGTCTCTTCTTCATCTTCACTTGGACCTTCTTCATCACTTGGAGGTTTTTCAACAGATTTCCCCCCATGAATTGTTTCTTAATTTTCTTCAAAGTTGTGAGCCTCTTGCATCGAAAGATCTTCAATTCCATTTGCAAACATGTTTATCTCCATATCAGGAGCTTTAGTAGTCAGTTCTTCAAATATCTTCATTGAATTCCATTTAGAATGTATCGAAGACTCCAATGTATGCCTTGAATGCACATCTCAATTGCTGAAGTTTCCGACAATCGATCTTTGCAATTTAAGCTTAAGTCCCTCCACCGATTGATGTAGTCAATGACGGGCTCTTCTTTCCATTGACTTAATTTTCTAAGGTCCACCATGCTTACAGTCCTTCGAGTGTTATAGAAGCGATTGAGGAATTCTTGCTCCAATTGCCCCCAACTATCAATTAAGTTTGGCTGCAAGTCAGCATACCAATCAAAGGCACTGTCCTTCAAGAAAGGCACAAACTGCTTCACCGTGTGATCTTCATATGTTTCAGCACCGTTGCAAGTCTCCACGAAGTGCCACATGTTGCTTTGGATTTCCTTTACCATCAAATTGTTGAAATGTTGGAGGTTGATAGCCAACTGACATCTTCAAGCTTTCAATCCTTAAAGTATATGACTTGATATAGTCTATGAGTATCTAGAGGTCCTGTCGAACTTGTTCGTAATGAATTATTTAAGTTGATAAACATGTATCGACCCATCAGAAGAGACTTCAAGCTCCTTGGTCTGAGATTTACCACCATCTTTTGACTCCATAAGTAGCTTGGCTTTACGATCGTCATTTACTTGTTTGCTCCTTGTATCAACAAACTTTGCATTTTCCAGCTCTGCAATTTGTTCATCTCGTTCTTCTAAGTGTTTGGAAAGTCCTTCAATAAGCTTTGTCAACTTTGTGATTTGCTCCTCAAGAGTTGTAGACATTTTCTTTGGATTTGGTAAAGAGAATAGATGAGAAGTAGAGATTGTCCCACCGGGCATGCCAAAATATGTGAACACAAATTTTACAAAGTATAAAAGGTCTATAAACTTCAAAGCACGAATAGAAAAAGTTTACAAGTCCATCAAGCTCCTTGATACAAGCATAAACTATCTAAAATCAATTCCAAGATCAAGACTCCTTGAAACGAGTATAAACTTTCTAACATATTCAAAACTCCTTGAAACGAGTTTAAACTTTCTATCAAATCTCAGATTTTCTTGAAATGAGTATAAACTTTCTAGTAAATTCAAATTTATCGAGACTCATTCATTTTCATGACAAGTCGTCCATGAACAAGTCTCGAGGGGGTATTTGTAGAGATCGAAAATTTAAGGAAATAATTTATTAATTCTAATATCTTATTTTATTATGAAAAAATTATAAGATCCATATTAAATAAGTTATTTATTTGATAAGTATACCTTATTTGGTGATAAATATTGATTTATTTGGCAATAAGTAAAAGATATATGTTAATATTGAAGAGCCAATCAAATTGCGCCACATAAGCCCTTAGAGCCCATGATGGAGTCCAAAGCCCACTCAATTTCTCTATTCCTACAACTATAAATATATGTCTTTACACCACATCAAATCACACCAAAAAATAATTTTCAAGAGCTCAAGAATTGAAGAGAATTTCTCTAAGATTTCTCTCTCAATATTCAAGGCGTCCGGACGAGATTCAAGACATTCTTCGTGGGAAGCAACACGTTCTTCATCGGAATTATCTCAAAGTGGCGTTCGATCTGGAAACAAGACAAAAGTTCTCCACGTCAACGTTATATAGCTCAAAGCTCGACGTTTACTTCGAAAACAAGGCGAAAGTCCTTCGCGTCAATGCCATCAAGTCCAAAGCTCAAGTCAATACTATAAAATTCAAAGCTCAAGTCAAGTACTTCAGAAGCAAGGCGAAAGTCGTCTGCGTCTACGTTATAAAGCTTGAAGACCAAGTCCAAAGAGATCAAGGAGGCATATCCTATCAAATCTTAAAGACTATCAAGTCCAAGCAGATCAAAGAGGCATACTTCTCCAACAAATCTCAAAACTGCTTGAAGATCGTTGGGTCAATATGAAGAGAAGAATCATATGATCAAAGAACTCGCAAATATATATCTTGATTCGTAGTTCTTATATTTGTATACAATCTTGTATTTATTGAATAAATACAACATTTTGTGTTTATAGTCATCACATCACACAAAACTATTTATTATCAAAGAAATTGTATATTTCTCGATAATAGGGGGAAAATAATTGGTCATCACTCAACAGAAAAAAATATTTTAACTAATTTAATTAAAGTTGACACAATTAAAAAAAAACACATTAAATTCCATTGTAATGTTAAGCACAATTGAAAATAAACACAATCAAATGCATTTCAAAATAAGATACCAAAAACATTAATAAAGTTAAAACTAAAGTTTAAAAAAAAAGGAAAGGTGAAAATAACATTTTACATGATTACCCGATCCAAAAACCATAGAAAAATATATGATTATTGTTGTGTGGGTTTAAACACATTAAAATATCATAATGCCTAACAAAAACTTTATTTTTTTTTTGTCCCAAAATGCAAAAAACCATTCCAAAAATAACTCTTATACTAATTGGAGCAGCCTTCAACCAAGCGAAGTTAACCTTATGTAGTCTAGGGTTATGAATCTCAGCCCGGAGGGGCGACCTAGCCACTTGTTGTTGCAACAATCCACTTTGCCAACAACAGCCTTCAACCAAGCGAAGTTAACCTTATATAGTTTGTAGATTGACATAGGATCTGAAGCTTGGGCAGATAATGATAGGGATTTAGCTTGAAGCGAATGTAGAAGTGACATTCTTGTTTAAAAAATAATTTGTCGTATCAATTAAAATTTTGTTGTAAATGTGTGGATTAAGAAATGCTAGAAATTTATGTCTACCTTGTTTAGCTCATTTTGCCTCACGCGCCTCCAGTATGCACCAGTGACTTTGAAATTGTTATGCTTGTTGTTGTAAGTGAGTAACGGAAGCATTTGCCACCATTTGAAGGAGTTGTAGAGATCGATCAACGCATACAGCTTCATCACTACATCTTCTGGGCTTCTACGCTCGAACATCGACATGTCGCGCTACCTCTGCTCCTTGAAACCCAAAATGAGATCCCGCATTAGATAGTCAGTAATCACAGAATGATGTTGCACTCCTATATGAATGTAGTCTATGAGGGCCTCCTCCTCCTCCTTTGACCAGAACGGCATCCATTTTGTGATGATAGAGGAAGAAAGAGGATCAATATCCATTTTTTTAGGGGAATTGGAGAGGGGCTAATGAGAGAGAAGAACTTGACGTTGTCATGGGAGTGGGTGTGCTGGAGAGAGAAATAAAATAAAAGTATTCAGTGAGCTTTAAATAGAACCTAGAACCATCTTCATCATTAAGGTTAAGTCGCTTTATTTGATTTTTGGTTTGGTGTTTCGGGGTGATGCTATGCAGAACGCATAGCAACTACCTCACACTAGTTGCCGCCAGTTTTAACAATAAAGACGTCTTTTCAGCAAGTAATAGCTAGCACTAGTAATATTAATTGTAATCTATTATCTATCTATCTATTATCTATTATCTATTATCTTTATTATTGAAAACTTGGGACGTCTCATGACTCCCATTTTTAGGAAACAGTTTGATTGCACTAATAAAAAGTACAAATTACATGTGATTCCGAATTCATTTAACAATATTCCAGTCCAAAAATTGTTATATAGTAATGTAATCAGAAAATTATTTTCTCATATTTTAAAATTTTGATGCTTGGCAATATGTTTACATCATTCTAAAATTATAAAAACTATATTATAAGTAGTAAAGACGAGTTTTACCTTAAAGAGAGAAGAATATAATTTGAACTAAACTTTATGAATCAAATAGCACCTAAATAATTTAAATGGTTAAAGCACATGAAACCAACTAACAAATTAAGCATAGGGAGACATTATCGAAGTGATCTAGTCGAAATTTTGGAAAATTCCTTAGGGATGTACATTTTTTTATGTCAAAAACAATTTCGATTGGTTATGGAATTATGCCGTTTTACTCATAAGAAAATTAGTCAATGTATGCGATTACTAAATGCCACTTAAGCATGAAATTTAGGGCAGATCGAGGAAGGGTCAAAATTAAGAAAAAACAAACGCTATGTAATTTCATACTAATATTGGTAATAGTGTCTATCATCTTCTACGAGATAATAATTAAGTTGAGTTTATTATGTGAAATAGCCAATATGAGGATAAAATGACAATATTTGTGTGACCTCCTTAAAAGTATAAATTTTGGCCATTAAAATAGGAAAATAATGGAAATGAAAAAGGAATAGGAAAAGAGTACATTATACATTTATCTTAAATTTTCATTAACATTATATTAGAAATAGTTAATAATAAATTGGTACAAATTTAGTACAATTTGGACAAATAAACTGATTAGTTTCGATTGTACCAAGTCACTACCATTCCTACACTCCGTATGGATTGGGACCAATGAGCCTATTGGTACCAATCGTACTGAGTATTGGGGCAGAATTATATTATTTTTTAGGGTTTTTTTTTATCATTTTCTTCAAGTTTGGCTAAAATTTATATTAGTGACCAAAATTTATAATTTACCATCTTAAAATGGGTATTTCAAATAAGTGTCGATTATTATCTTAATTGATCTCATAGCTCTATAATTAGAGATTATAAGTGCATCTGCTCTGGATATTTTACAAGATAAAATTGAATTGCATTTGCTTCGTTTAGAATATGTATGTCGTTCGATGAACTATTATCTAGGAACACTTCCCCGTTTTTGCTTTTTGCCATGGCTTCTCAGATCTCACTCCAAAACGAATGCAAACATTGGTCTCATCAAGAAGAAAAAAAACTAGTGCAGTATTTTTACAATAGGTTTAGTTAACATCCTCTCGAATCTAGTCATGATGTTGGAATTTTGATCGAAAAGGCATTCAAGCATTTTAAGTGTGAGTATGAAAGCAGGGCAAAATCGACAAGGAATATTGTCTTCAAATTGATTCAACTAGAGAACCAAATTTTGGCGCTACCGTGATTATCAAAACTTCCTTATCGACGATTTTGAGGGCACTATGGCACGAATGAACGGCAACAGACCCTTCCCTACGCATATCGGATCAAACCGGGTTTGTATTTCAAAAGTAAATTATTTTTTGTTAGATATTTTAATTAATTTTAGTTTAATCATTAAATTATTGTTCTAGGAAACCAAAGAACAAGTGGATTTCCATGTGAATGGCTAGAGAAATTACTCTGTTCTGAAAGATCTGTTGGATAAGGGATGTTGCATGTATTTCGTCCACTATTTGTGGATTCTAGCGGTGCTGGAGGAAGATGAACGAAAGTTACAAAATTAAGGCGATAGATGGCTACGTTGAGGAGGCTTGTTTGGGGGAGCCCTCTTGTGAAAGTAATTTGTGTTAATTTCTGATCAGCTTATGTTAATTAGTGTTGAACAATGATTTTATATTTAAGTCTTATTATGTTAGTACGTTTTTGGATGGTTCCCTTGGTTGCTTTATGTATGATGAAGAACTCCACAATTATGGTTTAATTGTCAGTAGTACTTTGGTATTTGATGATGGATTTTTAATTAATCTTGGTTAATTGAAATTTTATTGGTGGATATATGATGGATTTTAGTGTAGCTTTAGAATAATATTTGATTTGATGATGGATTATATTCCTATTATTTATTTATGTTGTTGCCCATTGTCGTTCCACCTATTATTATGTGATTTTATTTCATACTTATGCATAATCTGTGGTGGATTATTTTAATCTTTGAAGAAATTCTATTTTTGAAGAAAGAAATTCCATTCGCTGAGAGAATCAGTGGCCTCCCTTTTAAAACTTTTAATTTCAAATTAGAAGAAACCATGAGAGAGAGAGAGAGAGAGAGAGAGAGAGAGAGAGAGATAAGGGAGGAGACGAGTAGAATAAAAAATGAGAGAAAGAAGGAGAGTTAACGATATGAAAAGAAGAATGCTTAATAAATGTCGGTAGAGAGAGAAATGTACATACACACGAACACAAACACTCCTTTAACTTCTATCACTCAATCAGATTAAGTGATTTTTGTTCCGATTAATAATGGAAGAATTCCTAATTAGTTAAACTAGCATATAATCCGTCGAAAATTGACGGGAAATTATTTTTGATAAAATTGTTAGATTGTAATGTCCCATAAATTTCGTACTGTTTTAAAAATTCAAAGTTAATAATAAAAAATGGCTTTGCACGCCTAAGTTCATGAAATTAAATTCTAAAACTAATGGTGAAATCCGTTTCCAAAAATAAATTCCAGAAATCGGACGAACGACTACTGTATTAGGATTTTTCGCGTCCGTTAAGTTTTTCGCCCGGAAACTCGGAATCGAATTTCGTCTGATTTTTACATTCATGAAATCGCGATACGAACTCGCCCGAGAAAGTTCATCTTTGTGATTTTCCGGACGAAATTTGGACTGTGACGTCCCGATTTTTTCTCGGATTTTGAAAAACGATTTAGATTTTTCGAGTACGTTAATTATTTCCAATCTAACGGACAAATTAGATTTTGTCAATTCCGTAACTATCTAGGAAAATATTTCTCGACTTTTAAAACGACGTTTAAGAGCCGGAAACGAGATTTTAGCGTCTAATTTTCCCTCGCCAAACGCAACCTTAACGAGTCACTACTTTAGTTAGATATTTTTCTTAGCTTTGTGAGTCACCATAGTGACTCACCATCCCTCTCTCCTTCTCCCCTATTTCCGCCACCCCCACTCCCATCTCCTCACTTTCATTTTCTTCTCCCATCATCCTCCATTGAAGCACAACTCAAGCTATTCCAAGATCCACAACTCCTCCGTCTACCCATCAAATTCCAATCCGATTTCATATATCGAAAGGTAAGAGCTTCGTCTCTAGTTTGATCCGAACAAATCTCCTTTCCCCTCTCTTTTATTTTTTTCGAAAATTAGGGAGTGAGATAGCATGTTGTTCTTGATCGATACATGTTCTAGGATGCTTAGAATCGAGTTATATGGATCAAATCATGAAGGAAAAATCAAGAACTCCAAACCCTATAATTACCGAATTTTTTTTTTCTGTTTTGGGGCTTTCCATTTGTGCTCGATTTCTTCGTCGAATTGATGATAGATTAGTGTTTCTCATGTCGTTAATTGATCGTATGAATTGTTTTAGATTTTTCTAAAAATAAAATCCAAAACCTAAGAGACGAACAAGGCTCGATTTAGGTTAGTAAATGTTAAGATATGCTCGATTGTTTAATGGAAATGAATTATACGATGCATGAGGATGTATATATATTAAATTGAGATTTTTCTAAAAATAAAACGAAAAGTGCAAGAGACGAAGATGTAGTGATAAGTCGAGGCTCGATAATGTTTTGATAATATGATTTGCATGTTAGGAATGCTCGTTAAATAATAATCATCGTCGTAAAATTTGAATGAAAACGGGAAACGTAAAATTTTACGTAAGAGACGATCAATGATCGATAAGTCGAGAATAAATGATGATATGAGATGATGATATAAGTAGTAACGATTCTCGATAGGTAATGATCAATAATGTAGAAGTTGAACGAATTCTAATAACGTTGGAAATTTGTTAAGAGACGAAGCAACGAACGTAAGTAACGAAAGAAAAGTCGAGTAAGAAAAGTAATTAGATAATAATGATTGTTGTTGATTAAGGGATAACTTTGTAGTTGACGACATGTTCGTCCTAGTTGTGAAAAGATGAGTTGTATTTATAAACGAGAAGTTAGGACGAGAGATGTTAACTTGTTTGGTATAGTACTTGTTTAGATTTAACGCCGAGGTTTGTAATGTCGTGCTTATAGACGAGAAACGAAAGGAGTTTATCACGTATGGAAATACGTGTTGACTGCCTTGTTGTGTAAAATTCATGAGAATTTAAGTTCGATAACATAGAACGAACCTAGAAGAACTTGCGTCGATTTTATCGAGCATTAGGGTTCACTTGGCAGTTTCTGCGACGTTCCACGGAAACTGCAATATCTTTTAGCTCGTTTATCGGAATCGAGATCCTCGAATTGGAGAGTAAACTAGACACCCGAGGCTATCTTTTGGTACAGGGCACGACCCTTGTTTCGCAATCCCCTGTTCTGGACAGACTCACTGACTTCGTGCAGTGTATGTTCAAATTGTAATTTCCTAAGTTGTTTTCTTCTCAACTTAGCTTCTTTCAATCTTTGAGGTCGCTATGAGTTAACGAATGCCTTCTTCCTACTGACCTCAGTGTCAAGTATAGAGCCTTGAGTGCTAAACGAGATGAGTTCGTATCTTGTATCCGTTTAAGTAAAGAAATTTAGTTAAGCGTGCAAATGCCTAAATCGTCTAAAGAACTAAAACTTAATTTCCTAAGTTGATTCCTTTCCAACTTAGTTCCTTTTGATCTTTTAAGTCGTAACGAGTTATCGACTATCCTCTCTACTGACCTAAGAGTCGAGTATGAAACCTTTCGAGCTCTAAACGAGTTTTGTTCGAGTCTCGTTCCTGTTAAACTAAAAAGAAACTAGTAGCGTGCAAATCCCTAAAGATCCAATAGGAATGGAGTAAAAAATTTGAGAATTTAGATAAATAGGAATGGACCCGTTGACCATTGCTCTGATTTATAAGTACGTAATTTACAAAACTCGTTTATAATTTATATAGATCCAAAATTTAATTAAAAAATTGATTGTACGATTCGTTCTCGTCCTTAGGTGCATAGTAATATTTGCTAATTACAATTATAGATTACGAAAAGTTGGAAACACAACTATAAATAACGTAAAAATTAATTCATAGATGACGATTATAAATTTTAGAAAATACAAGAAAAAAAGCATAAAATAAAAAATTCCCCGAGTTAAGATAACCGTCGGTTGGGATTGATCCATCTACCGCCACGGTTACGGTCGAATTAGCCCGTTGATCACGATTTTGATTTATAAGTGCATAATTTATAAAATTCGTTTTGATTTAACTGTATAGTAATATTTACTAATTACGATTATAAATTATGCAAAGTTGAAAACCCAACTACAAATAACGTAAAATCAATTTATAGATGATGATTCTAGATTTTAGAAAATAAATGAAAAAATGAATAAAACAAAAATTTTAAAATAAATAAGAATAAAGAATAGATGTGCCACATGGGTTTCCGAGTTGAGGTACCCATCAGATGGGAATTGACCCTACTATCTAATTAATTGACAAATTAAAAATTAATTAGTTTATCAAATTAAATAAAAAATTATTATACTAAAAAGTTAAAAAACGATTTTATTGTTAGTTAACATTAGTAAAAAGAAAATAGGGGAAATTGACTGAAAAGTATACTACCTCCGGTCCCCAAGTTTCTTCCTATCTTTTCTTTTTTGGATGGTCCCCAAGTTTTTTCCTAGCCATTTTTGGACATTACCCACAACAAATTATTATCTCTTACCTTTATTTTATCAATGTATTTACCTAAAATACAACATATGGCCCACCACTATCTCAATTAATTAATATATCACTACCCTCAATGTGGGACCCTTTCTCCACTCACAATAAATTTAATCATTTTTTCTCCACTAACAACCAACTCATCAATTTTTTCCTTAATACCCGTGTCACTTCCTCCTAGGAAGAGACTTGAGGACCGGAGGTAGTATATTTTAACTTAACAATATGACAATCTTTCTCTTTGTCCCTCCTCCCACTCTCGGCGACGCGCAGTCATCTTTGCGGATTGTATAGTGGAGTGGAGTACAGTGAGGGTGGGTGGAGGGGGGTGGTTGGTTGGGTAGGTGTGTCAGAGACTCGGATTCCAACTTGGCCCGATTGAGGACCGAGTTTTATAGGTGAGTTGGAGTGAGTCATGGCGAATCGGATGGGGTGGGATATATTATTTTTTTATAAAAGCTTGCCACATGTCGACTTTCTATGGTAGAACGGCAGTGCGCCTCACCTAGCGTCGAATTTCCCATGCTCTCTAATTGTGTTGCTTGGAATTGAAAAATTTTGGTAGATATTTGTTGAGAGGAGAAAAAGTCCAATCACTTTTGATTTGTTGTGAAATTTTAAAATAGTGAATGGGTTTAATGTATGAAAAAAAAAAGGAAATATCAAAATTTTCACGGAGAAATGAATGTAGTAATAAAATCACAATTTTCAAGGACGGATGGAGGGTTTTATTATTTTTGTAAAAATTATACAATATTTGTATTGTTTTATTCGTATTGTTTGTCGGAGCCTATGTACAAAAAGTTTAAAAGTCTTGAGCTTGACTAAAACTATTTTTATTGGTAAATAATTATTTTAGAGTTAATTATACTTAGTGGCCCGAATCTTGATCTATAAATTACTCCTGCATATGAACTCTTAACTTAATTTCAAAATAGATAATATGGTCTTAACATTAATCTGATGTTGCACTTGTGACGCGGGATTAGAAATTTGATAGCGAAAATCGTAAAGTTAAGAAATTATCTCCATTTATCTCTCTCTTCATTAAATAATTAAACAAACAAAAGTTCTAACTATAAAGTAAACTCAATGTACCTTCTCTAGAGCAGTTTGGACAAATCTTAAAAATTGGGGTGGAATAATGAGACCGGATTGTAGTTGGGAAGAGGAGAAGGAGTTCCTTTCCTTGCATTGTCGTTCCAAAACTAGAAAGCAACAAATGGGACACTACAAGAAAATTGGGCTATTGCGACATTTGAAATGTGTCGCTAACGACTGTTTTTATGTCGCAAAAGCTAATTTGCGACATTTTCTGCATCACTTTAAATAGTATCGCAAAAGGGGTATATAGCAAATTTACGACGTTTTTTTTTACTGTTGTGTCGCAACATATATGACATTTGTTGCAACACTAAATAGATTGTCATTTTAAATAAACAACACATTATGCATCACTAAGTGCAGTGACGTAGGTCACAATTTACGACACATTACGCGTCATCAGTTGTAATGACGCGTCCTATTTTGCGACATTTTTTCAACGTCAATTTAGATTTTGTTGAAAAAAAATATGTAACAAATTTACGACATTTATTAATTATGACGCAACATATACGACACGTAGTGTGACACTGTATTAATTGTTATATGAATTTCACAATACATTATGCATCATTAATTTAGCGGCGCATGTCAGTTTACAGCACTAGTTACCTTGCGACATTTTCAACCATCTAAATATTTATTTGCAACAACTGTAATATTATGAAATACCTAACAAATAATACAATTTGATAAAAATACACAATATGTATCCAACAAAAAACCATGTCTGTTATTAAAAATGTAAAAGTAAATATTTTTTACTTGTAACAAGTGAACTATCAAAATTAAAATTTGGAGTCACTACTAGAATCTTGTCTCCTCTTGAAGGCCTTTTGCTATCACTCACTAATGTTGCTATCATCCTCTTCCCTCCGTATCAGGCTCTGGCATCATTATCAATTAATAATCAATAACCAATAATCAAGAGAAAAATAACACTCTAAAAAATGCTTAGAAAATCATTAATCTAAGACAAGTATTAAACATGTTAACTACCTTAATCCATCCCAACAAGCTTCCCAATACAACATCAAACCAAGGTTGCAACATACACCAACCCTTTCTCTTATTCCTATATCTTTGTCTACTAAATTCCTCTACACCTGATATTTTTATTTATGCACTTAAATATTTGTATTTTCATCTCACCAAATGAAATACCAGATGTAGAACCTAAGGCGCCCCACACGCCCGATGAAAAGAGAAAAATAAACTTTAAGTTGGCGTAAATAAGGGAAAAAAGAATTTCCTAACTACCGGAGAAAATATATCATTTTGATTACATAAACCAGACATGTCTCCAGTAGTTGTCAATTGTGATGCTTCAAAGAACTTAGTTAAGACTGAAAAATACGTACTACATGTAAGCAAATACATTTAAGATAGATATGTATATCACATCTTAGATGTTACAAAAATTGAATTGACAACTTAAGCTCATCATCACAAGAAACTTAATAGGGAAATCAATCCTAATATATTTAAAATTTCAAAATCAGCACACACACACACACATAAAACAACTTCAGCAATACATAAGAGATTATGTAGTCAGTTAATTAATAACCTGCCTACTTTTTCCAAAATTTTTTTCATTTTGAAAAGAATAATCAGAGATACGATGCATAACCACAAGAGAGAGGCACCGTGCTGATTGTAGTCGACTCTCATTTCAATAAAAAGAAGGTTGACGGTAGAATCGAACTCTACTGCGTTCAGAGCTGCCACAGAGGTAGGCCTTTGAATTGAACTCTACTCAATTTCCATTGGCTGACTGTGGCTTCTCCTCCTCAAGCAAAACTCTCAGGACGGCTCGCTGCGGCTGCAAGAACATTCACGATCACAATTGGCACTTCAATCAAAATTTAGATTTTCAACACATAATGGATAGATAAAAGAAAAATAGGGGAACGCAGTTATGATTATGAATAAAATACTACTCCTTGGCAGAAGTAGAAGATGATATGGCGACCTCTGGTGACAGCGATGGCGACAGCGCCAGTCCGGGTCGGCTAGCAGCGGCGAGGGAAGGAATTGAGAATTTTTTTTTTTCTTAATAGTGGGAGCAGTGAGAGATAGTGAGGAGAGGAGGGTTTTGGGATAAAGTTAATGAATTGGTAAATTATATTCTATTTTCTGTATATTTTTGCAGAGGTTATAATCTTATTATAATATTTTTGTTTTCTATTTTCTATATATTTATATGCTATTATATCATTTCGTATAAATTACATATTTTGATAGAATAGAGTTCATTGTTGGTACCCTAAATTTATTTTTATTTTTTGGAGAATTATTAATTTTATTTGAATGCTATTTATTTCATTACATAAAAATATTTATATATTGCTAGAACACAATTTTGGCTTCATAAATTCACTTTTTAAGGGTTATTACTTTGCTTATTATTATTGTTCCTTTTGTTATAATTCACTTTTGGTTCCCTAAATTCATTTCTTTCTTTTGAAGGCTATTATTTTTTTTTAATTTATTGCTATTATATAATTTCATACAAAAGTAGCATATTTTGAAAATGTAGTATATTTTGCTAGAATAATAATAGTAAAAATTAAGTGTCAAAGTTTAGTGACATTAAAAAAAAATGTCGCATTTGTGTCACAAAACTGTGACACAATATGAAGATAACATATGTTGACGCAAATATACGACACTAAAAATAACAAGTGTTGTATAATAATGATATTTTATTAAGGTGCCGCAAATAAAGTGTCGCAATCTAACGATATATAAATGAGTGTTGCATTTGTGTCCCAAAACCGTGACATAATATTTAGATGTTGCACAATTGACATAGATTTGCGACAGGGAATGCAACACTATTCAATATGTGTTGTATAATTATGACATTTTATTAAGGTGTCACAAATAAAGTGTCGCAATCTAACGGCATATGAATACGTGTTGCATTTGGTGTCACAAAATTGTGACACAATATTTAGAAGATGCATTATTGACGTAGATTTACGACATTGAATGCAACATTATTTTATATATGTTGTACAATTATAACATTTTATTAATGTGTGGAAAATAAATTGTCACAATTTACCGACATAAACAAAAGTGTGGCATTTGTGTCCCAAAACTATGACACAATATTAACATGTCGCACGATTGACGTATATATACGACACAATGAGCATAAGTGTCATAATTTTGCTACATTTACATGTAATGCTGCATATGCATATGTCGCAATAGCCAAGTTTTCTTGTAGTGGGAGAGGCTTCTATTATCATTGACAATTTATTTCATTTGGAGAGAGCGCAACATGAGGAAATTTCAAGCAGTGATCGGTAGTGTGGAACAGGTGGTGAGACAATGCCAATTCCATGCAGCGTTTAGAAGTAAATTAAACCCTAAATTAGTGCCGTTCTTGCATTAAGCTATAGTTAGGGTGTTTGTGATTTTGAGCTTCGTTGTAACTTGTGCTTTCACCTCTTTGGCAGTTTGGTAATAAAAGTTTATTTACCAAAAAAAAAATTCTTAAAATTACAATAATTTTCTTTTAGTAACATCTTCTCAATGTAACCTATGTCATATTGATTGAATAATCTTGTTGTCCGCGAGAGGTGAAACATTTGATAGGAGAACGAAATGCAGCATTTATTATTTTTATGGAGTATATTTTTTATGCTTGAGATAGAAGCGAAGGAAGAAACCATTTGAGCTGTTTTTTGCTGACAAATGCAAGCGAATCTGAGGGCATTAGACAGTGTGAATTCGTGCATGTCTCTTTGGCACGTGCAAACCAGCGTGGGACAAATAACTTGTTCAGAATCTCACTATATATAGCAATGAATAAGAATTCAAATATACATTACTTATTTTAGTAAATTTAAATTGGAATGTGCCGAATTTATAGGTCAATCCATTAGCGTTGTTACTCAAAATGAATATGTTGTATGCAATTACAACTTTCGATTGTTACTCAAATTAAATTTGTTGTAATGAAATCTGCAATTATAACTTTTGGTATGCACTGAGTAGGTTTATGCTCCTATACGATAATCACATACAAAATAAAAATCACACTTAATTAGATGATATTTTTGGATTGAATTTGTTAGTCATTCATATAATGAGAACACAAATTTCAGTCTTCAATTTATTCCAAAAAAAAAAAAGAGTATCCGATTATAATGCGAGAACAGATATTTAAATGATAATAAAATTTATTTATGATCAGAGATTTTTCGAGTTTAATTTCTATGGCTTTTTTTTGTCAAGTAAAATAGTTGCTACCTTTTGTGCTTGGAGGCAACAGAGAAAAGAATAAAAATAAAATAAAAAGAGGGCCATCACCCATGATATTATTCTGCTCAGCCAGCCCAGCTTTTGATACAGCAATTATTTCCACGACCTTGCTGTATGATGATGGTAACCCTATTTATTTATTTGTTAACTATAATTCCCGATTTATTTGATTATTCTTAGGGAACAACAAAACATTAGCTCTGTTCGAGGTAATCTCTGAATTGATACAATCGTTCGATTCAAATTATTCTTCGCATCCTATGAGATCTATTTTATGAACATGTGAGACTATTTTACCAATTACAATTTGTAATATAGTAATACAGGTTCAAAAAAATTTTGATACATACAACAACTCTTACAATTTTTATGATTTTGAAAGTTAAAATCTAAAGAGAAAATACACTACATCATCGAAATGTTTGTGAATTTTTTGAAAAATTACCCCAATAAAAAAAATTCTCTCATCCCAATATTTATGACATGTGTTACTTTTTTTGGTCATCCAATGTAACATGACATGTTTTCTTTTTGGACTAATTTAAAATTTACTTTAGACCACTAAAATAAAGTACTTGTTTTAGGATGGAGGGAGTATCATTTTGGAAACTAGTGCTTAGAACCTGTAGCATGTAACTAAAAAAACTCGATTCACTATTTTCGAATCGAAAAATTGACTTTATGAAACCAGAGATTGGTGTTAGTTTGTTTCCCCACCTTTCAAATCTGTTAATTCGTGTCAGTTGTCACAAATTAATTTTCGATCTTAAAATTATGACTTGGGACACTTACAATGTCTATATACTAGATACTTAGATGAAATTTTAATAGCTTTAATATTTGGACATTTACATGTGAGTCTGGTGGCTTCTGATAAAAAAAAGTTTGGGGTTTTGGGCTAAAAAGCCTGCTCAAGTTTTAAATTACTTTTTTGTGCCAAAGTGTATTTACATAATGTGTGCCACATATCTTAAGAAATGTTTGATAGATAGTTAACTGAATAGAGAGAGACTCGTCACTTGAAATTTTTGTGAAATATATAGAATATAAAAAAAGTTGGTCAGATCATGATAAAAAAAAAAATAGATATGATACAACTTCTAATTTCAGATAAAAACAACCATACAGTTTTCAAGTACAAATATAACTTTTCAAGTACAAATATAACATAGTACTATATAACGTCGATTTATAGCATTTTGCATATTTTTTATTTTTAAATAAGAAAATAATTTCTAGAGAATGCCTCGGTGGGCTTGGCCCGCCTGCCCGAGGCTAGGTTTGTGCTTAATATTTTAGAGCTCAACTGGGTTGGGCTTAACATTTTAAACCCCAAAAAATTGAGCTAATTAAGGAGTAATTCTAAACATAGCTGTCAATTTACTCTTCATAGCCTCTTGATTTAAATCATTCTAAACATAGCTGTCAATCTGTATTTCCATAGGAGGAAACTTGTCAATTTTTTTTACCAAGCTCGAATGATAATAAAGAATACATATTGAGTCCATATATAACAAACAAAAGTGGTTAGCACAAGAAGCTTATTAGTAAGACATTTTCCTTCTAATTAAGAGGTTGGGGATCAAGTCATATATTCCTTCCGTCCACGAAATGGTTGTCACATTGTGGACGGTACGAGTTTTAAAAAAATGGTAGGTAGTAGTGAATAATAGTGGGTATTATTGTGAATGGAGTAAAGATCCCACAATAAATGTGAGTGAAGTGTGTGTGTGAGTTAGCCTAGTGGTAGTGAGGTTAATGCCCGGGCCAAAGGTCAAGGGTTCGAGTCCTCCGTCACGCGGTATTTAAATTTACTTGTAATGTTGTTAAAAAAAATGTGAGTAAAGTAGTGAGAAATATAAGATTAAATATAATGTATTATGTAGATCCTACTACTATAAATGGAAGTGACAACCATTTCGTGGACAGACTTAAATGATAAAAGTGGCAATCATTTCGTGGACGGAGGAAGTATGTGTTTGCGTGTTTGTAAACTAAAATTACACAAACAACCAGGTAGATTTATTCTCTAAGGGTGCGTTTACTTTGATGGAAATATTTCCATTGGAAAATGATGGATAAGAAAAGATGAGAAAATATTAATATTTTTATCATTTTTTTATAACATGTTTACTATGATTGAAAAGAAAATTATCATATGGTCCCCCCACCCCTTTTCCATTTTTATGTTTTTTATCCATTGGAAAATATTATCACACTCCTCCCCAATGTGGAAAGGTTATCCATCCTACCCGAGAAAAATTAACCAACATAGTATATGTGTGAAAGGATGAAAAAGGGTGAAAATATTTATTTTTCACCCTTTTCCATCAAAGTAAACGCACCCTAATTGAAAATTCAAATTAGGGACTGTCCATTTAAATGTTAAGTAACAATTTTCTTGGACATCTAATTCTTAATAGTAATGTTGATCGGGAGCACCACAATCATCCACATGCCTAGGTGAAATTTCCTCTAATTTTCTTTGCTAATTATCTAAAATTCCCAACGTTAAATTTAAATTTGGTATATTCAATTAATGAAAAAAAAACGTTATAAAATATATAACAATCCACTATACCATACCACTTCATTCTGTTATACAATTAATATTTGAAATATCATTTCCGTTATATATTTTTTTAAATGGGGACAAATTTATTATATCCACTTCTCAAAGTGCAAAATGAAAAATACACACAACTTTGGTTTTCAATGCATTTTACTTACGAGTCCAAAAGCGGGTCCACAACTTGTCAAAACCAACCCCTTTGAGTCACTTCCTGAACGTAAATGTTTTACCGGGTTCGACTTCCCACTTTCGACATTGATTGGGGGCCCTTTTAATATTATTGGACACAGATTATTTTGTACTCATTTTGACCAATTTTTCTTTCATTTTTTGTCGTCTCTCCCCCAGCCTCTAAACCCCCACCTCCAATAATTTATTGTCGTCCCCCACATCCCGCTCCACACTTCTCGCTTCAACAACATCCCGCTCTACACCTCTCGTTTTTCCTCATCTCTCTCTCACCTTCCTCACCCAAAAAAGCACGCACAACAGGTATCTTCACATTGTTTCACAGTATGGCACAATATGAACATGTTAATATTCTATTCGATATGAATCTTAAGTTTTTTTTATTGAGTATTTGTTACGAATTTAATTATAGATAAAATGCATGCCTTCGATTTATAATATGAGATTTCGTCTGTTAGTTTTAATAATTTTTTAGTCGCATATATTCAATTTTCCGCTCGAGAAACCTTAAGATCTACAATATCCCGCTCGAGCGGGATATTGCTTTGTCGAGCGGAAAGTTGGTTATTGTACCGATTAATTAGTATTAATACTGAATTACTTGGTAAAGATCGAAAAATTTGTAAAGTGTAGATTTTCTATTGTTTGTTGATTAATTAAGTGTAATAACTTGAATTTTTATAATGCTGAATATTTTGAATGTCGAATTTGTTCATAAGTTTCTTGTTAATTTGTACTTGTTGATTACATGAAATCCCGCTCGACAACCTTATAGTATCTATTTAGTTATTTAAGTTTACTGAATTTTTTAAATATTTTCTGTAGTTAATCCCGCTCGATTAGGTGACGTATGGGTGAATATCCCGCTTTATGTTTTGCGAGAGGAAATTTTGTTTTTTAAGTGAAAAATAGTGTGAATTGTCTGAACATAATTTTGCCTTTTATTATATACTGAATATTTGGGATTTGCAAAATATTTTGAGTGTAATTTTGATTGGTTGCAATTTTTATTGTTTCAGATTATGTTCAAGAGGCCCGAGACTATTTATTGGAAGTCGTCGGTTAGCACGACCTACAGACACAACGTTTTAAAAGACGTTGAGTACGTCTACATTTATGCGAGTTGGGGGACATGATCTTTTGGATATGTGGCTTGAAGGTTGTTTTGGCCACTTTAGTTACTGGCAGCCGGGGCAGAAGTGCGCTATAAGCATACATCATGCATTGTCCCGTGAGATTGAGTATCCATTCGGCGAGGTACACGATATGTGGTTTCACATCAACGGGGCGAACATTCATTTTTCTTCTGCTGAGTATGCCCTTGTTATCGGATTGTCATTCGGCTCGTTTGATTTTCGACCTTCAGACAACCATGACATACGAGATGTGAAAGTGTATCGGCGGTTTGGCAACGGCATGCCAATTAGTGTGGCGGACCTCCTAGATCGGTTTTGCCAGAGGCGTGTGACAGATCAAAGTGGACTGTTGTACCTAAAGGTCGTGCACGTGTTAGTTTTGTATATGCTGCTGATTAGTGTAGAATTGAAGAAATATGTTGCGGATTGAGCGTGGAAGTTGGTGGACGATCTGGAAGCATTTTCTCAGTTTCCTTGGAGTACCTACACGTATTTGAATCTGAAGCACTACGTGGACAACATCAAGCGCAAGCCCAAGTACCACTTCTATGGTGCAGCTTGGGCTTTCCACGTTTGGTCGCTGGAGGTGCTGCCAGACTTAGCCACTACAGTTGCGGTCATGACAACCCGAATGCACGGCCCATATGCATTAGATGGAAGTTCAAGAGCAGATGTGGAATAGACCTGCGCCATTATTTTCTTTACAGGTATATTTTACCACTTCCTTCGTATTTTCCGAGCAATGTATGCTGCAATTACATTCATGTGAACTTTTCCACGAGCAACACGACCTAGCTGGCGTGTGCATACGTGATCGCCCGTAAACTTGGTAATTCTCCAAGCTTTTGATCTGCCACTTGATGATGCTTTGAGCTCGAACGGACAAGATTCCATATGCTTGCATATCCATTTGAGACGTTTTTTATCAGAGCCATCACATTTGTATTCTGCTCCAATCTCCATGTGCCACAAGCCTGCTGCAATATTTAGAGCTGCTTTACTTTAAAAAAATAGAACCAACGGATAAATCACCATCTTCTAGCAGGCCGTTTTCACGTACAACAATTGAATTCGTTGCATTCACGGGAATCACTAGAACTAACCAACTGCCTAGATCAGCGGCTTCGTCATTTTCTTCACCGCGAATCCACGATTCACGCTCCAACATAGCCGATTCTATCATGGCGCCTTCTGTCATATCTTCTGACGCATCACTGTCGATTTCCAGCTCATAATTTTCGTCTTGAGCATCATCTGCCCCTTGATCATCATCATCACCATCTGCCTTTTCATCATCGTCGGAACCATCTGCTGTCTCTGGAACTTGAGTCGATGTAGATCTGAAATAATGTGTGGATGTCGATGCATAATTACCCCCAGTGGGGTATGCATAATCAATAAAAGTGGAGGAAAATATCTGTCTTTAGATACGGTCCATTTCTTCATAATAATCACCACCAAACTCAGGCACGTATACGTTCGTGCGGGATTGTAAATAGTCCATGATGGAGCTCGAGCCGAAAGTATTAATTTATTTCTTTTATTTCTTAGAGGCAAGGATCTAGGGTTAATGCCAATCAACTGGAACAACTTCGTAAATATATGGAAAATAGAAAGGATCCAATTTGAGTAAGTTTCCAATTCAAAAGCAAAACTTCTTGAAATTGATCCCAATTTTTCGATTCAACGTGTATCATACTAGAGTCCTGGGGAACCCTTCCTAACATTCTTTTATTGTACTAGATACATATCTTTCAGTGAAACGAATCCCTATATACTTGATATACTTGGAGTGAATACGTATAGTCAATAACCTAGATACGTATAGTCAAGTATAGTCAAGTCAAATAATAATACGTATCTCAGTTCAAGGAATGGAGTGAGTCTTTCTTTTCTCAGTTCTACATATCTTTAAGCAACTAAAGTCTCTGCCTTTCACTCTGACTTGTCATCAATCGTTTACTGGTGAGTCACGTACACAGTTGCTTCTGGCTGCGTTGCGCACAATTGATAAAAATCACCATCGGTGCTTAATGAGCACTTTACAGTGCGTCCTCTTGGAGACTTCGACAGATAATGCAACTTGTACTGTGTGCTGAAGGAATTTACGTTCAATTGACAATCGATGTTGTACCTCAGGCCGTGGATATTTCTTTCAACCGAAACGAATTCAAATCCGCCCGAGTACGTACAACCGGACCATATTCCTCCGTATTTGATAATGAAATAGTGATCCATCTACACAGAAGTACAAACATATAACAATTAATAAAAATAATTCAAAAATAGAAAATTCCGCTCGCCAACCTCATCAATTTCCCGCTCGAGCGGGATTAAACTTCACGAGCGGAAAATTGCATGGTTCGAGCGGGAAATGATAACATTCGAAGTCTAGAATTTTTTAAGTCCTAATGTACAAAATTCCTCTCGGCAAACATAAATCCCTCTCGAGCGGGAAATAGCTACGCTCTAGTGGGAAAGTGTAAAGATAACTTTATAGAATTTTTCTTAGTTCATATTTGGAAATAATAAATTTTCAATCGGGATTTCACAAACTAGAACGTGGAATAGTTGATACCCATATTTGAAAATAATAAATTTCAATATTCGGAATAAAATTTACTCTTAAAAAAGTGTAATCTATACGTCAATTCATATAAATTTCAATGTTTCGAATATTAAAGAGTCTCATTTTCCAATTTATTACATACAATAAAAATTATGCGGACACGAGAGGAAAATTACAAGGTTGGAAAAATACTTCAACTGATGTTTTTGTCAAATATTGTTGTCCACTTTCGAATGTGATGAATTTCAAAGGTTGTTCTTGAGGGTGTGTAAAAGAGAGTTGTGAATGGCAAACATATTTTTTCCGCATTTTACGTGAAAATTGTATATTTTTCATGTGGTGAATTTATTTCTACATGCATAAATCAACTTTAGTTATGTCTCATGTCTGCACAAGCAAGTAATTCATGTCAGGTACCACTCAGCCATCATTCTGTACATTGACCAACTTTTCCGTCATTTTCCGCTCGCCACCTGGCAAATCCTGCTCGAGCGGGATCATAAATCT
The DNA here is from genome assembly GCA_029490685.1 of Schizonepeta tenuifolia. Taxonomy (NCBI): domain Eukaryota; kingdom Viridiplantae; phylum Streptophyta; class Magnoliopsida; order Lamiales; family Lamiaceae; genus Schizonepeta; species Schizonepeta tenuifolia. The sequence goes on along the minus strand of CM055958.1, from coordinate 19,629,900 downwards.
CATGGTATATTATATGAGAAATATTCAAAAGTGTGTATTTTTCATTGTTTTAAAGAGATGTGTGTATTTTTTATTTTGCCAATTCAAAAGTGTGTATTTTTGTGGATTGTCGCTTTTTAAATAAAGTATTTTATATACAATTTTTTGGAGTGTCACTACATCAATTATCAATTCTCATGGTATTTTCTGGATTTGTTTTTTTGAAACTTTTTTTTTTGTTTTTTGTTTTTTGTTTCAATTTTAATATTCTATTTCTGGAAATGATATATAATTGGTATAACATAATTGTATATTATTAACTTTCAAACATATAATTAATTGAACGTTGCAAAGCATCAATTACAACAACAATTTAATTCTTTACTATTTGATCACTTTTTGTGCCTATATTATTTAGATTTAAGCAACGATAAACATACACATTTCAATTATATTTTATTATGTGTTCTTCATTTCACATTTCTCTTCTAAAAGAACATTTGATGCGAAAGAGGTAGCATTGGCTTCAAGATTTTCACTTTGGATAAAAAAAATGATTGCAACAGGTAAATAAGATATTGGGGCAAGGGATTGAGAATCCGATGCAATGATCAACACAAATTGCTTAAAGTTAACTTGATTGTGCAACAACTCTTAGAAAAGAAGTGTCTAGCATCTTCATCTTCGGCTATCGATGTTGGTTTAGCAAATTATATAAGTAGACAGGCTCATGAGATTTGAAGCTTTACATTTTATATATTCATTTTAATTATGTGATGTTATCGTTCACATTGTATGTAACTATTCATTTCCATTATTTTGCCTCTAAATCTATCAATTTGCATTATTTATTTATTTCCACTTTTCTGGTTGATATATTTGTATAGTGAAGTTAACATTCAACTCTCACTCCTCAATTCATTCTTTACAGTGACTTCATTTTTTATGGAAATTGAGTGTATATATATATATATACACTTATTTAATATATATAATAAACTATTTTATGTGTATATTAGTAGGATCTGCAATTAATTAGTAGTATATATATTAACAATTATGAATATCTAATTGGAAAGATCAATTGTCCCGCCCATTTCATGTGTATATTAGTAGGATCTGCAATTAATTAGTAACTGACATGTAAACCAAAAAAATATTCCCATATTCATATAGAATGATTTCCTTTTAATGACATCCAATATATATAATATCCATCAATTATGCCTATATTATAATTGAGACGTTTATTAAATCCAAAAGTTACCCCTCGAATTATGCAAAAATATTTTCAACTGATTTAATAATATGCCATGTTATAATGAAATAATATCCTTCTTTACATGTATCATCTTTGAAGGATTTTATGGGGTTGAAACTTTCCTTAGTTGAGATATGAAAATATGAATGACACACCTAAATTGTAAAAGTATGACAATATGAGTGGGTCTTATGGAGTATATGGAAAATATAATCAAAATTTATGTTTGTCTGGAATAGATTGCAAGCCTAAAGGATTGAGTTTGGTTTAGATTAAAATCTATATCTACGTAATCTTTTGATTTGTGTGCGTCTTATAAAATAATTAATTTTCTCACAAATCTTAAGACAATGAATAAAGACTAATGCTCTGGTGCAATAATCCATTTTCGAGAACAGTAAGAAATAGATGGGTTAGGAAGATGAGAAGACACAAAGAGCAGACGACAATAAAAAGAATCAAATTGTGAAATAGCTAAAATAAGGATAAAAAAGTAATATTTGGTCCACCTACTTATTAATTATAACTTTTAGCCAACGTTTGCAATTTTGGACAAAAATACTTTTAATGAGGGCATTGGTCGTGGGTGCTAGGATTGAGGGACAAATTTAGTCTTACTAAATAAAATAATGTTAATATTGTAAAATTGAGAGTATATCCACAAACGGTGCTCACGTGGAGGTGACTAACATATCTATTCTCTGCATATAATAGTTAGGAATTCGCAAAAAGTTATAACTTTTGCATCGCCGAGTTTGATTGTTTTGTTTATTTATCTGATGATTAAGTTTGAATCTGTTTGATGTCATGTTTTCTACTTAAATTGCCGCTAAGAAAAAAAATATATGTATTTTTAAATTTAAAGTTGGGAAAAGTAACAAAATTTTGATCACTATGTATCGGACTAAGTAAAAAAATCCAGTATATTTTCTCTTCTTAAATTTGCCTTTATTTATTTTTTCTTCTTAAATATGTTACCATGATTTATTTTTTTGATTTAGGAGGTTATTGATTGTCTAGGATAGTTCTTGAATAGAGCAATGTACATTTATCTCGAACCACTATTATTGAATTTAAGATAGATGACAATTATTTTGCCATGGTTCATTAAGAATGTCAAATTTTCAAAAAATAAATAAATATTGCAAACGACTTAGATAAGGTTTGAATTTTGAAATTGATTCTCATGAATAGATTTAGATGGACTTTTTATTTTTTGTTCCCCCTTCCCTTTTATGCATTTATAAGTTTTTTTTATCTTTTACTTTGGCCTAATTTATGAAGTTTCCCTCGTACGAGTGTCATACTCTTCTTCAATTTGATGAGCTACAAGATAATGGTCAGCCATTGGGCTCTATAACGACGTTTATCAATAGATATATTTGGAGATCTAGGCACAAAGGCAATATCTAGAACAAAAAGAAAAGGTAGCTCAGGTAACCAACATTATCAAAATCAATGTTGCGTACCATTTCATATAATAAGATTGAGAAGCCCTAACGTTACTCCATTGAATTTCTTCTTCATGATCTCAGTTCTCATTAGTATCCGTTCTCAATTTTCATATTCCTGAATTTTACATTTGTGATAATGATTTTTGTTATTTGATATTGATACTTGTTGGGAAATTTATTAAAGTTTTGATTGATTCCAAAACCAACTGACCCCAACCGAGTAGATGTTGCCAGATCCTAATGTTAGTAGTTAGGCTCGCTGTTTGAGTATTGTTGAGATTTTATCTTTACAGGACTCCAGCTGAAGACGGCAACAAGGCTTCACTCGGATAGAACATCAGTTGTGAGGAAGACAACTGAGCGTTCATCAGATGAGCATTCAAGGGGGAAGATGCAAAAATCGACTAAGTATTCAAAGGAAGAAGCTGTAAGAGAACATCAGATGGAAGAAAGTCATCTGAGAGTTTGAACCCAACTGTTCAGATACAACAAAGACAACTGAGCATTGAGTTTCAGAACATCAATTGTAGGAATCGAACCAAGAAGATCAACAGCATGAAGTTCAAGTCAGCTGAGAGTTCAACTGTTAGCATTCAGACAGAACATCAGCTGAAGAACAAGTCAGATGAAGATAGAAACTCTTAACCGACCACCCCTTGTTGAAAGTCTGATGTTGAGATTTGAATTTCAAATCAGGAAGTCACGTGAAGGTTTGACTCTCTGTCATTACCTCATTTGGCCCAACACAAGGTTCTCTCAGATGGAAAGCAGAAGCATACATTTGCCAAATCCGGAAAGTCTGCAGAGATGAGAGACAAACCATCGCTATTAAAGAACAGAGATCAACAGCTCTTCCAACGGCTAGTTGATTCTCTCCGCCTATAAATAGAGACCTTCATTCATTCACCAAGACAACGGGAAATGCGAGACAGACAAGTGAGAAGAGATATTCAAGCGAAAGAACTACTTCATTCTGCACTCAAGCAAAACCTCTAAGAACATCATTAGTTGAGAGTTCCAGAGAGTTATATTCTGTCTTTGTAGTTTTTGATCCAACCTTGAGAACATCACTTGTTGAGAGTTCGTAGAGTGTTAGATCTTAGCTCACTTCTTGTTCGAGCTATTTAGTTGGAACCCCACCCTTTCTTTCACCTGAAAAGGTTTTTAGGACCCTACTCTTCCCGTAACTGAGTAGATAGGTTGATTAGTACCCGAAAACTAATCTGTAAGGTTGATAAGTACCCGTAAACTTATCTCAACGGTTGCAAAGCCCGCGTAAGCTTTGTGGTTTGTCCAGAAGAACTTGGACTGAGTTGTGTGGACTCACAACTCCCCGTGGAGGTAGGAGTTCTCTCCGAACCACGTTAAATCTTGTGTGTTATGTTTATTTTTCAGTTATCTTATTGCATATTCAACTTTCTTACTAACCTGCATACAAACTGCATTATTCATATCAACTGTTTTGGTTTTTGACCAACCTTGCACTTAAACGTGAGTTGATTTTATACGAGTTAATTTCCATCACATTCTGCACAACACTTCACTTCCAACTGAGTGTTTCTTACATGGTTGTGATTCCAACTGAGTTACTTTACTCGATTGTGATTCCAACTGAGTTACTTTACTCGATTGTGTTATTTTTAGGGGGTTGTTTTAAAAAGTTTTATCTGGTGTATTCCCCCCCATACACCAGAACTCGTATCGGGACCATTAAGTGGTATCAGAGCAGTGGTTCAAAAGTTTACTGACTCTGTTTCACAAGGTGTGAATTCGAGGTGTTTTCTTCAGTGGTCAACTGAACAGATCTTTTTATCACGCTAGTGCATATTTGCTTGCATATTTCTTCTGTTGTTATGTGCAGATGGATGTCAAGGACAAGATCGTGGTCATGTTCTCGGTTGTGAACTATACATCCTGGAGAACTCGGATGAAGAAGATCTTACTATCAAAGCATCATCGGATGCAACAAGTACTCACATCCGGACCGATCATCATCAGAGAGAGAATCACTCGCACTCCTACAAATCCCAACGATGGGGATGCAACTGTGGAGTTAGTGGAGAAGAAGCCAGAAGACTTCACTCCAGAGGAAGCCAAAGTGAGCCAGTTGGGCATCTGGGCTCAGAGCACGATCATGTCCACAGCTGGACAAGATTATCTGCCTTGGATAGAGGAGTGTGAAACCGCTAAAGAGATGTGGGATATCTTGGCATCGCTGAGTGAAGGAAGCGACGAGACAAAGGAGAACAAGTTCTCGCATGCCTGCCAAGATTTCGACAACTTCTGCCTGAGAACTGATGAAACCATCGATCAGCTAGAGCTCCGGTTCATGGACATCATCAGAAGGATCCAGTCCATCCGAAGAGGAAAATATACTTTGAGAGAAATCAACCTCAAAGTATTACAAGCTCTACCAGCTGAATGGGATACCTTCACCAACATCTATGAGAGCCGAGCTGACCTTGGTGAGATGGGAACTGAAAGGTTGTTCTCAATTCTGAAGGGAAATGAGTACAAGGTGAACCGATGAAGGTCAACTCAGTCCTCGGTTCAGACGAGTCGACGTGAAGATATTGGTTTAGCCATCAAGTCAGTAGCGCTCCGAGCTGAATATTCAAAACCGCGAACATCAAGGCTAACAAGATCAGCGGACACAGCTATGAAGGAGCCAAGCAGAGAAGAACTGCAACAGAACATAGCCGCCCTGTCAAAGAAGCTAGATGACATGGACACTCGGTTCGGAAAATACAAGAGGTTCTACAAATCTAACCGAACTCGAGACAATTTAAAGCCTATGAACAACGGTTGCTTTGAATGCGGCAAGGAAGGACATTTCAAAGCAGATTGTCCATACCTCTCGAAGAAAGAGAGAGAAACGTTGAGGGCCAAGCAAGCTGGAAAGAACAAGGTCATGGTTGCAGAAGAAACAACTGATGACATGGACATCTTCACTGACACTGAAGATGAGGATGAGCTGACTTCCACCAACAACGCTATCAGTCAGGATCAATGCCTCATGGCACTTGGAACCGACCAAGATGATACTGAGGTACACTCTAGTCCTGCTAATTTGAATTCTTCCAATATTTCTAACATGCAGGAAACACTGGATGAAGAGTTGGAACCCTCCTGGAGTGACTTTCAAGAACTCAGTGAGGAACTGCATCAGCAATCAGTTGAGTTTAAGAGTCTTCAAGAACAGTTCTCCAAACTTGAAGAATCCTTAACCGAAAAGGACGATCTGATCAAGAGTCAAACTGAAGAGATAGATAATCTCAAAAGTCAACTGAATGCAGTCAACCGAACTAATGCTCCAACCGATGAGGAGTTGTCAAAGCAGATCAAGGTGCAGCAAGATCAGTTGAAAAATCAAGAGACTCAGATCGACCAGCTGATAAAGAAGTCAGACGGACAAACCGAGCATATAGCTGTCCTCCTCAAGGAGTTGCAAACTGAGAAGGACAACTTAATTAAGCTATATCAGTCATCCAAGATCATTGAGAATCTCATCAATTACAGCCGACAGATGGATGACGTGTCAGGACTAGGTTATGATGTGATCAAGGATACTGGAATCCCTCCAGCGACCTTCATCAAAGCTGTGGAAGTCAAGGTTGTCGAACCTGACACAGTTGAACCTGAATCTCCCCAAAGTAATCCAACCTCCACTTCTCAGCAAGCTCAACTGACCAAGGGAACCACAACTGAGAAGGGAAAAAGAGCAGTAGATGGAGGACAGACGTTCCATCGGTTGGGACATCAACCGAGGGGGAATGTTCCAAGAGTCAGAAGAGGAATCAGAGACGTCGGAGACACAATCGAAACCGAACTCAGAACCGACCTCTGAATCAACCTCAGAGTCAACATCAGAAATAATGGAACCGACCGCAGAACCGACAAGGATCCAACCATCTGAATCAACAGCGGTTCCATCATCAGTTCAACCAAAGATTCCAATCGAGTCAACCGATAAGGAACAGGTCGAACAGCTGGAGATATTCATGCCACAACATGAACCACCAACAGGGCATGAACAGCTATAGACAACATTCAGGGAGTTGGAATCCGAATCAGCCACAAAGATTCCAACATGGCGTCCGACCTCAACAACGAATCCAACATGATAAAAACTGCCATCAAAACAGGGGGAAAGCCTCTCCTCCGAAAGCTCAAAATGGGAGAAATCCATCTTCTCTCAAGAAACAGAACATCACTACTAACAACAAGCCTAAGGTTAACCGAGGTGTTGTTATAGTTGATGATGAAGGAAAAGTGATCTGGAATGATAAATCTATCCGAGTATACAGGGAAAAACGACCCACAGTTCAAGGGGGAACTGGTTCTAACCCTCCAGGACCCAACTAAAATTGGGGACCTAAGCGAGTTTCTCTTTGCAGGTACAGGAGAAACAGCTGAGGAAGAATAAAGCATCACGAACCTTGTGGGTGATGGATAGTGGATGTTCGAAACACATAACAAATCTAAAGGATTTGCTTGGGAGTTTCGTGGAGAAAGAAGGACCCTCAGTTACCTTTGGTGACAACTCAAAAGGTCACACCAGAGGTTACGGTACCCTTGAAACTAATCATGTGTCAATTTCTAATGTTTCTTATGTTGATGGATTGAAGCATAACTTGCTCTCCATCAGCCAATTCTGTGATAATGGTTTCTCTGTCAAGTTTGATGCACAGGGTTGCAGGGTTAAAAATGTCGGATCAAAGTAGGTCATATTGTTGGAAAATCGATCCTCAACCGGGAATGTCTACTATGCTGACTAGAACAGTAGTCCTCATGACACCTGCCTGTTATCAAAGAGCAGTTCAGATGTGAGCTGGCTGTGGCACAAAAGGCTCAACCATTTGAACTTCAAGACTATGAACCGACTTGCCAGACAAGAACATGCAAAAGGCATACCAGACCGAGTGTTTTCAACAACACATATCTGCAGTGCATGCCAGTTGGGAAAGCTCGCTAGATCCTCCTTTCGGTTGAAGACAACTCCATCAACCGACCGAGTGTTACAGCTGATCCACATGGATCTCTTTGGGCCAGTTACACCAAAGAGCATGAATGGAAACGAGTATACCCTTGTTGTAACTGATGACTATTCCAGATATACGTGGACCATTTTCATGCGACACAAAAGTGAAACCCGAGATGAGATACCCAAGCTGATGGATCGGATATCGAACCAACAAGAGATGAAAATCATTTCCATCCGATCAGATCGTGGAACAGAGTTTCTAAATGAAACCATCATCGAGTACTGCGAGAAGCACGGAATTACACATCAAACATCAGCTGCGCGTACTCTGCAACAGAATGGAGTAGCTGAGCGAAGAAACCGAACACTAAAAGATGCAGCTACATCCATGTTGACAAGCTCAGCTCTGCCAAAGAGATTTTGGGCTGAGGCCATCAACACAGCATGCTACACCCAGAACCGGTCTCTTCTAACCAAGCGGTTGGGAAAGACACCATACGAGCTTTGGAGACGCAGGAAGCCAGATATTTCATATTTTCGCGTTTTTTGTTCTAAGTGTTATATTCACAACAATGGGAAGACTCAGTTGAAAACTTTTGATGCCAAGGCTTTGAAAGGCATATTTCTTGGATATGCTGCTCGGATCAAGGCTTATAGAGTTTTCCACAAGAGCTCTCGTATTGTGGAGATAACACCTCATGTTAGTTTTGATGAATCTACTTTTGAGTGCAGGGAACAGGTTAAAGGACGACAAGCTGATCCATAGGTTCCACCTGTTCTCACCAGATCGCAAGCACTAAGGGAAAATAATTTAGCTGAACCATTGGTATGGGCAACTGAGGATGATGATCCATACTCCTCTGAAGATGAATGTGAAGACCCCAGCTCATCTCAAGGGAGAACTCCCGCTGATGCCTCTCTAACTGCATCAGCATCCGAAGCCCAACCGAGCCTGGTTCAAAATGTTATCAATGTTGAGGATCCAGACTCAACAACTTATAAATCACCAGCTCAGAAGAGTCCAGCATCTCCCACAGCTCAGATCAAGGAACAACCACAGTTGGAAGAAGAATGAAGATGCAACAGAAGATGGTATGAAAGATCATTCCACTGACAACATCATCGGAGATCCAACCGAATGTGTACGTACAAGGAGCAGAGTTGCAATTCCAGATTCAACCGAGGAAGATTCCAACACTTATGCCAAATATGCTGAGGAGTTGGCAGTTCTTGAGGAGTTCGAGCAAGCTGGAGATGTTGCCATGATCTCTTGCTTCGTAGTTGATGTGCCAGAACCGAAGAATGTTGTGGAAGCTCTCAACTGTGTTCACTGGACAACAGCCATGCAAGAAGAACTGAATGAATTTCTACGCAACTGTGTATGGGAGTTGGTAGAAAGACCAAATGGTGTCAAAGTCATCGGATTAAAATGGATTTTCAAGAACAAGAGAGACGCCATTGGATTCATCGTGAGGAATAAAGTAAGGTTGGTAGCTCAGGGATATTGCCAACAAGAAGCAACCGATTTCGAGGACTCCTTCGCACCAGTTGCAAGGCTGGAAGCCATCCGAATCTTTCTAGCCTATGCTGCATTTCACAAGTTCAAGGTCTATCAGATGGATGTGAAGTGTGCCTTCCTCAACGGTGATATCAAGGAAGATGTATATGTTGAACAGCCTCCCGGTTTTGAAACTGGAGATGGAAGAGTGTATAAGTTGAAGAAAGCAATCTATGGATTAAAACAAGCACCCAGGGCTTGGTATGACACTCTTTGTGATTTTCTTCTGAACTCGGGGTTCAAACGAGGGTCAGTTGACAAAACCCTATTCACCATCAAAGTTGGAGAAGATATACTTGTTGTGCAAATCTACGTCGATGACATCATATTCGGTTCTAAGTCGGAGGAACTGTGTGAAAAATTTTCAAATCTCATGAAGGAGAAGTTCGAGATGTCGATGATGGGCGAGATGAATTATTTTCTTGGACTACAAGTGAAGCAGTCACCAGAAGGGATTTTCATCAATCAGTCCAAGTATACAAAGGAGCTCATCACCAAGTTCGGATTGCAGACAAATAAGACCACAAGGATCCCGATGAATACTAACTGGAAGATTGAACCTGGAACTGAGGGAAAGCTCGTGGATGCCATGAAGTATAGAGGGATCATCGGTTCTTTGCTATATCTAACCACCAGTCGGCCAGACATATCTTACCCGGTTGGAGTGTGTGCTCGGTTCCAAGTTCAATCGAGGGAAGCTCACATGTTGGCAGCAAAGAACATCATCAAGTATCTGAAGGGAATTGTAAATGTTAGGTTTTGGTATCCAACCGACGACAACATCCAACTGACCGGATACTCAGATGTAGATCTAGCCGGAGATCGGTTGGACAGGAAGTCCACATCTGGACACTGTCAGTTCATGGGAAGCAAGCTAGTTTCGTGGTTCTCCAAGAAACAAGCATGTGTTGCCACTTCTACAACCGAGTTAGAGTATATGGCTGCTGGTAGCTGCTGCATGCAAGTGTTGTGGCTCAAGCAACAACTGAGAGACTATGAAGTTGCAACTGGACAGGTTCCCATTCATTGTGATAGCTCAAGTGCCATTGCTATCTCTTTGAATCCTGTTCATCACTCTCGGACGAAGCACATTGACATCCGACATCATTTCATCTGAGACCATATTGAGAAGAAAGACGTATCCATGGAGAAGATTCCAACTGAGATTCAGAGAGCAGATATCTTCACCAAACCTCTAGCCGAAGCACGATTCAAGATGTTATGTGATCTACTTGGATTGTTGGATCCATCAGATGAGGAACCAGCTGAGGTGAAGAGATAGATATCCATCTGAGGGGGAAGCTCAGATGAATGGGGAATCTTGGATGCGGATCGCCAACCGAAGACATCAGACGTCAGCTGAACAGACAAACTCGAGTCAGCTGATGGTATGCCGCAACATGGGAACACAGCTGATTCCGACATCAGCTGGCAGGTAATATTTATGGCTGAAGGTGTTATGTTCTTAAATGAGAATGTTTGAAATAAATTCAAACATTCCTGAGCATGTCAGTTACATTAAAATAGCCATCATGTCGCATTTAATGTAAAGTACGGCTGAACATCAATAGCCTACTTTATAGTGCGACTGGGCTGACAAGAAAAAATTGTACCCTTTCTCACGCGCTGGTTGGAACTCGGTTCATGACGTCAAGTCAAAGATAGTCAACAGTCGCGTGATCTCAGCCGTTGATGGATTCGCGCCATTTAACCCCAGCCGTCGATCTCAATCGAGTCAAAAACCTATAAATAGCGGAAAATCAGGAAGTGATCTCTTACCTTCCTCATTCGTGTTTATTTGCAGTTACTATTCATCATCTTCTCAGATTTTGTCTAACCGTTTTCTGCAAAGTTTTTCCTTCCCTCTTATATATACCTTCGCAGTGATACTTAATGGCACCCAAAAGCAAGAAAATGGCTTCTTCCGGACCCTCTCTTGTCCCCACCCCGTATGAAGAATCGTTCGACCTACTCGTTTCAAAGATTCACTTCGAGCAGATTCTTTCTGATGAAGAAATGGAGTCGCCGGTGTTGGCTCCCCTCGCAAGTATCCTCCAAGATAATGGCCTGCTGGAATGGGCAAAGCTATTCCCCTCCTACCTGCTCCGACGCCAGGTCGGCGAATTCTACGTCAATCTGCAAACTTCCATCGACAGCAGAGAAGGAGTGACTACGGAAGTTTCCTGTCGGCAATGCGATGTTCCGGCTAGAACCATTCGCCGTGTGTCTTTCCCCATCGCAGTTTCTGACATCCTTCGCCACGTCATCCCAGTAAACCACACCGCCATGGAATTTCTTGAAAACATAACCGACGACCAAGCCGATGAGTTTCTGTGATCACCCCGGAGAGGTTGAAGAGCAATATGCAGAGGACAAAATTGAAGCCAGAACATCGACTCCTGTTCGATGTTGTCTCCAAGGTCGTGTTCGGCTACAGCGGAGCCTTCGGCGACATCAGCCGACCAAAGCTTATGCAGTCGATAGCTTTGGAGCACAAACACGAGATCAACTGGTTCCAATATTTTCTGAACCAGCTGACATTGGAGAAGCAGAAGATCTCCGAGACCACAACCGACTCAGGGGAGACTGTTGAGTGTCAAGGGGATGCTCAACTTCGGTTGCAAGATCTCGGCTCTGATCCTGCTCGCAACCGAGGGTCGGAACATGGTATGGGAAGATTGCGAAGAAACCCCAGTAAAGAGGTTGATGTTGTTCCCAACAGCGAAGAAGGCGCAGGAGGTGATTAAGAGTGTATATACTCCTAAGGAAAAGAAAGATGCTGGGAAGACTGCTGAACCCACAGCTGAGGAGGTACTAGCTGTCAGTCGCCCCACAAAATCTAAAGCTGCACGCCGACGCAGGGCTGAGTCCGAGAAAGAGAAGGAGGAGGAACCTACCCAGAAGAAGCTGAGGGTGAGGTTCAAGAAGACGGTTGTAGAGCCAGCTGAAGAGCCAACTGAGGTGCCAGCTGAAGAGCCAGCTGAGGAGCCAGTTGAGGTACCAGCGAAGGAGCCAGCTGAGGAGCAAGCTGTTGATGCACCAGCTAAGGAGGATGCGCCAGTTGAGACTGGACCAGCTGAGGAGCCATCCGAGTCGAGCCACTCAGCTGAGGCAACTACCTACAAGATCGTTCCTCGAGCTGCTGATGAGGCTGAAGGGATGGAGACGGACGTGACTTCGGATGCTTCTTCCTCCTCTGAGGAAATTGAAGACGTTCCAACCTCCCCCACGGCAGGAGTTGATGTCGTACCGCCCCCAGAGCCTCTTGCTCACTCAACCGAACCACAACCAAATGTTCCGAGCTCATTGCTCGATGCCAACATTGTGACCGATTCTTCGGCCAATGTTGAGGAACTGATTGAAACCCCCCTCCCCACAGAATCTGATATTCCGAGCTCCCAGCTCGATGCCAATGTTGTGACCGACTCTTTGGCCAACATTGATGAAACATTTGAACCATTGCCATATGATCTATCCCCCTCCCCAATAAATGACGAAGATGACCTTCAGGCCGTCGCGTTGGAGCACGAAGGCAAGGTGGCCTACTGCTTCCAAAAGCTGATTGGGATGTTCCCAGAAGCTCGTGACATGCCCATCTTCGCTACTCTTGGAACCGAGCTGTTGTACCAGTTCAACCTGATCTTCAATCACTGGTACGTGAAGGAAGATACAATCAGGGTACACAGCTGGGACAGACTGAAGGCGGACGAGTCCCGCATCCGCGACTACTTCAACTACGCCAACCTGGAAGTGGCGTACAACAACAAGGTTGCGCTGCTCACGCGTCGTTTGGACCAGAGCAAGGCAGAAGGCACAGATACCAGGGAGGGAGCTGGACAAGATTGCGTTAAATTCCTCGACAGCATGCTACTCAAGTCAGCTGACTTCCTCAACGATCTGGACGCAGCCGCCGCTGCAGCAAAGCATGAAGAAGAGGAGATGCAACTGTACCTGGCTAACCGTCAAGCTATAGTTACAGTTGAGGCACCAGCTCTGATTGAACAAGCCCTTCCAGCTGATCAGCCAGCTCCCTCATCTGAAGAAATCTGTGAGCTGATAGCTGAGAGGGTGAACCAGTTGAGGATAGAATTACTTGCCAACTTCCAGCAACACAAAGACGATCAGCTGAGGATGTTGGAAGCACAAGAAGAGAAGAACAAGCAGCTGGTGGAGTAGAATGCTTCACTGAAGATAAAACTGGATGAATTCTCCTCCTCCACCAGCCAAGACATTTCTGAATTGAAGACAACTGTTCTGGGGATTAAGTCTGAGCTCAACGTCTTCCAATCCTTGTCTGATTCCAACCTTGCTAAATCCCTACAGACACAGGATGAAGAATGGGAGTCCCGGTTTGAGTCAAGATGGGCTGAGTTCGTCGCTTTCCAGACTGAGGTAACTGAAACTTTCGCTGGAATGAGGAAAGCTGAACCAGAGCGCCATGACTCCGAACTGGCGAAGAAGGTGGGAATCGAGTGCGCGGTCGATGAACTCTTCAACCGCATTCAACTAGCCGAACAACAACTCACCTCTCTGGATGGTTCAGTAGCAAGCCTTGTTGCTGATGCCAAAAAGGGGGAAGATAAAGAGGTGGATGTTGAGATGCAAGAAGAAGAAGAGACCCAGGCCGAGGAAGAAATGCCAGCTGCTGCAAAATCCCAGCTGAGGAAGAAGACGAAGAAGTCCACTCCCAAGTCAACCGAAGTCGGTGGAGCTGAAATGGAAAAAGACTTGGAGCAGGAGGAGAAGTTTGGAGTTTCTTACAACTCCATAGCCGAGGTCGCAACCGAGCTTGATTCGGAACTAGACGGTATCACAACCGAAGAGTGTATTGCAGCTGCCAAGGCTATGGATGTTGCAGAAAAAGATTATATGAATCCGAGCTGGATCAGGAAGTTCGCCGCCAGCCAAGCTCGAAGGGTCAACCAGTTTAAGGAGGAGCTGGACAAGATAACCAAGAACTTGGACTGAAACATTTCCTCCCGCAGCCGTCGCCGAATCGATAAACATCAAGTCAAGGCTGAAGCTCGGCTGAGACAACAGAGGTTGCCAGGGAAGGTGAAGGTCCAAAGTCGGTTCAGGCATGTCGATAAATGGATGCCAGCTGAGTGGAACGAGGAATGGGAACTTTTCAAGCAGGAGTTCGTAAATGACTTCTACTACAGGAAGGTTTTAGCAACCGACGATCCGAGGAAAACGTTTAAGGAAGCGTTGACCGAGCTGCACTCTGGGGACCCGGGCATGTTCAGCCAGTTCAGGCGTGCTATGATTGAAGCAAAACTGGACTTGAACACAGTTCCAATCCCTAAGAGGGTCACTTATCAGCCTCCCTTCCTCCCAGACTCTCGCACCCCCAACAGAACAAAGATTGCAGCCGAGGCGAGACAAGTATGCAAAGAGCATGGGGTGGACATCTCAAAGGAGTCAGCTGAAAAGAGAGAGATTTTTGTTAGAATATTTAGCAAGTATGGGCTTCAATATTAGCTCAGTTAGTTTTTGAGCAACTGATGTAACTTTTGTCTTTTTGTGCTTACTTTTGTAATCATCAGTTGTAATAAAAACTATTCAGTTATACGATTCAACTTGACGTACAATCTCTCATTGTCCAAGCTCTGAATCGCAAAGTTATTTCAATATCATGTTATAACTGTGCTAACCCTTTGATGTTTTAATCTTATAGATTGTCCAGAATTTCAGCTGAGATTTTGGATAGGTCAGTAGGATTTAGATCAGTTTGCCTTATAAGATTTTTATAAGGGTTTTAAAGTTTTAGAGTTTTGATCTGTAAGGGTTTTGGCATCATCAAAAAGGGGGAAATTGTTGGGAAATTTATTAAAGTTTTGATTGATTCCAAAACCAACTGACCCCAACCGAGTAGATGTTGCCAGATCCTAATGTTAGTAGTTAGGCTCGCTGTTTGAGCATTGTTGAGATTTTATCTTTACAGGACTCCAGCTGAAGACGGCAACAAGGCTTCACTCGGATAGAACATCAGTTGTGAGGAAGACAACTGAGCGTTCATCAGATGAGCATTCAAGGGGGAAGATGCAAAAATCGACTAAGTATTCAAAGGAAGAAGCTGTAAGAGAACATCAGATGGAAGAAAGTCATCTGAGAGTTCGAACCCAACTGTTCAGATACAACAAAGACAACTGAGCATTCAGTTTCAGAACATCAGTTGTAGGAATCGAACCAAGAAGATCAACAGCATGAAGTTCAAGTCAGCTGAGAGTTCAACTGTTAGCATTCAGATAGAACATCAGCTGAAGAACAAGTCAGATGAAGATAGAAACTCTTAACCGACCACCCCTTGTTGAAAGTCTGATGTTGAGATTTGAATTTCAAATCAGGAAGTCACGTGAAGATTTGACTCTCTGTCATTACCTCATTTGGCCCAACACAAGGCTGTTTCAGATGGAAAGCAGAAGCATACAGTTGCCAAATCCAGAAAGTTTGCAGAGATGAGAAACAAGCCATCGCTATTAAAGAACAGAGATCAACAGCTCTTCCAACAACTAGTTGATTCTCTTCGCCTATAAATAGATGCCTTCATTCATTCACCAAGACAACGGGAATACGAGGCAGAACAAGTGAGAAGAGATATTCAAGCGAAAGAACTACTTCATTCTGCACTCAAGCAAAACCTCTAAGAACATCATTAGTTGAGAGTTCTAGAGAGTTAGATTCTGTCTTTGTAGTTTTAGATCCAACCTTGAGAACATCACTTGTTGAGAGTTCGTAGAGTGTTAGATCTTAGCTCACTTCTTGTTCGAGCTATTTAGTTGGAACCCCACCCTTTCTTTCACCTGAAAAGGTTTTTAGGACCCTACTCTTCCCGTAACTGAGTAGATAGGTTGATTAGTACCCGAAAACTAATCTGTAAGGTTGATAAGTACCCGTAAACTTATCTCAACGGTTGCAAAGCCCGCGTAAGCTTTGTGGTTTGTCCAGAAGAACTTGGACTGAGTTGTGTGGACTCACAACTCCCCATGGACGTAGGAGTTCTCTCCGAACCATGTTAAATCTTGTGTGTTGTGTTTATTTTTCAGTTATCTTATTGCATATTCAACTGTCTTACTAACCTGCATACAAACTGCATTATTCATATCAACTGTTTTGGTTTTTGACCAACCTTGCACTTAAGCGTGAGTTGATTTTATACGAGTTAATTTCCACCACATTCCGCACAGCACTTCACTTCCAACTGAGTGTTTCTTACTCGGTTGTGATTCCAACTGAGTTGCTTTACTCGGTTGTGTTATTTTTAGAGGGTTGTTTTAAAAAGTTTTATCTGGTGTATTCCCCCCCCCCCCATACACCAAAACTCGTATCGGGACCATCAATACTGATAACGCTACTCATGTGCCCTGTAATCAATTTGTATTCATTTGGTTTCAAGTAATTATTACTCTCTCCGTCCACGATAAGTGGGATCCGGGGGAGTAACATGAGTTTTAATAGTAAGAGAGTGAATGAGAGTGGGTGGTAGAAATATTGTGAATAGAGAATGTGTGTCACAACCTCAAATCCCGAGGGACGGCCAAGCCGGGGTGCGACTAGGGATTTGATTAAAGAGGCGGGGAAGAAGGGGGAATTACTGAATAAATGAATAAATTAACATCTATAAGCGAGATAAAAATACTATGAACTGATTCTTATTAGACCAAAGAGAGTCAATCTCGAAAGATCGCTCGACAAAATTGTGATCAGAGAAGACTAGGTTTAAAGTATGATCAACTTAAACCGAAAAGATTAACATCAATAAGAGAGTTATTTTGCAGCGGAAAAATGTAGAATGATATCACATATCAAATGTGAAATCGAGGCTCAACTAAACTTTACTTCCTTAAGTACGACCTTTACTCAACCTCCTCCGCCTTCGTCACTCAACCTGCACATTTAAAAACAAACATGCAGGGCTAAGTACATAAAGCACTTAGTGGGCACATCGCCGAAAATATATCATACTTAGTACAGATTAATCAGGCATCTTTTCATAAACACTCGTAAGACTTATACTGCTGTACACTTAATTCTGGATAACACACTGAAGGTTAACTCAGAATCCGATTGTCTGGATAGCACTTTGTAGGCTAACTTAGAATCTGTCCCTCTGGATAGCACTCTGTGGGATATCTCAGAATCTGATCGTTTAGTTGGAATCTCTGGATAGCACTCTGTGGGCTAACTCAGAATCCAATACTCTGGATAGCACTCTGTAGGCTAACTCAGAGAGGCACAAGAGAATTCACATAAAACAATTCATTATGCACTGATAGTTACTTTAATACACACTTATTAAAGTAGTAAGTAAACACTTTCGAGCAACGCTCATTTTATTTTGATAGAAAAGCCCACCTCAATCGTTTACAGAACAACTTTAACCTTCTGTCTTCCATCCTATCTTCTAATCTCGACGTCCTCCTTCTTTGAACGCAAATAATCACACTTTAGTATTTGGTCGAGACGTTAAAAAGAAAACAGAAATTCGGAATCGGTTAAGTCTTTTAGGCCTTTGCACTTTAACTAATCTCTTTTGATTAAAAGAAACGAGACTCGAATAATTCTCGTTTAGAACTAACTTGGTTCCTTACTCGACACTTAGGTCAGTAGATAACGGATGTCGATAACTTATAACGACTTAAAAGTTCACAAGGAACGGAGTTGAAAAGGATTCAACTTAAGAAATTAAGTCTTTGGAAACTTTCTGCACAAAGCAGAGGTTCTGGAGTTCATACAGAACAGAATATTTCAAAACAGGAGATGAAATTTATACCAAAAGAAAGCCACGGGCGTCTAGTTTACTCTCTAACTTACGGATCTCGATTTCGTTAAGCGAGCTAAAAGTTATGACAGTTTTCGTAACACATCGCAAAACAGTCCGCGTGGAACCCTAGTGCTCGTTAACTCGACGCACGACTTTCTAGGTTCGGTTTATGTTAACCCACTTATATACTTACGAAATTTTTGTTTCAAGGCAGTAAACACGAACAATCATTCATCATGAACTCCTTCACATTTCTCGATTACAATCTCGACGTATAATTCCTCATCTTTCAACTAATCCAATTACTAAACCAATTTCTGATTCAAAACAATTTTTATTTCATTTTCGTTTATCAACTTCTCGTTTATTAACTATAACTCATAACATCTCGTATCTCGGATGAAAATATCATCAACTACAATATCGTTCATCAAACGACAACAATCATTATTATCAAATTGGTTTTCCTTATTCGACTTTTCTATCGGCATTTAATCTCGTTTCTTCGTCTCTTAACAAAATTTCAATCTTCTTAGAATTCGTTCAAATTTTACGGTTACGATCATCAACTAGCAAGATTATCATAGGTTCGAATCACAAACCTAAATAATCATCTATTCTTGACTTATTGACGATTCTTCGTCTCTTAGCAAAATTCCGACGTTCTCCGATTTCGTTCAAATTTTACAACAACGATCATCATTTATCTAGCATCACTAATATGCAAACCATATACTCAAAACATTAACGAGTTTCAACTTATCGACGAGTTTCCGTCTCTTATGTTTTTCATTTTATTTTTAGAAAAATCCAATTAACATATATAATCATCCTCAAACATACTACATCTCATTTCTATCATCATATTATACAAATCATAACATATACTACATCAAATTATCACTTCTTTCTCTCTTACACTTTTATTTTTATTTTAGAAAATTCTAAGATAATTCATGTAATCATCTATCATCATATAGAACACTAATCCATCAATCAATCCTCAAGAAAATCGAACTACATCAAACCCCTAATTCTCTTAAAAATTTCGGTAATAACAAATAAATTAGGAGGGATGATTTCTACATGATTTTAATCCATAAAACCATTCCTAAGCTTACTATAACATATATTAAACATAGATTCATCATGCTTCTTCCCATGAAATTTTCGAAAAAAATAAGACTTGAACGAAGGGACTTTTGTTCAGTTCAATCTCGAGGGGAAGTTCTTACCTTTACGAATATGCAATTGGAATTGAAATCGATCAACAAACGAACAAGTTACGAAGCTCGAAAGCTTAAAGAACTTGAAGAACTCTTCAATGGTGAGAGAGAGGGAGAGGGTGGCGGTTTGGAGGAGAAGGAAAGGAAATGAGATAAAAATGGATGATAACTTGATATTTATAGCAAAAGTAAGGAGGTTTCTATTCACTAATATCTAGACATTATTTATAAACTTAATTCTTTTCCGGATCTAATACTGCAAACTAAAATGAACAATTACTTTATTAGACGGACACCTTATTGACAGAAATGGATACGACCATTAGTTCCGGAATATTTTACTTAGTCGGAAAGGACAATTCGTTTTCCAAAATCCGATAAAAACCCCGGACTTCACAGTCCAAATTTCGTCCGGAAAAATAAATAAAACTGATTTTTACTAACTTACTCGTATCGCAAAATAAGTGAATGTAGAGTCTGGCGGTTTTTCGATCTGAGTTTTCGAACGAAAATTTTATCGGACGCGAACACCCTAATACAGTAGTCGTTCAACCGACTTCTGGAATTTATTTTCAGAAACGGATTTCACCGTTAGTCTTAGAATTGAAAATCCTTAACTTAGGCGTGCAAAACCTTAATTAATAATTAAATTTTTATTTCTCCACGGAAGAAAAATATCTGGGGTATTACAATGTGTTGATACTCTCTTACCCTTAAATGAAGAATACAATAAAGAGAATAAAAGGGTAAAAGAGTGGCATTTTAAGTAGGGTCATCTCCATTTATAGAAGGATCACATTTATCGTGTATGGCCCAAAAAGAAAATCGGACCATACTTACGTGGACGAAGGGGGTATTATTTTTACAACTGTTCTAATATGTTACAATATTCTTTCAATTTCTAATCCTTATTAATTTACAAAAAATATCGGTCTCTCGCTTGAAATCACATCTTTATTTATGTGCATTTTTAGATTTTATTATCAATGTCATGCATTAAATGTGAATTTGTGTGTAATTTTTAGTTTGTGCATCTAATTTCCGTGATATTTATTTTTACTTAAATCATTTTAAAATAAAATATTGCATTACTTTTTTATATTTTTAAATTACAATGCAAAATGACCCCTGATAATAAATTATATACAAGACGATCCTTCATAGTATTTATTTGCAACGAGACAATCTTACGTGTAACAATCAAATTTATCTCATGTTTTACTTTCAAATGCATAATTTCTTAACATTTACCCTAAAATTATAACAAATCCAATCAATGGTTCAACAGATTTAAGCATGATTCAATAAATTAAAGCGTATTTGTAGTTAAAAAATTATTAACAACTTTCAATTAACATTTTAGTAGTTAATGTGCTTTGTAGTATAAATAATAGTAAAGTCAATGTTTAAATTAGATTTGAGAGGAGTACACATAAAGAAATTCTCATTCATAGTAGGATTTGTTTTATGGATGACATCCGACCCATTATGATTCAAATGAGCGAGATGGGTATGAAGGTCAATTTGGCCATGAAATCGACGGTCAGTCCAGATTGATCGAGAAAGTAATGTTAGAACCCATTTTTTTTAAATTTGAACGAATATCCGCGTGAGTTGGTAATTAGCGTATATTAACCAATGAGTATGAGATGAGTACAATAGTAAAATTTATTTTCTATCCAGAACTGAGATATGAAAATTCTCATTAAGATTGAAATTTTTTTGATGAGTGGGTATTCGATCCATTGTAACTCATAATCGAGTCTGATAGGTAGGAATGACAATTTAGTCAAAATGGATGAGACGATCCAAATAAACCGAAAAAAAAGATAATTCGGACAGAAAACTAAATTTACCCCCTTTCATATTATTATCTTCTTAATTGGTCTAAAAAGATTATTATTATTATTATTATTATTATTATTATTATTATTATTATTATTATTATGTAACGTTCGTCTTTTATTGAGACATATAACCAATTATTATAATAATATTTATTTAATTATTTAGATATGTTGTATATTTAAATAATTTGGAAATTAGCAGGTATTATTATATAAGTTTGGATAGATGAGTAGTAAAGTTTTTTGAGCATGATTTGGGACTAGCTAGACGGTTAGAGTCGTGAAGTTTCCTTTTTAAATAGATTTGCTTAGGATTGACATTGAATTAATCTGATTTATAATTACTATAGCAATCTTATTTGAACATTTTACGAGATATCCACTGTAGTCATGTTAGATATCTCATTAGTAAGTATTTATTGTGAGATTTATTTTAAGAAAAGTTTTTATTGATATTTTCATTTAATTATATTTCTTTTATTTTCGCTATTTAATGTTGATTTTATAGTATTCAATTTTTAATGGGTAATTTACGAGTATTACCCAATAAATTTGGGACGAGTTTTGGGCAGTTACGGTAGTTAATTCAAGTTTTAATCGGGATTAAGACGCGGATATAAATAAATAACATGTAAACAAGTTTAGGTTGAAGATCCAAATACTTAATGAGTGGGTACCCAACTATTGAAATTCCTATATTTGAGACGGGTACAAATATAAAAAAACGGGATTCAAGTTTGGGATAAATACGAATTTGGTGATTTAGATTGAAAAACATATCTCTTTTTGTCCACGATATTGTTGCCACTTTTATCATTGAGAATATTGACCTTTCTAGACACTTTTATGCTAAAAAGTATACTTTTAGCCACACTTTTAATTTACAATAAAAAATGCCACACTTTTTAAAGTGGGACAAAAATACCCATCTTTCTCACTAACTTTTCTTCTCTCTCTCTCCTACTTTTCTTCTCTCTCCTACTTTTATTCTCTCTCTTCTTCTCCTTCTTCTACTTTTGCTTCCAGCTCGTTTTTTTTTCTCTCCTTCTTCTTCTTCTTTTTCTTCTTCTCTTCTCTTTGCATGCGTGTTTTTTTTTTGTTCTCCGGAAATTTTGATTTCTATATACCGTTTTTCTCTTATTTTGCCGACGCTGGTGGTAAGAGAGAAAGTTTGTCTTCATTTCCATTGTTTCCGGTGGTGGTCGATTTTTTTTCTTTCTTCTTATTTTTTTTTCGGCGGTATTCGTTGCTCTTCTCTGGCGCTGTTTTCCGACATATTTCTGGCCATTTTTCACGACGATGGAGGTACTGTAAATTATGCAGTTTGATTTTCATTGATTTGACAAACAATTTTTGTTAAATTTGAGGATTGATATGTGAAATTTTCTATTTTTCGCAGTTGTACGATATATAGTCAGACAATCTATGTTTAAGTCGTACATTCATATCAATGTTTGATTGTGGCCATGAATGAGTTTTATATTTGTACGAGGTGTTGTAAATCGTACAAACATATTTCTAATACGAGTGTACGATTGTTTATATCGTATCATATATTGTACGACATACATAATATCATACCTTGATATATTATACGACATACATTATCATAATATCGTAGCTTATAGTTGTATGATATATGGTATATCGTAACATGATTTAGATTATTTGGTAATCTGATCTTGTCATCGTATTAATGTTTGATTGTGGCCATGCACGAGGTTAAGTTTGCACAACGTGTTGTAGATGTTAGAAAGATATCTCTAATACTAGTGTACGATTGTATATATCGTATCATATATTGTACGACATACATAATATCGTACTTTGATATATTGTACAACATACGTTTTCATTATGTTAAATTGTAGGATTTGAATATATCGTTGCTTATGGTTGTACAATATATGGTATATCGTAACATCATTAAGATTTTTTGGTAATCTGATCTTGTCATCGTATTAATATTTAATTGTGGCCATGCACGAGGTTAAGTTTGTACGACGTGTTGTAGATGGTACAAAGATATCTCTAATACTAGTGTACGATTGAATATATCGTATCATATATTCTACGACATACATAATATCGTAGTATGATATATTGTATGACATTCATTATCAATACGTTATGATGTGAGGTTTTTTATATATCGTAGCTTGTGTTTGTACGATACATGGTATATCGTAACATCGTTTGATATCTGACCGTGTGATATTTCATGCAGACTTGGCATTGTTGTTTAATTGTTGCTCATGGTGGATCATGGAATGAGAATATATATAAGGGTGGGAGGAAAGAGTACATACATATACCACCTGATGGGATAAGTTATGAAGATTTATTGAGTAAGCTTGAGATTCAGATGAAGAAGGACAAGAGCATCTTTATTTTTGAGGTTGAGACCTTTGCTACTTCTCCTACTGGCGAAATCATGAGGATGAAGGTAACAGACGATTTTGAGTTGAATACTTTGATGAAAATGTTGGAGATTCCTACTATTCATGTGAGGCATTTTAGATCGTACAAACACCTCACTAATACGGTTGTAGGAATGGATATATCGTGTCAATATCGTACGACATACATAATATCGTACTTCACGATCACAAAATAATGACCCAGAATGCTACCATTTTTTTTATTTATTATTACATTATCACTACGTTAAATTGTAGGTTTTTGATATATCGTAGCATGTGTTTGTACGATATATGGTATATCGTAATTAACATCATTTAGATTTGTTCATAATCTGATTGTGTCATATTTCATGAAGACGGGACATTGTTGTTTAATTGTTGCTCATGGTGGAGTATGGAATCACAATCTTTATGAGGGTGGGAGGAAAGAATACATACCTATACCACCTAGTGGGATAACTTATGAATATTTATTAAGCTTGAGATTCGAATGAAGAATGACAAGAGCATTTATATTTTTGAGGTTGATGCCCATGTTACATCTCCCACTGATGAAATCATGAGGACGATTAAACATATATCGTAATAAGGTGGCACTATTATTGTTACGAATATTATCAAGTCGTAGCAATATCTAGAGCACCCCGTGCTACGAAATAATAGCTTTGTACTACGATATATATTAAACTTGTAGAAATGTGGCTATAAATACACAGTTTTTGTGAATGCATGTACGTAGGTTGTAACGACATTTATAATCTCGTACACGAGATTACAAATTGTATGTGTGTATGTTGTTATGATATTCCTAACATCGTACTTGAATTGTTACGATTTTGCTTAACTCGTATATGATTGCAGATTTGACATCTTTCTTTGAATCTACTTATTTTCAAGGTTGCGTATCATGTTTTACACATAAATTAAAATAATTAGTATTGTCGTAGCATAATTGGTCACCCTCATGTACGAGATTAACAAAATCGAATAAAAATAAGTACGATATTACAAATATTGTAACAACTTACGCACATGCATTCACAAAACAGAAACAAGTCACATTGTAGTGGTATCAATTGGTCACCCTCACGTACGAGATTAACAATATCGTATCTACAGAAGTATGATTTTCACACATGCTATGCTCAAATCTCAAACAAATCTTAATTATATGTGCAATCACAAACAAATGATATGAAACTTGTAGAAATGTGGTTATAATTATCACTGCTCTTGATACGAGATAACATTATATCGATGATAGCTTATTTTTTGTTATTTTGTTGTTCATTATATGATACGATTTATTGAAATCGTTACATAGCGCAAAGAAGTATGTAGCATGATTGTACGATTTTCAAACATCTCGTGCATACGCAGATAGACTAGCTTGATTTATTGTTCAGTCTCGTGTACGAATTTAATAATGTCATATAGACGTATACAATATTATGAATGTCGTAACACTTAGTAATAAGCAAAACATAAATTGTACTATATCATTTGAAAACCCTTGAATTCGATTTTCAACTTTGGAGAAGCGCGTGGCTTGCACGCGCGGCATTTTCGAATTAAAAAAATAAATAAATAAAGGGTGCGTGTTTTACACGCGCCCAACAGAAAAAAATTGAAAAATTCAAACGTTGCGCGGCTTAACGGCTAAAATGCCGATTTAATTTTTTCTTTTTTTTTTTAATTTTAATACAAGCTCTCATCCCTCATTCATCCCACAACAAAAATACAACCTTTTCTCTCTCAAATCTAACTCTAAAAAAATGTCTTCATCGAGTTTTTCATCTTCGTCGTTCGAATATGTCGAAGGCGGCACCGACGACGAGGTACTGGAGATGATGGAGGGCGTGGATCAACACATCCGTGCACACTTAGTGGCGTAGAAAAAGAAGAAGAAGAGGGCGAGGTCGTTCGTCGACCGCGACCATAAAGCAGTGTGTGCGCTCCTACACGCCGAGCACTTTTTCCGACGCCGTTTCCGAATGCATAAGCATCTATTCTTGCACATCTGCAAGACATTGGAGGACAACGTTCGCTTCTTCACGCATCGACAAGATGCACTTGGCCGATGGGGGTTGACGTCGGTGCAAAAATGCACAATGGTTGTGCGACAACTGGCTACCGGTGGTGCTGCAGATGTGTTCGACGAGTACCTGAAGATCGGAGATAGCACGGGCCGGCAATGCCTCAAAAAATTTTGCCGAGCAATGATCTACCTCTTCGGCGAGTGATACCTGAAAAAGCTAAACGCTCCTGACACCGCACGTCTGCTCCGAATGCACGAGGTGCGGCATGGGATTCTGGGGATGCTCGGGAGCCTGGATTGCATGCACTGGGCTTAGAGGAACTGCCCAAAAGGGTGGACGGGTGCCTACACGCGCGGCGATCAAGGCGTGCCTTCCTTAATCTCGAGGCGGTGGCGTCGCAGGATTTGTGGATTTGGCATGCCTTTTTTGGGTGTGCCGGCTCCAACAGCGATATCAACGTCCTCAATCAGTCGCCCTTGTTCACCGATGTGCTTGAGGATAGAGCTCCGCCATGCAACTTCACGGTCATGGGAATTCGATACGACAAGGGGTACTACTTGACCGACGGGATCTACCCTGCTTGGCCAACACTGATCAAAGCGCCGAAAGTTGAAACTGACCCAAAGACGGCGAGGTTCAAGAAGATGCAGGAGTCGGCCAGAAACGACATAGAGCGGGCCTTTGGAGTGCTCCAAGCCCGATGGGGAATAATCCAGGCTACGGGTCGGTGCTGGTACATGAGACATCTCCGAGACATCATGTTCGCGTGCATTATTTTGCACAACATGATCATCGAAGAAGAGCGAGAGGATGCGGAGAATTGGAGAGAGGACTCCGATTCTCCATCCACTAGCGGGATATCCCATTGGCCCACTCCGATTGCCTTTAAGACCTATCTCGCTCGGGAAGCTGACTTGAGAGATCAACCAAAGCACGTTCGGCTTACCAATGATCTCACCGAGCACCTTTGGCACAAATTTGGACCTCTATCGGAGTAGTCCAAATTTCAATTAATATAGTAGTTTTTTTTTTATTTCAATTAATGTCATTTTTTTTTTCAATTAATGTAACTTTTTTTTATTTGAATTAATGTAATGTTTTTATGTTATTTTTATTAATGGAATTTTATAAATTAATTTAATGAAAATGGAGAATTGTTTAATATTAAAGATAGAGACCTCTTGAAAACCGATGGGTTGCAGGGGTAGGGGTCTCTAGTGCTGGAGACCACTAGTGGTCTTCAAGGGTTGTAAATAGTCTTATAATTCATAAATTACCGTATATGTCACTTAAAAACAACTAACTACATTCTCTCTCCTAGTTGATGTGATAAAAATATCTCCCAAAAAATTACTTTATTTTTTTAACTTTATCATAAATAACTCTTTTTTCTTATCATGCGTGCCCGACCGACCAAATGGTCTTAATGAAAAGATATGGAGGCAGTACTAAACTATACTAATATTTACCAAAATGGAAACTAATCTATATTAATCCCTTTTAATGAAAATTGTAATTACATAGACATTATCAAATGGTCTTTTTAATGGTCTTCTTACCAAATGGTCTTTATAATTTTTTTTAACAATATAGTCGACGCATATTCATTTTTGAACGTATCCTAAATTTAATTTTAGTCATGAGTGAAAAGTTAAAATACTACTTTTGAATATATAAAAGATCAATAATACTCTATACATGAATATCATACATAAGATTGATATATATGACGAATAGCATATATGATGACTATAACAACATATACATGAGTGTTCATTATATATAAACATGAGCAATATTTTAATATATTACCTTTTTTTTTTTTAACTCTTCATGTTATGGAGTATAGTTAGTGAATATAAAACAGAATGTGTTGATACGGCATATGTAACTTTTTTTTTCCAGGTAACCTATATTTCTTGCTGGAAGATGAATATAACTCTATAAAGTACTTTATTTTTTATAAATAGTTTTTTTTTCTATAATTTTAAATATACTTGCATATAGAAATGAAATGGGGCCAACTCTTTTTTAAATATCTTTTCATAAAAGATAGTAGAAATTTTTTGCACTCTTTTATAAGAGTATAAGTTTTTTATACCAAAATCACTTAAAAGATTAAAATACTCTTACTCTAAATAAAACAAATAAGAAAAGGACAAAACAGGTTTGTCTACGGTGGACATGCACACGGTGCTACCGTGGGCATACAAAATCTGCAGAAGAAAACTCATAATAGTTGAAAAGAAGAAGAAGGTAAAGCTCAAATGAAAAGCTTTCGTGCTTTTGAGGTTTATAAAGAAGGTATGCAACTATATTCACCACGTACAATATGTTTTTTTGGACGAGTTCATATACACACGGTCACTACACACGGTGGTAGAAAAATTTCATCTAAACGAATAATATATTGATATTTAGTCATAAGATAGTATATTTGCATGTTTAAAAATATTTTTAGAAGTAAAATATCTGTAAAAATATGTCTACTGTCGTGTGTATACGAATATATGGTTTCCTGGGCACATCGACTACTGTGGGTACACTTTTTGGCAACCCATAATGGCAAACCACGACTGCAGATTTTGCATTCCCAAGGTGGCCAACACACGGTGGTGACCACTGGGCAGCCACAGTCGGCACATGAATACCTTAAAATTCATTTTTTAGCTCCGTTCTTTCTTTGATTTAGTTGTTTAATGATTCTATAATAGCTTATTTTTTAATTTATAACTACTTAACAATAAATCCAAACACCCACATATAGCCTTCATCTAATTCATTAGTAAATTAGGTACTTTATACAAACGCTAAAGTTAAGTATAACATTATCAAGAGAATCCCAATATTGTACATAGTATAAGTTACATCTTGCACGAAATGTGACATACTTACAATATTAAGCATTGAATTAACAAATTGTATCATATACTATGTACACGGTTTGGATTCTCTTGATAATGGTTATGTATACTTATTGATGGTCCCGATAACGAGTATTTGATGTATGGGGAGATTAAATGAATGCTATATGTGGGTGTTTGGATTTATTGTTAAGTAGTTATAAAATAAAAAATAAGCTTTATAGAATCACTAAATAACTAAATCGTAGAAGGAACAGAGCAAAAAAAAATAAAAATTTAAAGGTGTTCTTGTGCCCACAATGGCTGCCCAACACCGTGCCCACGGTGGTCACCACCGTGGGTTGGCCACCGCGGGCATGCAAAATCTGCAACCCACGGTGGTGACCACCTTGGGTTGCTACCGTGAGTTGCCAAAAAGTATGCCCATGGTAGTCGACGTGCCCAGAAAATCATATATTCTTATACACACGATAGTAGATAGTAGTATATTTTTACACATATTTTGCTTCTAAAAACGTTTTTAAACATGCAAATATACTATCTTATGACTAAATATTAACATATTATTCGTTTACATGAAATTTTTCTACCACCATGTGCGAGATAAAGTCCACCATGTGCTGTGACCGTGTGTATATGAACTCGTCCAATAAAAAAATATATTTTACGTAGTGAATATAGTTGCATACCTTCTTTATGAACCCCAAAAATATGGAAGCCTTCCGTTGAACTTTACCTCCTTCTTCTTTTCAACTATCGTGAGTTTTCTTCTCGGAAACCCACTTCTCTCTTCCTTTCTATGTCATGAAGAAGAAAGACAAAAAAAAAAGGAAATCAGCGAAAAAAGGAAAACCAAAAAAAAAAATAAGTCAACTTTTATTTTAAGAGTATTTTAGTCTTTTAACTCATTTTGGTATAGAAAACTTATACTCTTAGGCCTCGTTTGGTAGAAATACTAATAATATTGAGATAAATAATACATAGATAAATAATATGGAGATTGTAGGATAGATTATTGAATTTGTGTCTTTGGTAGAAAATATAACAATTTGTTTTATCAAAGTTTGTTGTTTGATAGAAGATGTTAAAATCAATATTAAGTTATGTAATTATCATTCTACCACTACTACAAATATTCACATACATGACGCCATTTTTATGACGGTTTATATGCTAAATAGTCATGTATGTGCATCTTTTAACATTTCATGACGGTTGTAAAGTATTACGTCATGTGTGTTCGTACTAAATCAGTTATACATGACGAAATCATGAAGACTGACATGTATTCGTTGACTTTTCTTGATAGTTATAACAACTGCCATTGTTAATCGTCATTAAAAAGCTTTTTATTTTTTATTTTTACATTAATTTTAATATATATTTGAGCTTTCTTGACACTTATAACAAGTGTAATGGTTAATCGTCATACAAAATTTTATTTTTTTTATTTTACATTAATTTTAATATTAATATTTATTTTTTCGTGACAGTTATAATTACTGTCATGAAAAACTGTCATGAAATATTTAACTTTTTTTAATTTAAATTCATTTTATTATTCTAAATTAAATCCGCTTAAGTTCCAAAATTGAAATTCACACTCAAATTATTCCAAATTTTCTACACCCGCGCCTCTTTTCCCGCCCTCTCCCTCGCGCCTCCTCATTCGTTCGTGCCTTCTCTCCCTCGCCTTCTTCTCTCCGTCCGTGCCTCCTCTCCGTACATCGGCGTCTGTCTCCGTGGCTCGGCGCCTGTTTCTGTGGTTCTCCACCGCGTCCTTCTCTCCCCGTTGCAGAACCGTCTCTTCTCCTCAGTCTGGCCGTTCGTGGGTTTCTCTCTTTCCATCGCGGCGCTTCCCACAAAATCAAAGGTGATGTTCTGATTTAGGGTTCGAATTTAATAGGATTTAGTGTACATCAATTCGATTTTGATAAAATTTGATGAAATTCGATTTTGGGGTTCCCAAATCTGGGCAGCTGGCGTTCTCCCTTCTCTTTCTGCCATTGACTTCGCTTCATCCGAAGGAAAGTGATGGTCCCGATACGAGTTACTGGTGTATGGGGGGGGAATACACCAGTTAGGATTTTTCAACTTTCGAAAAACTTAACACTTGAAATCAACTTCAACTGAGTGAGAGGACTCAGTTGGGATCTCACAGCTGAGTAAGCAACCTCAGCTGGAAGATTGGTGCTGTGCGGAATGTGGTGGAAAATAAACTCGTAAAATCAAACTCACGCTTTTATGCACGGTTGGTCAAAACCAAAACTGTTGTTGTGAAAGTATGCAGATTGTATGCGGTTAGTTTGTCAGTTAAGATATGATAATAAAGACTGAACACAAAAGAAAACACGACACACAAGATTTACGTGGTTCGGAGAGAACTCCTACGTCCACGGGGAGATGTGAGTCCACACACCTCAGTCCAAGTTCTTCTGGACAGAACCACTCAGCTTACGCGGGCTGAGCAACCGTTACAGTTTAGTTTGCGGGCACTAAACAGCCTAAGTCAAGTTTGCGGGTACTTGACGACCTAACTACTCAATTACAGGAAGAGTAAGGTCCTAGCACACTTTTTAGGGTGTGAGAAAGGGTAGGATTTCCAACTACAGCTCGATCACGAATGAGAGCTGGATCTAAGGCTTGAACGAAAAAACACTCAACCTAAGATCAAAAAACAGTTTCGATCTCTAGGAACCTTCAACTACTAATGTTCTCTCAAATTGGAACTCTCAGCTGCTGATGCTCTTAGATGATGATTTTGCAGATTTGCTTTTGATTTCTCTCGAGAAAGCTCTTGAATTTTTCGTTGTCTATGTGTCTATCTGCGTGTCTGTACTTCTCGAATGAGAGGATGCCTCTATTTATAGGCGGAGAGAATCAACTAGCCGTTGGAGGAGTAGTTGATCTCTAATCAGTTGAAAGCGATGGCTTGTCTCTTATCTCTGCAGACTTTCCCAATATGGCATCTGTGCTCTTCTGCTTTCCATCTGAGTTGTGTTGGGCCAGATGGGGTAATGACTGAACGGTCAAACCCTCATGTGACTTCCTTTTGAAATTCAAATCTTTGACAGTCAACTTCGGTTTGTCGGTTGAAAGTCTTGACCTTCATCTGAGTGATCTTCAGCTGATGTTCCGATCTGTCGAGTTCTCAGCTGACTTTGAACTTCAAAACAGTTGAACTCCTTGTTCAAATTCTATAACTGAGGTTCTGAAACTGAACCTTTAGTTGTCTTCCACTTCTTTACTCAGTTGGGTTTGAACCCTCAGATGATTTCTTTTTCATCTGATGTTCTCTTCCTTTCAACTGTTTCTCATCTGATGAACACTCGGTTGGTTTCCTTCAACTGATGTTCTGAAGACTTCCCCTTGTTTACATCTGAACAAATGAACTCTCAGTTGTCTTTCTTCACAACTGATGTTCTATCTGAGTGACGCCTTGTTGCCATCTTCAGCTGGAGACCTGTAAAGATAAAATCTTAACTTTGCTCAAACAGCGAGCCTAAATTCTAACATTAGGTACTGGCAACATCTACTCAGTTGGGGTCAGCCGGTTTTGGAATTCATCAAAACTTATACTAATAAATTTCCCAACAGAAAGGTATGTCAATGGTGTTTGCACTCTAATCCTTGTTTTATGTGATTGATTTTGTTTCCCTCCATTTAATCTTTCTCATTCTTGGAGCTATCTCGTTTGTGGGAAATAGAAAATAGTGGGAATCTCTGTTCTGAGTTATCTCTGTATCGGCCACCATTCCCCACCCCACCTGACTTGCTCCTTAGTAGATAGGAATTTCCACCATTCAAAGTAAATTCAGATCTTATGATATACAAAAAATGGAGATTTTAAGTCTTGTTCAAGCAATTCTTAATATTCAACGTTCATAATTTTATGTGGTGTGATAGAGATTAGGGGCGGTGGGTTGTAGGGGTGGCAGCTGTTTGGTTTGGGTGGTGGTGGTTGTAGCGGCGAACATGGCGGTGGGGGGGTGGTTGAGTCGGTGTTGAATTGAGTGAGAAAGAGAGAGAGAGATCGACAGAGGAAAGAACAAAGGGGTGGGAGTAAGATGTTAATTCTTGCACAATTTCTGGTCCTTAATTCGTGGAGTGATCGAATCATTCATCATTTTTAAACAATCTGTTTTGTGATTTCTATTTCTTAGAATATAGATGGATCTCATATTTAAACTATCATTTAAGAGAGTTCAGTAGAAGAAGAATTTCATTAGTTTCGAAACAACTATTTTGGGTTCTTTCGATATCCTTATTTACGAGCTCAATACCCTAGTTGTTGACTTGATTATTATCTTTTCAGGTAGAAATTACAGTGTCACTTATCCCAACCGAGTTCTTGTCTATGGACTAGAAGGTGACTGTCCCATGTTTTTATATATGGGATTTTCCGTAGTTATTTGTTTTTTTTTTCTGTAGTTATTTGCTGATTTTGTCATGCTTGTATGGTTATTGCAGCTTGCAAGGCTAGAGGATCTGATCTCAGAGTTTATTTCAAGGTAAAAATCTATCTATTTTTTCGCTTTTGGTGTTCCACTTACTGAAGAGTAATATATTATGATATTTATTTACAAAATATTGATTTCTTTGCACATGAATCAATTAGAAATGATATTTTGTGTGTATAGCTTCTTTATTCTTGCTTTGATGGTAAAGTATAGAATATTGTAGTGTAAAGCAATAATACTTCTGCTTGGATTGCAGTTTTGATGATGTAATGGGTAGTTTGTTGCCACTGCTTTTCTCCTGTCTTCAAAGACAAGACATCAGGATTTATCTATGTTAAATGTGCAACTGTGACAGATTAGCCACTTTTTAGATACCCAAGGCTTTCTAGATTATTTGCAGAGAGGTCTCGGTTCAGAAGGACATGGAAACAACCTTCTTGATAAGTTACAAGATGCTATTGGCAGGGGATAAAATCCTTCTTCAATCCTTCCAGGCTTTTTAGCAGAGCCTGATACCATTACTATTTTTGACCCAGGATTGGGAATGCCTGGTAATTTTAACAATAATTTTAATCGAACACTGCTAGATATGCACACACTTTAAGTGAAGTTCTTGACTTTTGGTGTAAGTGAACTGCGTTTTGTTTCTTTATCTTCTACAGAATCAGGTGCCAAATACTGTTATGACAGGTTTCCTGCAAACATCAGAACAGATGAGCAGGACGAAAAGAGGAAACAGATTCTAGCGGCAGCAAGTGGAGTTGTTGAACATCTTGGAAAATATCCACTGAGTTATAGTTTCAGAAAAAGGAAAACGTCTGTGCTCTTACCTAACTTACTTGCCTGCTCTTTGAGACTGAATGCCACCCTTGCTCTTTGTTATGTAGTTCTCCTTCACCCCGTGGCAATAAAGATTCTAATTCTGAGAGCTTAAGTCCGAGGGAGAGAGCTGTGAGTTCTTGTAGCTTTTATGTGGTTCACTGAGCATTCATATATATTACTTAAATCTGATGAAAAAAATTACAGGCTGAAAAAGGGAACGCATGGTCCTAGACATACAAGTGAAGTTGCAGGTACAATGTTTTCTGTTAGTTCTTCCCTCTTCATTCTTCATCCACATTTTTGTTGTTGTATTAGTATTTTCTAAAACGTTAAACGTTCTCTAATAGATGATACTGAATACATATTATAATTTAAAAAACAAGTTCAATTTTGCATCATTTTATTTTGGCAGCATGATGTTTGAGCATTTGATATTTAATTCATGGGTAGTGGGTTCATTCATCATATTATTACTCGAAATAGCTGTGATTGGAATTATATACGTCTGGATATCTGATAATTTAATAGTTCTAAGGAAACTAAACATTTTCCGAATAGCAGAAAATTTCATTCTGATTTTGTCTGGTATTATAAATGAACTTTTACATCTGTTTGGTTCCTTTGGACAGGGCTTATGGCTACGGGTTCTGAAACTGGGGGCAAATGATGATCCTCTTTCATCATTTGAGTACGGAACCATCCTTAGTATGTTTCGTGTCTGAGCCAAATTTAGTGATTATTCTATTTGATGGACCCGCTGACTCATCTGATGACACATGGAAATCAGTTATTGACACGTAAGTTTAAAATTTTGTACAACTTAATTTATGTGTACTAGTTTTTTAAATTATATTTGTCTATTGTTGCTTAATTTAATTTTGAAGGGCCACAAAATCATTTAATGCAAATAACAAGAAGAACTTCAAAAAATAATCCTGCAAATGGGAAATTATTAAGGTATACATTCTAACTTATAGCCAATATTTCTTTAATTTGCACACTTATGACTTTATTTTTACATATAAAATAGGGTCCTATACAGCCGAATGACCGTGAATGTGGATATTATGTGTTGCTATAACGCCCCGCCACCCGGGGCCTATGCGGATCAGGCGGGCCGCTACGGGGGTAGGTGAAACTATAAACACATAACGTGAATATTAACTCGAACCGAAAGTAAATGAAAGTGAAAAGATGTTTATTGATATTAATCAAATGATAAGAGTTGGAATAAGAGGAATTGAGGTGGGTGACTATTTTAAACAACATTTGCCCTAGCTTGACGTAACTGGGGTCGATGTATGAGGACACCGGCCCCGCACTGCGCAAGCGTCCAAAAACACAACTATCAAACTAGAAATAGTTGAGACCAAAATGAGGTAACAAAGTTCAAGAGTTATAGAATGAGAACACAAACAAGTCACTTAGACCAATAAAAGACACCGAGCCAATGATGATGACCCGCAAGTCCGTCACCCAACATACACTTGACACACCGACATCACCCCCTTCACATCCACGTCGTTCTACCTGCATTAGGGAAAATAATGCAGGGAGCTGAGTACAAAAGCACTCAGTGGTTTTGTGCCCCTATTTGAAAAATATTTTAAGGAGAGATTGTAATGCCCCGTAAATTCCTTACGTTCTTAATATTTAAAGTTAATTAAATAAATGGCTTTGCACGCCTAAGTTTACAATTTTTGAATTCTAAGGCTAACGGTCGAATCCGTTATTAAAAATAAATTACAGAAGTTAGCTAGACGACTACTGTATTTAAGGTTAGCGCGTACGAAAAGTTTGTAGTTCGTAAACTCGGAACGGAAAACCGTCTAATTTTTACAATCACGAAATTGCGATACGAACATGCCGAGAAAGTTCGTTTTTATATTTTTCTGGACGAAACTCGGACTGTGTCGTCCCGAGTTTTTGTCAAAATAAATTTTGTAAATTTATTTTCCAATTAAGTTCATACGTTAGAATTCTTTAAGTCAAATCGAATCACGGCGATTTTTGTACCGAGCAACGTTTTTCGTCGTTCGCTTTTCCGTAACGTCGGATCACGCCGGAAAAACCCGTAACCCTTCTAAATATATACATGCAGCCGACACATCACCTTAATTAGTGGCAAACATGCATGTTTGACTTGTTTAATTGTATGACACCTTGTCTTTACTTTTCATATCTTTCAACTAATTCATCATATCACACAATTGAACAAAACCATTTCATCTCTCTCTCTCTCACTCTCTCGGCTGCACACACACACTCTCTCTCAATCTTCATCTTCTTCATCTTCTTTCTTCACCTCCATTGAAGACACTTGAAGTTCTTGAAGAAGAAACCACACAAGTCCTCATTCATCCAACAAAACCTATTACATCCTTTGTTAAATCTTAAGGTATTCAACTCCTCTTTAATTCTATCCATCCAAAACCCTTTTCTTTTTATTTTCCATTTGATCGAAATATTAGAAGTGGTGATATAGATGTATTGATCTTGGAATAATGAAATTAGAAGTATTAGATATGATAATTAGGGATTAAAATTGAACAAAAAAATAAGAACCCTAATACCCTGTTAATGCCGAAATTTTTAGGCATTTTGTAGGATTTTTGTTCTTCTTCTTTTGATGGTTGATTCTTGTTTAATTGATGTTTAATTAGTGATTAGAATGAAAAGGAATTGAAAGCCCTATGTTTTTGTGAAAGTCAATTAGGGTTTGAATTATGAATTTAGGGGTTTTTATGCATGTTAGTTGATAATTGATTTGCAATTGACTAATAGTTGTTATAAGAGGTTGATTAGTAAATAAATGTAGTTAATTGGGGAAGAAAATCATCCCCTTAACATATGTATAAAAACAGAAATTTATTAAGTGATTAGGGGTTTTCATGTTTGATATAAGTGATGAATTGTTAGTTAAATTATGATGTAAATCATGTTAGTTGATTATAGGATTTAATTGAGAATTTTCTAAAAGTGTTTAATGAAACATAAGAGATAAAGATCACCTTATAAGTTGAAGTATAATGATGTTATGATATATTTGCATGCATGAAAATGATTCACGTTAGACGTAGTTTAACGTCGTAAAATTTGAACGAAATCCGACAACCTTTGAAAATCGCATAAGAGACGAACATTTAGTTGTAACTAATAATCAAAAAGTCGGATGGGAATTCTAATTTGATATTATTGTTTATAATGGAATTTAGAATAACTTTCTAGTTGACGTCATAAGCTTTCGAGTTGATATAATATGGGCTATAGTTATAGTCGAGAATTAGAACGCGTTTTGAATTTTTGTTGGTTTAGTACTTGTTAGTTGAAACCCGACGTTTAGAACGTCGTGCTTTTGAGCGAGTTTTGAGAAGGAGTACGTCACGTACAGAAGTACGTGATGACTGCCTTGAGAGTCCAGTTTCTAAAAAAATTGAATACGAGAGCTTAGAACGAACCTAAGACGTTATACGTCGAACCTATCAAGCAACTAGGGTTTTCGCAGCAGTTTTGCGATCCTTGCCGGAAACTGTAATAACTTCCAGCTCGTTTATCGGATTTGTGATCCGTAAATTGGAGCGCGAACTAGATTTCCTAAGCTTTCTAATGGTACAGGGATCACCCCCTGTTTCCAAATCCTCTGTTCTGGACAGCCTCCAGAGTTACTGGACTGTGCAGTGAAAATTCAGTTTCTTGTTTTCTAAGTTGTTTAGTTCACAACTTAGTTTCTTTCGATCGTTTAAGCCGTTTTATCTAGAGAACATCTCTCTTCTGACCCTAGAGTCAAATACATGACCTTGAGTGATGAAAACCAGTCGAGATCTTATATCTTATCCTTTCATTAAAGAAGTAATAGACAGGAAATTTCATAAAGCGTTTAATGAACTAAAATGTAAATCGCCTAAGTTGGTTTCTTTCCAACTTAGTTTCTTTTAATCTTTAAAGTCATATTAAGATATCGACTACCTTCTCTACTGACCCGAGAGTCGAGTATGAGATCTTCCGAGTTCTAAATGAGATTGGTACGAGTCTCGTTTCTCGTTTAAGTAAAACGAATCTAGTAAGCGTGCAAATGCCTAAAGAATGAAACAACTAAAACTTGCTTCGAATCTCTTTCTTCGATTATCTTTTACGATCTGTTTTTAAGTATGTTTATTTTACGATGAAGGAGGAAGTCAACTGTAGAGAAAGGACAGAAGATCCGAAGTTGGAAGTTTTGCTTTAAGTTCTGTAAATCAAGGTGGGCTTTTATATACAAAATAAAACGAGCAATGCTCGGAAAATCTTTCTTTATCGCTTTGATATCTGTGTTTTCAAAGTGATATTATGGCATGAACTATTTTATGTTTTATGTGAGTTCTCTTGTACCTATCTGAGTCAACATTCATGTTTTCCAGATTTAGAGTTAGTCTTTTTAGATTAACTAATGATCGGCTCTGAGTTAGCTACTAAGTGCTTTCCAGAGTTAGTGCACTTTGTAACCTGTGGTGTATGTGATATCCTGTTGAGGGGTACCAGCCACGGTTAATTAGAATTGGTCAAGATTGAACGTAACATTAGTCAGAAAATGCTCGCGCGAGTGATTTATGAGAAAAAGTCAGAAAATGTTTAGTAGACACGGATTCTTTCAATAAAACTCCGATGTGCTACGCTTATGAAATGCCATATTTATCTATATTTATGATTATGTTTTCGGCTTCGTGCCCACTAAGTACGTTTATACTTAGCCCTGCATTGTTTTCTAAATGTGCAGGTTGAAGCGACGGTGAGCGGCGACGGTTGATGTTGAGTTAAAGTATAGAATGCATAGTTAGAACCCTTCCGCTGCCAAACTCTATATTTCTTTTTGAGATGTACTTTTGAACAATACTCAGTAGTCTAAGTCTGTAAATATGAACTTAGCTTCTTTTTGTACTTTTTGTCGAGTAATCCTTAGGGATTAACTCTTTCTTATTTATATTCAAGTCTTATTCATGGTTTATCGATGTTTATCAAGTATGTTTAGTCAATTAGCCCCCTTCTTCCCCGCTTCTTTAATCCAACCCCAGTCGCACCCCAGCTTCTGCCGTCCCTCGGGATTTGGGGCTGTGACAGAGATATTGCATGCTTCAATACTTATGGAAAGGAAACTTTAGTAAAAATACCTTTTACATAAGCAAACAATTTGTAAAACAACATAGCACGCGTGCCAAACTTCTCACATTCTTGGATTACCACCATCCCGGTTCAAATAGAGGGGAGCCACACCCTTTATCCAAACCGTCATAACTTTCTGTGCGCACTACCTTGGCTTGATCAAAGCTCAAGGCCGATCGTTAACATAACATGTCCCATACTTGGTCAACCACAAGCAATTGAGCATAAAAACATTTAAGCATGCATATCAAGTAAAAGCTTTTGGGCTTAATAACCCGAAATGTTACCTCGTGGGAATCTAACCCACGGTTGAAAATAGGAATACCCACCTTTCACTTTCGAAGAGATAAATCCGATCCTTGAGTACTTTTGCCAAAGTCTCCTACATAACTGTCTTAACAATCTTAGGCCTTTAACTCAAGGAAAAGATTAACGGCTACAACAATATCCTAGGTCTACCTATTTCCGATTCATCCTTAAATCTTAAGAAAACCAACGAGAAATCTCCTCATGTCTTAAATTCATAAACGTAGATCAAAAGTTCAAGACCTTGAAACAACATGATTTAGAAATTCATGCCATGCTATGTCATGTGATGCGCGTATTTGGGATATGCTTTCATTATTCAAGTCATTATATAAAATAAAAATCATAAGATATTATAAGCATGAGATTTAGAAGTGAAATTTGTCTTTGGAATTTCTACAGACAATTGGCGTGCATAAAAACAGTTTAAGTAGCCATTTTCGATGGATCACCATTTAGTGTGCAGTAAGCATGTAAGCATATAATATATCATTCTGGAATTCTTGTACTTCATACTTTAACAATAAGTTGACCTCAT
Organism: Schizonepeta tenuifolia; assembly: GCA_029490685.1. Lineage (NCBI taxonomy): Eukaryota > Viridiplantae > Streptophyta > Magnoliopsida > Lamiales > Lamiaceae > Schizonepeta > Schizonepeta tenuifolia. The sequence goes on along the minus strand of CM055958.1, from coordinate 19,590,239 downwards.
GTTAAAATAATTGACGGTTTATAATTATGCTAAGGAGAAGATGGTTCACTGCACAATATTAGTTCTTAAGAGCCCAACTTTGGTTGATTCACAAACATATTAAATAATCTGATATTAAGTCGAAACTTTACGCTAGTATAGAAGGCATGTCATAATAACTACTGGCCCAACTTGGAGTTAATCCGAATACATTATGGCGGCTAACGAGCCATCATGAATTGACCGACAACAAGATTTTTCTTCAAAAGTAACTTTGAGCAATTTATAACTCTTTCTGCACATAGTCTCTGATTAGACTCAAATCTCACTTCACTCGGACATCGTAAAAATTAATGGCTTATATTTTCAAAAACTTAAGGATGTGTACTTCATCTTAGGAAAAAGCGGTTCGAGATTTTGAGTCTAGACGAGCAAGGTATGCTCGTTCAATATAAACTGCGCAGAGCTGACAAAAAACTGCTCGTATGACCATTTTGTAAACTCTACTATAGATCATATACTCAATAGATAAATCTCAAGTTTCATAGGATTATAGAACACCTATTATGCTATAACATATCAAAAATTCAGATCAATACGATGATATTTGCTATGCGAAGTAAGAGCTCAAAACATGGTAGCAACATGCATCAAAGTGCAAGAATCCTAATTTCATATATCTTAGATTCTAGCTCACATATGCTTCAAATTTATACCAATCTTCATGATAATAATACATAGTGCAGTGGTATATCACGGAAAACATCTTGAATTCACATAATCTCAATATCATAGTCACAAGTCATAGTATTAATAAAATCAGGAATTTCACTTATGCATTTCATCGAACAATTGGTGTATGTGAAATCCATTCAAGTATCCGTCTATATTGACTCATCACAAACTGTACGAACATTATCTAGGCACACAATATACCAATCTAAAAACTTTAATGACATACTTTTACATGAAATTAGTTTTACTTAAAAATTCCTTACGGTTAGGGAGATATGTTCGACTCAAAAGGGTCACTTGAAGTTATTATGCCCTTAAGGATTTATACTTGGAAATTTTTTGGAAAATAACACCTCTTGTAGTGGCATTACTCGATTTTAAAAACATAGCAAATAAACTCCAATGAATTTGATTTTTGGACCACATCTAGATTACTTATCAATGTATTTCCAAAAATTTTTAGGTTTCAAATTGACGGTCATTAGCACGTGGATTTAGGCCTTGTATAGTAGCCAAAAATAGACTAAAGTCTGAAAATTGACAGCACACTGCTGCTTACTAAAACTTCTACCAAGACTCGAGTTTTGATCCTCTACCCGTGAATCTTATCATTTTAGAAAGCTTAGAATGTCGTTGACACGGTCCAACAGGCCGTTCGTTAAAATTCTTAGTAGTTTTCAAGATATGACGACTTCTTTCCTAACTATACAGATTTGACAGCTTCTGTGCAACTTAATCTCATGATCGATTTGTCATATTTAAGCTTATGATAAAATTCTCATTTTCACACAAAACATATACAACATGTCAAAGTTTTACAGAGAGTTAGATTAACTCAGGTCCAATGACTAAATCAAGAGATATATGATAAACAATGCAAGCAAAAATCTAACAAGGTTGTTGTCAACTACTATACTAAATCTTAATGCATCCAAATCAACATGCAGCTCATGTTATCATCTTATGACTTCATATAAACTCATCTTAGCATATCATAGGTTATTTTCCTCCATAGCATGCTCATCCACTTAATACATCTAGGCATGCTTTAATCAAAATGAATACAAGACAAGTTTAAGCCATTATACCTAGCCCCTTGTTTTCTTTTCTCTTTTCCTTCTCGATTTCTCCTCTCTCTCATTTCCTAGCTGCTCAAAACCGAGAAATTCCTCCTCTATTGAGGCTCCAACTGCAGTGGGGTGGTGGTGGAATGGTGGTTAAGGAAAGGAATGGTGATGTAATACCCCGAACTTTCATGAGCCTAAAGTATGCCCTAAATGAGTTTATGAGCTTAATTAATGAGTTTTGAGTGATGAAAATTTTTCAAGATAAGATATTTTCTTGAAATGACTAAAATACCCTTGTGTGCTTTAACGTGAGTTTATGTATTTTGATTATTCGAATTGAACATGTGATACATTGATTGAGCATATTTATATGAGTTTGAGCATGAGTATGATTTTCAGAGAAATCCGAGAATTTTACTTTTTAGTGAATAGTAACGCGAACCGAGAAAATGCTATTCATCGACGAACTTAGAATTTGACCTAATTAGTGTCTCTTGAATCTAGAATTTATTCAAAGACCCTTGAGATAATTTAAAAGCTCATCCGAGATCACATGAGAGAATTTTAAGAGTTTAGTCCTTAACGGATTATTTAGCCGAATAAATTTTTAGGTTTTCTTCGTTACTTGGAATTTTAACCTAAAAATTAGATATTCAGGTTCCTTGATTTATTTCGTGAGATGTGAGATAGAGTTGAGGCGTTTCCGATGTCGGAAACGAGACGATGAGAGATTAGAGTCGTTTTCAGCATAAACGAAATAACACGGATGTTTTGTACTGAAAAACTTTTTATCCGGGTAAAATTTTATCCGTCAGAAGAGAATCTCTCCCATCTCTCTCCCTCTCTCTACCGACATCACCATTTCTCTCTCTCTAATCCCTCTATTTTCAACACCTACAAGAATATCATGATTATATTCCTAAACTTTGTCAATGCCTTATTGAGGAAGCCAATTCAATTACCATTCATCATCTCATATTCTCTCTCAAACTCTCCCTCCCTCACGTGTTCCATCAAGGAGAAAAAGAAAGAAATTCTCTCTCCCTCTTTTCCCCTCATTGCCGTGAGTATCAAACAAGAAAGAAGAAAATTTTTCTCTCCATTCTTCCCTCTCATTGCCGCAACACACACACACAACACACACTTGAGAAACTCCTCCATTGAAGTTCAAATCCCAAGCTCCAAGCTTCCAAGAGTTCAAGAGAACTTCATCATCATCCTCTCCGATTTTTCTAACTCTACTTGAAGAGGTAATAATCCTTCGAATCTTGAGATTTATTTCAAACAAAATCACCTCTTAATTTCCTTTGATTTTCGGCAATCAAGCCCTAGAGGAGATGATTAATTATTGTTTCATTTTTCTTGAGGTTTAAGGTGGATTCTATCATGGAAATCCCAAGCCAAGATCTTGAGCACTAATCCCCTTCAATTCGGTTTCAAGGAGAATCAAGAGAAGAGTTCCAATTTAATTTTTTATAAGTATGTTTAATTCATTTGATTACTTGTATATTTGTAATCCCTAATCACTAAAGAAAAGATGCATGCGTGTTTAAATTATGCTTAGGCAAACTAGGATTCGAGTGAGGAAATCGAGTGAGGAAATCGAGTGAGGAAATCGAGCTTAGGAAAATAATCTATGAATTAAAAGAGGAAAGAAAATTAAAACCCCTAAAATTTTGACTAAAACCGAAAATAGGGGAAGAAAAGATGAAAATTTTGATTTTCATGATTTCTTGATTATATGATGATCTATATGTGTGTTTGAGCATGAATTGAGTGATTATTTATGCATGAAAAATTTAGAAAATATTTGTCTAATTAAGGAGGTTAAAGCCGTGAGTTTTATGGCATTGGAGGAGAATTTTATTTGATTTGTTTGCTTATTGATTTATTGATGTTATGAGCATGAAGTAAATATGAGATTATGATGATTTAATTTCCTATGTTGCTGTAGGAGAAAAATCGATATATGCATGTTATGGAAGAAGAAATATTTAGATGATATTTTGATGATTTGTGATGATTTTGATGATATGATGATATGATCATGCTAGAGTTAGATTTTGAGTAATAGATGTTTAAAAAGAATTTTTAGAGAAAAAGAATGAAATTTTAAGTTGAAAAAGATGCAAAAATCGAAAAATAGGAGATGAATACCTAGTGTGTGTTCTAGGTGTTCTTGGTATTTATTTGAAGATTTGAATAACATTAAAAGTAATTCTAAAATAAATTAGTTAATTATTTAATTAATAAAATATTCAAGAATTTTTGGAGAAATTAAATAGAAAATAAAAAGGGATAATCATTAAGATAATGATGAGTCATTAAATTGAGAAGAATAAAGGGAAAATAATTTCTTTACTAAATAATAAGAGTTTAAGAGAAAGAGTTATTTGAGTTAAATAATTAGAGGAAATAATAAGTGAGGAATAAAGAGGAGTTAGAGTTAAGAAATAGAGTTAGAAGTCGAGTGTAAATTTTGAGTCGAGTAGTCGAGGTCGAGTCGTTCAATTGAACGCAAAATAATGAGAAATAATAATAATAGTCAATTAAATAAATTCTCTTCTAAAAGTGAAAAGATTAGAGGAGTCGAGCAGAAGAAACTTAGTGAGAAGTTTAATCGAGTCTATTAATTGATGAATGTTTGAGTGTTCATTTATGAGTGTCGAGTAATGAGTCGTTGTTGATGCTTGAGTGAACTAATCGAATTCACTTTTCAAAACAATTTAATTTAGAAGAAATTAACAAGGTTATAAAGTTTTGAGTATTAAATTAAGTTATCGAGTTTTGATTAATTTAGGAATCGAATCTTGATTTGAAGTTAGAGTCGAGTTTTCATAAAGAAAAAGGAATGAGACGAAGTTCTAAGAGTCGAGTTAAAAATAGAAAATGAGTTTTTATCAAGACAAGAGTTTAATTAAGAATAATAAAAGAGAAGTTATAATAATAGAATAAATAATAGTACGTACTCGAATACGTACACGTAGTTGAGTTAAGATGACGTATTTTGGAAACTACGTCGTATATTGAGTCGAGAAATATTAGATGATTAATTGAGTTTTGAATTCAAGGAAATTCTTAGTACTTGAACTTGTGTTCGTTTTATTAGAAAGACGAGAATTTAATTTATGAGATTGAAATTAATATTTTCTAAAATTAGAGTCGAGCTATGTTGAATAATTACTAATTGAACTTGAAACGTGAATCATGTCGAGATTGTATGTATGCTTGAATTTTTATGTGAGTTGTTATGCTTAAGTGAGCTTATGTGCTTGAATAAATGATTATGCTTGAACGCGCTTATGTTGAGTGAGACATTTACATTTTATTTATGATGTTAAGATTTGTTCAAATTGTTGAGAATGATATTATGTGCAACGTGGTTGATTTGATATGACGTAGTTGAGTTAGGAATGCGAGTAAGAATTCGAGTAATGAAGTTGAGATAAATGATATTTCTTTAATTAAGTAAGAGATGCCTTAGCATTACCGATGGACCATTACCAATTAGCATTTCTGATTAGCAATGAGTCATTAATGATTTAGAATCGAGAATACGAGATGAAGAATTTAGTAACCGAGTAGAGTCAAGAATCGAGAACGAGAACGTCGAGAAAGAGATCGACTTAGAAAAGATAATCTAAGAATAAAGAAAGACGAGTCATGTAGAAGTCCTCCAGCCGAGACACACATCTACTTTACGTCTTTACACGTCGAGTCTTATTTCTTTTATCGATGTCAAAATATGAAGGACCGAGCGGGACGGACAAGTAGCGAGGACATTCAAGAGTAAGCTGCCTAGCTAGTCTTCGGATGTCAGGTGGGCTTTTCTAAAACCAAAACTCCGATGAATGCTATCGTTATTTGGTTATTGAATATTATTATTATGATGTGAGTTTTAAATTCAATTGACTTGCCGCTTTTATGTGATGTTTGGTATGTTTTATCATCTGCTTGAATAAGATACTATTGTCCTGTGAAAGGCAGGAAACCCACGTGTGGTATATGAATTGTTTGATGGTGACTGTGAGCCTTGCTTCGGTTGGGCCTGTCACAGTGTTTGAGAAGGAGGCCTACTTCTCGACACAGATGGATGGATGATGTGGCACACGATACATACTATTTGATGTATATATAATTGTTTGTCAGCACTGAAGTTTCAAGAAAGTAAAAATGTTTTTGCATTCACAAGTAAAACTGTTTTTATTGTATTAATACTTGTGATGCATCGGCAAAGCAAGTTCAATTGATATAGCTCTAAGAGCAAGTTTTCAAATGTTTTCGGCATGTGTTCACTGAGTACGAAGTACTCAGTCCTGCATGTATTTCTAAACGTGCAAGTTAGCAGGATGTGGATGGCGTGGACAGCTTGGTGGTGTGTTTCTTTGAGTCGGAAGTTGGACTGACAATTGCATGTCTTCATACATGTGGTTGTTGAGATTGAGTCGAGGTCTCCACTGCTATGTTTGATAAACAATGTCTGTTGTTATCTGTTGAACCGTACTTGATATTCTGTTGATTAAGAGCATTGTGCTCATTACAATTTAAAGTTTTTTTTTGGTCCACATTTTTTAGAATCGGAAATACTTATGCCGTTTCGGTTTGTTATGTAAATGATCCATGCTCGTTTGTTATTTTCGTTGTGTCTTGGAAGCATGTTCTTATCTGTTATCGCTTTCAGTCGAATATTCCCTTGTTTTCCGAGCATGATTCCCCTATTCGAGTTGAGTTGATGGATGTTTAGTAATGTTAGTGATCGTACGTCGCACCTCGGGAGTCGGGGTGTGACAGATGAGGAGGATTTAAAGGAGGAGAAAGGTGATCAAAATGTGAAGTGTGTGTGTGTGCTGCTTTGCTGCAGCCATGTTTTAAAGAGAGAAGGTGATTCCTTGTGTTGGGATATTGAGTTGCAGCATACTAGAGAGATGGAAGAGTATTGGTCGATTATGAGGTGGAGAGTGCAGCCTATGTGTAGGTTTAGGAGTAATGATGATCTTGTGCATGCCAAATCTCAAAAGGGATTATTTTCTCTCTTCCCCAGAAATCTGCCCCCTCTCTCTCTGGCTAAGATTTATTTATTTTCAATCTTGTAAGATTTTCTTCTCCTCTCTCTCTCTTCTCCCTCACGCCACTCTCCTTCTCTCCTTCCTATCTCTCTCTTTCATTTCATCTTAATTACAAACATATATAAATAAATTCATCTTGTTAATGCATAGCTATTTACACACACGTACACGTGTATAGCACGCACGCACACAAACATACACATATATAAATTATATTATATTATATTGTATTTTATACTTTAGTATCTCATTTTGCTTTTCGGTTCGTAAAGTGTTATATCTTAGCCGAATTGTATTTTTGACCGAATAAATGGATAGGATTGATTATTTCGGTTCCAGCAAGCCCAATATTGAATATTCGATTATAAGCGGAATTTCCTAAAAATCAACAAGCAAGTTCACAAATATTTTATAATAGACAATTATAGCAGAATTTTAGAAGATTAATTATTTATAATCAGACACATAATAGTATAAACACCTTCATGAAATTTGTAATCCAAATTACAAGAGAGTCAAAATAATAACTTCTAAAGTTGTAATACCCCGATAATTTTTTCTGTCTTTAAAAATAAAAGTTATTAATAATTATGGCTTTGCACGCCTAAGATCATGAATTTCGATTCTAAGATTTACGGTGAAATCCGTTTCCGAAAATAATTTCCAGAAGTCGGACGAACGACTACTGTATTAGGGTTTTCGTGTCCGGTAAAATTTTTCGTCCGAAAACTCAGAATCAAAATCCGTCAGAATTTACATTCACTTTTTCTTCGAGACGAGTTCACCGGAGAAAGTTAGTTTTTATGATTTTTCAGGCGAAATTTGGACTGTGATGTCCCGACTTTTTCTCGGATTTTGAAAAACGAATTAGGTTTTCCGAGTACGTGAATTATTTCCAATCTAACGGACGAGTTAGATTTCGTCGAATTCGTAACTATCTAGGAAAGTATTTCTCAACTTTTTAATCGTCGTTTAAGAGCCGGAAACGAGATATTATCGTCTAATAATTCGCACCAAACATGCCTTAGCGACTCACTATACTTTTGTAGGATATTTCTTTACTTTATGACTAATAACATGAGTTACCACTCTCTCCCTCCCATCTCACCATTTCCGCCACCTTACACCCTCCCTCTCTCTCTCATTTTTCTTCTTCATCCTCCATTAAAGCTTCAACTCCAAGCTTTTCTCAAGCATTCAAGTCTTCCACCTACCGATCATTTCCAATTCCGAATCCATATTACGAAAGGTAAGAACTTCATCTACCATTTGAACCGAACAAATCTTTGTTCCATCATTTTATTTTTTTCGAAAATTAAGAGAGTAAGAAGCATGTTGTCTTGTAATCGAATCATGTTCTAGTATGATTAGAATCGAGTTCTACAGATTGAATCATGAAGAAAATCACACCTCTTTTTCTTAGAGTTATGACCGAAATTTTGGGAAAAATTTGGGGGTTTGATCATAGCTCGATTTCTTTGTCGTTTGATCGATAGATTAGTGTTCTTCATGATGTTAATTGACTCTATGAATTGTTTTAGATTTTTCTAAAAATAAAATTTGAAACCTAAGAGACGAAGAAGGCACGATTTAGGATAGTAAATGTTATGATATGCTCGATTGTTTAATGAAAATGAGATATACGATGTACGAGGATGATTATATATTTAATTGAGATTTTTCTAAAAATAAAACGAAAAATGTAAGAGACGAAGATGTGTCGATAAGTTGAAGCTCGATAACATTTTGATAATATGATTTGCATGTTAGTAATGCTCGTTAGATGATAATCGTTGTCGTAAAATTTGAACGAAAACGGAGAACGTAGAATTTTCGTTAAGAGACGAACGATCGACGATAAGTCGAGATTAAATAATGATATAGGTCTACGATGTGAATATAAGTTAATCTCGATAGTTAATGATGATAATCGGAAAGTTAGAACGAATTCTAATAACGTCGGATTTTTCACAAGAGGTGAAGAATCGAACCTAAGTATCGTTAGAAAAGACGAATAAGGAAAGTAATTGGATATTAATGATGGTTGTTGTTAAATGAACGAGTTTGTAGTTGACGACATGTTCATCCGAGTTATGAAATGATAAGTTATAGTTGTGAATGAGAAGTAGAAACGAGAAGTTAGGAATTGAACGAGAACTTGAATTGGTTTAGTAATTGTATAGTTTGAGCGACGAGGTTTTGATCGTCGTATTTATAGACGAGAAATAAAAAGGAGTTCTTCACGTATGGAAATACGTGTTGACTGCCTTGTTGTATAAATTTCGTGAGAATTTAGGTTCGAGAACATAAAACGAACCTAGGAAGTCACACGTCGAGTTTTGTCGAGCATTAGGGTTTCGCGCGACTGTTTTGCGACGTTTCACGGAAACTGTCATAACTTTTAGCTCGCTTAACAAAATCGAGATCCATAAATTGGAGAGTAAACTAGACACCCGTACCTTTCTTTTGGTATAGGTTTCATTCCCTATTTTTCATATGCTCTGTTCTGTATAAACTTACTGACTTGGGCAGTAAGTATCTGAAGTCAAGTTTCCTAAGTTGAATCCTTTTCAACTTCGTTCCTTGTGAACTTTTAAGTCGTTCTAAGTTATCGACACCCTTTTTACCTACTGACCTAAGTGTCTAGCAGTATTTTGAGTCAGTTTATAGACGAGAATTGATCGAAGTCCCGTTTATTAGTTAATCAAAAGGAAGTAGTAAAGTGCAAATGCCTAAAGAACTAAAAACCATTTCGATTTCATGTTTCTTTTATCGATTGCATTCAAGTTGCTTAAGTCTGTTTATTTACGATAAAAGGAGGAAGTCGGCACTGAGGATAGGACGGAAGACCAGAGACGGAAGCTCGTTAAATAGTTCTGTAATCAGTCAGGTGGGCTTTTCTATATATATGAAACAAAATGAGCAATGCTCGAAAACCTTTTCTTTATCGCTTTGATAATCGTGTTTTCAAAGTGATAATCATGGCATGAACTATTTGTTTTATGTGAGTTCTCTTGTACCTTATGAGTTAGCCAAAAGGGGTTAACTAAACGATCGGACTTTGAGTTAGCCAACTTGCTTTCCAAAGTTTAGTATACACTGTAGCCTGTGGTGTATGTGGTATCGTGTTGAGGGGTAACCAGCCACGATGAATTATGAATGGTCAAGATCGAACGTAACATCTATAAAAAATGCTTTGCAAAGCTATGTTTATGAAAAGAAAATGTTTAATAGGCTCGGACTTTTGAAAGAAACACCCCGATGTGCTATAAAAGAGATGCCTGATTATCTATACTTATGATTATATTTTCGGCAATGTGTCCACTAAGTACTATTGTACTTAACCCTGCATATGTTTTATAAAATGTGTAGGTTGAAGCGACGGGAGCGGTGATGGTTGAGTTGAGTAGAGATAGGGAAGACTTTAGTATGTAGTATACAATTCCGCTGCCAAACTCTAGACTCACTTATGTAAATATGAATATCACTTTTGGTTCAAGTTCTGTACTTATAACTTAGAATCTTTTGAGATCTTGTTCGAGTGATCCTTCGAGATCAATTCTTTCTTTTGTTAATGAAGTCTTGTTCATAGAAATTATTCCGTCTTTAATGTTATGTTTATTCATTCATCCCCTTTCTTCCCCGCTTCTTTAATCCAATCCCAGTCGCACCCCGGCTTCTGTCGTCCCTCGGAATTTGGGGCTTCTTTAATCCAATCTCAGCCTCTTGGTCATTGTTGGCATCTTCGTTTCGTACTCATGCCAATTCCCTGAAGTCACGTCCTAATCAAATTCTACCTATCAGTACTAGCGTCGTATTATTATTATTATTATTTTTTTTTTTTTTTTTTTTTTTTTTTACAAAATGTCCATTCCTTCAGGCCTCATATACATAGTTCACTTCATAAGGTTTCACATTGTCACCTTTGCGTAGCTTGGTACTTTTCATGGCTTCGTGTTGTGGCATTCGTATCGTAAGTCATTCTTCTTTAAGGGTAATTCTTCTTACCATTATGTCTCCGGTTTATGATAGGATGGTGTCGGCTTCTGATTATTGACTTTGGTGTTGGCAATTGGTGCATCTCAAGGATGATGTCTTCATCGGGTAAGATGTTCGCTTAGAAGGGTAAATCGAGGGGTTAACACATCCTAGTTCGAAAATTCTAGAGTCATTTCTCGTGAGAGTCGTTGTCGTGTAACATATCTGGTGTTGGTGCGGTTTCATATCCTAGTTCTATCGTTGCTCTAGTACTCTATTGAACGGATTCCTAATAACTTCTAACTTATGCGCATAATCTCAAATACTATACTACTTACTCTTTATCACAGAGTTCTAACTCCTTCGTTCTTCTTGAACTGATCCAAAATATTGGACAATTTTGTCTTCTCAATCATAACTGTGACCTTAGTCGCCCAGGGTTACTTGCATGGTAATTTGTACTTTATTTATATCATCATAGAGCATCAACATTTTTTCCGCTATAGGACTTATCTTAGTCCTTATATACAAAACAATATCGTTGCTTCCTTTGGCTAAGGCCAAACTTACTTAACATTTCATCTTAATCGCAATCGCGCGCCAGTGGCAATAATCTTGCCTTAATTATTAGTGACGTAGTTGGGACTTCATCGAGCATTTGCAACAGTTAATTCGTTCTCGAGAGAGCCAATCTTAGTCCCTTTTACGTGGCGTCAAAAAGGGAATAATATTTTCAGGATCGTAGAGAACATCGTGCACATAAAGATTAACAGATATGTCTTCTAGGACCGTACAAACGTCATAAATGGGTCAAGAGATAGAAAATTACTACACATAAGAAGAATCATACGTAATGAGGATCATCAAAGATTGAATAACGTTCTTTGGTTGCACAAGATTTGGCATTAACCAACATGAATTTTGTAAACAAGTTTCAAGATGTTGGCTTATAAGTCAAAGACTTAGTCACAGGCTTTCGATATAAAGCTTGCATCACTTAAGGATCTAATGACATTGTAGAAGAAATAGCTTGCCTCAATCTGAGGACCTGACAAGGAAAATGAGTTGTCAAAATATAAGATAAAAAGGGTGCATCTTATAAGGATTTCATAGGATTGAAGAGAATTCAACATTGTGAAGAAGAATTTGTGATGCACATATGTACCCTTAAGGTTATTCGTTTACTTAACGTGGTCTTAACATAGCAGGGTGCGTCATGGATAAGATAGCGATGCACTTTGAGTAGAACGGATTGTTAATACATTTCATGGCATTTGATCGAGAGATTTAAGAAACATTTAGCTGATTGAGAATGCCAGAAAAGGCTGGTATTTCTATATGAAGTCTAATTATAATCAAATGAAATTTTGCTCACCATTGAGCCTGTTTGTAGTTCAAGGTGTGTCTTTAGAAAGAATTGTTAAAGTGACACTCTATACTGGGGTCATGAAAAATCATTGTTTCATGATTACTTGGTAGATATGAGGTCTGAATAAAGATAGTCATGCAAGAAATTGAAATTTCTGAAAGGAATCACTCGACAAACATATGTCTTTTAATAATACTAGGTGTGTTATATAGGCAAACCTTTGGATAACACACTTCAAATCTATATTAAAGAATAAAATACTTTCGATACTTGGTCGAATGTCAAGGAAAGTCGGGAATAACAATTGAAGGGAAGGTTGGGTGTTACTATGTTAGAACGAAAATAAAATTTAAAGAGTATGTTAGTCAAGACCAGGAGAAGATTTGTCATTATCTAATATTATTCTCGGGTAAGATAAATGCTAACCAGGGCATTTCAAAAATTAGATGATGAGGTGGTAGTTCAAGAATATCACATCATAGGGAATCTTATGGAACACTTGAGAGAGTCATTACTCATTAGGCCAAATTGACGAATGAAAGGGAGATCATGAGATCTTTTAAGTCCAATTACCTCGAGAAAAGTGGATTTCAATATTACATACATGAAAAGAAGTAGAAGTTAGCACATAAGAGGTTCGTACTTGAGGTGTTAGAGCAATATTTTATGAATCTTGGAGGATATTTAGGCAAGATAGATCATGTTGCCAATGCGGTTAGAATAAGCTTGTTATACCATATAGACAAGGGAAGAAATCATTAATGATTCGCGTTTACCTAAATCGTTCTTAAGGATCGAATGTTTTCCTTACTCGTGCCTCATATCTTTCATATTCATCGTTCGTCTTTTCATCGTATCTTACGAGCTTCATTCTAGGCCTTTTTATAGTCATTTCATCGATTTCTATCGAATCTTAACTTGTCTATGACTTTCTTTCTTGTGTCATTCTGTTACTTTACATTACGAATGTCTTAACTTTTTACTGGAAGCACTTTTTCACCTTTATAGCTAGAACATGCACTTGGTTTATTTTGGAAGAACTTTTTCGCCTTTATAGCTAGAGCATGCACTTGGTTTCTTTTTCTTATCTTAAGTCCTTACCAAGGACTAGTCATTTTGTCTATGCATATAAAAAGGGTCATAAATTTTTATGACTACAAAACATAGGGAAATTACCTACATCGTTAATACTTGGGGCAATATGATTCATAAGAGAAAGAATATAACTCTCTCTAGAGCACATAACTTAGCATGCAACTTGATTCGTAGCATCTTGACATGGGACAAATTTAAACTCGTCCTTCATGAGAGGAATCTTTGACCATACCTTTAAATCGCGTCCTTTCAAAAATCATAAAGGCAAGACATACATATTGTTTCTTTGGTAGAGAGTCAATCTTCTTGTAATGATAACTAGCTTGCAATCATCGTAGGGTAGTAGTAGTTCATATCCTTGTTACTAGTGAGTCATACGCTTTACACCATCCCGTTCTTAATAATGTATCTTTAGTCTCTTCGAAAGGATATAGGTAATTAATGTCACATTTTTATTCTTAATTTCTTAGCACGACACGTAGTGGACGTGGTAAATCTCTTTTCTTAGCTCTTGAAGGATGACCATTCATTCCGGGTTCCGCGAATGTAATTCATTTCCTATGCTTTCGTAATATCTTCTTCTTGGCATAGTCTGGTACTCTTCATGGTTTCATGCTAACGAAATCTGCATTGTAGGTCGTTCTTTGACAGTTGAAGCGGCTCTTGATTATTGCATCGTCTATTCGGAATATTTCATCTTCAATTGATAATCATCAGTTGATGTTCCCACCGTTGGTGCATCTCTAAGGTGGTTTCTTCGTCTTCTTTTGCGAGTAGAGATTTGAGGCAAAGCACGGTTTTAGCGGATCTTAAGTTTCGAAAATATTCTTCAGTCACATCTCTTTGAGCATAGTGCATCCAGCATTGGCATGGTTTCAAATCCTAAACATTCATTTCGGCTTCTCATTACTTTGTCGGAACATCGTTGGAAGAAACAAACATTAACCTTACAGAGGTAGTCTTAGTTTTTCACACGCGGCATTATAATCTAAAGAACTTAATACTTGAGGATTGTAACTCATGTGTGTGAAGATTAGTGGCTTGGTTTTGCAATAGCTTAAAATCTGGTTTAGTTTGGACAATGAACATGGAATATGACCACATATAGGAAGAAAGGAGGGCGGTCATTAAAAAGCGTAGAATGAATAGCTTGCCATAATTGAGGACTTTTCAAATAATGATGAAAAATAGGTAGTCATGATACAGGATATGCCTCCCAAGAGGACTTCATACAGTTGAAAAATAATCAAGACTTTTGAAGAAAAATTCGTAGATGCATTCTTCTACCATTGAAGAAGTTATTGAAGCGACATATGAGCTAAATCAACATAAGAAGGGTTGAGGTTCCCAATGAACTTTTATGTGTCATCAAAAAGAATATCAATTATGATTGTGTTAGTATACAATACTAGGTGTGTTGTAGAGGCAAATTATAGGTAACACACATCAAAACTTAGATCGATAGTTAAACATTTCACAATCGTGGAATGTCAGGAAAAGTTGAGGATTTCAATTGCAAAGAGAGACTAAAAATCATATTAGAAGGAGTTGGAGTTCAAGTACATGAAGCAATTAAGTAAAGAAGATGTTCGTTGTTATCGAGAAAATATTTAGGCGGAATAAAGCCTAACTTGGATATCTTCAATATCAAAGAATAGAGTGGTAAATTGAGAACATTGCATCTTAACAAATTCAAGGAGATCTTTTAGAAAGTCATCACTAGCTAGGCTTTTATAGCGAAAGAATGATGTGATCATAAGGTCTTATGAGCCAAAAATAGATCGAAATAGAAGGACCTAGTTCCGCGAACACGAAAGAGTTACACTTGTCATTTATAAGAAGGTTCGTAAGGTGTTAGAATAAGGAATTTGAGTTTTAGAAAGTGCTTAGGTATGGCAGACCAATTAGTCCAGAATGAATTGTTGTTCATGGTTGGTATGGGAGGTAAACATAGTACGTATTATTAGTTCTTGCGTTTATCTACTTCGTCCTATAGCTCTACCGTTGATCTTCACGTCGTTATATCAATTTGCTTAAATCGATCATTCTTGAGTACATGGTAAGTTCAACTGGTCTTGGCGGCGATGATGCCTTCTGTCAGATATGTGGTTGTTGTTTTTGTCATCTATACGTTTCATTGAGATGTAGTTCTCATATCGTGAACAAATCGTTGTCTCCCTTTGTCGCTATTTTACTCATGTGTCATCTTCCTTAAGTTCATCTTTTGCCTTTACTTCATGAACTTCGAGTTCGTTCTATGTTACCCTTTGTTCTTGTTTGAATTCCTTATCCTGCTCATCCTCGAATCGTTCTTCGTGTTGATCAACCACTCTAAAACATCTTAAGCGTTGTGATCCTAAACAAGATGAAAGTCTAGGTTCTTGATCGTCTTATTTCTTATAGGAATGCTTGCTCGAGGGAGCGGTACTACTTTAGGATTGATATTACTAATGTAATATCGAGATCATATTGGAGTCCTTAAGTGTTCTATTTCATGAGTCTATACTTCCAGCACAACCTATCTTGGTTCAGCTATCATAACGTATCGTCTACATATCATTGATCATGTCATATACTTTCATGGAACATCATATCCTTTCATCATTGCATATTAAATCTTTTCATAGCCATATCATATCATAAATTCATATCATAACTTTTAGTAACCATAACATATCATTAGCTTGCCCAATAAGGGACTCATCATGGTATAACTGCCTCAAAAGAGGTCTCATATGGGACGAAATTCCTCAGAACGAGGACTCATGAAGTATCTTATTATAACATCTTCTAACATAGTATATTATATCACTTTTTCATATCATATCATAGTGTCGCATCATATCATATCATAACATCTTGTCATATCATTACATCATCATAGTTTCTCATGATAAACACATAATGAAACATGTAGCAAATATGAGCATAGTGCATGTGAACATAACTTATCAACATAAATCCATATGATACAAATTAACATAACATCACATAATTCACGTGAGGAGTTCATGTATTGACTTTCCTTTTAGCCGACGTGGAAGAATGGGAGGGATGTCGTGAAAAACTTAACATTTTAATAGACTTGACATAGACTTCGAGAATTCTCAACTTTAGAAGTTCCAAGTTTAAGTGACACTAAGTTTGAAAGAATGAATAAATCTTCTAGGGCTCAGAGCGAATCAACGAACGGCTCTGATACCATCATGTAGCGCCCCGCCACCCGGGGCCTATACGGATCAGGCGGGCCACTACGGGGGTAGGTGAAACTGTAAACACATAACGTGAATATTAACTCGAACCGAAAGTAAATGAAAGTGAAAAGATGTTTATTGATATTAATCAAATGATAAGAGTTGGAATAAGAGGAGATGAGGTGGGTGACTATTTTAAACAACATTTGCCCTAGCTTGACGTAACTGGGGTCGATGTATGAGGACACCGGCCCTGCACTGCGGAAGCGTTCAAAAACACAACTATCAAACTAGAGATAGTTGAGACCAAAATGAGGTAACAAAGTTCAAGGGTTATAGAATGAGAACACAAACAAGTCACTTAGACCAATAAAAGACATCGAGCCAATGATGATGACCCGCAAGTCCGTCACCCAACATACACTTGACACACCGACATCACCCCCTTCACATCCACGTCGTTATACCTGCATTAAGGAAAACAATGCAAGGACCTGAGTACAAAAGCACTCAGTGGTTTCATGCCCCTATTTGAAAAACATTTTAAGGAGAGATATTGCATGCTTCAATACTTATGGAAAGGAAACTTTAGTAAAAACACCTTTCACATAAGCAAACAATTTGTAAAATAACATAGCACACGTGCCAAACTTCTCACATTCTTGGATTACCACCATCCCAGTTCAAATAGAGGGGAGCCACTCCCTTTATCCGGACCGTCATAACTTTCTGTGCGCACTACCTTGGCTTGATCAAAGCTCAAGGCCGATCGTTAACATAACATGTCCCATACTTGGTCAACCACAAGCAATTGAGCATAAAAACATTTAAGCATGCATATCAAGTAAAAGCTTTTGGGCTTAATAACCCGAAATGTTACCTCGTGGGAATCTAACCCACACTTGAAAATAGGAATACCCACCTTTCACTTTCGAAGAGATAAATCCGATCCTTGAGTACTTTTGCCAAAGTCTCCTACATAACGGTCTTAACAATCTTAGGCCTTTAACTCAAGGAAAAGATTATCGGCTACAACAATATCCTAGGTCTACCTATTTCCGATTCATCCTTAAATCTTAAGAAAACCAACGAGGAATCTCCTCATGTCTTAAATTCGTAAACGTGGATCAAAAGTCCAAGACCTTGAAACAACATGATTTAGAAATTCATGCCATGCTATGTCATGTGATGCGCGTATTTGGAATATGCTTTCATTATTCAAGTCATTATATAAAGTAAAAATCATACGATATTATAAGTATGAGATTTAGAAGCGAAATCTGTCTTTGGAATTTTTACAGACAATTGGCGTGCATAAAAACAGTTTAAGTAGCCATTTTCGATGGATCACCATTTAGTGTACAGTAAGCATGTAAGCATATAATATATCATTTTGGAATTCTTGTACTTCATACTTTAACAATAAGTTGACCTCATGTTAAAATAATTGACGGTTTATAATTATGCTACGGAGAAGATGGGTCACTGCACAATATTAGTTCTTAAGAGCCCAACTTTGGTTGATTCAAAAACATATTAAATAATCTGATATTAAGTCGAAACTTAATGCTAGTATAGAAGGTATGTCATACTAACTACTGGCCCAACTTGGAGTTAATCCGAATACATTATGGCGGCTAACGAGCCATCATGAATTGACCGACAACAAGATTTTTCTTCAAAAGTAACTTTGAGCAATTTATAACTCTTTCTGCACATAGTCTCTGATTAGACTCAAATCTCGCTTCACTCGGACATCGTAAAAATTAATGGCTTATATTTTCAGAAACTTAAGGATGTGTACTTCATCTTAGGAAAAAGCGGTTTGAGATTTCGAGTCTAGACGAGCAAGGTATGCTCGTTCAAAATAAACTGCGCAGAGCTGACAGAAAACTGCTCGTATGACCATTTTGTAAACTCTACTATAGATCATATACTCAATAGATAAATCTCAAGTTTCATAGGATTATAGAACACCTGTTAGGCTATAACAGATCAAAAATTCAGATCAATACGATGATATTTGCTATGCGAAGTAAGAGCTCAAAACATGGTAGCAACATGCACCAAAGTGCAAGAATCCTAATTTCATATATCTTAGATTCTAGCTCACATATGCTTCAAATCTATACCATCTTCATGATAATAATACATAGTGCAGTAGGTATATCACGGAAAACAACTTGAATTCACACAATCTCAATATCATAGTCACAAGTCATAGTATTAATAAAATCAGGAATTTCACTTATGCATTTCATCGAACAATTGGTGTATGTGAAATCCATTCAAGTATCCGTCTATATCGACTCATCACAAACTGTACGAACATTATCTAGGCACACAATATACCAATCTAAAAACCTTTAATGACATACTTTTACATGAAATTAGTTTTACTCAAAAATTCCTTACGGTTAGGGAGATATGTTCGACTCAAAAGGGTCACTTGAAGTTATTATGCCCTTAAGGATTTATACTTGGAAATTTTCTGGAAAATAACACCTCTTGTAGTGGCTTTACTCAATTTTAAAAACATAGCAAATAAACTCCAATGAATTTTATTTTTGGACCACATCTAGATTACTTATCAATGTATTCCCAGAAATTTTTAGGTTTCAAATTGAAGGTCATTAGCACGTGGATTTAGGCCTTGTACAGTAGCCAAAAATAGACTTAAGTCTGAAAATTGACAGCACGCTGCTGCTTACTAAAACTTCTACCAAGACTCAAGTTTTGATCCTCTGCCCGTGAATCTTATCATTTTAGAAAGCTTAGACTGTCGTTGACACGCTCCAACAGGCCGTTTGTTAAAATTCTTAGTAGTTTTCAAGATATGACGACTCCTTTCCTAACTATACAGATTTGACAGCTTCTGTGCAACTTAATCTCATGATCGATTTGTCATATTTAAGCTTATGATAAAATTCTCATTTTCACACACAACATATACAACATGTCAAAGTTTTACAAAGAGTTGGATTCACTCATGTCCAATAACTAAATCAAGAGATATATGGTAAACAATGCAAGCAAAAATCTAACAAGGTTGCTGTCAACTACTATACTAAATCTTAATGCATCCAAATCAATGTTTATCATCTTATGACTTCATATAAACTCATCTTAGCATATCATAGGTTATTTTCCTCCATAGCATGCTCATCCACTTAATACATCTAGGCATGCTTTAATCAAAATGAATACAAGACAAGTTTAAGCCATTATACCTAGCCCCTTCTTTTCTTTTCTCTTTTCCTTCTCGATTTCTCCTCTCTCTCATTTCCTAGCTGCTCAAAACCGAGAAATTCCTCCTCTATTGAGGCTCCAAATGCAGTGGGGTGGTGGTGGAATGGTGGATAAGGAAAGGAATGATGAGGAGGGTTTAAAGGAGGAGAAAGGTGATCGAAATGTGAAGTGTGTGTGTGTGTGCTGCTTTGCTGCAGCCATGTTTTAAAGAGAGAAGGTGATTCCTTGTGTTGGGATATTGAGTTGCAGCATACTAGAGAGATGGAAGAGTATTGGTCGATTATGAGGTGGAGAGTGCAGCCTATGTGTAGGTTTAGGAGTAATGATGAATCTTGTGCATGTCAAATCTCAAAAGGGATTATTTTCTCTCTTCCCCAGAAATCTGCCCCCTCTCTCTCTGGCTAAAATTTATTTATTTTCAATCTTATAAGATTTTCTTCTCCTCTCTCTCTTCTCCCTCACGCCACTCTCCTTCTCTCCTTCCTATCTCTCTCTTTCATTTCATCTTAATTACAAACATATATAAATAAATTCATTTGGTTAATGCATAGCTATTTACACACACGTACACCTGTATAGCACGCACGCACACAAACATACACATATATAAATTATATTATATTATATTGTATTTTATACTTTAGTATCTCGTTTTGCTTTTTGGTTCGTAAAGTGTTATATCTTAGCCGAATTATATTTTCGACCGAATAAATGGATAGGATTGATTATTTCGATTCCAGCGAACCCAATATTGAATATTCGATTATAAGCGGAATTTCCTAAAAATCAACAAGCAAGTTCACAAATATTTTATAATAGGCAATTATAGCATAATTTTAGAAGATTAATTATTTATAATCATACACATAATTATATAAGCTCCTTCATGAAATTTGTAATTCAAATTACAAGAGAGTCAAAATAATAATTTGTAAAGTAATATTTCACAGATAGACACATAATATGGAATGCTCGTGTTCATCCAAATGCATGAAAATATAAACTTTACTTGAACCTTTAGATTTTATAATTTGAAATAAAATCTATCTTAAAAACTTATCGGGAATAAGTGACCATTCTATTATTCTAATTATTTTTGTTTCTATTCTATTCTATTAGGACGAAATTTTTAGGCTCGAATTTTCGGGGTTCTACAGTTACGGTTCATGAAAGAGATAGTAGAAGGATTTCAAAGTGATCAATCACTTTCCATTAGCTCACTAGTAATAACATAATATAGATTGTAATCACATTAAATCTATATTTTTGAAGATTCTCATCACATTAAATCTATATTTTTGTGCATTTGTTTTGTCTATAGTTTCCAACAAGTACTAGTTATTCTAAAGGCGAGATTGACGAAGTCAGGGATGAGTGGGCTACTTGTGTGATTGATCATGTACGAGATTCAGGTATACATTATTTCATTTAATGATGTCATGCATAATTTCTAAGTTAGGTACTTGATTAATATGTTGAATTTGAATATATATTTTTTCTAATGTTAGGTAACTGATATCCGAGTTCATTCGTGACATCCAACCGTTGTTGCCGGCCTACATGAGAGAAAGAAATCATTGAGTGAGGTCTTTTGTGAACAATTTGCACCTTATTTATTTTGTTATTCAAGAACACAATATTTTGCTAAGTACTCAACTAAAAAATGATGTATTTGGATGTTTAATTGATAAAATGTATGGAGATTTAAAGTATTTATTATCTTGGAATGCTTTCCTATTGAAATTCTTGGTTTACGGCAGGTATAAATATAAAAAAAAAAAAACAAAAAAGAAATATTAAAAAAAATTAAACATTTCATGACGGTTATAAAGCGACAAGAATTATAATAGAACTCGTGACAGTTATCAACCGTCATGATAGCATAAAAATTCCGTCATGAAAAGAAGGGAAACATTACAGTTGAATATTAAACATGACGGACATAAAACTTCATGTAAACTACATCTTAGATGACGCTTATCACTGTCATGTAAAACATCAAATTAAACGTAAAGAAAACCTTTCTTGACGGAAAAATTACGCTCAAACATGACGGATATAATCTGTCATTAAAAGTATTTTTCATGACGGTTTTTCTCCGTCATCTATACTATGTAGTATAGATGACGGGCGCCTAGACCACGGTAGGGAGCGCTCATAGATGACGGATTTCATCCGTCATGTATGTCCGTTTTTGTATTAGTGTACCCCTACCCATTACCATCTCTCTCTCTCTCCTCCAGCACCCTCTCTCCCTCTCCTCCTCCCCCTCTCTCTCATTTCTTTCATTTGTTGTACGCCCAGATTTCTTCGCACCCTTATATTTGGATCTCAATCGCTTTCCTCTTAATCCCCCTTCTCATCATCTCTGCCGCCCGCAATTCACTAACCTGTTGCCCCAATCGCAGCGCGCCGTTTCGGCCGAAGAATGCCCCTCCGAGAGAATCTACGTCTACGATCTCCCCTCAACGTTCAACCACGACTTGTTAATGGAGGTTGGGGTCGTCGCCGTTGATGGTGTTGAGTTGTTGGGAGGCGGCGGGAAGGAGGAAGTGGTGGGGGTGGCGGTGGCGAAGGAAGGGTAGGGGAGGAGGAAAGTGGAGTGGCGGGTGGCGGGTGGCGGAGGTGGAGCAGCGGCGGTGGCGGCGGAGGAAGTGGTGGCGGTGGCGGAGGAGGAAAGTGGAGGGGGGGGTGGCGGAGGTGGAGTAGCGGCGGAGGGAGTAAAAAAAAAGAAGCAGCGGCAGTGGCGGAGGTGGAGGGACGGGTGGCGGGTGGGTGAGTGTGTAGGAAAGGAGATGTAGAAGAGAGAAGAGATGAAGAAGATAAGAAGGAGAGGGTAATATTGTCTTTTTAATGTTTAGTATGAGTTACTGTTGAAGCCATGTAAATAATACCACCTAGGTGGTCGAATTATTTATATGTCATTCTTTATATTATAATACGGGTTTTTCTCTATTAACGGGCTCTTTGTATTAATAATTTTTCCTACCAAACAATGTATTAACCCATATTAATAATATAGTATGACTTAATATGGCCTACCAAACGAGGCCTTATGAATGAATGTAAAAAACTTATGTATGTTTTATACAAAAAAGTACTGTATTTAAAAATACATTCTCACGATGAAATATATACTCACTCTATCCACGAATCAAATACATATTTACCCATATTTAAATACTTACTTACCCATATTTTTTTTCTACAAATTTTATTTATTTTTTTGTACAATAATATCCTCATGCTTTTTTTTATTTATTACTATTTGGCACATTCTAATTTTTACCTTATTTAAAATAATTTTATTAATTTTTTTTAATTTCTGTGTTTGGAACTCAAATAGGTATTTAATTTGTGGAGTACAAAAATTAAAACAGCAATTTGGGAAATGGAGGATTCCGACTCCCAACACACAACCCTGACCTGACTCACTGATCTCTCTCTCCCCGCAGTCGCAAATTCTTTCACTCTTTTTTCTTCCATTTTCCGATCTCAAGCATTCAACAATGAGGGCACTATTCTTCAATCGAGGTCAATCTCTTGCTTCTTTATTTTATTTAATTACGTCTATTGATTTGTTAAAAGCTGGATTAAGCTCCAAATTTGTTTATGTTCCAGTTACCATTTCCCCGCTAAAAGCTAGAGGTTTTTCGGGTTTAACGTGATTGAGCTGTTAAAAATCATTTCTTTGTCAAATTTCCCTTGCCCGTAACTTTAATGTCAACGAATTATATATTTTTCAATGTTTGTATTCATGTATATTTGTGTTGCTGCAGTGCTAAAATTACAGATTGAGCAGAATGAAATTAAGCTATGTAATTTCTGTAAGAGATTGTCGTTTTTAAATGACGGGAACTCTGGTGTGGATGTTCCTAAGGAAAATGAAGGAGCAAACAATGAGGGAAAGTGTAGAGTTCCTCACAGTAATGGGGAGGGTACTCAACATTTGAGGAAATACGAAGTTTTTAGGAGAGGGATTGAGGATGTGTGTCGAATTTTGGAAAGTGGTCCTTGGGGACCTTCATTAGAGAAAGCTCTCTCCTCGTGTGATGATAAACCTAAGCCAGACATAGTCATTGGAGTGTTGAGGAGGATGAAGGATGTCAATGTAGCAATTAACTACTTTAGATGGGTGGAAAGAGTGACAAACCAAGTTAATCCGCCAGAGACGTATCAGTCGCTTCTCATGTTGATGGCCAGGTGTAGGAAATTTGATAAAATAGAACACATGTTGGAGGAAATGAGCCTTGCTGGATTTGGGCCTTCATTTGAGACGACCATGGAGTTAGTTTCCAGCTGTGTGAAGGCGCAAAGACTGAGAGAGGCTTATGATCTTATACAAACCATGAGAAAATTCAAGTTCCGCCCAGCGTTTTCAGCTTACACGACTCTTATAGGTGCTCTTGCTGCAGTTCATAAGCCTGAGTGCCCTAATCTCATGCTCTCTCTCTTTCATCAAATGCAGGAGTTAGGCTATGAAGTAAGTGTGCATCTATTTACGACTTTAATTCGTGCATTCACCCGCGATGGCCAGGTTGATGCTGCTCTCTCCTTGTTAGATGAGATGAAGAGCAACTCGTTTGAAGCAGACATTGTTCTTTACAATGTGTGTATCAACTGCTTTGGTAAGGCTGGTAAAGTGGATATGGCTTGGAAATTTTTTCACGAGATAAAAGCTCATGGCCTCGTTCCTGATGATGTGTCATATACCAGTATGATAGGAGTTCTTTGTAAAGCTAAAAGGATGACAGAAGCTGTTGAGTTGTTCGAGCAAATGGAGCTGAACAGGTCAGTTCCCTGTGCATATGCTTATAATACCATGATCATGGGCTACGGGTCTGCTGGAATGTTTGATGAGGTGTATAGCTTGCTGGAAAGGCAAAGGCTAAAGGGGTCGATTCCAAGTGTGATTGCTTACAATTGTCTTCTTACGTGCCTTGGTAGGAGAGGAAAAGTAGATGATGCCTTAAAAGTTTTTGATGATATGAAAACCGATGCTATGCCAAACCTGTCTACGTATAATATTCTCGTAGATATGCTTTGTAGGGCAGGCAAACTTGATGCAGCTTTAAAGATACAAAATGACATGAAGGCATCTGGCTTGACTCCTGACATAGTCACTGTCAACATTATGATTGATAGACTGTGCAAGGCTAATAAACTTGACGAGGCATGTTCCGTTTTTAAAGAATTGGATCGCAAGGTTTGTACCCCCAGCAAATTTACATTTTGTTCGCTGATTGATGGCTTGGGTAGGCATGGTAGAGTAGATGATGCATATAGCTTATACGAGGAGATGCTAGATTCTAACTTGGTATCAGATGCAATTGTTTATACGTCCCTCATCAAGAACTTTTTTAAGGCTGGAAGAAAGGAGGATGGACATAAAATTTACAAGGAAATGGTCCGGAAAGGCGTCTCTCCAGACCTCACGCTGCTTAACACGTATATGGATTGTGTTTTTAAAGCTGGTGAAACAGAAAAGGGGAGAGCTTTGTTTGAGGAGATCAAAGTTAAGCTTATCCCTGATGCACGAAGCTACTCGATTTTGATTCATGGTCTCACAAAGGCTGGTTTTGCACGTGAAACATACGAGATCTTTTATGCGATGAAGGAACAAGGGTGTGTTCTTGACACTCTTGCTTATAACACTGTTATTGATGGATTCTGTAGATCAGGTAAAGTTGATAAAGCTTACCAGTTATTGGAGGAAATGAAGGCAAAAGGTCATCAACCAACTGTAGTTACATATGGTTCTGTTATTGATGGACTTGCAAAGATTGATCGTCTTGATGAAGCTTATATGCTTTTCGAAGAAGCAAAATCCGTTGGAGTGGAATTAAATGTAGTTGTTTATAGCAGTCTTATAGATGGGTTCGGAAAGGTGGGTAGAATCGATGAAGCATATCTCATCGTGGAGGAAATGATGCAAAATAATGTAACGCCTAACATCCAAACATGGAATTGCTTGCTTGATGCACTTGTTAAGGCAGAAGAGATAGATGAAGCCCTTGTCTGCTGGAATTCTATGAAAGACTTGAAATGCACGCCTAATGTCGTGACATACAGCATTCTTATAAATGGTATGTGTAAGGTTCGGAAGTTCAATAAAGCCTTCGTATTTTGGCAGGAGATGCAGAAACAAGGGTTGAAACCTAATGCAATCACCTATCTCACTATGATATCTGGGCTTGCCAAGGTTGGAAATATAATGGAGGTCGATAAACTATTTGAGAGATTCAAAGCGAATGGAGGTATACCTGATTCTGCCTGCTATAATACAATGATAGAAGGGCTGAGCTTATCCAATAAGGCGACAGAAGCATATCAACTGTTTGAAGAAACAAGGTTAAAGGGTTGCAAAATATACACCAAAACCTGTGTAGTTCTTTTGGATGCGCTGCATAAAGCTGAATGTCTCGAGCAGGCAGCTATAGTGGGTGCTGTATTAAGGGAGACGGCTAAATCACAGCATGCTTCTAGGTCGTTGTAATGTTGGATTAGCCGGTGGCAAAGTTTGTAAAGCTTTTCGTGTGTATCACGAAAGGAAGAACGAACGACGACTTACACATGTTACTTTCTACCATCTTACATGTTGAATGTGTGGGAACCAAATTGAGGTCGAGTCCATTTCAACCGATTGTCATATGCAGAGACACGTGCAAGTCAATCAACTCGGATTGCGTTGCAAATGTGGCATTCTTTAAGGTAACAATACTCTCTTTTTTTTTTTTTTTTTTCATTCGTGTTTATCAATCTTTATTGCCAGTTCACAGTTTACTTTGTGGTAACCTCAAATGGTCTTTCTTAGCAGTTATTCCTTGAAGTCAAGGGGCTTTGCTCGACGTGTTTCCAACAAGCTCCCTGCAGGTTCGTCTCTACCGATTCTCCCAAATACATGCTCGAAGAGATCGTGTTGTTAGTAACTCTATTGCATACACATTATCTCCTGATTGTATTCTTGGATTTATGGGTGATATTTATGCTCTTTGCCTGGTAAAGGGAATCGTCTGGAGCGTTGCTTGGTCAATGTAAACATAAATTTTGATCGAATATGAGGAAATGTTACGCTCATGCAGACTTGCATTTAAGCTTCACTGTTATTTCAAATTATAGTATTTTGTAATTATATTAGTGATCGAATAAATGTTGCTTCCAGTTACTAAATTTGCACAAACAAAATATACGAGCTTTCAAAATTGTGAAATTGGTTTTGCAGGGAATTGGAATTCTATCAAATTTCCATTTTCTAGCATATAAACTCTTTTAAAATCAAAAGAGCATACTCCGTATGATGTATGTGACAGTAACACTAAAAAAATCTGTAGCAGTAACATTCATTAGATAACTAATGAATATAAAATATTAGATAACTAATGAATATAAAATATACGAATTCCACAAAAACACATTTATTCTCATATTTTCGAAGATCAAAATATAAATATTCGACAAAAATTAAGAACATGAAATGAAGAGATTTATCATGTTTTCGCGACTCAAAACATATATTTTGTACAGAAACATACACTAATCAATTAAGTAATCGCCCTATTATAAAGTTCCCTACAAGCCTCTTTTTTAACAAAAATATAAGACCTCATCTGAGCTATGGAAAGAGAACACCATTTGAATTTCGAGAGCTAAGCTCAGAGAACCTAATTCCACCATCAATTATCCTTCGAGCCGAGCACCTGCTGCTTAATCTGTTCGACTGTAGCAAACAACTCATCCCGATTTTCCTGCGAATAGCAACGACTGGATTAGCTTCACATCAGTGAGCGAAAGCATGATTTTATTAAATAAAAATTTAGGATGCCAACCTTGAAGATTAGATAGCGGGAGCTGAACCAGATTGTGTAGCCAAGGCCAACGAGTTCCAACACTTTAGGGACCTAAAAATTGATCAAATGTTAAATATCTTGCGGTGGTGAAAGATTTTTTCAGGATGCCTTCTTTGAAAGGTATATGCAGGCCGAGTAGACGTTACTCACCAATGGAATAGAATCAATGGCACCAACAACAGCTGCTGCTAGCCAAAGTGCGACTGCACCACCACCACCAAACACAAGATATGAAGATGTGTCTTCATAATCAAACTGAAATAGGACGACATTTGTTAGACTCAAATAAGATCGTAGATTACCCTTTAAGCCAAAACATCTGTACTAAAGAAATAAAAATGCTAAGCATTTTTTTGCTTCAAAAGTTATGATATTCAGTTAATCATGGTTACATTTCATCTTTCTTACAATACATATTAAGATATAATCTCTCCTTTCATATCATCATCCTTGTGATACTTAAAAACACCATTTTATCCTGAACATTCTTCAGAAAAAAAAAATTCTGAATTTGAAACTATCAGATATCATCAAAGAGTCATAGATGAGTCATAAAAAGGAAAATCTAGGCAAACACAAACTATAAGAAAAGGTCGCTCAGGTAACCGCTCAGCACTGACATGGTAGTCAATGTTTCATCAAGCATTTACGAGCTTTCGAACAGTTGAAAGTACTCATCACAGCAACAAAGTTTTTATCATGAATTCTGGAGAATGTTTTTTCTTACTAGCTTCTTTGTCTACTAAACCTCATCAAATATGAAACCAATCTTTAAGAATTTTAGCTATCAAGAACTTATTATCAATTATAAAATAAATACACCCCAACATTATACACCATTGAGATACATCTAATTTATTAGCATTAAATCTGAAACTAAACGAGTTACTCTGTATTCCCAGCATCGTAAAGGGTTAAAAAGAAGCACCTTTATATCAAAGTCCTCCAAGAACTTCAAAAACTGCAGATTATCAGCCAAAGAACCTTCTTGTGGTGTTTCATTTAGCTGGGCATCATAATCTTCATTCTTTTCACCGATGTCAGTTTTTTCCACAGTTATCTCACCATTAGGTTCAGGTTCATCAGCATCATACGGTATTCTCGTCGCAGAGGTTTCCTCAGATGTGGCTGACCTCAGAGATAAATTCATACGGCTTCTGAATCCTACTTTAGGAACCAAGTTTCCACACAATCAATACAACATATTCAGAAGTAAATAATAATTGACAAATTGAATTGTTTCAAACAGAATGTTCATTAAAAACTGGCCAAAAAATGATACAAGATGCATAATCCTATCCAGGCTCTGTTTCTCACTATACACTGCACCATGGAGAAATAATCGCATAGGCACAAATCACAGAAAATAGTAAACATTTCAGAATTTCTCGATCTAAAAAACCGAGTACCACCGCTAAACAAGAAATAGCAAAAACAATAACACATTCAAATAATATATAACGAAATTAAAAAAAGAAAAGATGATCCCAATCGTTCTGATCTGGACAGAATTAGCATTTCAATAAATATAACATATACGATTAGAAAAAGGAAAAAAATAAATAAAAATAAAAATGAGATAACAATTACAACTGACCGGAATTGAGACGGGCTTGCTTGAGCAGAAAAGGAAATTG
Source organism: Schizonepeta tenuifolia (assembly GCA_029490685.1). NCBI lineage: Eukaryota > Viridiplantae > Streptophyta > Magnoliopsida > Lamiales > Lamiaceae > Schizonepeta > Schizonepeta tenuifolia. Next base: position 19,561,023 of record CM055958.1, on the reverse strand, counting down.
GGTTTTGCAATGAAAGGATTGAATTTGATTAGGAGCGATGAGCTTCGGTGGGATCGAAGAAATACTGGAAATGCCTCGAGCTGTGCAGAGCTCCATATTTGCGATCATGATCGAATTTGAAATGAGGATTAGGGTTTTGGAAATAAATAGGTAAAATTGGTAGGGTTTAACTACGGGATTTTCAATTATAATGCGAAACTCGAGGAAGCTGTAAACCCTTTTTCAATTATGTGATGTGTTCTTTTCCTTTTTCGTTTGTTCCAACTTCCAAACTATCCTGTTTCGATTTTTATAATAAAGAATTAAAATAATTATGAATCTTTCACGTTCTGTATTTTAACAATCCTAGATATGGAATTTTGTTTGTTAAGTTAAGTTTGATTTTCTTTTAACATTCTTTCTTAAAAAAAAATTGTACTCTGTCCCCTCCCCCCCCCATACAAGTGTTCCGAACCAAAATAAATTTGTCCCCAGATAAGTATATATCTAATTGTATAGTTTTCAATACACATTTTAGCTAAATTAAAACATTTACGTTTTGATCTCAAAGCAAAAAAAATTCACTTTTCTAATTTTTTATACAATACTTGGAGTAAATGTGATGTGTCATTTTACCATTGTCTTCGTATACGTTTTTTGTGCTATTAGAACACGGGATGGAGTGGGTATATTCACAAGACATGTAGAGCTCATGTGTTACGAATAAATCTCCCAACTAAAAATAAGAAACTCATATAAATGTGGAGAGCTTACTGGCTGGTTATGCGGAAGTTCTGCAAACTATTTATTCTTTTATATATTTAATTAATTTTTATGTATTTATATATAGAATTTCGAATAGTAGTATTCAGTCATGTTGAAAATTCAGGTCTTCAATCGATTAAATTCGAATAGTAGTCATTGTTGAGAATTCATGTGTTCGATTTCCATACCGTCATATGTTCCTTAAAAAAAATTAAAAAAACAAAAAAATACTGTACATGTGCGCATAAATGATAGGGGGCCAACCTAGAGTTGTCAAATGGGCCGGGCCGACCCAGCCAGCCCGGCCCAGGCCCGGTATAGCCAGGCCCAGGCCCAGCCCATTTCATATTTGGTGTGGGCCTGGGTCGGGCCTCTATCTTGAGATGGGCTCCATTTGGGCCTATTTTGAAGCCCAGAATCGGCCCAGGCCCAGGCCCACGACATTTTTACACTATGTAGGCTTCAAGTGGGCCTAAATAATTGAAAAGGCCCGGCCCAGGCCCGGCCCATTGATTAATGGGCATGGACCGAGCCGGGCCTAAAGACTAGTGGGCTTCACCGGGTCTGGGCCGGGCCGGGCCGGCCCAGCCCATTTGACAACTCTAGGCCAACCTACAATTGTGTGTAGTACGTATAGCAATGCAATAATACATAGAAAACACAGGTTGGCATTTATGAGATTAGAAAGACACGACCCAAAGTCACAATTATAGCCTTATAGGTGTACGTTTATTTAAGTCCCTTCTATAATTACTAGAATGTCACCGTCGAAATTCGACAGGATCACTTAACATTATGATATTTTATTTAAAAAATATAATTAAATAATTGTTTGAAGTCATAGTACGATCATGAACCACTAAAAATTGTTAAATTACATACAAATGAAAAGAATCTATGTGAAAAGAGGGGGTGTGTCTCCACTCGCTTACCAACTTTTTTAAGTTACAAGAAAATCGAAGGAAATCTAATAATAGTAAGTACATGCATAAACTAAAAATAATCAATTTTTAAAATAAATTAATTTTATAAGTATCTCACAATCTGTCAAAAATTTCATCATAAACCACGTTAGTGGTTGTGCATGCGTCTTACCGTCATTGTTGTAGGTCAAAATTTTGAGACTTTGTTTGCTAGTGACTCAGTAAGAAAAAACACAATTGACCATGATTGAACAAATGTTTTGGCAAGTACAGTCCCATGTTCGTATTTGTACAAATGACCATCACTGAGCACATGTTTTGGAAAAGTACAGTTCCAGTTTAAAAGTAACTTTATAAGTATTTAATACTTCATTGGTCCACGATATCGTTGCCACATTGTGGACGTTACAAGTTTTAAGAAAGCAGTGGGTAGCAGTGAATAAAAGTAGATATTGTTGTAAGTGGAGTAAATGTCTCATTATAAATGTGAGTGTAGTAGTGGATAATATAAGATTAAATAGTATTATGTTTACCCTACTACTTATAACTAGAAGTGGCAATCTTATCGTGGACGAACCTAAATGGAAAAAGTGATAACAATATCGAGGCCCTTTATTTATTTATTTATTTTTTAATTCGAAAATGCCGCGCGTGCAAGCCACGCGCTGGCTTCGAGCCGGTCTCGAGCCACGCGGGCTTGCAACGCCAGCACCTCGAAGCTGCCCCGTCTCGAGCTGCCTTCGAGCCCCTCCTTCGAGACTGCGTTGCGGCTACTCTAATGGAATACAGTTCATTTCCATTTTAAGAGACTTAATGAAATAATACGTCCAAATAAGGTAAAATGAACTTAATGAAAAAATACAGAGGGAATATCTTTTTTCTAGTATAAAGACTACTGTTTGATACGCTTTTTGAATAATATCCCATAATATGAAGCTATTATACATTACATATCATAGAACTGAGATATTCTTTCTAAAAGAAAAATAAAACGAAATTAGTATATATGTGGCGAGTTCAAGACAAATAAAATGTAAGAAAAGAAAACATTTAGAGAATCCCTTAACACCATAACTCACCTATCATATCATCATCCTTTTGTTTACAACATTTCTTGATGCAAAAAGGAAGATATATATATAAAAATCAAATAAAATTAAGAAGAAAATAAACAAAGTAAAAAAACCAAACAAACAAGGTGAATTAATATATGTGGATGGCATCATATTTTTCTATCTTGGTCTTCTTCGTTATACCTCCATCAAAGCATCAGCAACAGAATTAATCAAACACAGCTCAAGGGGGCCATATTTTGCTTTGAAAATCAAGCCATTTACTTTAGAAATGAAGCCTGCGATGTATAGGAGTTCATTGAATTGCTAGGCGAGTTGGACTTTACCCATCTTCCCAGTCATTTTCATCCTCGTCATCTTCAGTAGGTTCTGCTTCTACGTTCAAGTCGTGAACTTTAAATTGTTCTGAAGTGTTACCTGGAATACATAAACCACTGTAAAAGGTTTATCAAGATAACAAATGTTGAGCAACCTTCAATCTTATTGCTAATGATCAATTGAAACTTCGTAGTCTTTATATCTTTCATCATATGAATTTGCCACAAGCAATTTACATCATTTTATCAATGTTTCTCGTAGTTATCCAAAATGCCGGGTATATGACACTCTTCTCTATCAAAATAAAACTCAGAAGAACATAAGTAAAAGACAATATGATTTTACCTGTAGATGGCCCCTCCTCCCATTCGATATCATCTCCTTCAAATTCGTCTTCCCGTTTCGATTTCATACCTACTTGTCGCTCGGATGGTGTGTTGAAGACTTCAGTGGTGATAACATTATTAAGTGATTCTGATTCTTTCTTGATTTGTTCTTCCTTTTCATGATGGAGCTTAAGTAAAGCAGTGTAATAGGCTCTGGCGTATTCATCCTATAAAGCACCCAAAACGAAGAGGAGAGAAAATTATCACTAGACAGAAGTGAGGTGGACAAAGTACATTTTCGTAACCAGCAGCAGTAAGATGACAAAACCTCCAAAGGATCATATATATGAAAGTCTTAAAGAAAGCACATAAAAAAGCTTTAAAGAGACTGAATTAACCTGTATATTCTTTTTGTCGTCTTCTAGAGCTGCAGACTTCTTGTCATCGGAGAGCTCCAAAGCGACTGAATTACCCTCCATCTTCACCTCTTGACTGCTCTCTCCACGTTGCTCTTTTGTAAGATTCATTCCTTGCTTGATCATCCAAGGAGGCAAAACTTTCATAGGTGTAGTGTTGATTGACTTAACATCACCTTTATCATCAGTACCAGAAAATGCAACTTCAACCTGCCAAGTCAAACTTTAAGGTTTCACAAAAGAAACAATTCCCTCAATGAGTAACAACAGAGAAATAGGATGCACATCATTGTGATCGCACAATCCATATTAATTATTTCAAGATCGAGAATGACAATAGTCAATAGCAATTTAGATTAAAATCCAATTCCAAGGAATATATCTTTTATAGCTCTAGTCCGCACATGAGAATCCAAATGGTTATCCACTGTAAGCTGAGCAGAGAAACGAACCTCAAATGTTTGAGAATAGATGAATATTGTCAATGTACGGTTGAGTAATCAGGAAAAGACGTATGAACAGAAACATGTCAACTCTTTCATTTCTTTTCCAGTGATCGTAGTTTCTGACTGGTTATCAATGTTAGTCCAAACTCCTAACTTCTAAGGCCCTTATAATGCAGAGTTGAGAATAATTGAATTTAAAAGTAAATCAAAAGAAGGCTTTGAACAAGAGACCTTAGTCTCCCCAACATAAGGCATAGGAGTTCCACCAAAACCGGGCATAGATTTATTAGGGTCATTGGGTATATGATCTCCATTTGCAGCTTGGTTAGCAGCCATTCGGAGTAGCCAGGCTTGAAGACCTTCAAGTTCAGGTACAGACAAATCCTTAACTCTCCCAAGTTGATCTATCAGTGGTTTGAGCTGCACCTGTACCACAGAAGACCTTCTCAACTTGGTAGCAAGAAAAATACCGAGGCACACAGTTAAGGCTTCAGTCATTTAAGCAAAAATACATAAAATCTTCTAATCTATAATATTTTTGTATCTAATACACAATAATCATAAGAGAGCACAAATTTGTAGTGAAAATTATACATCAAACCTATCTACGAGCTCTCATTCAGACAGTAAATCCATCTGAATATTTGAGTGAGCAAATTGACCTGGTGGTTTATTTATTTTATTTTTTTTCCTAATCTTTTTCTGATAACTAATGTGTGTGTGTGTGTGTGTGTGTGTGTGTGAGAGAGAGAGAGAGAGAGAGAGGGAGAGAGAGAGGTACAAAATACAGAAAATGGCAATCACACACACACAGAGAAAACTAAACAAAGGGATGAGGGATTTAGTACCAACTGAATCAATATATGATTTAGAAACAAACCTCCATCTTTGCTAACATGTCCTTTAATTTATCATGACGACGTCTGCTTGCATTATCATCTCCATCTCCCAATTCTTCAGCAGCTAGCTTGTCACTCTCAGCCATAAGGATCCCATTGCAGCTTTCACAGTGAAAGTACTCATCGAATGGGGTGATCAACCGAAGTGCATCAAGGGCATTATATCTGAAGATCATGACACACGAAAATTCAAAATTCAAATTCATCAAGATTCTTGAACTGTGTGGATCAAGTACCTTTTATTGCAGCTTGGGCATATATATTCTTGAACTGTGTTTTTGCTCTCCAGTTCATCCTTCAGCTTCTTCCTCATGCGATGTAATCTGTATCTGACAACATCATATATCTGCAAGGATAATTCAAAATGAACAGTTCATTTAAATACAAGTACTTACATCTACTCCAATTGCAGCAAATGTCACAGTAAATATAGCAACACAGAGAGAAAAGAAAATCATCGAAGCAGTATTAGCAATCACTTGAGTCAGAATATCATATATACTGTAATCACCTTGTTCAAAGGAACCATATACGATTTAACAATCTTCTTCGCACTATAATACACAACAGGCTCAACTTACCAGCAGCATTGTTATTTCAATTCTTAGGAAGAACTTGAAATACTTTCCACCATAATAGACTAGACTATGTTTACTATTGCAATGGAGTTTATATTTCTAGCAACTGCATTTTACTCAAGTCAGTCACTCCTCAGTCTCAGTTGTTTTCTCCTATCTAATGTTTCACCCACACTCTAGTTTCATTGTTAAAAAATCCACCAAATAAACATCATAATACGATGTAGTTTCTTCACAAGACCATTAGACCCTACCTGGACAGTTTTCCTAAGGTACGTAGTACTTTTAATTGAGATGAACAGATGCATGCACTGCCAAATATAAGCTATTTCTTTAATTCAAGAATTGTGGTGTTTGCATACAACAATCACTATCACTATCAGTCTACAACAATAGTTACAAAGTTACCTGAGAATAATCCAGACAACAATATGACTGAGTGTGCACTTTTTGTTTATCATCATCTCTTCCATATTTTTGACCATCCATTGTGGCAGATACTGCAGCACTGAACATTTTTGCACTTTTGGAGGTCTGCAGAAGATAAATTATATATTGAGGCAGCAATAAGTATCTAACACTAACTACTGAGTAATTCAAGCTTCAACAAAACTGGCAAATCACATATTCAAAAAGCATAATCATGGGTATTATGGCATTAAAAAAATAGTCAAACTTCAAAATCTAAAATGATCAGTTCAACTTATATAATAAGTTTAATCATGTTCCTCAACCACAAAATCTACTTCGCATTGAACTCACATTATGTGTTCTCTTTGAAATAGACAAACTGGCCTCCAATGGATAAAATTGAAGGGGAAACCCTAGGCAAGTTAAAATCAACTGCTGAACTTACATGCATGTGATTCCTCGTCCAAATGAATTAACTTCAGCATAAAGGCACACATAATTATCATATATGATTTGCTATATTATGTGAATGGGTGTAGGATCAAATTTACGTAGTTATAATGCACTGGAAAAGCATTTATCTGGAATGATCATTTCAAAAATCATAAACAGAACCACTGAATGCAACTCAGCAATCACAAAGGTGAAACAAGCTGCTATAAGATAACAATAATGAAAGGAGCAAAAAACATAGGCCATGATGCTGAACCAGCAGAATGAACCTCCTTGCGGTGGTCACGAGTGACCAGTTTTTCTTCTTCAAAAAGTCTCAGAGTCCGACGGAGTTGCTTCGTATGAAGTTTCAAGTCCCTAGCCAAATCTTCTTCCTTAGTCCACTGACGTCTAGAACAAATCAAATATAAAGTGATCATACATTTACTTTTAGTTCGACCATTGTTGTAAATTGTTTATACAATAAAAACCATAACTTATCATGTAATCAAACAAAACGTTCTCATGCAGCATAACAATTGTTTCAACAAATAGTTTGTTTCTAATGAGTCTCCACTGACATAAAACAGTTCTCAAATACGAAACACAGATTTTTTAAAAATAAGTGGTATTCAAGATAAACTTGTCACTTCATCTTCCATATTAGACTTGATCACTTCTCCAGTGTATTCTCATTCACCAACACCCCCAGACCCAGTATATTTAAGTGATAGAATCAAAAAAATATCCCTCAATGACCTCGAATCATGCACCCGACAAGTTATGATAATTCATTAAATTCATATCAAATTCCCTAACTTCAGCATAATACTAAGGAAGGGAGTAGCAAATTACCTAGTAAGAGCATCAAGAATGACCACAGCAATTCCTCTGTTATCACTTCTCCCAGGCCTCTGCTGGTTTTCACCTTTTGTTGTTATATCATCATAGAACGCCCGAGCTGCAAGTCTCACCAACCTAATTACAAAAAATTGAACGATCACTTATCTGCAACACTAAAGAAAGCGATAGCTTCAATCAGAGTGAAGATCATCGCATTACCGATTGAATGGGTCGATGCTAGCCATTTAAAAGTCTGAGCAATCGAAAGTTTGTTGTCTAATGCCACAGCTAGTCACCAACACTGCTCACAAATTTAAAATTGCATTCACCATTAAATAACTTTTCTCTGTAATACCCCAACTTTTTAATAAGAAGATCAATTCATTTTCATTAATCAATTAATTCAATTAGATACAGTCCAAATAGTATTACTTGTTAATAATATAAGCCCAACAAGCTTCATAATATGAAAAGTCCAATATGTTTCAATCCAACAAAGCCGAAAATTAGACCAAACTAATAAAATACTAAATTCATCATGATAGAAAATAAGCCACGAAGTAAAATCTTTCCTAAATCTTGTCAGCGTAGTTTTGTGGTGAAGAAATGAATACACGTAGTTCTTCTCTCAATACAAAATCCTCACAAGATTTCAATTTCAGCTAGTACTAGTATATATAAATACAACCTGATTTTCTTTTACCATAACACCCAACAGAGAGTAACAATATTTAATTACTCTATTTTCTAATAGTATAAGCAGCCACGCCATAAAATCTTGCTTTGCAGATTTAGTAAGTAGAAAATGTGGTAAGAAAAATAGAATCGTCAACTTCATACCCTTGTCAAAATCAACAACCATTTCGATGAGTACTAATACCATTTATATTAGCTCCTCTTGAAACAATTCCTCAAACACAACAAACTTTGCAAACAAATCAAAATATTCAAGATATACAATGGAGCTCTATTACTCCAAGCCTACCACTGCACCACAATCTCTCTTCTCAGAAATCCAGTAAGTTTAACCTAAACTCTTTCTTACTCACCTGCAAAGAAATAAGGGATCTTAATTGTAATTTGATGATTTTCTAAATCAAAACTAGTAACGATGGAGCACTACTAGCCCTTTTAGTAGATGCATCAAATTCTTCAGAAAACGTCTATCACAGTCACAGATACATACTCTCCTCACTAAATTAAGGTAAGATCTCTGAATCCAGTTTTACTCCGTTTTTGAATTCAAAATCGTTCAAAATCTATTTCTATGCAATTAGAGGTCAGAATAAGATTAAAACTTCAAACTAGAATTTCCATAATAGTCACCTCTGTAAAAAATGTTGAATAATTCCTACTGAGTAAACCATAGAAATCTCTATCGGCTATCACTGAGCTTAATTAATTAATATAAAGAAAGTAAATGTAGAAATATCTTAGAACCTTGCCTCTGTAACTACCGAGCTTTCATATCGTGTCGTCGAGTTGGGGTTTCGGACGCGTGCGACGGGTTGTTTGCGGCTGACCGTGGTGGCGGCGATATCAGCAGCCAATCGTAGCGACCGGTGGAGGGAATGAGAGGCTGCAGATCCAAGAAAGAAATAAAAAGGCAGAGATTAGAAGACCATAGTAGAAATTTAAGTCTGTTAATAAAATTAAAAATAAAAGAGAAAGCTAAGAAAAGATTAAAATTAAGGAAAAGAATAATAAAGAAATACTTACACTGATTCAAGACGAGTTCGACGATGGAATCAACGACGGCGTGTGTGGGCTATTGGCAGTCCGGTCGACGGCGACATCGTTGAGGCTGCGAGTTGTAGCAGCGAGCAGCCACTACGTAGTGAGTGAGCGGCGAGGCCGAATAAGAGGAGCGAACGGCGGTGCTGCTCGTAACTAGCAGCTGTCCGTTTGGCCAAAGGCAACGGTGGCTTTCCAGGCTACTGCCCGTTTGGCCAAAGAGAGGGTAGCGGCGTTTTAGTCTAAGGCCTGCGGAGGCGGGGCTATTGGCGGACTGACGGTGGCGGCGACGAACCCTGCCACCGTTGTCGTTTCCTGAGACGGAGAAGATGTGCAAGACCGGTGGAATTTCGCCGGAATTCGAGAGGAGAAAGGAGAATTAAATTTCAGATTTCAATTTGGGAATTTAGGGCTCAAAGTCTGGTTGTCTCCGTCTGTGAATAGAAGAAGAGAAGGAGAAATGCGAAGGTGAAGCTGACCGGTGGCGTGCTCGTCGGAATCGGAGAAGGAGAATTCGGTTATGCTCTGTTGCTGCTGACGATGAAAACGAGAAGGCAAGTACCCATCGAGAGAGAACAGAGAGTTGAAAGAGTTTTGGGGAGAGAAATCGTCTGTTAGTGGAGAAAAGAAAGCGAAAGTTTTGATTTAGTTTATTGGGCTTAATTGAGAGATTAACTTCTGGATTGGGCTTCTGTGTTAAAGTTGTGTAATTGAACTTTTAGAATGGGTCAGATCTGTTTAGAGTGTAATAAATAAATAATGGTTGTCTCACGCAAGTTTATCTTTAATAAAAGTTAAAATTAATTTTTATCGTTGAGAAAAGTAAAGAGATGTAATCTTTAATAATAAGTACATTTCATCACAACAATATTCACTTTTGTGCATGACAAGTTGTACTTTTAGTTTAACGTTAAAGTAATTATTGACATTCAAAAAGTAAACATTGTCACTACGAACGTAATGTTATAAATAATTACTTTTAATAACAAAAATAACTATATTTAAATGTGACAATTTATACTTTTGGTTAAACGTTAAAGTAATTTTTGAGAAATCAAAGTTTACGGCTCCGCCTTCACTCCGATTACTAATATAAGAATAATCGTTAGGTAACAATTTAGATTTTTTCAGCTTGCTCAGAGGCCTTCGGCTCCCCTCGCTCGAATCTTGACCAAAGAAGAAGCAGCAGATAAGAAAATGAAGAGGCAAACAAAAATAAAAAATAAAAAGAGCAAAAAAAATTCTTGAATTAAAAAAAATCTGAAAAAAGTAGCGCATGGGTTGGATGAGCCGTACGTGGATGCGTGCGCATGTAATCCATCATCAGATGCACCAGTCTCTAGCAGGAGGCCAGTCTCACGCAAGTCTATCTTTAATAAAAGTTGAAGTAATTTTTGTCGTTGAAAAAAGTAAAGAGATGTAATCTTTAACAATAAGGACATTTCATCACAACAATGTCCACTTTTTTGCATGGCAAGTTGTACTTTTAGTTTAACGCTAAAGTAATTATTATTGTTCAAAAACTAAACATTGTCACTACGAAACGTAATGTTTATAAATAATTACTTTCAATAATAAAAATGTCTACATTTGAATATGACAATTTATACTTTTGGTTAAACGTTAAAGTAATTTTTGAGAAATCATAGAAATTAGTTTTTGTTACCAAATGTGTATTATTTGCACACGATAAATTGCACTTTTAATAATTATTATATTATAAAGTAGAATTGCAAGCCAACGAGCAACAATTCAAGAAGTATTCTAACCAAGTGGAGTATTTCAAGTGTTAGCTTACTGTGAGAGCTTTCAAAAGATATCGGATGATCTGATATAAGATTGAGCGACTATATTATAAGCTTAAATTATGAACTTTTACACAATAAGAATTCGCAATGACAAAAGTAATTATAGTTCTACAGAAAGTAATATTTCAAACTATTACTTCTGTGAGAAACAATACATATTTTTGTTTACACCAAATTATACTGTTGTTCTTTGTTGCGTAAAACACAACGCAAAGCATAAATCAATCTAACTACACCTAACACATCATTTAATTAACAACAAATAGAATCATGTTAAAAAATGAAACTAAACAAATAACTTTAAAAAACAATCTACACAAATTCATATAAACAAAAATCATCAGATACACATCAACAATATTTTCATAACATATTTTGTTGTTCAAAAATAAAATCCACCATTCATAACCAGTTCAACAATACTAAGAAAATAACCAATATTCGACGGCTGGTTGTACAAAACAAATTTAAAGTATTTAAATGTCGAAAACAACATATCAGTTCCAATACAAAGATGACGCATTGACAACATGTCATTTCACCCTTTTAGCAAATCGAAGAACCTCAGTCAGCACTTCTTGTTGGCATTTATTGACAGAAGATAGGATAATCCTTGAACAATAGAGAACTCTAAGCTTTTTTCTTTCATTAACCTTCAAAAAGACAAAGTGAAAAAACTTAAAACTTGGTTGCAGATTTATTGATGACAAAGCCAAGTTCAGAAATAAAGACAGCACAATCTATTATGCATTTGTAAATTTGAATGAAAATAAAGAAATACAAAATATCGAATATGTGACAAATCTTCATGCATGTACGGACTGCCATCAAAATGCTCCATGTGATGCATAAGAAAAACACCACAGTCAATGTTCATTTTGTCACTTCTCCATTTGAATGGAACTTCTTCAAAAGTAAATGATGCAAAGTCTAAAGCTCTTGGATGTTGCATATCATGGAGAAATATAGAAAACTGATCTTTCTGTATAAGCACAGAAAAAAGAAACAATATTTAAAGATGTAATTATTATATAAAAGTACAGCAAATGAGATATTTAAAAAAAAAAAAAAAAAAAAAAAAAAAAAAAAAACTATCACAATTTGAACCATTTTCCAATTCCGAGAGTTTTCTGAACAGTGATCGAGAACATTGTCGAGGTATTGAATCTTCGATGAACAAAAGTTGATAGCAAGAGAGACAAAATGTTTATCAAAGCAAATCGGGATTATAAATTGTTAATAAGAACAAAAAACATATTAACATAAAGGAAGAACAAAGAATACAGTACACAATAATATGTAAACAAAATACTACTTACAGTTTCAATAAATGGCAAATCATTGAGTTGAACCATTTGCTTCATAGAAAAATGCCAACAACTTCTCACAGAATAACTTATTTCTTCAAGATCATCACCAGGCTTGGCATCGAGCAATTTCTCAACATATGACTAAAAAAAAGAAATGAACAGAAAAAAGAACAGTTAAATGATTACTATAAAAAGGAAGAATCAAATGAAAAAAATTCAGATTTAAAAAGATAAAAATATACCGAATGTTGACTGTTGAAATAGAACTTCTTAGTGACAGTTGATAGTCTAGAACAGTGATACTTGATGGACTTGTTCAGCAGTATAAACCAACAATCAATCACATTACAATCCAGAAAAACACCATTATTCAGAGTTTTCATGGATTAGAAGTTTAAATAGAACTTCCAGCAATGAAGATCATGACTAAATACATTCATCCTGAAAATCAATATTAAGAGTTAATGAGAAAGTATAATAGCAAAAAATAAAACACATGGATATGAAAAAGGAAATAAGCAGAAATACATACATGTTGACAGCAGTACGATGTTGAAGAAAACAGAAGTCATCAATGTCCTTTTCTATCCTAGAAATTTCCTTAAAGTGTATGGCATTATTGATCATAAATCTAGTCTTGAATGTAGCTTTCCTAAAAGGCCATTCAATACTAGAATCCAATACCATGGGATCAATAACATGCAAACTGAGGACTGCAAAGGATAAATTATCAAAAATTGAGCATACTAGTATTACATTGCAATTAAAAAAAAACTACATAAACTCAATTACAATATAATTTAAGAAGCATACCATCATCTGTATAGAATTCCTTATAATGCGGACAAACTTTCTCATAAACACGACAAACAAAAACATCTTCATGTTCAACAGTAATTGAATCAATAAGCTTATCGATTTTTTCCTGGTCATCAATTTCACTCTGATCTGCAATTTCAGGTTCAAGGAACATCATAGATAATTTTAAAAAGTCATATAAATATAAGTTGGAAACAATAATACAAAAAATAAGCTGAAAGTTAGGGGCACAAACTGTGATCATCATTCTTCGATAATTCTTCACACTTCTCATGAATTTCAGTTTGAATGGACTGATCAACTGTAATAAAAAATTCATATGAATTATATAATTTACAAAGAATATTACAAAACATAATAAAAAAGCATAAAAAATACCAATTGGAGGAACATCGGACTCTGAATCAGAGCATAAAGATGAATAATCGCTGAGAAGTTTAAAACTCGGCATGTGAGCATCCCTCATCCTTTTCTTCTTATTCTTCACATTTTTTTGTTCTTGCTCAGCTTCGGGATGTTGATCATCACAACAACATGAGTTTGCTCAACATCTCATGTTGCAAAAAGATGTAAACATAAATTCTTAGATAAATAAAAAGCACAAAAAAAAATACAATATCAACTTACGAGTCAAACATTCCTCAGTATTTGTGTTAACATTCTCAACCAACACCTCATCCACAGGTGCTGGTTCTGCAAACTGCACATGAGGAATCTCAGACGTCTCATTGTCATTCTTCATCATCTTCTTCTTCCTAACATTCTCCAATTGGGAAACCAATTCATCACAAATTCTAAGCGTTTCATCATTCAAATACGGATCATTATCACAAGAGTAAGAACTTGCAAACGAGCCAGCTACTCCAAATTGAACATTTTCCTGAGAATTGTCTCTCTTGAATGCTTCAATTCTCTCCTTGTGCTTGTAAACAACCACATTTATATCACGCTGCAAGATAAAAAATGATCTTTGCAGGTCCTACAGAAGTGAAGGAAGTAATTGAGTTAAATATCAAAAGTATAGAAATAACAGCAGAATTATTAGAAAAGTAAATAAACTTACATTGTTTGAAATGGAGCTGATGTCTTGGTCAAATTTCTCACCAGCACAAATCTTATACATGATATACTCAGAACCAATTTCTCGAGCAACACCTTCATCATCATCATGAACTTGATCTTCTTTCTTAGAAAGTCGTGGCCTTCTATCAACAAGATAATCTTCTACTCTAACATGAGAACTAACTGGAAAGACACCTAAAAGCCAATCGCCACTACCAAAATCACTTTTACTACTACACTCATCCTTCATTCTTTTGTTAAATTTTGAACTTGTCCAATACCTTATAAGTGGCAAGGTGTAAGGCTCAGGAATACCTTTCCACTAGAATTGGTGAAAATAAAGCAATGGAAGAACCAACACACACCCACTTAACGCACTATAACGACTTAATTTATAAGAATCCAATACTTTACAGAGTTTGTCAAGAACAAATGAACACCAATTAAGATTTGGAATGTTACCAACATCGAAAAGAGACTTTAAAAGACTGAATTCACTAGAAGTATTTGCAGTAGGGGCAAGAAATGTAGAAAAGACATAAAGGATGAACAATATAACAAAGTCATCACCCCCATCCCTGAATCTAACATCATTTTCATTGGACAGTAAATCATAGATTGACTTATGAGTAACTGAACCTACCAACCCAATTCTTTTCTTAAAATTTTCAATCAAAATAGAGCCAGACTCATCAGTCCTCTCATAAGAAAACAACCTTAAAATCACCATTAACAGGCCTAGGTAAAAAGAAATAAATCTTGAATATCTGCAAGCCTAACAACAAGATTGCGCCCTCCCTTAAATCTAATTACACGAGAACAAAAGTTAAATTTTTTGATGAACCACATGACATTAGCCCAACCCACATATTTCCAGTCTCTCAAAAATAAAATACCCCCAAAACCTACTCGTCTAATTGATTCTTTCTGTGCATCAGTCAACACTAAAGTCAAGTCACATAGTTTCGACGGTTTTGTTTTAATAGAATAGCTACAAAAAAAAAAACCAACAACATAAACCTCAAACATTTGAAGATGCTCTATTAAAAAAAAAAAAAATCAACATCACAAATACTAAAAACTACAAATGATTAAAACAAAATATACATTTCTTCTTTGATAACAACCTGCACCTCTTCCTTCCTTTTGATTACAACATCACTTTCCCTCTTCGGTTTACTAAACACACTGCACAAAATATTGGAATAAAATAATAAGAAACAGTAAGCATATATAAACTTTGATACAAAAATGGAAATAATTACCTAACACGAGGACTGGTTCTGGAGGAAGATAAAACAATCTCTTTCCCCTTACTAGATCTCTTCTTAACCATGATATCAAATCTGTAAAGACAATTAAAATAAAAGGTACGATCATTCAAAATCTATATACACTATATATGAATAAGAAATGATACTTTACTTCAGAAGGAAGACTACTTTTATTCCATATAAGTAATACTTTTGATAACATAAATTACGAAGCTGAGGACTCATGAAATTGTAAACTTAAACAAACATGTTTGCATGAAAGAGAGCAAAAGCACAAAAAAGCACAGTCACAGATAGAAATTATGATTTACTTCATAACAGAGCATACTTTTATTCATTATAAGTATTAATCTTCATAATATCAATTCACTAAATTCCAAAATTATCAAACTATAAACTAAAACACACATATTTGAAGAAAAAGAGCACAAAAACAACAAAACACAGTCACAAAAACTAATTATACATTTCATCACAGTAACGTTTATTTTTAGTAAATATGAATATATACCTCCCAATCAATAATCATGCGGAGTAAAATTTTGATTTAAACAAAATAAAATTTTATTTGAGCTTAGAGAAAAATGAGGCGAAAAAAGAGAAAAAATTCTAAGCTTCTTTCATGTGTCTTCTTCCTTCAAATCGTCGGATTTCTGCCCATTAATTCTCAAAATTGATTACATATTCAGCATCCTGGGTGAAATCCGATCGTTTTAGCCTCTTGAATCGTTCGATTTGGTTAAGTTTTGAGCTAGAATTCGTTTTTGTAATTTTCAACGCTGTTGTTCTTTATCTCTCAAATTCCGGCGACTTCGCCGACAATTGGCTAACGACGTTTTCAGATATTTGTTCCTGGGTTAAATTCGAGCATATTAGGCTTTCGAATTGTTCGATTTGGTGAAGTTTTTAGTGCGATTGAAATTTAAGGGTTTCAGCACCGTCGAACGTTCAAGTTTAAATTCCGGCGATTTCGCTAAAAATTGATCAACAATGTTTCATAGCTTTGTTTCTGGGTTAAATTCGAACATATTTGTGATTTCAATTGTTCGATTTCGTTATCTTTTGGGTGAGTTTGGTTTATTAGGGTTTGTGGCCTTTGTAATCAAATTCCGGCTTCTTCACCGAAAATTGTTCAACAGCGAGCCCATAATTTTGTTCCTAAGGGAAAGTCGTGCATAATAGCCTTTGGAATTGTCCGATTTCATTGAGTTCTGAGGGTGCTTCAATTTTGAGTTTTTCCGCCGTCGCAATGTCTTCTCCGGCGATGCTTCTGCAACCTGACTTATGGCGTTTAAATTTCCTACCCTCTGGAAGGTCTTATCTACTGCAATGGATGTTTTTCACCGTTCTGTACAGAAGCGTTTTCACATTCTTTTTCAATTCTGGCGCTGCTTCATCGTTCGTAGAGAAGGGTTTTCGCCTTTTTTTTTTGCAATTATGGCGCCGCTCAACGTCAAGGCCATCATGCTTGCTGGAGTTGCTGCTATCTCTGGCAATTTTTTCACGCATTTGCTGAGGAATTTTCAGATGCAATTGTTGTATCGTTGCATGATCTTATGCAGCAATCTATTAGGCGGTTTTTGGAGCTGCTCAACGATTTCGACAGCCTTCATGCTTCCGGTGCTTTTTGCTGCAGTTTTTCTGGTGTGCTTGCTCCAGCTTCGTCTGGACTTGTTGCTGTTGTTTTGGTGTCATTTCTGATGCCTAATCCTTGTTTTGATGCAGCTTCTTTCGCATGCGAGGGACATTGCACGAAGAGGGATACATCGTTTTTGCGATTTCATTTCCGGCGATTTTAGTCGTCCGGAATATCTACTACTTTAGGCCTTGCTTGGTAAGCAAGGAATTCCTGAATTTCAAAACAGATGGTGTGATCGTGGTTACATCTTATGCGCCTCTATTTTTCTTCTCGAGTGGACGAGTTTCATCAACACAGTAGCGGAGTTTGTTGCTTTATTTTAGTCTGCTGTTTAGCTAGATATCTAGTCGTTTTAGTGACAGAAATGGCTAGAATATTTTATTTTTCTTTTTCCTTTCTTTGATTAGCTCCTTCAGATAGGCTTTCTTTTTCGTTTTTCCTTTTCCTTTTATTGTAATTTTCTTTTATCCTTTTAATAATAATCTCAAATTAAGAATATTACTATTGAGAATCCAGCCAGATAATGATAACTCCAAAACAAACAACAAGATAGCTCAAATATGAAGATCAAGTTATAAGTTCAAAGAAGAAAAAACCCCAAACCTAAAATCAGATTAAAACAAAATGTAATACTTGAAATTGAAAAAAACCAAACACAATAACGGCCAAATCGACGGCAAAGAAAGGCCTAGAAGTGCAAAGGGACACAGATTTAATCGCCAATAGTAAGAATACAGTTTCCAGAACTACAAAACCAAAAAGAAACAATGCAAAGTATAAAATAAACACACAAAAATAGGGAAAATGCAGAAGTGTTATAGATCGGAAAATTGAAAATCAGAAACTTGTAAATCGGAGGATAATTGAGGGAAAATAATGAAGACCTTCACGTTGAGAACTAGGGTTCGAACAAACCTTGACATGATGCCGGAATCGAACAACTACAAACAAAAAAAGACCACAGATGATGACTGGAAACGGCGAACCAACGTCAAATTGGCGGAGAAAATAGAGAAGAAGCAGAGAACAAGAGAGGAGACGGAGAAACGAGAGAGAAAAGCTTAAGGAATTTTTCTGAGAAAAAAATAGAAAATGGCTTATATATTTTATGGAGCGGATCGAGTTCCGGGTCGGGTCTGCTGGGTCAAAACCGGTTGCATAGAATTCAACCAGTTGCAGAAAAAAAAATTTGTTTGATAAATAATTTTTCTCTCTATATTGAAATAATTCATAAAAAACTATTACTATATTGCATTTAAAATTAAGCTTAACAATATCCGAATCTTTTTTTTGTCTCAACTCTTTAAAACTTATCATATCTCGAATCTTTCTAATGTGGTGTGAGTTACTGTCTAACCTCCATGAATTAACACTTGATAAATTAATAACTTTTCTAAGATAATATTTTTTATAGTCTCAATTATAAGATTATCCTATAAAATTTAGCTCGATAAATAAATAAACTATAAAATAATAATTTTGTTCAGCTTCGATTGTATTAATTTATAGAGGTTTTACTGAATATTACTACTATCATAATTAGAAAGACTTTAGTTTTGAACTCATTATCTAGACTGATCGCCCATAATTTTTTTTTCTTTCAAATATTTATTTTTCCGCTGTATTAACTTCTTTCCGACTTAGTACAATATTTGTTCTATAATTAAAAATATGAATGAAGGGGACATTTAAACAATGCAACTTTAGTTTATATGCAATAAGGTCTCGAGTTTGAACTCCACCGCTTCCCCATGCCCCAAGTTAAAAAAAAAAAAAAAAACGAGTGAAAGGTAAAATGAAATAATGACAAAATTTTACTCTCAAAGTTCACCTTGCATTTTGCTTTCTTCCACTTTGAACTTCAATCACGAATTATTTCTTCCATTTTTTAACTTTGACTTTTGCCAAAAGTTTGAATCTATTATTTGCAGGCCTGGACCTGCGTATAGGCCTAAGATGTATGTGCCTTGGATCCAAAAAAATTTGGGGACCATTTTTTAATTTGGTTATATATAGTTGTTATACTATATATAAATAACATTTTCCCTACTTGAATGTCAAAAAAGCAAGGTTGATAATGTATTGGACTTGGGATCAGTCCCCTTCAAACCCACCTAAGTTTTTTTCATTCGTCTATTCTTGTTTCTATTATTATTGTATGTGTGTGTGTGTTTTTCTTCCTATTCTTGTGTCTATTCTTTAATTTTGTTGTTTGGTTTTATGAACGCGCCAAAATTCGTTCTATATCTCAATATATAAGTTATTCTTTTGTGTAACCGGTCTCACATGGCGCGTACACTGAACGCGCGCGCTTTCCACGCACGGCGCGTATTGTGCATGCGCCCAATTTTTTTCGATTTTTTTACGGTCAGCTCATATGCACTACAACATGTATATACATGCACTACACTATATAATGAGAGGTACAATTAAGAGTATTGAGATGCACCATTTTTTTTTATCTATACTGTATTAAAGTAAAATAATTTGCAATGCATTTTTCCTCCAATTTTAAATGTCACATTCAAACAATTGCACATTTTTCAATGCAAATTCATAGCTTTACCTGTTTTCATTTTCCCATGTCATTTCAATTTTTCAAATTCAAATATTAAGTTTTGGAGTTTGATAAATTCCCTTCCATTTAGCATGCATATGCAAATAATTGCACACTTTTCAATGCAAATTTATGGCTTTACATGTTTCTATTTTTTCATGTCATTTCAATTTTTCAAATTCAAATATTAAGTTTTGAAGTTTGACAAATGTAGTTTCTATATAATGATGTGTATACAGAATTATTAGTACGAAAAGATAGTAGTCACGTTAATTTAATTTTTGTGTTTGCTAAATGTATTATTATATGTAAGAATGTCAATTGAGATGAATTTATTAGTTTAAAATATTTAATTGTAATATAGACATAATAATATTTAAATGATACTCTATTGACTCTAAAAATCTAGAATCGAAATATTAAGTTTTGTCCAGCGCAACGCGCGCGGGTAAATCTAGTTTTTTTTTCTTCAGATTTTCTTTTCGACTCCACCTTCGGCTTCGATTATAATCAATAGATAATCGTAGTGGCAATAATTTGGATCGTTCGGCTCGCTCCGAGGCCTTCGGCTCCCCTCGCTCGATCTCTTAACAAAAGAAGAAGAGGCAAACACGGTGCGTCTTGGTACACAAGGTTGTGCATCTCATTGTACATGGTGGTGCATATAGAAACACAGTGTGATGCATCTCGGTACACATGGTTGTGCATCTCATTATACATGGTAATGCATATTAGAGGTGATCAAAATAACCGGAACCAGTGGAACCGAATCTGAACAGAACCGAAACCGACGGTTCTCGATTCCACATTCTTAGAACCGACGGTTCCTCTATATTTTTATTTTTTAGTTTGTTTTTATTTATATTTATATCATAATTCATATTATATCACCCAAATACTATTATTAGAATGCATAAATATACATTTATAGAAGAAAAAGGTAGCAAAAAATGAAAAAAAAATACATATAATTTAAACTTCAGAACAAATTGGAACCGGGAACCGAAGAACCGAATCGAAACCGAAACCGTCGGTTCTGGTTGGAACCGAAACCGAAGAGGTAGGTGGTTCAGTTCCGGTTCCTCCGAAGTAGAACCGAGAACCGTCGGTTCCTCCGGTTCCGGTTCAGAACCGAAATCGGATTTGGCCACCTCTAGTGCATATGGATACACTATGTGGTGCATCTAAAAAAAATAAGGGAAAAATATTAATAGAAATTAAAAATTGGTGCATCTCAATACACTTAGTAGTGTATCTCATTATACAATGTAGTGCATGCAAGTACACTTTGTGGTGCATATGATCTGACAAAAAAAAAGTCAACAGGTTTGATCGATTCAACCCGGGTCCGACCCGGATCCTGACCGGTCGACCTGGTCTCACATTGTGAGTTTGGTTGCAGGCAAGAATTTGCTATATATAATAGGCTCCTAATTTATTTATTTTAATTTTTTTAATATGTTTGTTAAGGATTATGAATTAAACTCATAAAAAAAATCGACAAAATACTTACATGTAATTTAAATTTGTTGAGTCTTTATATTTAATACTATACAATTTTTTTTTTGGTTTCTAGACATGCATTTAGACACTATTCTTTTCTTCTAGTTCTTATTTGTCATTCTGTAAGTAGAACTTTTTATTTTATTTTTGTTGTACGTTAAAATAATATTACGTCTTTATATGAAAGATAAGAGGTCCGTTTTATTGGTCCACCTTGGGCACAATTTTGGTCACGACCGGCCATAGCTATTTGGTTGTACAATAAAATCATTGATAGAACTATTACAATGTAATCTTTCAATATATTATTATGTTGTGTGTTTCATTTTTGTATTTTTTGATATTCAGTTTGTTTATAAAATTTCTGCTTACAAGTTCATAACAGCGCGAAATATGAACTATGTGTGAATGAAGGCATGGTTCTTCATGTGTCGAGTCAGTACCACGTTTGCTAACACGGGTTGATATGATATACTCCCTCCGTCCCACTCATCTTGTCTACCTTGGGTTTGCACAAAGATTAAGAAGAAGTTGTTTAGTGTTTATAAAGTTATTAGAATCACTTTATTTAGATATGAGTGAGTAAGATTTTTTTTAATGCAATGTGGGCCCCATTTATTTTAAATTAGGGCCCAAATATATTGTTAATTTATTCCTTATTTGGACGTAGACAAAATGAGTGAGACGTTCGTTTAAGGAAAGATACACAAGATGAGTGAGACGGAGGGAGTAATGATTAGTATATATTGAAAACATTGCCATGTGCATCCTTAACATTTTACCTTGCTTTTAAGGGCATAATGTATATATTTTCGTGTTTATGTCATTTTCTTTTTCAAATTTTTATAACTTTATGATGGTTTCAGTAACGAGTAACTGGTGTATAGGGGGGAGGGAGAATACACCAGTAGTAATTTTCATTTTGCTTAACGTCTTTTCACTGAGATATCCAACTCAGGTCAGTTTACTCAACAATTGGAGGAGACAGTTGGAGTAGCTCTTCAACTGAGTTGCTCAGTTGGAGCCAATCACACAGTTGGTAGCTCAACTGGCTCATATGCCTGAAGTTTAGCTGAATGCACCAACTGAGGTTTTAATCAGTTTGCAATGCGGAAGATGGTGGAAATTAGACTCGTTACTAAAACTGGAACCTTTGTGAAAGGGGAAGGCAAAGTTCCCAAATTAGTCCAGTGCATATGCTGGGTCAGTTGGTTAAGTTCTGAATTTAAATACTGGATGTAAATAGCAGAAATTAAGTACACAATATTTTAACGTGGTTCAGAGATCCTCCTCCTATGTCCACGACTTCCTTTTTGGGGAAGTAATCCACTAGATAAGCTTAAGCATGCTTACTAAATGCTCCACTTGGATTCCGGGTTCCAAGCAAACCTAACCAGTTTAATTCCAGGTTCGAACAAGACCTTACAATATTTTTCCGGGAAAGTGCACAGCCTGGTCTTAGATTTCGGGTTTTAAGGGACCTATTCTTGGATTCCGGGTTCCAATGAACTTGTTCTTGGATTTCTGGTTCCAAGTGCGTGGTATAGTTGTGGAGTCAACTGAGCTGCTGTCCTACTGAGTCCGTGCTTTAGTTGAGGTTGATGTCTCAACTGACATTGAGTCTCAACTGAATGTGATCCCTCAACTGAGTCTGGGTCTCAGCTGAGTTTGAGCCTCAGTTGAGTTCTTCACGAACCTCTTTCTTTAGTCCAGCTGACTTATTTTGCATGACTCCGGTGAAGATAAAAATTCCTACGCTCAAATAGTAAGCTAGCTAAGAATAGACTAAAGGCATTCATCTACTCGGTTAGGATTAGTTGGGGTTTTGGTATCTTTCTAAACCTTTACTATTTTTTCCTACACTTTGTCCCTTTTTGATGATGCCAAAATCCTAACTGACATCACCTACCTTTTTTAACTGATGCCACAAGCCGGTACCAGTAAGACTAAAAGATAAACTCAATTTTAGTCTATAAGAGGAAAGGGTTAGCACAAGAAAATAAAATAAAAAAAAAACAAAAAGGTTGACCTCAAACTTGAACAACGAGATAGTTGTCATCAAGTGAGGTCAATAACCGAAGACCTTTAATAACCAACAACTTGTTATAATAGATAACAAATTGGGGAGTGATTACAGTTACAACTGAGTTCTTGCTAAACTACAGTCCTGACTTATAACCTACTCTAGATCTTCGTCTCATCCACCTCCTAAGGGGAGGGTCTTCAACTTCTTCGACTCCTTCACTTCCTAGAGTAGGGTCTTCAGCTTCTTCTTCTCCAAGGCTGGAGGCTGAGCTCATCCCTTCTTTAACCTTATCAGCCTTTCCTTCAACAGCCTTGGCAGCTGACATCAGTTTCCTTAAAAGCCTTCCTTAAACAGGAGGAGACAACTGAAACCTTGTCAGCTTTCTTCTTCTGCCTTTATTAGCCTTCAATCCTGTGTGAAAGGTCACCGAATTTCCACATCAAACCGGAGTGAACAGTATGAGCATCATCCAATCAGTGCCTTTTCCGCTTCTTCCCCCTTTTCCTCATCAACAAAAAGTTAAGGAGGGGGAAGGTGTCGCAGGAAGCATTCCAGCATAGATTCGTTGAAGAGCGAAAAACTATGTCTTCTTCACCACTTGGTGAAAACTACTCGACTGAGACTATCTTGCGAACAAGAGAAACCCTTGCATGAAGTAGTCTCAGAAGGGAATGCCGAAGGCTGAGTAGACGCTCTGATGGACAGGTTATGAAAGACCTGTGAACGTGATGTGGGATTGCAGATCTTGAACCTGATGTGTAATTGGAAGAACATTCAGGGAGCTGCATTAGCTTGTTGACACCGCGAAGTACCCGCATCATCAGTCGTCCTTTGAGGCGTCTGCGTCTCATGTAGCCATGAACATAGCATTCTTACTGAACTGACTGTTTCACAGATTCAGGGCTTGCAAAAGGAAAGAACCGCTTTGCAAAGTGGTGAGGCATATTCTCGATCTGGATAGGAGTTTCTGAAGAGGAAGATAACCCTAGCTAGAGAAAAACCACAAAGCAAAAATTTCATGAGATAGAGGCAGAAATTTTTGGAGTAGTTGAAATACGAATCCTGGTTGATATGCAATCTAAATTGCAAGGCCCCAATTTATAGGGGGGTTGAGATCCAAATCAACGGATCAGATAAACTCGTGCAGTTTCTTCGGGATAAACAACTTATTTTAATAAGCTGTTTCAGAAAAAAGTTGCTCCAGGAATGACGGTGATGGAACACATCATGATGCGGTGTAGAACACTCGCGCACGTGAGGAGGGTAGGTTACACAATGTCAGCCCAATCACGATCTACAAGCACAGTCTAAGGGACTAGACCAACTTTCCAAAGAGGTGACCGCTTGGCTAATTCAATGCGAATAACTTGTATCAGATGCTTGAATTGAATTCAAAACACCTACCTTAACAAAAGGAACAAGTTGACATAGTGCTGCTTAGTCGGCGTGGACCTCGACTGACTCCTCTACTCAGCTTGTACTCAACTGACTCAAATCGTCAGTTCAGTTGAGGTTTGACTCCATCACTCAGCTGAACTGAATGAGAAGGTGTACTCTTTCAGTTCCCCCTCAACTTGTGGTCTCCATCTTCACGGCTTCTTCTTTGGTTGGGTTGAGCAATCCAAGGAATTGACAAGACATCTTGAATCGGGCTTCTACCAACGGCTTTGTGAAGATATCAGCTCTGTGAATGTCAGTGTGAATTTTCTCAACAATGACATCCTTTTTTTCGACATGATCACGGATGAAGTGATGTCGTATGTCGATGTGCTTAGTCCTGGAGTGGTGAACTGGATTCACTGTGATGGTTATAGCACTTGAGCTATCACAGAAGATGGAGCGTGTCTCCACTTTGTAGTCTCTCAGTTGTTACTTCAGCCAGAGGACTTGCATGCAACAACTTCTAACTGCCATGTACTCCGATTTAGTTGTGGAGGTGGCGACGCATACTTGCTTCTTCGAGAACCAGGAAACTAATTTGCTTCCTAGGAACTGATAATATTCTGAGGTCGATTTTCTATCAACCCTGTCTCTTGCTAGATCCGCGTCTGAGTAGCCAGTCAGTTCGATGTTATCATCAGTTGGGTACCATAGTCCCATGTGGACTGATCCCTTGAGGTACTTGATGATATTCTTTGTTGCGTGCAAGTGAGCTTCCCCAGGCTCAACCTGAAATCTTGCACAAACTCCAACTGCGTAGGAGATATCTGGTCTACTAGCAGTTAGATACAGCAGTGAACCGATGATCCCTCTGTACATCTTGGCATCGACAAGCTTCTCTTCCTGGCCCGGGTCGATCTTCCAATTTGTATTCATTGGGATCTTCGTTGTTCGGCTAGAGGTCAGTCTGAATTTGGAGATGAGCTCCTTTGTGTACTTGGACTGATTGATGGAGATTCCTTCTGGCGACTGCTTCACCTGCAGCCCAAGGAAATAATTCATATCTCCCATCATGGACACCTCAAACTTGTCCTTCATGAGCTGGGAGAATCTCTTGCACAGATCTTAGGATTTGGATCCAAAGATGATGTCGTCGACATAGATTTGCACCACCAGGATGTCTTCTCCAACTTTGATGGTGAAAAAGGTCTTGTTGACTGAACCTCGAATGAACCCCGATTCGAGTAGAAAGCCACACAAGGTTTCATACCATGCGGGCGGAGTCTGTTTCAATCTGTATATGGCTTTCTTTAGCTTGTAGACTCTGTCATCACCAGTTTTGAAATCGGAAGGCTGTGCTACATAAACATCTTCTTTGATGTCACCATTGAGAAACGCACACTTCACGTCCATCTGATAGACTTTGAACTTGTGGTGAGCGGCGTAGGCTAGGAAAATCCGAATTGCTTCCAGACGAGCAAATGAGGTGAAGGAATCCTCGAAGTCTATTCCTTCTTGCTGGCAGTAACCTTGAGCTACCATTCTAGCCTTGTTCCTCACAACACACCCAATGGCATCACGTTTATTCTTGAAGATCCACTTCATGCCAATTACCTTGACCCCCTCAGGTCTTTCAACAAGTTCCCATACAGAGTTTCTGAGAAACTCGTTGAGCTATTCTTGCATGACTTGAGTCCAGTAGACACATCCTAAAGCTTCCAAGATGTTTTTGGGTTCAAGCATATCTGGCACAAAGTATGCGATCATGCTTACATCTCCTGCTTGCTCCAACTTTCCTAGTAATCTGAGCTTGTGAGCATACTAAGCTTCTAAAGTTGGTTCTACCTCAGCTGAGGTTCCCGACTGAGTTGACTGAGTCGGAACGTAAGCTGTGGAGTCGACAACTTGAGCTGATCTCCTAGTTCGGACGCCGACTTCCGGGTTTCCTATCATAGAGTCATTAACGTGGTCTTCATACCACCGTTTGTGCTTTCTTGCTCGCTTAGCTAATTCTGGTATCGTGATGGAATACTCCGGTCTTGGAGATGTTGGAGGTGCAGATCTTTGTGATCTTGCTTCTGATGCAGTTCGATCCTCAGTTGGAGTTAAGGGATGAAATTGGACTTGACTGGTCTTCGATTGGATTGTCCTGGACCGGATGGCTGCTCAGTTGCTGCTCCTAGCTGAGAGTCAGCTGTGGTTGGCACTTGGTCAGTTGACTCTGGAATTCCCTCTTGAACTGAGGTGAGATCTTCAGTTTCGTTGTCAGAAGAATACACTTTTTCGACTTCAGTTGACCAAACAAGCGGCTCTGCTAGATTTTTCAATCTTTGAGCTAGAGATTTTATCTCAGCTGGCTGGGCTGGTGCACTTCCTTCAATTGCCTGCAAGTTAGCCTGTTCCCTGCACTCAAAAGCAGATTCATTAAACAACACATGAGGTGTTACCTTCACAATTTTCAAGCTGGTGTTGAAAACTCTGTAAGCTTTTATCTTCACAGCATATCCTAAGAATATGCCTTTAATGGCTTTCGGCTCGAAGGTTTTCAATTGAGTTTTCCCATTGTTGTGAATATAACACTTAGAACTGAACACACGAAGGTAGGAAATGTTTGGCTTTCTGCTTCTACATAACTCGTATGGAGTGTTTCCTTATCTCTTCGTGAGGATGAATTGGTTATGCGTGTAACATGTTGTGTTGACTGCTTCTGCCCAAAATCTCTCTGGCAGAGCTGAACTAGTGAGCATGCAAGTTGCTGCATCCTTCAGCGTTCAATTTCTCCTTTCAGCTACTCCATTCTGCTGTGGTGTCCTTGCAGCTGAGGTCTGGTGAGTTATGCCTTTTTTCTCGCAATACTCAATGATGGACTCTTTGAGAAACTCAGTTTCGCGATCAGATTTGATGGAGACAATAGATTTTCCTTGCTAATTTGCAAGTCTATCCATTAGTTTAGGCAACTCTTCTCTCGTCTCATTCTTGTGCGCTATGAAGATCACCCACGTGTACCTCGAGTAGTCTTCAGTAACTACGAGGGTGTACTTATTTCCACTCACATTTTCTGGGATGACCGGACCGAACAGATACATGTGGATTAGTTGCAGGACTCGATCCGTCGATGGCGTCAGTTTAAGACTAAATGATGCTCTAGCCAACTTTTCGAGCTGACAGGCACTATAGTGGTGCGTCGGAATGAACTTCAAGTCAAGTATTCAAACTGCATGTTGTTGGCGAGCTAGCTTGTTCATGGTTTTGAAGTTGAGGTGGTTGAGTCTTTTATGCCATAGCCAACTTATCTCAGAGATGCTTTTAGATATAAGGCATGTTTCTGGTGAGCTACTTGATCAATTTGTGTAATAGACTCCACCTAATGAAAATCGTCTACCATATAGAAGAACTTGCTTGGTCTTGATGTCTTTCACCCTG
The DNA here is from genome assembly GCA_029490685.1 of Schizonepeta tenuifolia. Lineage (NCBI taxonomy): Eukaryota > Viridiplantae > Streptophyta > Magnoliopsida > Lamiales > Lamiaceae > Schizonepeta > Schizonepeta tenuifolia. The sequence goes on along the minus strand of CM055958.1, from coordinate 19,533,079 downwards.
CACACCTGTGCATCAAACTTCACGGAAAAACTAATCGCACAGTTGGCTTACGGAGAACAAGTTATGCTTCAATCCATCTACCAATGACATATTTTTGATAGACACAAGCTGAGTTTCAAATGTACCGGATCCTTTGGTTTTTCCTTGAGAGTCATCACCAAAGGTTACAATACATCCTTCTCGAAACTTGTTATATGTGAGAAGATTCCTCTGAGGTGTCATGTGTCTGGAACATCCATTGTCCAACACCCAGACGAATTTAGCGGCTCTTCTCTTTTTTAGTTCATCCATGTTCTCTTCAGTTGACTCTTCCGGCAAAGCCATGAAGCACTGCTCTTTTCTATCGGAACTTGATGATGAGTCAGTTTCTTCTCTTTCTGACTCGGAGAACACGTCGGTATCCTCGACGTCTTTCTCAACAATCATAGCCTTGGATTTCTCCTTGGCTTTTCCTCAGAGGGCTTCATTTTCCTTCATGGAGAGGTCAAGACATTTGGCATTGAAATGTCCTGTTTTTCTGTAACCAAAACAGCCTTCGCTTTGATTCTTTGAGGATGGATAAGTTGAGCGCCGCCTGCTCTGATTGATCCTCTTGTACTTCTCGACCCTGGAGTTCATCTTCTCAAGTTGCTTGGTCAACTCTTCAACCTTCTTCTCGAGTTTCGACCTGCTCAGTCAATCCCTAGCTGAGGAATCAGCGGACCGTGAGGGTCTGGCGAACTTGGATCTTCCTGATTCAACTCTAAGCGCTATGGACTTGAAAGCTGAGCCTTGCTCGGTCTGTTCTGATTTCTGAAGCTTGCGAGGCTTCAGTTAGAGGATATCATACTCATTTGCCTTAAGCATGGAGAACAACTTCTCAGTTGTTATCGAACTGAGGTCACTCCGATTTTGGTGGACAACTTTATAGACTGTCCAGTCTTCACCTAGCACGGATAGACCCTTGAGGTTCATCTCATGCTGAGAGTATTTCCCTTTCCGAATACTCTCAATGTCTATAAGGACCTCTGTGAATCTTAGCTCTATCTTGTTGATGGACTCCCCGGATAGCTGAGAAAAGTTTTCGAACTTCTGACACGCTAAGTTTAACTTATTCTCCTTAATCTCGTCAGAGCTTTCACAGAGTGCAGCTAAGGCTTCCCACATATCTTTTGCCGTGAAGCAATTTATAATCTTCGGCAAGTAGGCTTTGCCGATTGTGGAAGAGATGACGCTTTTGGCGATGTCATCTAGCTGCACAATGTCTCTTTCTTTCTTGGTGTACTGGTGAACGCCTTTGGGTTCATCCTTCATCACCATCTCTCCTTTCCCTGGAGTGATAGGAGGGACCAGCACTGACTAAGTCACCTGGATATGACCACTTTCAATGGTTTCCCACATCCTGTGATGCCTGGCAGTCAAGGCCACCTTCAAGCAAAACTTCCACGTGGGATAATCATCCACTGAGAACTCCGGTGAGATTCCCAGCAAAGTCGGGTTCATCTTACATGTACACCACAAGAGACAGATAAAAAAAAATGCAGCAGAATGCACTAATTATTTCAGTAAAGATCTGTTCAGTTGACCACTAAAAGATATACTTGACTCACACCTTGTGAATCAGAAACAACAGTCTTTTGAACCACTGCTCTGATACAACTTGATGGTCCCGGTAATGAGTAACTGGTGTATGGGGGGGGGGGGAGAAGAGAGAATACACCAGTAGCAATTTTTGTTTTACTTAATGTCTTTTCACTAAGATATCCTGTTCAGGTCAGTTTACTCAACAACTGGAAGAGACAGTTGGAGTAGCTCTTCAACTGAGTTGCTCAGTTGGTGCCAATTACATAGTTGGTAGCTCAGCTGGCTCCTATGCCTGAAGTTCAGCTGAATGCACCAACTGAGGTTTTAATCAGTTTACAATGCGGAAGATAGTGGAAATTAGAATCGTTACTAAAACTGAAACCTTTGTAAAAGGGGAAGGCAAAGTTCCCAAATTAGTGTAGTGCATATGCTGGGTTAGTTGGTTAGGTGCCGAATTTAAAATACTGGATGTAAATAGCAGAAATTAAGTACATAATATTTTAACGTGGTTCGGAGATCCTTCTTCTACGTCCACGACCTCCTTTTTGGGGAAATAATCCACTAGATAAGCTTAAGCGTGCTTACCAAACACCCCACTTAGATTCCGGGTTCCAAGCAAACCTAACCAGTTCGATTCCAGGTTTGAACAAGACCTTACAACACTTTTTTGAGAAAGTGCACAGCCTGGTCTTAGATTCTAGGTTCTAAGGGACCTTTTCTTGGATTTCGGGTTCCAAGGGACCTTTTCTTGGATTCCGGGTTCCAAGGGACCTGTTCTTGGATTCCTGGTTCCAAGGGAACGAGTATTGGATTACGGGTTCTAAGGGACCTGGTGACTTTGATTTCGGGTTCAAAGTCAGACCTAAGGTTTGGATTTGGAGGGAGAATCCAACAAGGAAGCCGTCAACACTTTAGGGGAGTGGAGGCTTCAACCAAAGGCTACGAACTCAATCTCTCGAAAGAGAGAGTCCGAGGAGATACAAAACAAGCAAAGACCAAATCTCTACTCTAACTGGACTTCATCGGTCTTCTTGCTTGGAGAGAGAGAGAGAGGGGTGATAAGCTGCTTACGCTGCTTCACTCTTTGTGATGTCTCTCAGCACTTCGGCATGCTTTTTCTCTACTTGTATCGCCCTATTTTAGCTTTGGTGTGGAGACCTCTATTTATAGAGGAAGATCAAACTAGCCATTGGAAAGAGTCATTCGATCTCTGCCAAAAGCATGGCACTCCACATGCTTTACTGATAACTTTCCGAAAATGGTAATTGCGACCTTTACTTTTTGTACGTCGCTGTTGTCGGCCCATTTATGGAATGTTTTCTTGATGACTTGTGCTCCCGAGTAGATTTAAAATCTGGACTGCAACTCCTCCATCTTCAGCGTCTTCTCTTCTCCACTTCATGACATCCTGACTTCGATACAACTTCTCTTCACATTAGACTGTATGCCTTCAGCTGGGTGGTTCAGTTGTGGAGTCAACTGAGCTGTTGTCCAACTGAGTCCGTGCTTCAGTTGAGGCTGATGTCTCAACTGACCTTGAGTCTCAACTGAGTGTGATCCCTCAGCTGAGTCTGGGCCTTAGCTGAGTTCTTCACGAACCTCCTTCTTTAGTCCGACTGACTTCTTCTGCTTGACTCTAGTAATGATAAAAATCCCTACACTCAAACATTGAGCTCTAGCTAAGAATAAACTAAAGGCATTCATCTATTCGGTTGAGGTCAGTTGGGGTTTTGATATCTTTCGAAACCTTTACTAATTTTCCCAACACTTTATTCAATTTTATCATAATATTTAAAAATTTATCAATTTTGATATAGTTATAAGAAGTATTCCATCCGTCTCGCTCAATTTGTCACCTTATTATTCCGCACGAAGAATTAAGAATAAAGCTAAAAAAGATAAAGTTGGTAGGTCCATCATTTTTCATGGATTTTGAAGGGTTAATTCTTTCTTTATTTGGTATGTGACAAATTAGGTGGGACATCTATTTAAGAAAAGTGAGACAAAAACGAAACAGAGAGATTATACTTCTAATCAGGGACGGATCCAGGATTCGACAGTAGGGTGAGCTGAAAATTATACATAGCAAAATATATTAAAGTTCACATAAGTTGTGCTCTAGTAGTGTTTAGTACATAAAATTCATCAATAACTGAATTTATATTTATATTTTTGACAAAATCTCTCTCAATATAAAGCATTAACGAATCTTCAAGCAAATCATCCCCCATCTTGTTATGAAGTGCAGTCTTCACATGCTTCATTATGAAAAATGCTCGTTCAGTTGTAGCAGTAGAAACATACAACGTCAATCAGTCTAGTTAACATAACATAAAACATCAACCTTCCACTCTTACCAAGTAGTTGACTCAATTCAACAAGTGTAGAAACACGAAACTTGTGCAGCACCATCACATCATCCTTGTAATGCCTTAACTCATACTCTAATGAAACATGATCCTGATAAGAGAAATCTTCAGGATAGAACTTTCTCGCAAGCTTGCAAATATCATCATTGTTGAATGTTTTGAATGAATTTTTAGGATCTAAGGCCACACATAGATGAATTAATTCAATAGAGACATAATTAAATCATGTATTCAACTCCATCAAGATGCAATCAATTGTTGCATTGAAAACATCCAAATGATAATGATGTTCAATTTGTAGTTTGCCTACGAGAACGACCAACCTTATATGGAGAAATCCAAATTTGGGACATCAATGCCATTCTTCAAGCAAAAAACATTGACTTCTTCAAGAAAATTTTCTCTGCCACTTTCTCTCAATTCTTGAAAAAAGTGTCTTTGTAGTAGAGACAAACGCAATAGCTCCCAAAATATCTTGAGTTTTTCTTTGAAGAATTTGACGAAGAGAATCAGTAACTCTCATAACCCTATGCATTAGGTCTAGAGTGAATACAAATTCAAAGCTTGCCATATTTTTGTAAATCCTCTGAACTTCGGTCCTAGCTATTCCTGTTTGAGAGTGTTCAATAAGACATTCAAATACCTAGCAAGTTGTAACATACATATCTATCAAACTTCTCACAGAGTTGTAGTGTGAACTCCAACGAGTAGCTCCAGCCTGCTGCAAATTACCAATTTGATTGGCACCACTTCCTGCATCAAGCTCATCTACAATCAATAATTTATGAACTTCAAGTCTTTAAGCAACATGCAAATGAGAGACCCGCTTTAATGAAAAAGTTATGATATTGACAACATTATCCAAGTCAGAAATGAATTCCCAAACAACACTGGCGTCCTTAGTTGCAAAAACTAATACAAGTTGTAGACGGTGAGCAAAACAATGAATATAATAGGCATATGGACAATCTCTAAGAAATAATGCCTGAAGCCCATTCCATGAACCACACATGTTACTAGCACTATCATACCCTTGACCTCTCATTTTCTTTACCTGGAGATCATGATGAAAAATGACACCACATATCTCTTTTTTTTCGAAGTTAGTGAAGTGGTGTCAACAACACTTTTAATCGCAAAAACCTCTCAGTCAAAATTCCATGATCATTCACAGGCCTCAAGATAATGGTCATTTTCTCTTGCTTGTAGATGTCTTGTGCTTCATCAACAAGAATACAGAAAAATCTATCTCCAACTTCTTCACGAATCATCTGACGTACTCTATTGGCCATAATATTCAAAATCTCTTTTTGAATTTCTGGAGCAATATATTGAGCATTTTTTTGGAGGATTGTCAAGAACAACTTCATCACCTTTCTTATTCAAATTTGCAAAAGCCTTCACCAATTCAACAAAGTTTCCACGGTTGGATGAAGATAAAGACTTATCATGACCTCTAAAAGCACAACCTTAAGGTGTCAGCCATCGGAGGCTTATGATTGAGGTCTTTAATCGCAAATAATTTCTTTTATTCTCAATACTTGTTTGAGAATGCATAACTTTATCAACATGTCCACATGGTCTCATAAAATCATCTGCATGTCTTAAGCACATAGTATGTGGTGATGTAGCTGCATAACCAACATGAGTAAGAAATGCACATATATTTCCTTGATTTATCTTTTTCCAATTGTCAAATCCTTCCTTGACTAATGCAAAAGAACTAGCCATATTAACATCACTAATGAAAAGAAATCAATAAAAACAATATGCCTTATTTGTAGAAAGCGAATACTCCAACCAATGAAACTTATCAAACCATTTATTTTGGAAACTCTGATTTTGCAAGCCAAACTTTGTAACAGGATATGTTGCTAATTTCGGTAGATAAGGACCAACTTAAAGATATGTCCGCCTTTATCATCTCGTGCATTAACAGAATATTCACACATTTGTTTCTTTTTTCCTGGATCACGCTCAATATATGGACCGAATTTCGCTCTATTAGTATTGAAGTAGATTCATTAGTTTGATTTTGAGTGGTCATGTTTGAAGGTTCGAAACTACCTTCATTATCTTGAGTCTCTTGCTGATCACGTTTCCTAAAGAAAGATTATATAAGTCTTTTGCCTTTCTTTGCAAACTCTTGATGCTCGATTTAAAGTCTGGACAACCAAAAATCAAGGCAATTATTATATCTGATGGTCCCGGTAACGAGTAACTGGTGTATAGGGGATTACACCAGTAGCAATTTTTCTTTTAAAACTTTTCTATTGAGTTAAACTGCTCAATTCAGTTCGCTCGACAACTGTGAAAGACAGTCGGAGTTGATCACACAGTTAGTGCACAGCTGACTTCTTTAGCTAAGGGTCAGCTGTGTAATCTGACTGAGGTTTCAAAGTGTTAACCAATGCGGGGAATTAAACCTTGTTACTTAAACTGAAATCCTTTGAAATAGGGGAAGGTCAAGTTCCCAAAACACTTAGTGCAATTTAAACAAACACGATTTTGTATGATGGTTAGTTGGTTAGTGAATTGAATATAAAATACTGAAATTAAATGATATAATATTTTTACGTGGTTCGAAGATTGACCTCCTACGTTCACAACTTCCTTTTCAGGAAAATAATCCACTAGATAAGCTTACGCGTGCTTATAAAATGTTCGGTTTTGTTTGCGGGCACCAAACAACCTAACCAGTTCGATTACGGGTTCAAACAAAACCTTACTACCCTTTTGCGGGCAAGTGTACAACCTATCTTAGATTACGAGTTCTAAGGGACCTAGTTTCTTTGATTGTGGGTTCAAAGAAAGACATGGGGTTTTAAGGTTGGGGGTTTTTCCAACTATAAATCCTTCTACACTTAGAAAAGTAGAGGTTTCTTCCTAAGGCTTAGAGACTCAAATCTGGTACAGAGAGTCTGCTTAGAAATTATGCAAGAACCTATGAATCTAGACTCAATCAAATAATGTGGATTCTGAGAGGCTAGATGAAGCAAATGAGGATGATTGGATACTCGCGGCAACTTTAGCTTCTAGCAGTTGAATGTTCTTGCTGGGAGAAATCTACTCTTTTGAATTTGCTTGAAAGCTTGTGTGATGGTCCAGGTAACGAGTATCTGGTGTATGGAGGGGGGGGGGGGAGGGAGGAATACACCAGTGACAATTTTTGTTTTGCTTTTGAAAATCTTTTCATTGAGTTACTGCTCAGGTCAGTTTGCTCAACAACTGGGAAAGTCAGTTGGAGCAAATAACACAGTTAGGTTCACAACGACTTCTTTGACTGAGGGTTCAGCTGTGTATTCCAACTGAGGTTTTAAATCAGTTTAGCGTATGCCAAAGTTGGTGAAAATTAAGCTCGCTACTTAAACTGAAACCTTTGTAAAAACGGGGAAGGTCAAATTCCCAAAGTTAGTGCAGTTGGCAAATATGCAGTTTGTATGCAAGTCAGTTGGTTAGGAAACTGAATATAAAATACTGAATGTAAATAATGAAAGTAAAAAACACAGTATTTTAACGTGGTTTAGAGATTGACCTCCTACGTCCAAGACTTCATTTTCGGGGAAGTAATCCACTAGATAAGCTTAAGTGTGCTTACCAAACACTCCACTTGATTTTCGGGTACCAAGAAAACCTAACCAGTTCGATTACGGGTTTGAACAAGACCTTATAATACTTTTTCAGGCAAGTGCACAACCTGGGTCTTAGATTCTGGGTTTTAAGGGACCTAGTCTTAGATTCTGGGTTCCAAGGGACTTGATCTTTGATTACGGGTTCAAAGGGACCTAGTGACTTAGATTTCGGGTTCAAAGTTGGACCTAAGGGTTGGGGGTTGGGGGGGTTTTTCAACTAAGAAGCCTTCAACACTCAGGGAAGTGGAGGCTTCATTCTAAGGCTACAGACTCAATCTTTTGGGAGAGAGTTTGTTGGGACACTAAATTGTACAAAAACCTATTCTAGACTCAATCAAAGAAGGGGTAACGCGACCGTCGTTTAGTCGAGACAAGATACAATTTGTATTTTTCCTTGCCCACTTCCTAGGATCAGCTAGTTGGTAAGTAAGGGTCGATCCCACGAGGTATTGATACAATATTCTCTTGAAAGTATCCTATCACAATATTGGTTTGGTCTTTTCCTACTAACGTCTTGGGCAAAACAAAATAAAGTAAAGACTGAAACAAAACAAGTAAACTATCAGTGATAAAAAGGCAATCTGAATTTAGGTTCGATTCAATGTGAATAAGTGTAACTCGATCATAAGTGCAAAGATTTTCGCTACGTATGTGTGTCAACGGTTATAGGCAAACCCCGTCGTAGTCCTACTGTCACGTTGTCACGCCTACAGCCACGACTTGCCCAGCTCGTCCTTACTTGTGAGTCCTGCGTGGCATTCCCACCCCAGGCTTCCTAACTTGCCCAACTCACCCCCGAGCATTCCTCAAGGGGCATAGACTGGAACAAGCAGCTTTGGGCACTAGACGAACCCGTTTCGGCCCTATGAGATACGAGGATCCCGCTCCGACTTTTCACCAGCGTCAGCATACTTCGTTCGGCTCCGCCCAAGTTCAACCTGAGATTTGACGCCCTCAAGGAGCATGAGGCAAACCTCTCCCGGTCCCTGTTGGTCTAAACTACCTCCCTTTTAAGGAATCTGCGCACTCCAATTGCCTATTCTGCAGCATGGTCTCTTGGCTCAATAGACTGCTTTGAAATCATTGCCTAACGCCTCGGGAACGCACATATATATAGCTATCTTGCCCAATTAGACCTCACGAGTTATTAAACACTTAAATCACATATCCTCTACCTAAACCCAGATTTATAGGTTTAGCTAGACATAAAGTAAATAACAATAACGAAAGAGATAAGAGAATACATACTTGAATTAATACTTAAAGATGATAGTCTGCCCAACTGGGTCTTAACAGCATAAAAGTAAATTGTATCTTGCAACAAACTAAATTGTGAGAGAAATAAAGTGTGCAAAAGTTGTAAAAAGTTGTTCTAGGCTGCATGCATAAACATATATATATAGAGTACAAGGATCATGGGCTTTGAACCCTAAAAACCCACAGACGGGCCTTCAAACGCCAGCTGGCAACTCCTTTCCTTGGCCGACCAGGATCAGGATAGATTTTGTTTCCTTATCGGAAACAATCCATCCTTATCCTCTTGTCTCCTAATCCGGGTTGGACTCTTTTTCACGATTGCTTCTCCTCCAAGGCATAAACTCCTTTCTTGTTGGTCCTCCGGATGATGTCATACCAGCTTTCACGTCTAGATCCTTCGTACTCTTCCTTCCTTCTGCTTCTCCTTCGCCCTACCCAAAGTCCTCCTGCCATCTTAACCTGTTTGGAATGACTGCGCGTGGTTTGAATTGGTCATGCCGAATGGTACGGAGCAACTTCTCTATATTTGGACTTCTGCCCTCGGTATCTCTAGTTGCGAGTAGAACTCCTTGACCATTGCATCGTATCGATGTGCTCATTTTCATGCGCAAATCACCTCCAAATGCCCAAGTTCCTGTCCTTCCCTACCTACTACCAAAAGTGTCCTCCCAGACACTAAAAGACACTAAAAAGATACAAAACTAGACTCAATCTACACCTAAAAACACATGATGAGCATATAAAATATGGTCTCATCATACCCATACACTTAAAATCATACTTGTCCTCAAGTATGGTGTATGAATCGCCATAAAGACTCAAAACAGAAAAGACTCAAAAGACAAAGACTTAAGAAAAACAAAGACTAAGGTTAGCTTGACCAAATCAACATATCAGAATGAGCATTATCAATTCATATGAGCACAAGCAAGTAGAAACAGTCAACACCACAATCAGTTAGGTCAAAAATGAACAATTGAGCAGAAGTTGTTCCTCACCACACTCTGACTCTTGTGTATAGGCTCGTGTTTACGCTCAGGACATGTCATCTTGGCCACACCATAGGCTTGCCTGCCTTCTAACTTCTCCACCCCTTAGACTAGATCAATCAGCACCTATCATTAGGTCTTTATTAGGTTGTAATTGGGCTTAAGGCATAGGTTGGAAGTATTTGGATCTGGGTTTTGGTCATTTGGACTTAGGTTGGCCAAGTGGAGCGGCCAACCTTTTCTTCTTTCCTCCACTTTCTTTTTCGGGCCTTAGCACAACACTCCTTAGGACTTTATTCTTTTCTATTCTTTTATATATTTTTTCTTTTCTCTTTTTTTCTTTCTTTTCTTTTATATATTTTTTCTTTTCTTCTTTTCATATCATCTAGCCCTTCACTCTTTCTCTCTTGCCCATTCTAGGCTTTCTTCATGCCCTACTACTCTCTTTCCCCCACTTCATCTTTTAGCCTAGTCCTCATGACCGGGTAGGATAAATTATTCCATGGCTAATATATGTGAATCAAAGAAATCATCAGGCTCAAAAGGGGCTGACAAAAGGATTACAATAGGGTAGGCTCTTTAGGCTCATTTGGGCTACAGAAAGAGATCGCCTAAATCCTCTAAGCACCTTTTAATCTATGTCAATGGAGTCTCAAAACAGAAAATAGGCAAGTTCTAGGTGGCTTCAAATGATCATGTCAAATACTCACAAGAAATAAAACTGCATTGGCAAGGAATATTGCAGTTTGGCTCAAATTCTCACAGGGTTATGCTCAATTTGTTCGTTCGTCATCCCTAACCACATACTATCATGCATCAACTGCCTATCATGCTTGCATACTTTAAGCTTAAAAGGTCATGCTCAAACAAATCATATCAATCTAGCATGCCAACCTAGACTCAAACAGACGCTCCTCCCACCCACACACTTGGCCTTCAGCCGAGTGTGGGTGGAAAGCACTCAAACACAAACCAAAATTGACTCTTAACACAACCCGCCCCCCATACCCACACACTTTGCTTTAGGCAAAGTGGGTAATTATAAAGGACAGAGACACAGACTCAAACTTTAAAAACTAAAAACTTTACAAAAAACTAAAAAACAAAACAAAAACCTAATCTAATAAAAACAAAGGAAAGACAAAATAAGTAGTAGGTGTGTCGGACCCTAACCTGGATTCGACACGGATGGTCAGTTCATTCAGGACTGCAAGGATCTCAAGCTGGGTCAGCTGATTGGCCTGGACGAGCTGCTCCACTCGGGCACTCCCTTCCTCCAACTTGACCAGTCGGTCAAGGATTTCACTCCGCTTTGCCCCCGAAATAGCAGCTTCCTCGACCTCGGCATGGAATGGGGCAGAAGACTCCTCAGGGGGAATCATGAACACCAATCGCCCATCCTCATCATAGCCGCAAACTTGCATTGCCCTAAAGCAGTCCAGGTCAAGATATTCCTTCTGCATGGCCTTCATGGATGTATCCTTCTCATCAAAACCAAATGCCTTCTTGGCCAACATAGTCAGGAGATGGGCAAAGGATACTCTTTGCTTGGGGTGGGTAGAGATATCCTTGAAGTGGCCAGTGGCAAAGGCTCCAAAGTTGATCCGCTTCTTGTGCACCATACACCATAGGATGAAGATCTCTTGCTGGGCGACCGTGTTGTTGGTGTCCTTCTTGCCAAAGAAATTGAAGGCAAGAATTCGGTGGCAAACACGCACCACATCATCCTTAAACATATGTCCCTTAGCCGTCCCCGCTTTAAATTCATCTCCATTGCCCAACTCCTTCCAGAGTGCCTCCTACTCCTTAGCATTCATGCTCGGTATTCTCCAATATGTATTTTTATACTCTTCCATCAGCGTACCATGAAAATCCACCACATCCAGCGCCATGTTGAACTCATTCACAGACAAATTAAGGGGCTGACCCATCAACTTGAAGCTCATGCACTTGCTCGTGGGCTGCACCTTCCCGGGGTATCAAACTTGGAGAGTTTTGATGAACTCCCGGGCAAGGTCTGGATAGAACCTCTCGTTCCACAGTAAAAACTCCGACCACCCTATACCCTCGAACATCGCCAGCACCTCCTTCTCGATTCCCAATGCCTGCAGTGCACCCAAATTAACCAACTTGGGCAGAATAATACCCCGCTCAGGCCTCTTCCCGGGCGCTATGTTGGAAGTGCGTCCTGGAATGCTCAATCTGGGCCCGACTTTACTCGCTGACCCCTTCCCTTTCTCCTCCTTAACCACTACCTGCTCCCTTTTGCGCTTAGGTGTTGGCTCCAACGGCTCCAACTCCTCTACGAAGTCATTGAGGTCGTCGTCGTCCGATTCGCCTGCATTCGCCATCAGAGCATCACCCTCCGCATGCTCGGACTCCGTCGCGGCTTGCGACGCCTCCTTGCCCACAGATTGGGACTGTTTACTTTCCGATGCGGATGGCTCCAAGTCTTGGAGCAATGGTGCCGTAAGTCCGGTCAAGATACCGGCTATCTCCTCTTGGGGTAATGGTTCTGGGCTTTTAGGGTTTGTAGATGAGGCTTCTATCGGCGAAAGTTTTGGAGAGGGGGTTGAAATTTTGGTTTGTTTGGTCGGGGTGGTAGCAGTCTTGGTGGCTTAGCTTTTGGATGGCATTTTTGGGTTTTTCTTGCTGCGTGTGTTTTTTATGGTGAAGGAATGGGGGTTTTGTTACAGATGAGAGTGAGAGAGGAAGATAAAGAGACGGTTGGATGTTTTGAAATTCGAATTATGAGAGAGAAAGTAGGTTATGTGTGTGTATAGGCCTAGAAAATAGGGTTTAATGGGTTAATGGACAGCCCATCTGACACCGCCTGCGGTGATTTGATGTGCTGACATCATCCCACCTTTTTCGTCTTGCCCAGGAACCGATACCCTTCCTCTTGGTCAATCCGAGTCTCCATTCTGCCTCGCTCCATGTTCATGCATATAACCTTTACACTTAAACAAAAAATCCTCCTTCCAAACAATAACTACTATCCTAGGGTTAAAAATAAAAATACGAAAAAGAGAAATAACGAAAATTAAAAGGAAAGTAAAAACAAGAATAAACTTACCCGGTTGCCTCCTGGCCAGCGCCCCAGTTTACGTCATGGGCATGACGTAGTACTTCTTCTCCTAGTTGGTCTCTCGACCAGCGGAATCAGGTGGATCCCCTGGATCATTTGCATACTGCCCAAGGTAGGCCTTCAACCGCTTGTCACTTACTTTGAGAACTTTTCCACTAGTCAAACTCCTGATTTCCACTTTACCATTGGGCAACTGGGTCTGGACTTCATATGGACCAACCCACTTGGTCGTCAACTTGCACAGTAATAACTTGAGTTTTGCCCTCGCGAGAAGTACCTTTTGACCAGTTTCAAACTTCTTGACTCTTATTTGCTGATCATGTGACTTGGTCAGTTTCCCCAAAATCTTGTTAATGCATCCAGAAAAATACATCATATAAAATTAGGATAAGAAAATGAGCAAAAATCAACATCTACCTAGACTGTATCTCTCTTCCTTTACCAACGACCGGAGCTATCTCTCGCTGGAATGATCTTACAAAGCTCTACAAGAAAAGGAGGGCCGGGAGTGTTTCCCGGCGAACCACCTCCGAAGCTTAAGTTAGTATTCTGGGTTCTTTTTTTAAGAAAAATGAATGTAATAGGAAAACAGTCTAAGTGTCGTGTTCGTGTGTGTTGGGTTTTGTAATGTATATATACTCGTGTATTTTCTTGAGGGTGAAGTTGTGTTACTGCCATATCTTTTACCTTGACCTTTATACGTGTTATTATCCTATTGACTAAGGTGCAATGTACTTTCTGACAGTACCGGGCGAGCATTAATTAAAGTATCTTTGTTCGTCAGGTATATGACTAGGAAAAAGTTCTGGATAAGGGACCTCAAGGCAGATCTCTGGCAAAGGATCTTGACGAGAGACCTCTAGACAGGTCTCTGGAAAGAGATCTCCACTGGAGACCTCAAGGCGGGCCTCTGGTAGGAGTTCTGATAAATTACACGGAAGCTCCATATAAATCTTAATGATAAAACGTTCAGGTTATGCTTTTAGTATGAACTCTGTTACTATGTTAGTTCTCCAATTGGGTATCTGTTATGACTATGTAGAGTGTTCAGGTCTTTTGGAGACCCGGATATTTTTTGTCTCCATTATCTACTCCCCCTTACTCTGAATTTCGAAAGGTCTTCCTTTTAGAAATACAGAGTAGTTAATCAAATGTGAGATTTCTTTCAGCAGTCCAAACTTTCTTTCACGGAGACATGCCTATTTTAAATTTTCAAAATAGGTCTCAGCTTGCTATTACTATATGGGGCGAAAAAAGGGGGGAAAACTCTGCAACTTCCCCTACTTTACTCAACCGTCCCCCTCTCTCTTTTATATTGGGGTTTTCACCTCCGCTTTCCTTTACTTTCGCCTTTTCTTTAATTTTTACTGTAATTCTCTCATGGCTCAAACTCCTTCCCATTTCGAAGAAGACACTATCTCTGACCAACATGAATCTCGAACCTCTGACATCCAGCCCCAATTTTCCTCGCATGAAGAATCTCAATCGAACACATCTACTCACACCCAGGTTAAAAGGAAGAAACCCTCGGCTCGTCACTCTCGGCGAATAGCGTACAAGAACCCTCCAAACCAGGCGTCTGCTTCCAATCCGGAAGAAGTTATCAACTTGACTGAAGGTTCTTCTCCATCTGATCAAGGGGTCAAGGAGACAAATTCGCCACCTCCCATTGTCGAGACTTCACCTTCCTCAAAGATTTCTGCCCTTCCCGCCATGGCTCCAAACATTATTGCAGGTGAATCCTCCCTAACTCTTGTAGAATTAGTGCTAGTAAAATCACTATTGAACTGCGATGAGTTGTTTGATATTAGCATTCCTGAACCGTATGATTGCCCTCATCTACTAGATTATCCCTCGGTAGCTTTTTGGTACCACCAAATAGAGGCAGGCTTGCGGTTTCCGCTTCCTGACTTTGTGACCCAAGTTTGTGACCTGTATAATTTATGGCCCAACCAATTTCATCCTTCTTTTGTCAAAGTCCTCCTCACCTTTTTTATTCTACTTCGCGGAAATGGGGGCATCCCAACCCCTTCCTTATTTCAGACTGTGTATGACGTGAAACCTACTGGAGCCTTTTAATATGTTAGTGCTAGGCCCAAAGGTCCTGCTCAACACCTATGTGTACCCGTTACTGCGGGGAAGGAATGGAGAGATAAGTACTTCGTTGTCACTCCCAAACAGGGCCATTGGCCCTTTGTTTATCCTCCATGGCAGTCACTTCGCCTGAAACAACCTCGCCCTGCTGTTAAGGACATCGCTCCCATTAACCTCAAAGTGTTAAAAAAGCTAACTCAAAAGGCACGGTTGGCTGCCTTTCCATTCAATTCATTGCTATCTGATTCTAGCGTACTTTTCTTCTTTGGGCTAGCACCTCGAGGAGATCACTCTTTTTCCATCGATGGTGGGTTTCATCTACCCTTTTACCTTTCTCTTTTGTTTCTCAAGCTCTCCTAGTACATATATATATTTTATTTTTACACTCTGCTTTGCATAAAGACGAGTTGGATTCACGATGTGAAGCTTCCTGATGATAAAGAATTCGATTTTGCTATTCTACTAGAGGAGCAGGCTCGCCAAGAATCCCAGACTCATGATCACTTGCATCCTACAAGTCAAATTCCTTTAACTGCCGCGG
Source organism: Schizonepeta tenuifolia (assembly GCA_029490685.1). Taxonomy (NCBI): domain Eukaryota; kingdom Viridiplantae; phylum Streptophyta; class Magnoliopsida; order Lamiales; family Lamiaceae; genus Schizonepeta; species Schizonepeta tenuifolia. The sequence continues at coordinate 19,517,546 of CM055958.1, read as the reverse complement.
CATCTTCGTAATCTCAGTCAGCTCCCTTTGCATCTTCTGGTGTCATTATCAAGCCTACAACCACTAAATCATTAAGCTTGGATGTTCCCTCCCCTTGCTTTAGTAAGGATAAAGCTACTTCTGGCGGGCTTTCTTCCTCATCTCAAAAGCAGAAAACCAAGGTGAACACCTCTACCTGTCTCAAGAGGCCTCCCTTTCCTCGACCTCCCAGTGGTGCCACTAAGAAATCCAAGCATACTCCACTCCTTAGCGGCTCTCCTCCTAAGGGTGCTGATTCATCAGGTTACATCTTCCGAGGCCAAACCTCCAGGTTGCTTCGCCAGCTACCTCCTTCCGAGTGCCTTTCCCTACTACACTCCATCCCCTTTTCGGAGGAGGAAGCTAAAGATAGCTCTCCCTCCCTAAATCAACTTCAGGAGGAGAGCGCTCATTGCTTGGTACAGGTACCATCATCACCACGTTCTCATCTTCAAAGGGCATTTATTTTAAGTATTATCACATCTTTGCATTGAATGTTTAACGTTTTCCTCTTTCACTCGGTATTATTGCAGTTAATCGGTGCTCATGGTCGGTGATAAGGATAAAAATATCTAGGTCTTTAAGAGACCTGAGTACCCTGTGCAGGTGTTGTGAGTACTCAGCTAGAGAAGCGACATAATGATAGAGTTGAGATCTCCCGGAGAGATCTCCTTTCAGAGACCTGCCTGGAGGTCCCCCGCCAGAGATCTGCCCTGAAATCCCCCCTTCAGAACTCTTCTTCAGTTGTATACCTGACGAATAAAGACACTTTAATTAATGCCCGTAAGGTACCGTCAGAAGGTACATCGTGCCTCAACCAATAGGGTAACAGCGCGCGTAAAGGTAAAAGTAAAAGGTGGAGCAGCAACTCAGCTTCACTCTCAAGGAAACTCACGAGTATATATTGTAAAATCCAACACACACAAACACACAATTTTCAGACTTATTTCCTGTTACATTCACCTCCCAGAGAAAGAAACCCAGAATACTAACTTAAGCTTCGGAGGTGGTTCGCCGGGAAACATCTCTGGCCCTCCTTTTTCTTGCAGAGCTGCGTGAGAGCACTACAGCTGGAGACGATTCTGACCACCGGAGAAGGAAGAGAAGTGTGGCCTTGGTAGGTGTTGGTGTTCGCTTATCTCTCTGTTCTGATTTTGTATGATGTACTTTTTCTGGTTACATTATCTAGCGCCGTCTGTGGGAACGGAATTTTTCATCAAAATCTCATCTTAAAACTCTTTTTATGTGTTTTTCTTTCAACGATGTCGGTTTAAAGTTTAAACTCGAAAGAGAAAGAAAGAGCATTAGGAAAATGGGTCTGAATATTTTAGTTAATTCTCGTTTCTCCTTTTGGAATAACTCTCACTGTTTTTAAAGGAATGGGCTGGTAGGTTTTGATAGGGGTGGACTAAAATACCGAAATATCGGTATACTGACCGAACCATACCGAAAAATACCGTATTTTACCGAATTTATGATATACCATATTTTCGGTATGGTATGATACCGTACCGAAAGGTTTTGGTATGGTAACGGTATATGAATTTCAAATATGCGGTATACCGTACCGAACCAAAAGTTTGGTATACCGAAATTTTCAATAAATACCGATATTTGGTACATACCGAAATCGCGGTATATGCCGAAGATTTGGTATATACCGAAAATTCTAATCAACTATATATAAATTGATATATTTTTATAACTATATATGTATATATATATTAAATAATTAATAAATTATTCATTAATATTTATAATAGGTGATGTTAGACTGTACGTTGTATTTTTTTTAACTTTTTTGGACTTAATTGCTTGTTGGAGATAATTATTATTAGTATTAAGTGTTTTTTATGTTTTGTGGAATTTAAATATTTGATGTTTATATTTTCGATATACCGTACGTTTACGGTATACCGAAAATAAGACGGTATACCGAAAATAAGGTACGATAACGGTATGCCTTTTGAACCATACCGAAATTTCGGTATACCGAACTTCGGTATACCAAAAAGTTTGGTATGGTATCAATATCAAAATTATGCATACTGAAACTTTCGGTATGATATCGGTATGACCAAAAAATCTCGGTATGGTATACCGAACCACCCCTAGTTTTGAGACCTTCGTGTTTTAAACCCTTTTTCAGATTTTGGTAGAATCTTTCAAAAATTCACTTATCTTTCATGTTCTCTTAAAAAACTCTCTAGTTTGCAATCTAGTAGGGAACTATGAGTAGCATAGCGAGACAAACGAAATTATCGGCTATTTGAAAAATGGCTTGGAAATAGATGATTCCCAGAGGAAGAATCTCGAAAACCTTCGTAGCATGAAGGAGTGAAATTAAAAGAAACGTGGGACCCTCAGAGCAGGTCTCACACAATCCCAACAGAGATTGGGGAAGTGTGTAAGGAAAGGGAATATGTTGAATTGTATTCCTTGAGTTCCTTAAATGCCCGGCGAGACTTGATAATGGTCTTGGGAAAGGGTAGTGTTGAACACTTGTTATGCCCTTGATGATATGCCTTGATTGGGTACTGATAGCTGAAAACCTCGAAATGCAGATTTAGTCATGGAAAATATATCAGTCTGAGACCGAGAATCCCCACCTGAAGGAGTGGTGCGTGACGACAGCTCCTCGAAGGAACGTACTGAGGAGGAGAATCAGAATACTCTGAAAGTAGCCCCACCAAAGATAACCATGCCCCAGAAGGAGGGGGCTTCTAAGTCGACTAGCCCTCAGAAAGAGGGAGGTCGTAAGGGTTCAGAGGTCACAAGAGAGGAACCTTAAGTACCTGTGCAGCAAAGTGTCACCTATGCGGTGTCTATGAATCAGCTCAGTGCTATGGTGAAGCAAGTTGTATCCAAAGCTTTGGCTCCCTTATAGAGCCAAAGTAAGAAATCTGGTAACACAGCAAAGGGAAAATCTAAGAAGGTACGAATGGGTCTTGTAAGATCCTGATCATGACGAGATACCAATGAGATGGTTCAAGCCTCGTTAATATGAAAATAAATGTTCATGATCTGAATATTCTTATTTTTCTTGACAGGGAGAACTTGTGGAGGAAGGTCAGTATGAAAGCGATGGGTACGAGAGCCCTCAAACTGAATCAAAAAATGGTCAGTGAATAAATAGAGAAAGTAGATATTAGCGACACTTCTAAAATAGCTCACTCGCCAATAAAATCATGATTACTTATTTTGCAATAAAATTTGCAGAGGACGAAGCACAGATTGTGAGACCTCAAGATGAGGGAGCTGCTGCTGAGATCGCAGCCCTCAAACAGCAATTAAAAGACCTCCAGCGGAAGGCCTTTTTGCCTAAGAAATCTCCTAAGAAGCCTGTTAAAACCAGTAACAGCCAGTCTCCTTTCTCAAGGGACATCAGAGAAGATCAATTACCTTCGAATTTCAAAACACTGACATTGGAGTACGACGGTTCCATAGATCCATATGAGCATATGATGAGATTTGAAAATGGTGCAATGTTGTATCAGTACACAGAAGGAGTTAAGTGCAGAGTTTTCCTTACGACTCTATCGAAGGTAGCTCAACAATGGTTCTCTCAATTACCTTCCAACAGTATAAGTTCATTCCTCGAGTTCAAGTCCATGTTTCTCCACCAATTTGCTAGTGCGAGGAGGCACATAAAGACGTCCTCCTCACTCATTGCATTGAGGCAAGGACCCTCAGAGAGCTTGCGAGAATATGTGACTCGCTTTAACGCTGAAGTGTTGCAAGTTCCTCTGGCTTCATATGATGTGAAGGTGCAGGCGCTCATACAAGGGTTAGCACCGGGCTTATTCTTTAATTCGTTGAACAAGAGAGCTCCCCTATTCTTCGAGGAGTTGCTGCAGAGAGCTGAAAAATATGTCAACCTTGAGGAAGCTCAAGAGGCTAGAAAGATACAAGAACAATCCCCTGTTCCCAAAAGGAGACCTCGGAGAAAAGGTCATCTTCAACATCAAGAGCTGAAAAGAATAAAGGAGGGCAGAAGCCCAAGAGAGCTCCGGAGAGATTTGACCAGTATACTCCTCTCAATGCATCTTTGGTGGAGGTCATGGAAGCTGCTGCCAGGTCTCCTCACTTCAAGTTTCCAAGTACTTATAAGGAAGCTCCGCGCAACCCGCGATCTGAGTTATACTGCAAGTATCACAATGATTATGGTCACAACACGAACTCTTGTAGGCACCTGAAGGATGTTATCGAACGACTGCTGAAAAAGGATGACACCCTACTCCAATTTGTCAAAAAAGAAAGAGAGAAAAAGTTACAAAAGAAAAGAGCTGGAGCAGAAGAAACCTGATCAAAGGGAGAGAACTCTCCCGAGGCGAGAGGATCCTACCCCGAAAAGGGGAAACATCAACATGATTATGGGAGGAAATATCAACGGAGACTCAGGTTGAGCTCGTAAAGCCTATGTGAGAGCTGCTAAAGCCCAGGTGAACAAAGAGGTCTAGGAGTTAGCAGAGACAATGGGCATGGAGATTGATGTGGTAGACTCATGAGAAGAGACAAATCCAAAGGCGTGTGTGAGCTTTGGTCCCAATGACTTGATGAGTGTGACGCCCCATAATGATGCACTGGTGATCAATGCTGAAGTGGCCAACTGGCGAGTGACACAGATCTTTGTGGACACCGGAAGTGCGGTAAATGTGCTCTTTTGGGATTATTTCCAGAAGATGAAGATTAATGCTGATTTGATGCCAGTGAACACGGCATTATATGGTTTCGCTGGAGGCGAAATACAACCCAAAGGGGAGGTGACCCTTTAGGTAACACTCAGGAGTGGTGAGACCTCGAACACTCGGATGGTGAAGTTCCTAGTAGTGGATACACCTTCAGCGTATAACATAATATTGGGAAGACCTGGTCTAAATGATTTCCAGGTGGTGGTCTCCAACTACCACATGAAAATGAAATTTCTAGCTCTCAAGGAGGGGTTGGTAGGTGAGGTCTCAGGTGACCAAGAAGTATCGAAAGAGTCTTACGTAAGATCCATAAAGCATGTTAAGCAAAAGGTGAAAGGAACCTCAGTGGCAGAACGCCCACTGCTAGGTAAAAATGCAAAGGTGAAGGGTATAGAGGAAGACCTAGAGCCGAGAATGCAGCCAGTGGAAGAGGAGTTGATGATGGTGGAACTGTTCCAGGGGAAAATGGGTTTCACTACGAAGATTGGGAAGCAAATGACTGAAGAACAAAGATAAGCAGTAATTCGGTGTTTACGAAGGAATGCGGACCTGTTTGCATTCAGCTCGAAGGATATGAAAGGGGTAGACCCATCTATAGCGCTGCATCATCTGAATGTAGACCCTAAAGCGAGGCCGATAAGGCAGAAAAAGAGATCCTTTGGGCCAGAAAAGGAAAAAGTAATTAGGGAGGAGATCAGACGGCTGTTAGACGCTGGTCACATTGTTAGAATTTAGTACTCCGAGTGGCTGTCAAACGCAGTGATGGTAGCTAAGAGCTATGGCAGCTGGCGAATGTGCATACATTTCAGGGACCTGAACAAAGCGTGTCTGAAAGATCATTACCCATTGCCCTGTATCGACCAATTGGTCGATTCGACTTCGGGATGTGAGCTGTTATCTATGCTGGATGCTTACCAGGGGTACCACCAAATACAGCTAGCCCCTGAGGATGTGGTCAAAACAGCTTTTGTAACCATATGCGGCACGTTCGCGTACATAAGGATGCCTTTTGGCCTAAAGAATGCGGGAGCTACCTATCAAAGAATGATGGACGCAATATTTGAAGAGCAGATAAGAAAGATTTTGGAGGTATACGTGGATGATATCCTTGTGAAAAGTGTGAAGGCAGAACATCATGTCAGAGACCTGGAGGAGGTCATGACTGTGATAAGAAAGTATAATTTGCGATTGAACCCAGCAAAATACACGTTTGGTGTTAAGTCAGGAAAATTTTTGGGATATATGGTAACTCCAAGAAGAATCGAAGTGAATCAGGACAAGGTCCGAGCCGTACTGGAAATGGCTGCTCCTACTAGTATAAGTGAGGTACAGCGACTAAACAGAAGAATCACCGCGCTCAGTCGGTTCATATCCGCTTCGGCGGAAAAAAGCTTTCCGTTCTTCAAGGTGTTGAAAAAGGCCAGTAAATTCGAATGGGATGAGAGCTGTCAGAAGGCATTTGAGGAGTTGAAAGCTCATCTGGCAAGTCTGCCGGTATTAACCAAACCAACCTCAGGAGAAACCCTGTATCTATACATAGCTGTTGGAGACCATTCCCTAAGTGCAGTTCTCATAAGGGAGGAGGGCTCTATGCAAAAGCCCATTTATTACATTAGTAAGGCCTTACAAGGAGCTGAATATAGATACTCCGATGTGGAGAGAGCTGCTTTGGCTGTGATGACAGCAGCGAGGAGGTTAAGGTTATACTTTCTTGCTCACAAAGTGGTGATGAGAACTAATTTCCCCTTTAAGCAAGTGCTGAGTAAACCAGATCTCTCAGGGAGAATGGTGAAATGGAGCGTGGAACTGGGGGAATATGATGTAGAATTTGAGCCGCGTACAGCTATCAAAGCGCAGGCCTTGGCTGACTTTATTACAGAAACTACTCAACCCACGCAATGGCCTGAGTGGAAAGTCTTCATTGATGGATCGGTGACGATTTAAGGATGCGGGGCCGGAATTGTCATAATAATGTCGGACCAGAATGAGCTTAGTTACACATTGAAATTCGAGTTCAGAGTTTCCAATAATGAAGCTGAGTATGAAGCGTTTGTTAGGGGACTGGAGATGGTAGCTGAGCTGGGAGCTCAAAGTGTTGTCATTCATTCTGATTCCCAGTTGGTAATTCAACGGTCTTAGGAAATTACGAGATCAAAGAAGAAAGAATGGTCAGGTATGTCGAGCAGGTCAGAGATCTGAGTAAAAGTTTCCAGCACCTGAAGATAGAGCAGATACCTCGAGACCTCAATGCACAGGCAGACTGCCTGGCTAAGCTGGCCAGCTCACTGAATGGGTTGGTACCTGAAAAAGTGACACTGCTAAAAATGGCGGGCAGCTGAATAGAAAAGAGTATTCATGAGATAGAAGAAAAAAATGATTGGAGAGTGCCTGTTTTACATTTCTTGAAAACGGGAGAACAGTTAGAAGGAGAAAGAGTTGGAAAAAAGAAAATCTATGCTAAGTACTGTCTGATTGGAGGACATTTATTCAGGAAGGCTTACTCACAACCATTACTGAGATGTGTGACAGAGGCGGAAGGTCTGCGGATAATCAAGGAAGCGCATCAGGGAATAGCGGGATGTCATACAGGGTTCCGAGACCTGATCCGGCGAGTGCTGAGAGCTGGGTACTATTGGCCTTCTTTGAAGAAGGATGCCGAGGTCTTCGTAAGAAGGTGTCCCAGTTTCCAGAAGCACGGGCTGCTAATTCATAGGCCTGCTAAAGAGCTAGGAGTTCAGTATGCAGAATGTCCGTTCGACAAATGGGGCATAGATCTAGTTGGCAAGCTTCCCATGGCAGCGGGAAAGAAATGTCACATCATTGTAGCGGTGGATTATTTCAGTAAGTGGGTAGAGGTAGAGCCTTTATCTTCAGTAACAGAGGAAAGCATCATAAAGTTCATATGGAAGAATATTTGCTGCAGATATGGCCTGCCCAGAGTGCTGGTATCTGACAATGGAACGCAATTCTTTGGAAAAAGAACACAAGCTTGGTGCAAAGCTAGAGGAATCGAGCAGAGGTTCGCTGCTGTTGCTCACCCAGAGACCTATGGGCAAGTGGAAGTCACCAATCGGACCATAGTGAATGGTATCAAAGCAAGGCTAGAGAAAGAGAGGTCTGAATGAGTGGAAGAGCTGAGCTCAGTGTTGTGGGCGTATAGAACTGGACAGAAAACAGCTACAAGGCAGTCTCCTTTCTGTTTGGTATATGGCACTGACGCTGTCATGCCAATGGAGGTAAAGATTCCAACACATAGAATCCTGGCCTACAATGAGGACCTGAACAGAGACCTGAGAGCTGATAGCTTAGATCCGATCTATGAGGTGCGTGAAGAGGCGCATCAGCGAGCTCTGGCTTACAAGGCTTGCATAAAGGCAGCATATGATGTGAAAGTAAAGACCTAGTGCTCAAGAGAGCTGATGCGATGCATCCGGTGAGAAAGTTTGAGCTGAATTGGGAAGGACCTTTTGTGGTAACCAAAGTACTCCCCGGTGGGGCATATGAGCTCACGAGCCATGAGGGATACGTGGAACCAAGACCATGGAACATCAGTAACCTGAAGAAGTACTATGTTTAGAAACATGCTATGGAAATTTTTTTGTCTTAACGGGAGGGGGTCTATGTGCCAGGTTTCATGCCCATCTTTTTTGATAGGATACTTGCTTAGCTAGATAAGTATTCCTATAATGGTATGAAGAGAACTTGTCGTGAATAAATAAAGGCTGAGAAGTTGTTTCTTTATTTTTGTCTTTGTTTACGTTTTGTTGTGTAATAAGGAACGACATTATAGAGCCAAGATAAGGCAGTAAACGCGATACCTAGTAAAAATGAAGTAAAGTATTTACTCTAAATGGTTTAACAAAAAAGATGAAATCATCTAGAGTAGGGGGAGTAGGGGTGTACCTTACACCCCTAAGGGGGTCCCGTAATACCTCATGAAAATGCAAAAAATTTGAAAAATGAAAGAAGGAAGAAATGCGCAGACAAGCAAGAAATAACAAAATAGACACAGTAGATTAAGCTGCTAAGTAAGGAGTGCAGCACTAACGGAACAAGCAAAAGCAGATAAATTGTTCAGTGTCGAAATACAAAGTAAATTGTCTGGTACGAAAGCAAAATAAGAGTATTGTTCAAAACATAAACTACACAACAGTTAAGCTAGGAAATCGGTAGCATCATCATCAGGGTTAGCCCCCGCCGCATCAGCAGACACGTCCCCATGAACATTCTCTGGCCTTCCCAGTCCATCACCAATGATAGTGACAAAAATATCCAGGTCTCGTGGAGACCTGAATATTGCATAAAACCTTTCTGAAATTTTATGTCCAGGATCTGATCATATAAAGGGAGCTGAGATCTCTCCTAAGGATTTCAGCCCAGAGATCTGTTGGGAGGTCTCTCATTCAAATCTAGTCAGATATCTGCCTGAGGTCCCTCGCTTAGGGCTCTCTATCGGGCAAAGACCTGTCGAGCTCGCAGCACCGTAATTAATGACTATGCGGTACTGTCAGAAAGTACAGTCATATTATGGCCAATAGAACAGTGGAACGATTAAAGTAAAAGGCAAAAAAGGAGCTGATAGCTATACAACTTCATTCACAAGAAAACACGGATATATATTGAAAAATCTAACACACACAAAAATAATTCTTCAGACCCATTTTTCCTGTTACATTCATCTCTCAATAGGAGCTCAGAACACTGACTTAATCTTCGGAGGTGGTTTGCCGGGAAAACTCCCCGACCCTCCTTTTCTTGCAGAGTTACGTCGGGGTTCCTCCAGGGAAGACGATTCCGACTATTGGAGCGAAGAAGAGCTGTCGAACAGGTTAAAGTCTTCCTTCACCTATTCATGTGTTCTGTCTCGAAATTTTGTTCCAAAACTCTTTTTGCGTGTCTGTTCAATAATGTTGAGTTTCATGTGTTCTGTCTCAGAATTGTCGTATTTTAAACCTTCTCATGAATCTCGTTGTAATCTCTGGAACTTGTTGGTTTTCTGCGTTTCCGTAAGAATTCTCGTTTCATAGTATAGTCTGAAGCTGGTAATGGGACAAAAAGTAAGTAAAATTTTTTGATTGTATGGAAGAATTCTCCGAAAACATCTAATGTCGAAAAATAAATCCCATAAATCCTCACGATATGAGGGGATAGAGTGGATGGAAGTATGAAGACTTCAGAGCAAGTCTCATAAAAACCCAGCAGAGTTTGGGTATGAATGTGTATGGAAAGGGGTATGATGCAACATATTCCCTGAATTCCTTGAGACACACCCTAGAGACCTGATAACGGTCCTTCGAGAGGGGTATTGCAGACCTGATAACGGTCTCTTGAGACCTGACGATGGTCCTAGTGCTATCTTTTGACTGATAGCTGAAAATTCTGAAATACAGATCTAAGCATGGAGAATATATCGGTCCGAGACCGAGAATCCCCACCTGAAGGAGTGGTGCGCGATGATAGCTCCTCAGAAGAACGTACTGAGGAGGAGAACCAGAATGTGCTGAAAGAGGCCCCACCAAAGATAACTACCCCTCAGAAGGAAGGGGCCTCCAAATCGACCAGCCCCCGAAAAGAGGGAGGGGGCCGCAAGGGCTTAGAGGTTACGAGAGATGAACATCAAATGCCTGCACAACAGCATGTCACCTACGCTGTGTCCATGGATCAGCTCAATGCCATGGTGAAGCAAGTTGTGTCTAAGGCTTTGGCCCCCTGGAGGGCCAAAGCAAAAAGTTAGCCAATACGGCAAAAGGCAAAACTAAGAAGGTACTGATGAGCCTTACAAGGTTTTGATAGCGATGAGATACCACTGAAATGGTTTAAATTACGTTAACGCAAAAGTAAATGCTCATGTCCTGAATGGTACTCTTTCCCTTGATAGGGGGAACTTGAGGAGGAAGGTCAGTACGAAAGTGATGGGTATGAGAGCCCTCAAACTGAATCAGAAAATGGTTAGTAATTGAATGGAGAAATCAGATATTGATAACATTTCTAAAGTGGTTTATTCACTAATGAAATTATGGTTACTTATTATCGCAATGAAATTTGCAGAGGACGATGCACAAGTCGTGAGACCTCAAGATGAGGGAGTTGCCGCTGAAATTGTTGCTCTCAAGCATCAGTTAAAAGACCTTCAGAAGAAAGCCTCTTCGCCCAAGAAGTCTCCTAAGAAGCCTGTTAAGACTACTAACAGCCAGTCCCCTTTCTCGAGAGATATCAGAGAAGATCAGCTGCCTCCGAACTTTAAGACATTGACATTGGAATATGATGGTTCCACTGACCCATATGAGCACATAATGAGGTTTGAGAATGGAGCAATGCTTCACCAGTACACAGAAGGAGTGAAATGCAGGGTTTTCCTCACAACCTTGTCAAAAATAGCTCAACAATGGTTCTCTCAGCTACCACCTAATAGCATAGGTTCATTTGCTGAGTTCAAATCTATGTTCTTACATCAGTTTGCCAGCGCGAGAAGGCATGTTAAGACCTCCTCCTCGCTCATGGCTTTGAGACAGAAACCTTCAAAGAGTTTGCGCCAATATGTGGGACGTTTCAATGCTGAAGCGTTACAAGTACCACTAGCTTCTGACGATGTGAAGGTGCAGGCCTTAATACAGGGCTTATCTCCAGTATTGTTCTTTGATTCATTGAACAAGAAACCTCCATTGAATTTTGAGGAACTGCTGCATAGGGCAGATAAATATGTTAACCTAGAAGAGGCTCAGGAAGCTAGGAAAGCTAAAGAGGAATCTCTCAGACCTAAGCAATAGACCTCAGAAAGAAGGTCATCCCCAGCAGCGAGAGCTGAGAAAGACAGAGGGGGGAAAAGGCCGAAGAAAGCTCTTGAACGGTTTGATGAATATACGCCTCTCAATGCATCTCTGGTAGAGGTTATGGAAGCGGCTGCTAAGTCTCCTCACTTCAAGTACCCCAGTACGCACAAGGAAGCTCCGCGTAACCCGAGATCTGAGTTGTTTTGCAAGTATCACAATGACTATGGTCATGATACTGACTCTTGTAGGCATCTGAAGGATGCTATTGAGCGACTATTGAAGAAGGATGATACATTGCTTCAATTTGTCAAAAAAGAAAGGGAAAAGGGCTACAAAAGAAAAGAGCCGGAACAGAAGAAGCCTGACCACAGGGAGAGGACCCCTTCGCGACGAGAAGATCCTCCCCCAAAGAGGGGAAACATTAGCATGATAATGGGAGGAAACACTAATGGAGATTCTGGTCGAGCGCGTAAAGCTCATGTCAGGGCTGCAAAGGCCCCAGTGAACGAAGAGGTTCAGCAGTTAGCGGAGACAATTGGCATGGAGATTGATGTGGTAGATTCGTTTCCAGGAGAGGAAATGAACCCGGATGTATGCGTGAGTTTTGGTCCCAAAGACCTGGTAGGCGCAGCACCTCATAATGATGCGCTGGTAATTAGTGCTGATATTGCTAATTGGAGGGTGGCACGAATCTTTGTGGATACAGGAAGCGCAGTAAATGTGCTCTTCTGGGATTGTTTTCAGAAGATGAAAATTAACGCTGATTTAGCGCCAGTGAACACAGCTTCGTACGGTTTTGCTGGGGGAGAGATACAACCAAGGGGAGAGGTGACCCTCCAGGTAACACTTGGTAGCGGTGAGACCTCAAATACTCGTATGGTGAAGTTTCTAGTGGTGGATACGCCGTCAGCATACAACGTAATATTGGGAAGACCTGCTTTGAATGATTTCCAGGTGGTGGTCTCCACCTACCACATGAAAATGAAATTCCCAGCTCTCAGAGAAGGGCTGGTGGGTGAGGTCTCAGGTGACCAAGAAGTGTCGAAAGAATCTTATGTAAAATCCATAAAGCATGCCAAACGAAACGTGAAAGGAGTCCCGGTGGTAGAACGCCCACTGCAAAACGAAAGTGCAAAGGTGAAAGGTATGGATGAAGACCTAGAGCTGAAAATGCAGCCAGTCGAAGAAGACCTGATGACGATAGAACTGTTTCCAAAAAAAATAGGCTTTACCACGAAGATGGGAAAGCAGATGACTGAGGAACAAAAAGAGGCGATAATTAGATGCCTGAGGAAGAATGCAGATCTGTTCGCATTTAGTCCAGAGGACATGAAAGGGGTAGACCCAACTGTAGCTCTACATTATCTGAATGTGGACCCCAAAAAGAAACCAGTAAGACAGAAAAAGAGGTCCTTCGGGCCGGAGAAAGAGAAGGTAATCAGAGAGGAGATCAGACGGCTGTTAGATGCTGGTTATATTGTTAGAATTCAGTACTCTGAATGGTTGTCAAATGCAGTAATGGTAGCTAAAAGCAATGGCAGCTGGAGGATGTGTATAGATTTTAGAGACCTGAATAAGGCATGCCCAAAAGACCACTACCCATTGCCTTGTATCGATCAGTTGGTTGATTTAACTTCGGGATGTGAGTTATTATCCATGCTTGACGCTTACCAGGGGTATCATCAGATACAGATGGCCCCTGAGGACGTGGTAAAGACAGCTTTTGTAACCATATGTGGCACATTCGCTTATATAAGAATGCCTTTTAGCCTGAAAAATGCCGGAGCTACTTATCAGAGAATGATGGATGCGATATTCGAGGACCAGATAGGGAGAATCCTGGAGGTATATGTAGACGATATACTTGTGAAGAGTTTGAAAGCAGACTACCATGCCAGAGACCTGGAGGAGGTCCTGACGGTGGTAAGAAAGTATGATCTGCGCCTGAACCCGACAAAGTGCATATTCGGGGTCAGATCAGGGAAATTCTTGGGGTATATGGTGACTCCTAGAGGAATTGAAGTGAATCAAGATAAAGTACGAGCTGTACTGGAAATGGCCGCTCCCACCAATGTGAGGGAGGTGCAACGGCTGAATGGAAGAATCACTGCACTTAGCCCTTTTATATCTACTTCGGCGGAGAGAAGTTATCCGTTCTTCAAAGTTTTGAAGAAGGCTAGCAAATTTGAGTGGAGTGAGAGCTGCCAGAAAGCATTTGAAGAGCTGAAAGCTCATTTAGCAAGTTTGCCTGTATTGACTAAGCCTACTCCGGGGGAAACTCTGTACCTGTACATATCTGTTGGAGATCATTCTTTGAGTGCAGTCCTCATAAAGGAGGAGAGCTCCGTACAGAAACCCATTTACTACATCAGCAAAGCTTTGCAAGGAGCTGAGTACAGATACTCAGAAGTGGAGAGAGCTGCTTTAGCTGTGATGACAGCAGCAAGGAGGTTGAGACTATACTTCCTAGCCCACAAGGTGGTGGTAAAAACTAATTTTCCCTTCAAACAGATATTGAGCAAACCAGATCTCTCAGGGAGGATGGTGAAGTGGAGTATTGAGCTGGGGGAGTACGAAGTGGAATTTGAGCCACGAACAGCCATTAAGGCGCAAGCCCTGGCAGATTTTATTCAGGAAACTACTCAGCCCATGCAATGGCCTGAATGGAAAGTCTTTGTTGATGGGTCAGTGACAATGGAAGGTTATGGTACTGGAATCGTTGTAATAACACCGGATCGGGATGAACTTAGCTTTGCGATGAAGTTTGAATTTAAAGTTTCTAACAACGAAGCTGAGTACGAAGCGTTCGTTAGAGGGCTGGAGATGGCAGCTGAATTGGGAGCCCAGAAGGTGGTCATCCACTCTGATTCCCAGCTAGTGGTCCAGCAGGTCTCAGGAAATTATGAGATCAAAGAGGAAAGAATGATCAGGTATGTGGAGCAGATCAGAGACCTGAGTAAGCAATTTCTGCATCTAGAGGTGAAACAGATACCTCGAGACCTCAACGTGCAGGCAGATCGCCTTGCAAGGTTGGCCAGCTCTCTGAATATGCTGGTTCCTGAAAAAGTGACATTGTTGAAAATGGCAAACAGTCGCATAGAAGAGAGTGTTCATGAAATAGATGAGAGAAGCGATTGGAGAATGCCTATTCTACATTTCCTAAGAACAGGGAAAGTGTTAGAAGGTGAGAAAAGAGATAAGAAGAGAATCTATGCCAGGTACTGTTTGGTAGGAGGACACCTGTTCAGGAAAGCTTACTCACAACCTTTGCTTAGGTGTGTAACAGAGGTAGAGGGCCTGCGGATAATTAAAGAAGCACATCAAAGAATAGCGGGATGTCATACAGGATTCAGAGACCTGATCCGGCCAGTGCTGAGAGCTGGATACTATTGGCCCTCTTTGAAGAAGGATGCTGAGGCCTTTGTAAAAAAATGTGACAGATGCCAGAAGCATGGCCCATTGATCCATAGGCCTGCAGAAGAGCTGGGAGTTCAATACGCAGAATGCCCGTTTGATAAATGGGGTATAGATCTTGTCGGCAAGCTTCCCATGGCAGCAGGGAAGAAATGCCACATTATTGTAGCGGTGGACTACTTTAGCAAGTGGGTTGAAGCTGAGCCCCTATCTTCAGTAACGGAGGAAAATATTATAAAGTTCATATGGAAAAACATTTGCTGCAGGTATGGCTTACCCAGAGTGCTGATTTCCGATAATGGGACGCAATTCTTTGGAAAAAGAACTCAGGCTTGGTGCAAAGCTAGAAGAATCGAGCAGAGATTCGCTGCTGTTGCTCACCCAGAAACTTGTGGGCAAGTTGAGGTCACTAATCGAACCATAGTGAATAGCATAAAGGCAAGGCTAGAAAAAGAGAGATCTCTATGGGTAGAGGAGCTAAGCTCAGTATTATGGGCGTATAGAACCGGGCAGAAAATAGCCACAGGGCAATCCCCTTTCTGTTTGGTGTATGGTACTGATGCCGTTATGCCAATGGAAGTAAAGATTCCAACACATAGAATCCTGTCTTACAATGAGGACCTGAATAGAGAGCTGAGGGCTGAAAGCTTGGACCTGGTTGATGAGGTACGTGAAAAAGCACACCAGCGAGCCCTGACCTACAAGGCCCGCGTGAAAGCTGCGTATGATCCAAAGGTAAAAACCAGGAGGTTTCAGGAAGGAGACCTGGTGCTCAAGAGGGTTGATGTGATGCACCCGGTGAGAAAGTTTGAACCAAATTGGGAGGGACCCTTTGTGGTCACCAAAGTGCTCCCCGGCGGAGCATATGAGCTTACCACACATGAAGGATACGTGGAACCAAGGTCGTGGAATGTCAGCAACCTGAAGAAGTACTATGCATAGAAATATGTTATGGAAATTTTTTGCTTTTTAAGACGGGAGAAGATCTACGTGCCAGGTCTCATTCCCACCTTTTTTGATAGGATGCTTGCTTAGCTAGACAAGTATTCCTGTAATGGCACGAAGAGAACTTGTCGCAAATAAATAAAGGCTGAGAAGTTTTGTTTCTTTAATTTGCGTTTGTGTGCATGTATTGTCGTAGCATGATAAACAAAATTGTGAAATTGTAACGAAACAGTAATATTACATCACATAGCAAGATGAAGTGAAGTACTTACTCTAAATGGTTTTTAGTAATGAGATGAAACCATCCAGAGTAGGGGGGAGTAGGGGTGTACCTTACACCCCTAGGGGGGACCCACAATACCCCATGAAAATGCAAAATGAAGGAAATATGTAGATGAACAATAGCAAAATAGACACAATATATTAACCTGCTGAGCAGGGAATACAGTGCTGGCAAAGCAAACAGAAATACGGAAATCGTTCAAACTCCAAAATACAAAAAGAAATTGTTTTAGTACAAAGCCAGATAAAAGTGTTGTTGGGAACATAAACCATGTAAGCAACTAAGCTAAAAAGTTGGTAGAATCATCATCAGGGTCAGCCCTCGCAGCATCAGCAGATTCATTTCTGGGGACATTCTCCAGCTCTCCTGATCCATCACCAAGGACTTGTGGGGTCCTACTGGTTGCAGGCGCATCTAAAAGAGGGAGATAGAAAATGAAATGTTAAGATAACAAAACTTAAAAATGAGTGCATGGAAGTAGAACAGAGCAGGGGATACCTAACAACTTGACAGTTGGGAGGAAGTCTTTTGGAAAGAAGTCATAGATGGGCTCAGGTAGGTCAGAAAAGACTGCCTGCAAGTCACAAGGGGCGATGAGGGCCTCAAATGCTTCCCGCATAACATGAAGCCACCAAGCTGTTCCTAAAGGAGCAGGGGAAACACCCTTGAAGGAAGGAGGTGGAGGAAGGTGCTTCACGATCTGGTCTACGTCTATAGGCTCAGTAAAACCCAAGTTGTGGGCTTTAGCTAACACTGTCATGCCGCACCTCTTTACAAGAAATGCAATGTCCTGTCGGATGGACAACAAATATTCAGAAGAGGCTTGGAAAGACTCTAGAAGCCCTTGATGGAGGATTTGCAATGCCTGCTGGCCCAGGGAAGTGCAGAGGATGTGGTGGCGGCAATGATGAACTCCTTCAGTATACCCCGACTGGTAAGAAAGATTGGAGGCTTGAAGAAGATTTCTGGCCTCCTCAAGTTCCTTACTAACTTGAAAAAGATGATTGCTGAGATTGGTGTTAGCACCACTGAGAGATGCATTCTCTTCGGATAAAGCAGACACCTTCTCATGAGACATGAGAAGCTCATGATTCCTCCTTTTCAAATCATCATTGGCTAGCGAAAGCCTGCTACTTGTGTCCAAGATGTCGCGGTTCTGATGCCGCAAGTCCTCATTTGCTGTGGTTAGCTCTTGTAGCTGCACTTGACTGGCCGCCAACGCCTCCCTGAGTTTCGCCATCTCCTTCTCATGAGCAGCATTTTGAAATTGTAATAGGCGTCCATGAGAGCTGATCAGATGTGATGTTATTAAGGAAAAGAAAGAGAAGCATCAGACAGATAAAAGTAAAGCCGCGGTGGTATTTGAGGATAGAATAATTTGTGAGAGTAAGGGTATAATGCTAATAATACCTGCACCAAATCATGGGCACTCTCTTCTTGAAGCTGATGTAGAGAAGGAGGTCTAATTTCAGCCTCTTCGTCTGAAAGAGGAATGGCTGCTAGTAACGAAAGGCACTCAAGAGGAGGTAACTTGAGAAGTGAGCTGGAGGTGTGGCCTCTGAAAGCATAACCGGATGAGTCGGTGCTTTTAGGAGGAAGGTTGCTAGAGAAAGGAGCGTGTTTTGACTTCTTGGCAGCACCGGGAGGAGATAGAGGAAAAGATGGCCTCTTAAGAGTGGTAGAAACGTCCACTCGAGCTTTTTCCTTGAGAGATGAGGAAGAGGGCTTAGTGGAAATAGCTTGGTTCTTGCTGAGGCCTTGAGAAGAAACATCTAGGCTGAGTGATCTAGTGGCTGTGGGCTTAATGATAACCCCCGAAGTCGTAACAGGAGCTAGCTGTGGTTGTGTAGATGTTGCGGCAGGAGAGAAAGCTTGATGAAGAGGTCGAGAAGTATGGTGATCTTGAGATTCCAGTCGTGCTTGCTCTTCCAACAGAATGGCAAAGTCAAAATCTTTGTCATCAGGAAGTTTCACATCCTGAATCCAGCTTGTGCCTGCACCAAGCAAAGTACGAAGAATGAAATTCATATTAGTAAGGCTAGAAAAACAAAAAAGGGAAAGATGAAAGGATAGCTGAAACCCACCCTCGATGGAAAAGGAATGACCTCCTCGAGGTGCCAACCCGAAGAAGGAAAGAACACTAGGATTAGTCAAGAAGGAATTGAATGGGAAAGGCTCGAGCTGTGCCCTTTGAGACAACAGTGATAACACTTTGAGGTTAATATCGGAGATACTTGTAACAGCAGGACGGGGTTGCTTCAAGCGAAGTGTGTGCCATTGGGGATAAACAAAAGGCCAATAACCCTGCTTGGGAGTGACAATGAAGTATTTATCCTTCCACTCTTTGCCCGTTGTATGGGGTACACAGATATACCGAGCGGGACCTTTGGGCCTAGCACTAGCATAATAAAAGGCACCATGGGGTTTCATATCGTATACCGTTTGAAAAAGAGAAGGGGTCGGGACTCCCCCATTACCACGAAGTAGAATGAAGAAGGTCAACAAAATTTTGACAAAGGAAGGATGAAGCTGATTGGGCCACAAGCCATACAAGTCACAAACTTGAGTCACAAAGTCGGGAAGGGGAAACCTTAAGCCTGACTCTACCTGCTGGTACCAAAATGCTACCGAGGGATATTCTAAAAGCTGGGGACGGTCATGCTCTTATGGCATACTAATGTCAAATAGCTCATCACAGTTTAACATCGACTTCATTAATGCTAGTTCTGTAGGAGTTAGAGAGGATTCACCTGATATAGCGTTCGGAGCCATAACTGGGGGTGCAGAAATGCCCGCTGAAGGAAGAGATGAGTCTGTCTCTTTAACCCCTTGACCAGAAAAGGGTGAACCCTCGGTCAAGATAATAACTTCATCTGCATTAGAGGGGGGAGCCGCGCTGGAAGGGATTTGAACAGCTATTCGCCGTAAACGGCAAGCACCAACCTTCTTCTTTCTAGCTTGAGTGCGAGCGGATGTATTTGATTGAGAATCTTCAGGTGAAGAGGGTGGAGGCTGAATGTTAGACCCCCAAAGCCCGTGTTGGTCGGAGGTGGTATGTTCCTCAGAATGGGAAGAAGTTTGCGCCATGATGAAGATTGTGGTAAAAAATTGGAAGAAATGACTAAAGTAAAAGAGGATAAAGGTAAAACCCTGATATGAGAGAGAGAAAGAGAACGGTTGAATAAAGTAGGGAAGTTGCAGAGTTTTCCCCCCAATTTGTCATTTAATAAAATAATGGCCCTCAGAGACCTGATTTGAAAAATTGAAGTGATTAAGTGCTTACAAAGAAAGACCATGCCCTTAAAGGTGGGCCCCTGCGGCGTCAGTTGTATTAAGACTTTTACTCTGAATTTCTCAAAAGAAGACCCTCCGAAATGCAGAGTAGGGGGGAGTAGATGATAGTGACAAAAATATCCAGGTCTCGTGGAGACCTGAATATTGCATAAAACCTTTCTGAAATTTTATGTCCAGGATCTGATCATATAAAGGGAGCTGAGATCTCTCCTAAGGATTTCAGCCCAGAGATCTGTTGGGAGGTCTCTCATTCAAATCTAGTCAGATATCTGCCTGAGGTCCCTCGCTTAGGGCTCTCTATCGGGCGAAGACCTGTCGAGCTCGCAGCACCGTAATTAATGACTATGCGGTACTGTCAGAAAGTACAGTCATATTATGGCCAATAGAACAGTGGAACGATTAAAGTAAAAGGCAAAAAAGGAGCTGATAGCTATACAACTTCATTCACAAGAAAACACGGATATATATTGAAAAATCTAACACACACAAAAATAATTCTTCAGACCCATTTTTCCTGTTACATTCATCTCTCAAAAGGAGCTCAGAACACTGACTTAATCTTAGGAGGTGGTTCGCCGGGAAAACTCCCCGGCCCTCCTTTTCTTGCAGAGTTACGTCGGGGTTCCTCCAGGAAAGACGATTCCGACTGTTGGAGGGAAGAAGAGATGTCGAACAGGTTAAAGTCTTCCTTCACCTATTCATGTGTTCTGTCTCGAAATTTTGTTCCAAAACTCTTTTTGCGTGTCTGTTCAATAATGTTGAGTTTGAGTTTAAACTTGAAAAGAAAAGTGCCGAGAAGATGGGTATTCATGTGTTCTGACTTTTTCATGATGTGTATTTTTGGACGCATCAACCAAGAACTAGCAAGGTCTCACCAGTTGAAGGCACATCTGAAGAAAGAAGAGGGAAAATGGATTAAAAGAAGAAGCGAAAGGTTATAATAGTAGACACGAAAGTAAGCATGTGAGAGCAGAGTAGGGTGTGAGATACCTGATATCTTAGCAGCCTGAAGGAAGTCTTTTGGGAAGAAATCATAAATGGGCTTAGGTTGATCAGATTAAGCCGCTTGCAAGTCATAAGGCGCAGTGAGAGCCTTGAAGGCTTTCTACATAACTGGAAGCCACCAAGCCGTTCCCAGAGGAGCAGAGGGATCACCCTTGAATGAATGAGGTGGAGAAAGATGTTTCACTATCGGATCTACCTCTATAGGCTCCTTGAAACCCAAGTTGTGAGCTTTGGCTAACACAGTCATGCCACACCTCTTTGCTAGGAAGGCGATATCTTGACGGATGGCAAGCAGATACTCAGGTGAGGCTCGGAAGGATTCTAGGAGGCCTTGATGGAGGATTTGCAGTGCTTGCTTGCATAGAGAAGTCCGAAGGATGTAGCTGCGGCAATAGTGAACCCCTTCAGTATAACCTGATTGGTAAGAAAGGTTGGCAGCATGAAGAAGGCTCTTGGTCCCTTCAAGTTCCTTGCTAACTTGAGACAAATGATGACTGAGTTCGGCATTGACATTGCTGAAGGAGGCATTCTCGTTGGATAAAGCAGACATCTTCTCTTGAGACATGAGCAGTTCATGATTCTTCCTTTTTAAATCGTTATTGGCTAGGGAAACCCTGCTGCTGGTATCCAAGATGTCTTGGTTCTAGTGTTGCAGGTCTTCATTCACCCTGGTCAGCTCCTGCAGCTGCACTTGGATAGCCACTAGCGCCTCTCTCAATTTTCTCATCTCTTTCTCTTGAGCGGCACTTTTGAGTTGCAGTAGTCGACCATGAGAACTGATTAGCTGCAACGATATCAAGGGAAAAGGAAAAAAAGCATTAGACATGTGAAGTAAGAATGTGATAATACTTAGGATAAATGTTTTCTGAAAATGAAAACATGATGACAACAATACCTACACCAAGTCGTGAGCGCTCTCCTCCTGGAGTTGATGCAGAGAGGGAGGGCTAGACTCAGCCTCCTCCTTTGAAAGGGGAATAGCTCACAACTGGGAAAGGCACTCAGAAGGAGGTAACTTGCGAAGGGAGCTGGAGGTTTGACCTCTAAAAGCATAACCCGATAAATCAGTACCCTTAGGAGGGGAGCCACTGAGAAGAGGGGTATGCTTAGACTTCTTGGTGATGCCAGTAGGAGGTCGAGGAAAAAGAGGCCTCTTAAGGCTGGTAGAGGTGTCCACTTTAGCTTTTTCCTTTTGGGATGAGGAGGGAAGCATAACAGAAGTAGCCTTATCCTTGCCAAGATCCTGGGAGGGCACACCCGAGCTAAACGACTTAGTGGTTGTAGGTTTGATGAGGGCTCCCGGAGCTACAGGGGGAGCTGATAGCGATTGTGTGAACGCTGCAGTAGCTGAGGAAACTTGATTGGTGAGATGTGAAACATCATGAGCCTGAGATTCTAGGCGAGCTTGTTCCTCCAACAGAATGGCAAAATCAAAGTCCTTGTCATCAGGAAGTTTCACATCTTGAATCCAGCTCGTCTTTGCATCAAGTAGGGTGCGAAGGATAAAATGCATGTTAGGAAGACTCGAGAAACAAAAAAGGAAAAGATAAAAAGACAGTTGAAACCCACCCTCGATGGAAAAAGAATGATCTCCTCGAGAGGATAATCCGAAGAAGGAAAGCACGCTAGAGTCAGATAACAATGAATTGAATGGAAAGGGGGTAAGCCGTGCCCTTTGAGTTAGCTTTGCTAACACCTTGAGAGTAATAGGAGAGATATCCTTAACGGCCGGACGAGGCTGCTTCAGGTGAAGTGTTTGCCATGGGGGATAGGTGAAAGGCCAGCGACCCTGTTTGGGAGTGACGATGAAATACTTGTCTCTCCACTCTTTCCTCACCGTGCGAGGTACACACAAGTATTGGGCAGGGCCCTTGGGTCTAGCACTAGCATAATAGAACACACCAGTGGGCTTCACATCATAAACAGTTTGGAATAGAGTGGAAGTTGGGATGCCCCCGTTTCCGCGAAGCAAAATGAAGAAAGTCAATAGGATTTTGACGAAAGAAGGGTGAAATTGGTTGGGCCATAGATTATGTAGGTCACAAACTTGAATCACGAAGTTAGGGAGGGGAAACCTTAAACCTGCCTCTATTTGGTGATACCAAAAAGCCACTGAGGGATAATCCAATAGATGAGGACGGTCATATGGTTCTGGCATGCTAATATCAAACAACTCATCACAGTTCAACAGCGACTTTACTAATGCTAATTCTAAAAGAGTTAGGGAGGATTCACTTGCTATAGCATTTGGAGCCATAATAGGAGGAGCAGAAATCTTCAGAGAAGAAGAAGTCTCAACAGAAGGGAATGATGAATCCACCTCTTTGACCCCCTGGCCAGACGGAGGCGAACCCTCGGTCAGGATGATGACTTCTTCAGGGTTGGAAGAAGGTGTCGGACTTGAGGGATTCCTGATGGCTATTTGTCGGGAGCGACGGGCAGAAGGTTGCTTCCTTTTAACTTGAGTGTGAGAGGATGTGTCCGACTGGGAGTCTTCATGTGAGGAGAGATGGGGCTGGGTATCAGATGCATGAAATGCAGGTTGATCGAAAATGGTATCCTCCGCGGAAGGAGAAGGAGTTCGCGCCATAAGAGAATTACAGTAAAATTGAGAAGAGTGCGAAGGTAAAAGAAGATAAAGATGAAAACCCCAATATAAAAGAGAGAATGGGACGGTTGAAATAAAATAGGGGAAGTTGCAGAGTTTCCATATTTTTGCTCAATAAAATAGCAGCAAACCGAGACCTGGTTTAAAAATTTGAAATAGACAGGTCCCTCGTGAAGGAAAGCGGGACTGTCTAAAGAAATCTCATGTCTCGACAGCCGCGTGGGATATATTACTCTGTATTTCTCAAAGGAAGACCTCCTAAAATTTAGAGTAGGGGGGAGTAGATGATAGGGATAAAAATATCCAGGTCTTTAAGAGACCTGAGTACCCTGTGCAGGCGTTGTGAGTACTCAGCTAGAGAAGCGACATAATGATGGAGTTGAGATCTCCCGGAGAGATCTCCTTTCAGAGACCTGCCTGGAGGTCCCCTGCCAGAGATCTGTCCTAAAATCCCCCCTTCAGAACTCTTCTTCGGTTGTATACCTGACGAACAAAGACACTTTAATTAATGCCTGTAAGGTACCTTCAGAAGGTACATCGTTCCTCAGCCAATAGGGTAACAACGCGCGTAAAGGTAAAAGTAAAAGGTGGAGCAGCAACTCAGCTTCACTCTCAAGGAAACTCACGAGTATATATTGTAAAATCCAACACACACAAACACACAATTTTCAGACTTATTTCCTGTTACATTCACCTCCCAGAGAAAGAAACCCAGAATACTAACTTAAGCTTCGGAGGTGGTTCGCCAGGAAACATCCCTGGCCCTCCTTTTTCTTGCAGAGCTGCGAGAGAGCACTACAGCTGGAGACGATTCTGACCACCAGAGAAGGAAGAGAAGTGTGGCCTTGGTAGGTGTTGGTGTTCGCTCATCTCTCTGTTCTGATTTTGTATGATGTGCTTTTTCCGGTTACATTAGTCGGCTATTGCAATTCAAAGACAATACTCAAGAGCAGGAGATGGGGAAACTAAGAGAGGCGTTAATAGCTAGCCAAGTGCAGCTGCAAGAATTGACTAAGGCGAATGAGGATCTTCAACACCAACCAAGATATCTTGGACACTAGCAGCAGGCTTTCCCTAGCCAATGATGATTTGAAGAGGAAAAACCACGAACTACTCATGTCTTAGGGAAAGTTGTCCGCTTTTTCTGAGGAGAATGTGTACCTCAGCAATGTCAATTCAGAGCTTAGTCATCATTTATCTCAAGTTAGCAAAGAACCTGAGGGGACCAAGAGCCTTCTTCATGCCACCAACCTTTCTTATCAATCAGGTTATACCGAAGGGGTTCACTTGTGCCGCAACTACATTCTTCGGACTTCTCTAGGCCAGAAAGCACTGCCAATCCTCCACCAAGGCCTCTTGGAATCTTTCCAAGCTTCTCCTGAGTATCTGCTGTCTATTCGCCAGGATATTGCCTCTCTAGCGAAAAGGTGTGGCATGACTGTGCTAGCTAAGGCTCGTAGCTTGGGTTTTAAGGAGCCCCTAGAGGTAGATCCGAAAGTGAAATGCCTACCTCCACCTCCTTCATTCAAAGGTGATCCCTCTGCTCCTCTTGGAACGGCTTGGTGGCTTCCCATCATGCAAAAGGCCTTTGAAGCTCTCACTGTACCTTGCGACTTGCAAGCAGCCTTCTCTGACCCACCTGAACCTATATATGATTTCTTCCCGAAGGACTTCTTTCAGACTGCTAAGACATCAGGTATCTTATACCCTACTCTATTCCCATGTACATATCTTCATGTTTGCTATTATAACTTTCCCCCTCTTTCATTAATCCATTTCTCATTGCTTCCTCTCCCTCAAATGCACTTTTAACTAGTGCGACCTCACAAGTCACTAGTGATGGACTAGGAGGGCTGGACAATGTTCCTGGGGACGAGCCTGCTGAGACTGCGAGGGTTGATCCTGCTGATGATGCTACCAATTTCTTAGCTTAGTTATTATGTATTTTATGCTTTGAAACAATATTTCCGTCTGCTTTAGTACTGGACAACTTTTTCTGTATTTTAGTACTGAACAATTTTCTTCCTTTTGCTTACTTTGCTGGTGCTGCGTTTCATACTTAGCAGCTTGATCAACTATGATTATTTTGTTATTATGTTCTTGCTTGTATGCATATTTCTTCTCTCCTCTCTTTTTTTTTCACGAGGTATATTTTAGCCCCCCTAAGGGTGTAAGGTACACCCCTACTCCCCCTACTCTAGATGGTTTTCACTTCATTATCAAACCATTTAGAGTAAATACTTTGCTTTTATTCTACCAAACATTATACTTGTTATGAAATTTCAGCTTTGCTGCATTGCTTACTACCATGCAACAAAATGTAAATAGGAAATAAAATAAAGACTTCTCAGCTTTTATTTATTTGCAGCAAGCTCTCTTCGTGCCATTACAGGAATACTTGTCTAGCTGAGCAAGTATTCTACCAAAATGGTGTGGATGAGACCTGGCACGTAGGTCTCTTCCCATCAAGACAAAAATTCCACTAAAGTGCCCCTAAACATAGTATTTCTTCAGGTTACTTATGTTCCACGGTCTTGGTTCCACGTACCCCTCACGGCTCATGAGCTCATACGCTTCCCCAGGAAGTACTTTGGTTACCACAAAAGGTCCTTCCCAATTCGGCTCAAACTTTCTTACTGGATGCATTGCATCAGCTCTCTTAAGCACGAGGTCTCCTTCTTGAAACTTCCTGATCTTTACTTTTGCATCATATGCTGCCTTTATGAGGGCCTTGTAAGCCAGGGCTCGCTGATGTGCCTCCTCTTGCACCTCGTCAATAAGGTCTAAGCTATTAGCTCTCAGACTTTTGTTCAGGTCTTCATTGTAGGCCAAAATTCTAAGCGTTGGAACCTTTACCTCCATTGGCATAATGACATTAGTGCCATATACCAGACAAAAAGAAGACTGCCCTGTAGCTATTTTTTGCCCAGTTCTATATGCCCACAATACCGAGTTCAGCTCTTCCACCCACTGAGACCTCTCCTCTTCCAGTCTCGCTTTGATACCGTTTACTATGGTCCGATTAGTGACTTTCACCTGCCCACAGGTCTCTGGGTGAGCAACAGCAACAAACCTCTGCTCTATCCCTCTAGCTTTACACCAAGCTTACGTTCTTTTTTCAAAGAATTGCGTTTCGTTGTCGGATATCAGCACTCTGGGTAGACCATATCTACAACAAATATTCTTCCATATGAACTTTATGATGTTTTCTTCTGTTATTGAAGATAGGGGCTCTGCCTCTACTCACTTGCTAAAATAATCCACTGCCACGATGAGGTGGCACTTCTTTCCCGTTGCCATAGGAAACTTACCAACTAGATCTATGCCCCATTTGTCAAATGGACATTCTACGTATTGGACTCCCATCTCTTCAGCGGGCCTATGAATCAACGGTCCGTGCTTTTGACAACAAGGACACTGATAGTGACAAAAAACACCCAGGTCTCATGGAGACCTGAGCATTCTACATGGTCGTTACAAATGTCTTGCTCAGGAACTGATCTAATGAAGAAGCTGAGATCTCTCCCAAGAATCTCACCTCAGAGACCTGTTGGTAGGTCTCCCATCCAAATCTAGCCAGATATCTGTCTGAGGTCCCTCACTCAGGGCTCTCTACTGGGTGAATACCTGACGAACCCACAGCGCTTTAATTAATGTCTATTTGGTACTGTCAGAAGGTGCAGTCATACCATAGCCAATAGAATATTAGAGCGTGTAAAATAAAAGATAAAAGGAGCTGGTAGCTATACAACTTCATTCACAAGAAAACACGGGTATATATTAAAAAATCTAACACACACAAACACACAATTCTTCAGACTTATTTTTCTCCTGTTACATTCATCTCTCGAGAAAAGACTCAGAACACTGATTTAAGCTTCGGAGGTGGTTCGCCGGGAAGACTCCCTGGCCCTCCTTTTCTTGCAGAGTTACGCTAGGATCTCTCCGGTGACGACAATTCTAACCGTCTGGAACGAAGAGGAGTTGCCAAGCAGGTGAGAATCCTTCGTCATCCACCCATGTGTTCTGATCTTTTCATGATGTATAATTTTGGACGCATCATCTGGCGCCGTCTGTGGGAAACGCATAATTTTGTTTCGAAATTTCGTTCCAAAACTCTTTTTATGTGTCCTTTCAACAAATGTTGAATTTGAGCTTAAACTTGAAAAGAGAAAAATACCGAGAAACTGGGTTTGAGTATTTTAAGCGATTTGCGTTTTTATTTGCAAAAGCTTTTGTTATGATTAAAAGAAGTGAGTTGAGTGATTTCAGAATCGCCATATTTTAAACCTCCTTACGAATCTTGCTGTAATCTCTTGAACTTGCTTATTTTCTGTATTTCCGTAAAAATCCTCGTTTCATAATATAGTTTAAAGCTGTTGTTGGGATAAAAGATAAGTAAAATTTTCCGATGTATGGAAGAATGGTTCGAAAATACATAATATCGAGAAATAAATCCTGTAAATCCTCGTAATGTGAGGAGCCAAAACGGGTAGAGGCATGAAGACTTTAGAGCAAGTCTCATGCAAACCCAACGGGGTTTGGGAATGAATGTGTACGGAAAGGGGATATGGTGCAACATATTCCCTGAATTCCCTTGAAACGCCCCCTTGAGACCTGATAATGGTCCTTCGAGAAGGGTAACGTAGACCTGGAAATGGTCTCTTAAGACCTGATGATGGTCCTAGTGCTATCCTTTGACTGATAGCTGAAAATTTTGAAATGCAGAACCAAGCATGGAAAATATATCGGTCCGAGACCGAGAATCCCCACCTGAAGGAGTGGTACGTGATGATAGCTCCTCGGAAGAACGTACTGAGGAGGAGAACCAAAATGTGCTGAAAGAGGCCCCACCAAAGATAACTACGCCTCAGAAAGAGGGGGCCTCCAAATCGACCAGCCCTCAGAAGGAGGAAAGCCGCAAAGGTTCAGAAATCACGAGAGATGAACCTCAAATGCCCGTGCAGCAGAGTGTCACTTATGCTGTGTCCATGGATCAACTCAGTGCCATGGTGAAACAGGTTGTATCTAAAGCCCTGGCCTCGCTGGAAGGTCAAAGTAAAAAGTTAGGCAGCACAACAAAAGACAAAGCCAAGAAGGTACTGATGGACCTCACAATATCCTGATGATGATGAGATACCAATGAAATGGTTTAAATCATATTAATGTAAAAGTAAATATTCATGATCTGAATATCCCTCCTTTCCTTGACAGGGAGAACCTGTGGAAGAAGATCAGTATGAGAGCGATGGGTATAAGAGCCCTCAAACTGAATCAGAAAATGGTTAGTAAACGATATAGAAATCAGATATTAGTGACATTCCTAAAGTGACTTATTCACTAATGAAATTATGATTACTTATCATCGCAATGAAATTTGCAGAGGACGATGCACGAGTTGTGAGACCTCAGGATGAGGGAGCTGCTGCTGAGATTGCAACCCTCAAACAGCAATTAAAAGACCTTCAGAAGAAAGCCTCTTCGCCTAAGAAATCTCCTAAGAAGCCTATCAAAGCCAGTAACAGCCAGTTTCCTTTCTCGAGAGACATTAGAGAGGATCAGCTACCTCCGAATTTCAAGACGTTGACATTGGAATATGATGGCTCCAGAGACCCATACGAACACATAATGAGGTTTGAGAATGGAGCAATGTTCCACCAATACACAGAGGGAGTGAAGTACAGGGTTTTCCTCACGACTTTGTCAAAAATAGCTCAGCAGTGGTTCTCTTAACTGCCACCTAACAGCATAGGCTCGTTTTCCGAGTTCAAGTCTATGTTCTTACGTCAGTTCGCTAGTGCGAGAAGGCATGTTAAGACCTCCTCCTCGCTCATGGCTTTGAGACAAAAACCCTCAGAAAGTTTACGTCAGTATGTTGGACGTTTCAACGCTGAAGCGTTACAAGTACCCCTAGCCTCGGATGATGTGAAGGTGCAGGCATTGATACAGGGCTTATCTCCTGGATTGTTCTTCGATTCATTGAACAAGAAACCCCCATTGTATTTTGAGGAACTGCTTCAAAGAGCTGATAAGTACGTCAATCTGGAAGAGGCTCAAGAAGCTAGGAGAGCTAAAGAGGAGTCTCTTAAACCTAAGCAGGAGACCTCAGATAGAAGGTCATTGTTGTGACATAATATCCACCAGGTCTCATGGAGACCTGGGTCTTATACCTGAACATAATTGTACTAAATGAGAGGTACTACGGGTGTCTCCCTATCTGACCTCAGGGAGATCTCAGAACAGGTACATGTATCAGATACCCACTCAAGTATCCTACTAGTACCTCAAGTCAGAACCTGCAGAAGAGACCTGGGGCAGGTCTCATGATATTTAATGAATCTGACACCCGCAGAACGCTTTATCCAGTCGAGCCAGGAGTTGTCTGGTGGTACATGCGCTCAATAGCAAATGATACGAGGGCACGTGTAAAGGTAATATCGGCAAGAATCAAGAATAAACAACTTCATTTCCAAGCAATCCCACGAGTATATATACTGAAGGGTATCTATTTCACAGACAGGTTCACTCTTTTTTATCTACCTTTTATTACATTCACTTATTCTCCTTCACCATCAAAAACCCAGAAAGCTAACTTGACCGTCGGAGGTGGTTCGCCGGAGAACACCCCCGGCCCTCCTTTTCCCTCGCAGGAATCCCGTAGCAAGCGTTACAACCTGAGAGAATATCTCTGGCGCAAAGAAGAAGAGTGTTGTTTAGGTAGATGCTGAGCCCATCGCATTTTATTATTCTCATTTATTATGATATATTATTTCTGGTTACATTATCTGGCGCCATTTATGGGAACGGAATTTTGCCTGAGAATTTTGTTCCGAAACTCTTCTTTATGTGTCCTTTTTTGAACGACGTCGAATGTTGTACTTAAGCTTGAGAGGAAAAGCATTAAGAAACCGGGTCTGAGCATTTTAGTCAATTTGTGCTTCTATTTTCAAAGGTTTTCGCTATTTTTCTTTAAAAAAAGTGGGTTAAGCGACTTTGGGCATCCCCGTATTTCGAATCTCTTTGCGAATCTTGGCGTAACCTCTTAAACTTGCTTATTTCTGGTATTCTCGAAAAAGTGTTACATTTCATAGTATGGTATGGAGCCGTTGGTGGAGTAGAAATTGAATAGAATTCCATGTTGAGTGGAGGAATGGTAAAAAATAGATGATTCCTAGAAGTAAAATTCGGAAATCCTCATGAACTGAGGAGCCAGAATTGGCAAGAGTATAAAGACTTCAGAGTAAGTCTCACTCAGTCCCTACGGAGATGGGGAACGAGTGTGTAGGGAAAGGAGGTATGGTGCATCATATTCCTTGAATTCCCTAAAATTCCCCTTTTGAGACCTGATGATGGTCCTGTGAGAGGGGTGATATAGACCTGGTAATGGTCCTTGTAAGACCTGATGATGGTCCTGACATTGTTCTTTGACTGATAGTTGAAAATTTTGAAATACAGATTCAGTCATGGAAAACGCATCTGTCCGAAACCGAGAACCTACACCTAAAGGAGTGGCTCGGGACAACAGCTCCTCGGAAGAGCATGTCGAAGAGGAGAATCAAAATGTGGTGAAGGAAGCTCCACCAAAGATAACTACGCCTCAGAAAGAAGGGGCCTCCAAGTCGACCAGCCCTCAGAAAGCAGGTCATAAAGGCTCGGAAGTCACTAGAGATGAACCTCAGATACCTACACAACGAGGTGTTACTTATGCGATATCCATGGATCAGCTCAATGCTATGGTAAAGCAAGTTGTATCCAATGCCCTAGCCCCGCTAGAAGGTCAAACTAAGAAGTTTGGCAGCACGGCAAAAGGCAAAGCCAAGAAGGTATGAATAGGTCCTGTAAGATCTCGGTGGTAATAAAGACACCAATGAAATAGGTAGAACCTCATGAATATGAGAATAAATGTTCGCGATCTAAATATCCCTATTTTCCTTAACAGGGAGAGCCTGTGGAGGAGGGTCAGTATGAAAGTGATGGGTATGAGAGCCCTCAAACTGAATCAGAAAATGGTCAGTGAATAAATAAAGAAAGTAGATATTTGTGACATTCCTGAAGTAACTTATTCGTTAACGAAGTTGTGATTACTCATTTTTGCAATGAAATTTGCAAAAGACGAGGCACGTGTTACAAGACCTCAAGACAAGGGAGCTGCTGCTGAGATTGCATCCCTCAAACAGCAGCTAAAAGACCTCCAGCGCAAGGTTCCCTCGCCTAAGAAATCTCCTAAGAAGCCTGTTAAAACCAATAACAGCCAGTCTCCTTTCTCGAGGGACATTAGAGAGGATCAAACTTCAAGACATTGACATTGGATATGATGGCTCTACAGATCCGTATGAGCATATAATGAGATTTGAGAATGGGGCGATGCTCCACCAGTACACGGAGGGCGTGAAATGCAGGGTTTTTCTCACAACCTTGTCAAAGATAGCTCAGCAGTGGTTCTCTCAGCTGCTCCCTAACAGCATAAGCTCATTTAGTGAATTCAAGTCTATGTTCTTGCATCAATTCGCTAGTTCCAGAAGGCATGTTAAGACCTCATCTTCGCTCATAGCGTTAAGGCAGAAACCCTCAGAGAGCCTGCGCCAATATGTTGGATGCTTTAATGCTGAAGTGTTGCAAGTACCCCTGGCTTCTGATGATGTGAAGGTGCAAGCATTGATACAGGGCTTGGCCCCAGGGCCGTTCTTTGATTCGTTGAACAAAAACCTCCATTATATTTTGAGGAGTTACAGCAGAGAGCTGACAAGTATGTTAATTTGGAGGAGGCCCAAGAAGCTAGAAGAGCCAAAGAGGAGTCTCTTAAGCCCAAACAAGAGACCTTAGAAAGGAGGTCGTCCTCGGCGGCGAAAGCTGAGAAAGACAGAGGGGGGCAGAGGCCCAAAAGAGCTCCCGAGAGGTTTGATCAATATACGCCCCTTAACGCACCTTTGGGGGAGGTCATGGAAGCAGCTGCCAGGTCTCCTCATTTTAAGTACCCCAGCACTTATAAAGAGGCTCCGCATAACCCGCGATCTGAATTATATTGCAAATACCATAATGATTATGGGCATGACACAAACTCTTGTAGACACTTGAAAGATGCTATTGAGCGACTGTTGAAGAAGGATGATACCTTGCTCCAGTTTGTTAAGAAAGAAAGAGAGAAGGGCTACAAGAGAAAAGAGCCAGAGCAGAAGAGGCCTGATCAGAGAGAAAGAACCCCTCCAAGGCGAAAGGATCGTCCTCTAAAAAGGGGAAATATTAATATGATTATGGAGGGAATGCCAATGGGGATTCAGGTCGAGCTCGCAAAGCTCACGTAAGGGCTACGAAAGCTCAAGTGAGCAAAGAGGTCCAGGAGTTAGCAGGGACAATAGGCATGGAGATCAATGTGGTAGATTCATTCCCTAGAGAGGAAACGAACCCAAAAGTATGTGTGAGTTTCGGTCCCGAAGACCTGATGAGTGCAGCACCTCATAACGATGTGTTGGTGATCAGTGCAGACATTGCTAATTGGAGGGTGGCACAAATCTTTGTAGACACTGGAAGTGTGGTGAATGTGCTCTTTTGGGATTGCTTTCAGAAGATGAAAATCAATGCCGATTTAGAGCCAGTGAACACGGCTTTATATGGTTTTGCTGGAGGAGAAATACAACCTAAAGGGGAGGTGACTCTTCAGGTAACACTTGGTAATGGCGAGACCTCAAATACTCGGATGGTAAAGTTTCTAATAGTGGATACACCTTCAGCATACAACATAATACTGGGAAGACGTGCTTTAAATGATTTCCAGGTGGTGGTCTCCACCTACCACATGAAAATGAAGTTCCCAGCTCTTAGGGAAGGCCTGGTGGGTGAGGTCTCAGGTGACCAAGAGGTGTCAAAAGAGTCTTATGTGAAATCCAAAAAGCATGCTAAGCAAAAGGTGAAAGGGGCCTCGGTGGCAGAACGCCTACCGCAAGACAAAAACGCAAAGGTAAGAGAGGCCGATGAAGACCTAGAGCCAAGAATGCAGCCGGCGGAGGAGGATGATGGTAGAGCTGTTCTCGGGAAAAATGGGGTTCACCATGAAGATGGGAAAACAAATGACTGAAGAACAGAAAGAGGCGATAATCCGGTGCTTGTGGAAGAACTCAGATCTATTCGCATTTAGCCCGGAAGACATGAAAGGGGTAGACCCATCGGTAGCCCTACATTATCTGAATGTAGATCCTAGGGCGAGGCCAGTAAAGCAGAAGAAAAGGTCCTTTGGACCTGAAAAGGAAAAGGTGATCAGAGAAGAAATCAGGCGTCTGTTAGACGCTGGTCACATCGTTAAAATCCAGTACTCTGAGTGGCTGTCGAATGCGGTGATGGTAGCTAAGAGCAATGGTAGTTGGCGGATGTGTATAGACTTCAGAGACCTGAATAAAGCCTGCTCGAAGGATCATTACCCACTGCCTTGCATCGACCAGCTAGTTGTTTCAACGTCAGGGTGTGAATTGTTGTCTATGCTGGATGCTTACCAGGGCTATCACCAGATACAGCTGGCTCCTGAAGATGTGATCAAAATGGCCTTTGTAACTGTGTGCGGTACGTTTGCGTATGTGAGAATGCCTTTTGGCTTGAAAAATACTGGAGCTACCTATCAGAGAATGATGGATGCAATATTTGAAAACCAAATAGGGAGAATCCTGGAGGTATATGTAGATGACATACTGGTGAAGAGTTTAAAGGCAGAGCATCATGCCAGGGACCTGGAAGAGGTCCTAGGATTGGTGAAGAAGTATGATTTGCGATTGAACCCAGCGAAATGCACATTCGGGGTTAGATCAGGAAAATTCTTGGGGTATATGGTGACCCCAAGAGGAATTGAAGTAAATCAAGAGAAGGTTCGAGCAGTGCTGGAGATGGCAGCTCCTACCAGTATAAGGGAGGTACAACGATTGAATGGAAGGATTACCGCACTTAGTCGGTTCATATCTACCTCAGCAGAGAGGAGTTTACCATTCTTTAAAGTGCTGAAGAAAGCTAGTAAATTTGAATGGGATGAGAGCTGTCAGAGAACATTTGAGGACCTGAAGTCTCATCTGGCGAGCTTTCCAGTGTTGACTAAACCGACCGTAGGAGAAACCTTGTACTTATACATATCTATTGGAGACCATTCTTTGGGAGTGGTGTTCATAAAAGAGGAGGGCTCCGCACAGAAGCCCATTTATTACGTCAGCAAAGCCCTGCAGGGAGCTGAATGCAGATATCCTGATGTGGAGAAAGCTGCTTTGGTAGTAATGACAGCAGTGAGGAGGTTGAGATTATATTTCTTAGCTAACAGGGTGGTAGTGAGAACTAATTTCCCCTTTAAGCAAGTACTGAGTAAACCAGATCTCTTAGGGAGAATGGTGAAATGGAGTGTAGAGTTGGGGGAGTATGATGTGGATTTTGAACCACGCACAGCTATCAAAGCACAGGCTCTGGCGGACTTCATCCAAGAAACTACTCAGCCTACGTAATGGCCCGAATGGAAAGTCTTCGTCGATGGATCTGTGACCGTAGAGGGATGTGGAGTCAGAATCGTTATAGTAACGCTAGATCAGAACGAACTCAGATTTGCGCTGAAACTCGAGTTTAGAGTCTCCAATAATGAAGCTAAATACGAAGCGTTCGTAAGAGGGCTAGAAATGGTAGCTGAGCTGGGAGCTCAAAAAGTTGTTATTTACTCTGACTCCCAGCTGGTGGTCCGGCAGGTCTCGGGAAATTATGAGATCAAGGAAGAGAGAATGGTCAGGTACGTGGAGCAGGTCAGGAACCTGAGCAAGAGTTTCCGGCACATAAAGGTAGAACAAATACCTAGAGACCTCAATGCCCAGGCAGATTACCTCGCTAAGCTAGCTAGCTCGGTGAATGGGATCATACCTGAGGAAGTAACATTACTGAAAACGACGAACAGTCGGATAGAGAAAAACATTCATGAAATAGAGGAGAACAGAGATTGGAGAGCACCTATCTTACATTCCTGAAAATGGGAGACCTACCAGAGGGGGAAAGAGCTGAGAAAAAGAAAATCTACGCTAAGTATTGTCTGATTGGGGGATATCTATTTAAGAGAGCCCATTCACAACCGTTCTTGAGGTGTGTGACGGAGGTAGAAGGCTTGCGGATAATCAAAGCACACCAGGGAATAGCGGGATGTCATACGGGTTTCAGAGACCTGATCCGTCGAGTTCTGAGAGCTGGATACTACTGGCCTTCTTTAAAGAAGGATGCCGAGGTTTTCGTAAAAAGATGTCCCAATTGCCAAAAGCACGGGCCGCTGATTCACAGACCTACTGAAAAGCTCGGGGCCCAATATGCAGAATGCCCATTTGAGAAATGGGGCATAGATCTAGTTGGTAAACTACCCATGGCAGTAGGAAAGAAATGCCATATTATAGTGGCGGTGGATTATTTTAGCAAGTGGGTAGAGGCAGAACCCTTGTCTTCGATAACGGAAGAGAGTATTATAAAATTCTTGAGCAAGAATATTTGCTGTAGATACGGTCTGCCCAGGGTACTGGTATCCGACAATGGAACACAATTCTTTGGGAAAAGGACGTAGGCTTGGTGCAAGGCTAGAGGCATAGAGCAGAGGTTCGCTGCCGTGGTTCATCCAGAAACTTGTGGCCAGGTGGAAGTTACCAATCGAATCATAGTGAATGGCATAAAGGCAAGGTTGGAAAGAGAGAAATCTCAATGGGTCAAAGAGTTGGACTCGGTATTATGGGCATACAGAACCGGACGGAAAACGGCTACAAGACAGTCTCCGTTCTGTTTGGTGTATGGCGCTGACGATGTTGTGTCGATGGAGGTAAAGGTTCCGACACACAGAGTTTTAGCCTATGACGAGGACCTGAACAGAAGCCTGAGAGTTGAAAGCTTAGATCTGATTGATGAGTTGAGAGAAGAGGCACTCCAACGGGCCCTGGCTTACAAAGCTCGCATTAAGGTAACTTATGATGCGAAAGTAAAGATCAGGAAATTCCAAGAGGGAGATCTGGTGCTCAAGAGATCTGACGCCATGCATCCGGTGAGAAAATTCGAACCAAATTGGGAGGGACCATTTGTAGTGACCAAGGTACTCCTTGGCGGAGCATATGAGCTCACGAGCCACGAGGGGTATGCGGAGCCAAGACCATGGAACATAAGTAACCTGAAGAGGTACTATGCTTAGAAGTATTTTTAGGAGAAATTTTGTTCTAGTGGGCTGAGGTCTACGTGCCAGATCTCATGCCCACCTATTTTTGTAGAATACTTGTTCAGCTAGGCAGGTATTCCTGTAATGGCACGAAGAGAGCTTGCTGTGAATGAATAAAGGCTGGAAAGTTCTTTATTTATTTTTTGTTTTTGGTTTATGCTCTGACGTGTGATGGTAAATAATATCACAAAACCAAGGCATGATAATAAGATGCGATACTTAGTAAGTTAGAGCACGGTATTTACTCTAAATGGTTTGACAGTGGGATGAAACCATCTAGAGTAGGGGGGAGTAGGGGTGTAGCTTACACCCCTAAGGGGGTATCACAATACCTCATGAAAATGCAAAAAACTAAAAAATAAAAGTTAGGCTGCTAATGCAGCATTAACAAAAGTATATTAATAAAAAGGTCATGTTCTGATCAGTGATAGAGCAAGGGAGGCAAAGCCTCAATAAAGCAAACAGAAAGATAAAAGTTGTTCAAATATCAAGTTACATAAAAATTGTTCGATAAAAAATAGAGGTAAAAGCTAGGCTAAGGGTGGACAGCATCTTCATCCCCGGTCAGCTCAGGGGGGTTGGTAGGATCATCTTCAGGCGCATCTTCTGATCCCCCTCGCTCAGCAGCAATAGCGTGAGAAGCTTCCCTACCTAGAAGCAAATTTAGCAAAGGAAATGGAAGAGTGTTAGAAAATCATAATAACAGCAAAATATAGATGCTGAGGATGAGGTACCTTGGGACTTGGCAATACGAAGGAAGTCCTCAGGAAAGAAGTCATAGATAGGTGGAGTGGGATCGGAGAAGACTGCCTCCAGATCACAAGGGGCAGTGAGAGCCTCAAAAGCCTGTTGCATTATGGGGAGCCACCATGCTTGCTCAGGAACGGAGGAGGGATCGCCCTTGAATGAGGGAGGTAGTGGCAAACACTTCATTATGGGATCCACATCCACGGTTCCTTTAAAGCGCAACATTTGAACCTTTGCCAGCACAGTCATGGCACATCTCTTAGCTAAGAAAGCGATGTCATCTCTGATGGTCATCAGGTATTCAGGAGAAGACTTGTAAGCCTCTAAAAGACCCTCGTGGAGGATCTGCAATGCCCTCTGACCCAGTGTGGTCCGTAGAAGGAAACTTTGACACCAATGAACTTCCTCTGTGTAGCCTGACTGGTAAGAGAGATTCGCAGCTTGAAGGAGACTCTTGGTGTGCTCAAGCTCTCGACTAACTTGGGTGAGATGCTAGCTTAAGTCTGTGTTAACCGAACTAAGAGAAGCATTCTCTTCCGACAGTGAGGACAGTTTCTCCTGAGAACTCAAAAGCTCTTGATTTCTCCTTTTCAAATAATCATTAGCCAAAGAAAGCTGACTACTGGCATCAAGGATGTCCTGATTCTGATGTTGCAAATCCTCATGTGCCTTAGTCAACTCTTGCAGCTGTACCTGGCAAGCCACCAAAGCATCCCTCAACACCCCTACTTCCTTCTTGTGGGAATCATCTTGGAATTGCAGCAATTGTCCATGCGCGCTCATCAACTATGAAGATGATGAGGTGAAACGAATAGAGTTAAATGAAAATAGTGAATCATGGCTATTAGGTGGACAGGTAAAATGTCGCAACAATCTAAGGGAAAGTACCTGTATCAAGCAGTGAGCACTCCTCTCTTGGAGTTGCTTCCGAGAAGGAGGACCAGCCTTCGTTTTCTCTTCGGAAAGAGGGAGAGCTTGCAGCAGGGAAAGGCATTCTGAAGGAGGTAGTTGGCCGAGCGGGCTGGAGGTTTGACCCCTGAAAACGTACCCCGATGAGTCAACACCACGAGAAGGTGAGCTTCCCAAGAAGAGAGTATGCTTGGTTTTCTTAGCAGCACCCGAGGAAGTGTGTGAGAGGGGAGGCCTTTTGGCGTGAACTGATGCATCCACTCTAGTTCTCTCCTGAGGAGGTGGAGGAAGCAAAGTATCGGAGATCGCCTTCCCTTTGCTGGAAATCTTAGCAGAGGTACCGTAATGCATAGATTTAGTGGCAGTAGGCTTGATAATAGCACCTGTCGAAGAGGAGGCAGTGACCCGTGGTGGTCGTGAAGACAATGAAATGACAGGAGGAGCAGGATTGAGAGGTTGTGAGGGATCAATGCCTTCAGCATCTTGGCGGGCTTGCTCTTCTAGCAGAACGACAAAGTCGAATTCACTGTCATCAGGCAGTTTCACGTCCTGAACCCAACTCATCTCTGCAAAAGAGAGAATAAAGAAAGAGGATTAGATTAACTCAAAAGGTAAAAATAAGCAGTAAATACATAGAGTGGAGGAAACCCACCCTCAAGGGAAAAGGTATGATCTCCGCGAGGGGCCTGTCTGAAAAACGAAAGCACGCAAGAGTTAGACAGGAGGGAACTAATTGGAAAAGCCTCAGTTTGAGCTTTAGCTGTGAGCATGGATAGCACCTTGAGATTAATAGGGGGGATGGTAATAAGGGCAGGGCGGGCTGTCTTAATGAAAGTTTTTGCCAAGGGCAGCGGTTGAAAGGCCAACTGCCCTGTTTCGGAGTAACCACAAAATATCTCTCCCGCCATTCCTTACCTAAAGTGCGAGAAGGGCATAAATTTTGGGCAGGACCCTTCGGTCGGGCACTGACATAGTAGAAAGCACCCTTGGGTTTTACATCATACACAGTTTAAAATAAGGAGGGAGAAGGGAAACCCCCATTGCCGCGGAGCAGGATAAAGAAAGCAAGAATTGTTTTGATAGTGGAGGGATGAAACTGATTGGGCCATAGGTTATAAAGGCCACATACTTTCACTACAAAATTAGGGAGCGGAAATCGTAAACCTGATTCTATCTGACTGTACCAAAAAGATACTGATGGATAAGTTAAAAGATAAGGGCGTTCGTACGCATAAGGTAGCCGAAAGTCGAAAAGATCATCACAATTTAACCACGACTTTACTATTTCTAATTCCAGAAGGGTTAGAGTGGATTCACCTGCTATGGCGTCAGGGGAAAAAATGCGAACAGAAGAGTCCTGTGCAGGAGGAGAGACTCGAGCAGAACGAGTGAGAGAGTCAGTTTCCACCACCTCTTGGCCGGAAAGAGAAGACCCATCAACCAGATTTATCACCTCCTTAGGATTAACAGAAGTGGCCGACCCCGAAGGGATTTTGACGGCTAGGCAACGAGACCGCCGGGCAGAAAGCTTTTTCCCTTTCTTGGGAACGCGGGAAGAAGTTTCTGACTGGGAATCCTCGTGAAGAGGGGAAGAAGGGTCCACATCAGAAACCTGAAGATGAGGGTTGTCGGAAAAGGTATCTTTCTCGGAATGAGAAGTAGAGTGAGCCATGAGAGAATGCGAGAACGATTAACAGTGGCAAAAGATGGAAGGAGAAAAACAAAGGAAGGAAAGATGACCAAATCCCTAATGTACCGAAGGGAGAAAACGGTTGGGGAAAAGTAAGGGAAGTTGCAGAGTCCCCTCCCAATTCCCTATAAAGTAGCTTATTTTAAAAATTCAAATAAGCCAGGTCTTCTTCTAAGAACTCAGATGGAGGTCCACCTCAACAGAGCAAGAGAAAAGCACTACTCTATATTTGCTGGAGGAGATGCTGCAAATTTAGAGTAGAGGGAGTAGATGTTGTGACATAATATCCACCAGGTCTCATGGAGACCTGGGTCTTATACCTGAACGTAATTGTACTAAATGAGAGGTACTCCGGGTGTCTCCCTATCTGACCTCAGGGAGATCTTAGAACAGGTACATGTATCAGATACCCACTCTGGTATCCTACTAGTACCTCAAGTCAGAACTTGCAGAAGAGACCTGGGGCAGGTCTCATGATATTTAATGAATTTGACACCCGCAGAACGCTTTATCCAGTCGAGCCAGGAGTTGTCTGGTGGTACATGCACTCAAAAGCGAATGATACGAGGGCACGTGTAAAGGTAATATCGGCAAGAATCAAGAATAAACAACTTCATTTCCAAGCAATCCCACGAGTATATATACTGAAGGGTATCTATTTCACAGACAGGTTCACTCTTTTTTATCTACCTTTTATTACATTCACTTCTTCTCCTTCACCATCAAAAACCCAGAAAGCTAACTTGACCGTCGGAGGTGGTTCGCCGGAGAACACCCCCGGCCCTCCTTTTCCCTCGCAGGAATCCCGTAGCAAGCATTTCAACCTGAGAGAATATCTCTGGCGCAAAGAAGAAGAGTGTTGTTTAGGTAGATGCTGAGCCCATCGCATTTTATTATTCTCGTTTATTATGATGTATTATTTCTGGTTACATTAGTCATCTTCGGCAGCGAGAGCTGAGAAAGATAGAGGGGGGCAAAGTTTTAGGAAAGCCCCTGAAAGGTTTGACCAGTATACGCCCCTTAACGCATCTCTGGTGGAGGTCATGGAAGTAGCCGCCAGGTCTCCTCATTTCAAGTATCCCAGTACATACAAGGAAGCTCCGCGCAACCCGCGATCTGAGCTATACTGCAAATATCATAATGACTTTGGTCATGACACCAACTCTTGTAGGCATCTGAAGGATACTATTGAGCAACTATTGAAGAAGGATGATACCTTACTTCAATTTGTTAAAAAAGAAAGGGAAAAGGGCTACAAGAGAAAAGAGCCGGAGCAGAAGAAACCTGATCAAAGGGAAAGGATTCCCCCGAGGCGAGAGGATCCTCCCCCGAAGAGGGGAAACATTAACATGATTATGGGAGGAAACACTGATGGAGACTCAGGTAGGGCTCGTAAAGCCCATGTGAGAGCTGCC
Source organism: Schizonepeta tenuifolia (assembly GCA_029490685.1). Lineage (NCBI taxonomy): Eukaryota > Viridiplantae > Streptophyta > Magnoliopsida > Lamiales > Lamiaceae > Schizonepeta > Schizonepeta tenuifolia. The sequence continues at coordinate 19,476,568 of CM055958.1, read as the reverse complement.
AAAGCTCAGGTAAGCAAAGAGGTCCAGGAGTTAGCAGAGACAATGGGCATTGAGATTGACGTGTTGGAATCTTTCCCAGGGGAAGGGGTGAGCCCAACAGCGTATGTGAGTTTTGGTCCCCAAGACCTGGTAAGCGCAGCACCCCATAATGATGCACTGGTGATTAGTGCTGATATTGCTAATTGGAGAGTGGCGCGTATCTTTGTGGATACTGGAAGTGCAGTGAACGTGCTCTTTTGGGATTGCTTCTAGAAGTGTCGAAAGAATCTTATGTAAAATCCATAAAGCATGCTAAGCGAAGTGTGAAGGGAGCTCCAGTTGTAGAACGCCCACTGCAGGACAAAATTGCAAAGGTGAAAGGTATGGATGAAGACCTGGAGCCGAGAATGCAGCCGGTAGAAGAGGACTTGATGATGATAGAACTGTTCCCGGGAAAGACAGGTTTTACCAAGAAGATGGGAAAACAGATGACTGAAGAACAAAGAGAGGCAATAATCCGATGCATGTGGAAGAATGCAGATCTGTTCGCATTCAGTCCAGAGGACATGAAAGGGGTAGACCCATCTGTAGCTCTACATTATCTGAATGTAGACCCCAAAAAGAAACTAGTAAAGCAGAAGAAGAGGTCCTTCGGGCCAGAGAAGGAAAAGGTGATCAGAGAAGAGATCAGGCGGCTGTTAGATGCCGGTCATATCGTTAAAATTCAATACTCTGAGTGGTTGTCAAATACAGTAATAGTGGCCAAAAGCAATGGCAGCTGGCGGATGTGTATAGATTTTAGAGACCTGAATAAGGCATGCCCGAAAGACCATTATCCACTACCTTGTATCGATCAGCTGGTTGATTCAACTTCGGGATGTGAGTTGCTGTCTATGCACGATGCTTACCAGGGGTATCACCAGATACAGCTGGCTCCCGAAGACGTGATTAAAACAGCCTTTGTAACTGTATGTGGCAAGTTTGCATATGTAAGAATGCCATTCGGCCTAAAGAATGTTGGAGCTACTTATCAGAGAATGATGGATGCGATTTTTGAGGAGCAGATAGGGAAGATCCTGGAGGTATACGTGGATGACATTTTAGTAAAAAGTGTGAAAGCAGAACACCATGCCAGAGACCTAGAGGAGGTCCTGACAGTTGTAAGAAAGTATGATTTACGATTGAACCGGGCAAAGTGTACATTTGGGGTTAGGTCAGGAAAATTCTTGGGGTATATGGTGACTCCCAGAGGAATTGAAGTGAATCAAGATAAGGTATGAGCTGTACTGAAAATGGCCGCTCCTACCAATGTGAGGGAGGTACAGCGGCTGAATGGAAGAATCACCGCACTTAGTCGGTTCATATCTACTTCGGCAGAGAGAAGTTATCCGTTCTTTAAAGTGTTGAAGAAGGCCAGTAAATTTGAATGGAATGAGAGCTGTCAGAAAGCATTTGAAGAATTGAAAGCTCATCTAGCAAGCTTGCTAGTGTTGACCAAGCCTACCCCAGGGAAAACCTTGTACCTATACATATCTGTTGGAGATCACTCCCTAAGCGCAGTCCTCATAAAGGAGGAGGGCTCCGTGCAGAAGCCCATTTATTATATTAGTAAAGCCTTGCAGGGAGCTGAGTACAGATACTCAGAGGTGGAGAGAGCTGCTTTAGCTGTGATGACAACAGCAAGGCGGTTGAGATTGTACTTATTAGCTCACAAGGTGGTAGTAAGAACTAATTTCCCCTTGAAGCAGGTATTGAGCAAACCAGATCTCTCAGGAAGAATGGTGAAGTGGAGTGTTGAGCTAGGAGAATATGAGGTGGAATTTGAACTGCGTACAGCTGTTAAGGCGCAAGCCCTGGCAGATTTTATCCAAGAAACTACTCAGCCTGCGCAGGGGCCAGAATGGAAAGTCTTTGTTGATGGATCGGTGACAATTGAAGGTTGTGGTGCTGGAATTGTCATAATAACGCCGGATCAGAGCGAACTTAGTTTTGCGATGAAGTTTGAGTTCAGAGTTTCTAACAACGAAGCTGAGTACGAAGCATTTGTCAGAGGTCTGGAAATGGTAGCTGAACTGGGGGCTCAGAGGGTTGTCATCCACTCTGACTCCCAATTGGTAGTCCTACAGGTCTCAGGAAATTATGAGATCAAGGAAGATAGGATGATTAGGTATGTGGAACAGGTCAGAGACCTGAGTAAGCAGTTTCAGCATCTAGAGGTGAAACAGATACCTCGAGACCTCAATACACAGGCAGATTGCCTTACTAGGTTGGCTAGCTCTCTGAATGTGCTGGTACCTGAAAAAGTGACATTGTTGAAAATAGCCAACAGTCGCATAGAAGAGAGTATTCATGAAATAGAAGAGAGAAGCGATTGGAGAATGCCTATTCTACATTTCCTGAGAATGAGGGAGGTGTTAGAAGGCGAGAGAATAGGAAAAAGGAAAATCTATGCCAAATACTGTTTGGTTGGAGGACACTTATTCAGGAGGGCTTACTCACAACCCTTATTGAGATGTGTAATGGAGGCCGAAGGTCTGCGGATAATTAAGGAAGCACATCAAGGAATAGCGGGATGCCACACAGGGTTCCGAGACCTAATCCGGCGAGTGCTGAGAGCTGGGTACTATTGGCCTTCTTTGAAGAAGGATGCTGAGGTCTTCGTAAGAAGATGTGCCAGATGTCAGAAGCATGGACCGCTGATTCATAGGCCTGCTGAAGAGCTGGGAGTCTAGTATGCAGAATGTCCATTCGACAAATGGGGCATAGATCTAGTTGGCAAGCTTCCCATGGCAGCGGGAAGGAAGTGCCACATCATTGTAGCGGTGGATTATTTCAGCAAATGGATAGAGGCAGAGCCTTTATCTTCAGTAACAGAGGAAAGCATCATAAAGTTCATATGGAAGAATATCTGCTGCAGGTATGGCCTACCCAGAGTGCTGGTCTCCGATAATGGGACGCAATTCTTTGGAAAAAGAACTCAGGCTTGGTGTAAAGCTAGAGGAATCGAGCAGAGGTTCGCTGCTGTTGCTCACCCAGAGACCTGTAGGCAAGTCGAAGTCACCAATCAGACCATAGTGAATGGCATAAAAGCAAGGCTAGAAAAAAGAGATCTCAATGGGTAGAGGAGCTGAGCTCAGTGTTATGGGCGTATAGAACTGGATAGAAAACGGCTACAGGGTAGTCCCCTTTCTGTTTGGTGTACGGCACTGATGCCGTTATGCCGATGGAGATAAAGATTCTGACACATAGAATCTTGTCTTACAATGAGGACCTGAACGGATAACTGAGAGCTGACAGTTTAGATCTGATTGATGAGGTGCGTGAAGAGGCGCACCAGCGAGCTCTGGCCTACAAGGCCCGCATGAAGGCTGCATATGATGTGAAGGTAAAGACCAGGAGGTTTCAAGAGGGAGACCTGGTGCTCAAGAGAGCTGATGTGATGCATCCAGTGAGAAAGTTCGAACCGAATTGGGAAGGACCATTCGTGGTAACCAAAGTGCTCCCTGGCGGGGCATATGAGCTCACGAGCCATGAAGGATACGTGGAACCAAGATCGTGGAACGTAGACAATTTGAAGAAGTACTATGTTTAGAAACATGCCATGGAAAATTTTTGTTTTGAGTGGGCGGAGGTCTACGTGCCCGGTCTTAAGCCCATCTTTTTTGGTAGGATACTTGCTTAGCTAGACAAGTATTCCTGTAATGGCATGAAGAGAGCTTGTCGTGAATAAATAAAGGCTGAGAAGTTGTTTTCTTTAATTTACGTATGTGGTTACATATCGTCGCAATGCGATAAATGAGATTATGAAATTACGGCGAGACAATAACTACGTCGCATAATAAAATAGAGTGAAATATTTACTCTAAATGGATTTGATAATGAGATGAAACCATCTAGAGTAGGGGGAAGTAGGGGTGTACCTTACACCCCTAGGGGGGACCCGCAATACCTCATGAAAATGCAAATGAAAATGCGAAACAAAAGAAATGCATAGACAAACAATAGCAAAAAAGACATAGTGGGTTAAGCTGATAAGCAAGAAGTGCAGTGGTAATGAAGCAAACGGAAGTACCGAAATCGTTCAACACCAAGAGTACGAAGGAAATTGTTTAGTACAAAAACAGGTAAAAGTATTGTTTGAAACATAAACTACATAGCAACTAAGCTAAGAAGTTGGTAGAGCCATCATCAGGGTCAGCCCTTGCAGCATTAGCAGACTCATATCCAGGGGCATTCTCTGGCTCTCCTGACCCATCACCAAGGACCTGTGGAGTCCCACCAGTTGAAGGCACATCTAAAAGAAAGAAGTGAGAAATGAATCAGTCAAGAAAATAAAAGTGTTAGGGTAATAAACACAAGGATGGGTATATGAGAACGAAATAGAGCATGAGATACCTGATATAATGTGAGCAGGAAGGAAGTCCTTAGGGAAGAAGTCATATATGAGCTCAGGAGGATCAGAAAAAACTACTTGTAGATCGCATGGTGCCGTAAGAGCCTCGAAGGCCCTCTGCATGGTAGAAAGCCACCAAGCCGTTTCCACATCTCTATTGCTAGAGAGGCAATATCTTGGCGGATAGCCAATAAGTACTCAGGAGACGCCTAGAAAGATTCTAAGAGACCTTGATGGAGAATTTGCAGTGCTCGTTGGCCTAGAAAGGTCCGAAGGATGTAGCTGCGACAGTAGTGAACCCCTTCAGTGTAGCCTGATTGGTAAGATAGGTTGGCAGCGTGAAGAAGGTTCTTGGTCCCCTCGAGTTCCTTACTAGCTTGGGACAAATGACGGCTGAGCTCGGCATTGGCATGGTTGAGAGACGCATTCTCTTCAGATAAGGCAGACATTTTCTCCTGTGACGTGAGTAGCTCGTGGTTTTTCCTCTTAAGATCATCATTAGCCAAGGACAGCCTGCTGCTTGTGTCCAGGATGTCCTGAATTTGGTGCTGCAGGTCCTCATTCGCTCTAGATAACTCCTGCAACTGCACCTGGCTAGCCACTAGTGCCTCCCTTAGCTTCTCCACCTCCTTCTCTTGAGCAACACCTTGAAATTGTAGCAGTCGTCCATGAGTACTGATCAGCTGCGATGTTGTTAAGAAGAAGAGAGAGAAACATTAGATAGATAAAAGTAAAGCTGCAATGGTATCTAAAGAGGGAATAACTTATGAGAATGAAAGCATAATGTTGATGATACCTGCACCAGATTATGGGCACTCTCCTCTTGAAGCTGGCGTAGACAGGGAGGGTTAGTTTCAGCCTCTTCGTCCGAGAGAGGAATAGCTGTCAGCAATGAAAAGCACTCAGAGGGAGGTAACTTGCGAAGTGAGCTGGAGGTCTGGCCTCTGAAAGCGTAACCGGATGAATCGGTGCTCTTAGGAGGAAAGCTGCCGAGGAGAGGGGTGTGTTTGGACTTCTTAGCAGCACCAGGAGGAGGTCGAGGAAAAAGTGGCCTCTTAAGAGTGGTAGAGGTGTCTGCTCGGGTTTTTTCCTTGAGAGATGAGGAAGAGGGCTTAGTGGAAGTAGCCTGGTCCTTGCCGAAGCCTTGAGAAGAAACATCTAAACTGAGTGTTTTAGAGGCTGTAGGCTTAATGATGGTCCCTGAGGCCGTAATGGGAGCTAGCTGTGGCTGTGTGGATGCTGTAGCAGGTGAGGAAGCTTGATGAAGAGGGCGCAAAGTATTGTGATCTTGAGATTCCAATCGTGCTTGCTCCTCCAACAGAATAGCAAAGTCAAAGTCTTTGTCATCAGGAAGTTTCACATCCTGAATCAAGCTTGTGCCTGCACCAAGCAAGGTGCAGAGAATGAAATTCATATTAGTAAGGCTAGAAAAACAGAAAAAGGGGAAGATGAAAAGATAGCTGAAACCTACCCTCGATTGAAAAGGAGTGATCTCCTCGAGGTGCCAACCCGAAGAAGGAAAGTACACTAGGGTCAGTTAACAAGGAATTGAATGGGAAGAGGGCAAGCCGTGCCCTTTGAGATAATTGCGATAACACTTTGAGGTTAATATCGGAGATACTGTCAACAGCAAGGTGGGGTTGCTTCAGGTGAAGTGCTTGCCATTGGGGATAAACAAAAGGCCAATAACCCTGCTTGGGAGTAGCAATGAAGTATTTATCCCCCCATTCTTTTCCCGCTGAGCGGGGAACGCATAAGTACTGAGCAGGACCTTTGGGCCTAGCACTAGCATAATAAAAGGGACCAGAGGGCTTCACGTCATATACAGTTTGGAATAGGAAAGGGGTAGGAATGCCTCCATTTCCGCGGAGCAAAATGAAGAAGGTCAGTAAAATTTTGAAAAAGGAAGAGTGAAACTGATTAGGCCACAGACCATATAGATTGCAAACTTAAGTCACAAAGTCGAGAAGGGGAAACCTTAAGCCTGACTCTATCTGATGGTACCAGAACGCTACTGAGGGATATTCTAAAAGTTGGGGGCGGTCATGCTCCTCCGGCATACTAATGTCAAATAACTCATCACAGTTTAACATCGATTTCACTAATGCTAATTCTGTAGAAGTTAGAGAGGATTCACCTGATATATTGTTCGGAGCCATAACAGGAGGCGCGGAAATATCCGCAGAAGGAAGTGACGAATCTGTCTCTTTGACCCCTTGGCCAGATGGGGGTGAACCCTCGGTCAAAATAATAACCTCATCAGGATTAGAAGAGGGCGCCGAACTGGAAGGGTTTTGAATGGCTATCTGTCGGGAACGGCGAGCATCAACCTTCTTTCTTCTAACCTGAGTGCGAGCTGATGTGTTCGATTGAGAGTCTTCAGGTGAGGAGGGCGGAGGTTGAATGTCAGACCCTCGAGGTCCGTGCTGATCAGAAGTGGTGTACTCCTCGGAAAGGGAAGAAGTTTGCGCCATGATGGAATTACGGTGAAAAAATCGAAGAGGTAGCGAAAAGTGAAAGAAGATGAAAGTGAAACCCTGGGATAAGGGAAACAGGGGACGGTTGAATAAAGTTAAGGAAGTCCAAGAGATTTCCCCCCCTAATTTTCCATTTAATAAAATAATGGCCCTCAGAGACCTGATTTGAAAAATCAAAGTGAGAAAGTACTCACAAAGAAAGACCAGATCATTAAAGGTGGTCCCCCATTGCATCAGTCATGAGAAGACTTTTACTCTGTATTTCTCAAAAGGGGACCTTCCGAAATGCAGAGTAGGGGGGAGTAGATGATAGTGACAAAAAACACCTAGGTCTCATGGAGACCTGAGCATTCTACATGGTCGTTACAAATGTCTTGCTCATGAACTGATCTAGTGAAGAAGCTGAGATCTCTCCCAAGAATCTCACCTCAGAGACCTGTTGGTAGGTCTCCCATCCAAATCTAGCTAGATATCTATCTGAGGTCCCTCACTCAGGGCTCTCTACTGGGTGAATACCTGACGAACCCACAGCGCTTTAATTAATGTCTATTTGGTACTGTCAGAAGGTACAGTCATACCATAGCCAATAGAATATTAGAGCGTGTAAAGTAAAAGGTAAATGGAGTTGGTAGCTATACAACTTCATTCACAAGAAAACACGGGTTTATATTAAAAAAATCTAACACACACAAACACACAAGTCTTCAGACTTATTTTTCTCCTGTTACATTCATCTCTCGAGAAAAGACTCGGAACACTGACTTAAGCTTCGGAGGTGGTTCGCCGGGAAGACTCCCCGGCCCTCCTTTTCTTGCAGAGTTACGCTAGGATCTCTCCGGTGACGACAATTCTAACCGTCTGGAACGAAGAGAAGTTGCCGAGCAGGTGAGAATCTTTCGTCATCCACCCATATGTTCTGATCTTTTCATGATGTGTAATTTTGGACGCATCAGACACCTTCTAACAAAAACCTCAGCATCCCTTTTCAAAGAAGGCCAATAGTATCCAGCTCTCAGCACTAGCCGGATCAGGTCTCGGAACTCCGTATGGCATCCTGCTATTCCCTGATGCACTTCCTTAATTATCCACAAGCCCTCTGCCTCTGTTACGCATCTAAGTAATGGCTGCGAGTAAGCCCTTGTGAACAGATGTCCTCCAATCACACAATATTTAGCATAGATTCTCTTTTTTCCGGATCTTTCTCCCTCTAGCAACTGTCATGTTCTCAGGAAATGCAGAATGGGTGTCCTCCAATCACTTTTCTCTTCGATCTCATGGATGCTCTTTTCTATTCGACTGCTTGCCATTTTTAGCAATGTTACTTTTTCAGGTATCAGCCCATTCAATGAGCTAGCCAACTTGGCAAGACGGTCTGCTCGGGCATTGAGGTCCCTGGGTATCTGCTTTATCTTCAATTGTTGGAAACTTTTACTCAGGTCTCTGACTTCTTCCACGTATCTGACCATTCTTTCTTCCTTGATCTCATAATTTCCTGAGACCTGTTGATTACCAACTGGGAATTAGAGTGAATAACGACCCTCTGAGCTCCCAACTCAGCTACCATCTCCAGTTCTCTAATGAACGCTTCGTACTCAGCTTCGTTGTTAGAAACTCTGTACTCAAGTTTCAGCGCAAAACTAAGCTCATCCTGGTCTGGCGTTACTATGACAATTCCAACACCACATCCTTCAATCGTCACCGATCCATCAACGAAAACTTTCCACTCAGGCCATTACATAGGCTGAGTAGTTTCTTGAATAAAGTCCGCCAGCGCTTGTGCTTTGATTGTTGTGCGTTGCTCAAATTCTACATCATATTCTCCCAGCTCTACGCTCCATTTTACCATTCTTCCTGAGAGATCTGGCTTGCTCAACACTTGTTTAAAGGGGAAATTAGTTCTTACCACCACCTTGTAAGCTAGAAAATACAACCTCAGCCTTCTCGCTGCTATCATCATAGCCAGGGCAGCTCTCTCCACATCAGAGTATCTATACTCAGCTCCCTGTAAAGCCTTACTGATATAATAGATGGGCTTCTGTAAAGAGTCCTCTTCGTTTATGAGGACCGCACTAAGTGAATGGTCACCAACGGATATGTACAGGTACAGGGTTTCTCCTGAGACAGGTTTAGTTAACACCGACAAGCTTGCTAGATGTGCTTTCAGATCCTCAAATGCTTTCTGGCAACTCTTGTCCCATTCGAATTTACTGGCCTTTTTCAGCACCTTAAAAAACGGGAAACTTCTTTCTGCTGAAACTGATATGAACCGACTAAGCACAGTGATTCTTCCATTTAGCCGCTGCACTTCCCCTATACTAGTAGGAGCAGAAATTTCTAGTACAGCTCGAACCTTATCTTGATTTACCTCGATTTCTCTTGGGGTCACCATATATCCCAAGAACTTCCCCGACTTGACACCGAACATGCACTTTGCTGGGTTCAGTCGCAAGTTATACTTCCTTACCACCGCCAGTACCTCCTCTAGGTCTTTGGAATGGTACTCTACTTTTATGCTTTTCACGAGTATGTCATCTACATACACTTCCAGGATCTTCCCTATCTGATTTTCAAATATTGCATCCATCATTCTTTGGTAAGTAGCTCCTGCATTCTTCAGACCAAACGACATCCTTATGTATGCAAACGTGCCAAATACGGTTACAAAGGCTGTCTTGACCACATCTTCAGTGTCTAACTGTATTTGGTGATACCCCTAATACGCATCGAGCATAGATAACAACTCACACCCTGAGGTTGAATCAACCAACTGATCAATACATGGCAATGGATAATGATCCTTTGGGCATGCCTTGTTCAGGTTCCTGAAGTCTATGCACATTCTCCAACTGCCATTGCTCTTAGCTACCATCACTGCATTCGATAACCACTCAGAATATTGGATTCTAACAATATGGCCAGCATCCAACAACCGTTTAATCTCTTCCCTGATCACTTTTTCCTTCTCAGGCCCAAAGGATCTCTTCATCTATCTTACCGGTTTTGCTTTGGGGTCTACATTCAAACGATGTAGAGCTATAGAGGGGTCCACCCCTTTTATATCTTCTGGGCTAAACGCGAATAAATCTGCATTTCTCCGCAAACACTGAATTATAGCTTCTTTCTGTTCCTCAGTCATTTGTTTTCCCATCTTCGTAGTGAAACCTGTTTTTCCTGGAAACAATTCCACCATCATCAACCTTTCCTCTGCTGGCTGTATTCTAGGTTCCAGGTCTTCCTCTGTACCCTTTGCCTTTGCATTCTTATCATGCAGTGAGCGCTCTTCCGCTAAAACTCCCTTCGTCTTTTGCTTGGCATGCTTAATGGATTTGACATAAGATTCTTTCGACACTTCTTGGTCCCCTGAAACCTCACCTACCAACCCCTCCTTGTGAGCCGAAAATTTCATTTTCATATGGTAGGTAGAGACCACGACCTGAAAATCATTGAGTGCAGGCCTTCCTAATATTATGTTATACGCTGAAGGTGTATCCACTACTAGGAATTTCACCATCCGAGTGTTTGATGCTTCACCACTTCCTAGTGTTACCTGAAGAGTCACCTCCCCTCTGGGCTGTATCTCGCCTCCAGCGAAACTGTATAGCGTTGTGCTCACGGGCATTAGATCGACATTAATCTTCATCTTTTGAAAGCAATCCCAGAAGAGCACATTCACTGCACTTTCAGTGTCTATAAAGATTCGTGCCACTCGCCAATTAGCAACTTCAGCACTGATCACTAGTGCGTCATTATGGGGTGTCGCACCTACTAAATCTTTAGGTCCAAAGCTTACACACACCCTTGGATTCACCTTCTCTTCTGGAAACGAATCCACCACATCAATCTCCATGCCCACTGTCTCTGCTAGCTCCTGGACCTCCTTGCTCACCTAAGCCTTAGCAGCCCTTATGTGAGCTTTACGAGCTTGACCCGAGTCTATATTAACATTCCTCCCATAATCATATTAATATTTCCCCTCTTTGGTGGAGGATCCTCTCGCCGTGGAGGAGTTCTTTCTCTTTGATCAGGTTTTCTCTGTTCTGGCTCTTTTCTGTTGTAACCCTTCTCTCTTTCTTTTTTAACAAATTGAAGCAAGGTATCATCCTTCTTTAGCAATCGTTCAGTAGCATCCTTCAGGTGCCGACAAGAGTTCGTGTTGTGACCGTAATCATTATGGTACTTGCAGTACAACTCAGATCGCGGGTTACATGGAGCCTCCTTATAAGTACTCGGGAACTTGAAATGGGGAGACCTGGCAGCGGCCTCCATGACCTCCACCAAAGATACATTGAGGGGCGTATACTGGTCGAACCTTTCCAGAGCTCTCTTAGGCCTTTGTCCTCCTTTATCTTTCTCAGCTCTCGTTGCTGAGGACGACCTTTTCTCTGAGGTCTCCTTCTTAGGCTTAGGGGACTCCTCTTTAGCTCTCCTAACCTCTTGAGCTGCCTCCAGGTTGACATACTTATCAGCTCTTTGTAACAATTCCTCAAAATACAACGGAGGTCTCTTGTTCAGTGAATCAAAGAATAACCCCAGAGCTAATCCCTGTATTAGTGCCTGTACCTTCACATCATCAGAGGCCAGAGGCACTTGCAGCGCTTCAGGGTTGAAACGTCCAACATATTAATGCAAGCTTTCTGATGGTTTTTGCCTCAGAGCCATGAGTGAGGAAGATGTCTTAACATGTCTTCTCGCACTAGCAAATTGGTGCAAGAACATAGATTTGAACTCATCAAATGAGCCTATACTATTGGGTGGCAACTGAGAAAACCACTGTTGGGCTATTTTTAATAAGGTCGTGAGGAAAACTCTACATTTTACCCCCTCTGTGTACTGGTGGAGCATCGCTCCAATCTCAAATCTCATTATGTGCTCATGCGGATCTGTGAGGCCGTCATACTCCAGTGTTAATGTCTTGAAATTCGGAGGTAAATGGTCTTCTCTGATGTCCCTTGAGAAAGGAGACTGACTATTACTGGTTTTAATAGGTTTCTTAGGAGACTTCTTAGGCAAGGAGGCCTTCCGCTGAAGGTCTTTTAATTGTTGCTTGAGAGCTGCAATCTCCGCAGCAGCTCCCTCATCCTGAGGTTTCACAATCCGGCCTTCGCCTTCTGTATATTCCATCACAAAATGGATAATCATGATTTCATTAGTGAACAAGTTAGTTAGAAACATCACCGATATTTACTTTCTCTATTCATTTACTGACCATTTTCTGATTCAGTTTGAGGGCTCTCATACCCGTCACTTTCGTACTGGTCTTCCTCCCCAGGCTCTCCATGTCAAGGAGAATAATAATAATATTCAGATCATGAATATTGATTCTCGTATCAACGAGGCTTGAACCATCTTACTGGTATCTCGTTATAATCAAGGTCCTGCAAGACCCATTCGTACCTTCTTGGATTTTCTCTTTGTTGTGCTACTAAACTTCTTATTTTGGCTTTCCAGTGTAATCAGGGCTTCGGACACAACTTGCTTCACCATAGCGCTGAGCTGATCCATGGATACCGCATAGATGACATTTTGCAGCACATGCATCTGAGGTTCCTCTCTTGAGCCCCCTGAGCCTTGGCGACCTCCCTCTTTCTGAGGACTTGTTGACTTAGAAGCCCCCTCATTCTGGGGCGTGGCTATCTTCGGTGGAACCACTTTCAGTGTATTCTGATTCTCTTCTTCGGTATGATCCTCCGAGGAGCTGTCATCGCGCACCAACCCTTCTGGTAGGGATTCCCGGTCTCAGACCGATATACTCTCCATGACCAGGCTAGACTGCATTTTAAAATTTTCAGCTATTAGCCATCAGTCAAGGGTTTAGCCTTAAGGGTGTAGCGAGTGTTCAACACTACCCTTTTCAAATGACCATTGTCAGGTCTCGCCGGGCACTTTAGGGAATTCAAGGAATACGATTCAACATACTCCTCTTCCTCACATGCTTATCCCAGCTACCACTGAGGTCACGTGAGACCTACTCTGAGGATCTCACATTCCTCGTACTTTCCTTCCCTCATGCTACGCGGGTTTAGGAAATTTATTTCTTGAAATCGTTTAACTTCTAGCCATTTCTTAATAGCAAGACTCAACTGTTTAGCCATACCACTAACGGCTCCCTACCGGATTACGAAATTGAAGTTTTACAAAAAAGATAAACAAGCTTAAAACATAAAGGTTTTAGCACTAAAAAATTTGTTCCCTTAGAAACAGCAGGGTTCCCGAAAGGAGAAACAAGAGTTGAGCAGAATGTTCAAAACCATACCTACCACACTTTTTCCCCTTCTCTCCCGTTTAAGCTCTAAACTCGACACCATTGGAAGAAGAATAAAAAGAAATTAGGAAGAAATTTCAAAGAAAAAATCCGTTCCCACAGACGGCGCCAGATAATGCATACAGAAAAATACATCATATAAAATCAGGATAAGAAAATGAGCAAAAATCGACATCTACCTAGACTGTATCTTTCTTCCTTTTCCAACGACCGGAGCTATCTCTCGCCGGAATGATCTTACAAAGCTCTGCAAGAAAAGGAGGGGCGGGAGTGTTTCCCGGCGAACCACCTCTGAAGCTTAAGTTAGTATTCTGGGTTCCTTTTTTGAGAAAAATGAATGTAACAGGAAAATAGTCTAAGTGTCGTGTCCGTGTGTGTTGGGTTTTGTAATGTATGTATACTCGTGTATTTTCTTGAGGGTGAAGTTGTGTTACTGCCATATCTTTTAGCTTGACTTTTATACGCGTTATTATCCTATTAGCTAAGGCGCAATGTACTTTCTGACAGTACCGGACGAGCATTAATTAAAGTATCTTTGTTCGTCAGGTATACGACTAGGAAAGAGTTCTGGATAAAGGACCTCAAGGCAGATCTCTGGCAAAGGATCTTGACGAGAGACCTCTAGACAGGTCTCTGGAAAGAGATCTCCACGGGAGACCTCAAGGCGGGCCTCTGGTAGGAGTTATGATAAATTACACGGAAGCCCCATATAAATCTTAATGATAAAACGTTCAGGTTATGCTTTTAGTATTAACTCTGTTACTATGTCAGTTCTCCAATTGGGTATCTGTTATGACTATGTAGAGTGTTCAGGTCTTTTGGAGACCTGGATATTTTTTGTCTCCATTATTTGTCAATAAAAGGCAACTTGTAAGGATGTTTTTTAGCTATGTTCTTCACTTTTTGCTGATCAACGCAAACTCTCCATCCACTTTTCAATCTTATGTCCACAATCTCCTCATTCTCATCCTCGATCACTTCAACATTTGCTCTCTTGGGCACGACTAGCTCCTGCCTCTGCCATTCGCTGTCAGGCTCCGAGTATATAATACCCAATTCTTGCAACCTTAAAATATCCTTTGCAGCTTCTTCTTCCATAATCTGATCACGCTTGGTTCGAGGATTCCGAACGAGATTAGCTTCATTCTCCGGCATCATGTAGACTATTGGAGTAATGCCTTTTCTTATCATTGGAGATGAAATTGAGAACTTCCTTATCTTGCCCTAGACTGTTGCGCACCATATGTTCTTCTTCAACGCTCAGCTCAGAATTGACTATCACGGGCATGGTGTTATTCTCCCCAAGGTAAATGTACTTCCAGTGCTTGGGCAAAGGTTTGGGCTCCATCTTTGGTACTTGATCAATCAGCCTTTTTCCTAACCAAGATGTAGGCACACTTGGAAAAGATGGTTGGGGTTGCTCTTCAATTAAATCCTTCAAATTTTTCTTGCCTCTGACTACCTTATCGCATGTGTCTTGGGCAACTCGTTTGTTGATTCCTTCTTCCTTGTCTTTATTCATAAGACCTTGCATTCCATTCTGAGGTAACACGTTTCCCTTTGGCTGCTCAACTTGGTCAATGTATTTAACCGCCTTAGTGTCTTGAGAAGGTTCTTTTGTTTTGAAAATGTTGAATGACACTTTCTCTCCATCGAACTCACATATCAATTGCCCAGTGTTGCAATCTATCCTGGTCTTGGCAGTCTTCATAAATAGTCTTCCCAATAGTATACCTGATGCGTCGACTCCCGTCTTCCCATGTTGAGCACATAAAAATCCGCTGGAAAGATCAAATCTTCCACCTTGACTAGGACATCTTCCAGAATGCCCTCATGGTGCACTTGTGATTTGTCCACCAATTGGATCACCGCTCTAGTGGTTCGAAGTGGTCCCATAACATCTTCATCATACATGGACAAAGGCATGACATTTATCGACGCACCCAAATCCAGGATGGCCTTCTCAATCTTTATATTTCCAATTTAGCATGGGATAGCGAACATGCCGAGATCTCGACACTTCTTAGGCAAATTCCATTTGATGATTGCCGGCACATTCTCCCCCACGATGACTTTTGCTCCATCATAACTCCGTACATTTCTTGTACAAAGATCCTTCAAAAGCTTCGCGCATTTGGGCATGTTGTGAAGTGCAGCGAGAAGAGGTAGGTTTATCTCTACGTTCTTGAAAATGTTGACCATATCGTCTATCTCTTGGTCCATCTTAGTTCGCTTCAACCTACCTGGAAAAGGTGCTTGAATAATGGGGTTAGATTTGACATATTTATGCTCGGGAGATACCTCTTCATCCCCACCATTCATCTCTTCATTCTCCATTTCCTTCTCCTCGACTTCTAACTCCTTCTCCTTGGGCAGAAGTGTTTCAGATTCCGGCATCTGATCTCTCTTGGGCAACACCTTTCCTCCTCTAAGCGTAACAACATTTACTTGAGCCTTATTTACCTCCACTTGGGCGGGCAGTTCTCCTTGCTTCTTTTCTATTCTGCCCAAAGCGTTGGCAAGGTGTGCCAATCGGGCAGTGATGTGTTGAATTAAACCCCGTGTCTCCGTTCTAAATTGCTCGTTCTCTTGTTGTGCCTTGGTATGATCTCGAATTAGGTTGTTCACAACCTCAGTCAACGATGGTTTGTTGGGATCACGCAGTGGGTATTGCTGATGTGGCTTCTGAGGTTTCTGTGCCTGTTGCCCAAACTGCTGATAGTTGTTGTTTCCATATCGCAGATTCTCATTGTTCCTCCATCCAGGGTTATAAACTTGGAAATTTGGATCATATTGCCTCCCTTGATTGGTAATGAAACCTATGGCATTCACATCCTCTTCTTCATAAAGTGTTGGGCATTGATCCGTTGGGTGTGTGACCGTTGGGCATATCCCACATGCCCTCACCGCTTTCTTGTTGTTACCAGCCATTAGAGTAATGAGAGACTCGATGTGCGCGACTAGTTTATCGATCTTCTCATCAGTTCACGATGGGTTTCCTGCTGTCGCCATGGGCAATTCGCCGCTCTCATCCATCCTAGTCTCATCTGCCATCTCTCCAAGGATCTGAAAAACATTGCTGGGGGGTTTATTCATTACTGTTCTTTGGCAGGCTGCATTCACTAAAGCCTTCTCCCCAATTCGAAGTCCTCCCACAAAGTACTGAACCAAATCGCACTCAGGAATCTGATGTTGTGGGCATTTTGCAAGCATAAGTTTGAACCTGTTCCAATAGTCATAGAACGACTCATTAATGCCCATCTTGATGCTAGTGATCCTCTTCCTCATTGCTTGAATACGTGCAGCTGGGAAATATTTCTCCAAAAATTTTTGCTGCATCTCTTGCCATGTTTTCACGCTCCATGTGGGCAAAGTGTAAAGCCATTCCCTTGCCCCATCTTCTAGAGAGAATGGGAAAGTGATTAGCCTTACATACTCATCTAGGTTCCTCTCAGTAGGCACGGTTCCGCAGGTCATCTCAAAATCTTGTAAGTGCCTTTGTGAGTCCTCCCCAGGATGATCGCTAAACTTGGGCAGGACTGGATGAAATAAGATTCTAGCTCCCAGGGTTTCGTCGGCTCGGGCAAAGTGATGCCCGATGGCCTCAGGTTCAGTGTGCTATGGAAAACCATCTCCCTCATAGTCTTTTCAGCCATTTCTTCTTCTTGTAGATTTCTCCCTTCTTCGCTATCTGAGGAGTACTGGTCCTCAATGGGTGTATCGCCTTGCTCTTCTGGAGAGTTCCGCGCGCTCTTTCTCCAAAATCGCCAAGCGTTGTGCTTCTTCTTCCGTTTTTCTCCTTGTCTCCACCTTAATCTGCCTTAGTGTTCGGTTGATATTATCGTCGTACCAAGCTTGTGAACTCTCTACAGGGTTAGGGTTAAGCATAAAAGAGAATCAAAAGAACAAACACGAAAGAGAATACCACAAAATCAATTCCCCGGCAACGGCGC
The DNA here is from genome assembly GCA_029490685.1 of Schizonepeta tenuifolia. Classification (NCBI taxonomy): domain Eukaryota; kingdom Viridiplantae; phylum Streptophyta; class Magnoliopsida; order Lamiales; family Lamiaceae; genus Schizonepeta; species Schizonepeta tenuifolia. The sequence goes on along the minus strand of CM055958.1, from coordinate 19,459,504 downwards.
CAATTTTGACGAGATCGTCATTTAGCCGCGGCAAAATATAATTTGTATTTTTCCTTGCCCACTTCCTAGGATCAGCTAGTCAGTAAGTAAGGGTTGATCCCACGATGAATTGATGCAATATTCTCTTGAAAGTATCATGTCACAATGTTGGTTTGGTCTTTTCCTACTAACGTCTTGGGCAAAACAAAATAAAGTAAAGACTGAAATAAAACAAGTAAACTATCAGTGATAAAAGGCAATATGAATTTAGGTTCGATTCAATGTGAATAAGTGTAACTCGATCATAGGTGCAAAGATTTTCGCTACGTATGTGTGTTAACGATTATAGGCAAATCGCGTCGTAGTCCTACTGTCACGTTGTTACGCCTACAGCCACGACTTGCCCAGCTCGTCCTTACTTGTGAATCCTGCGTGGCATTCCCACCCCAGGCTTCTTAACTTGCCCAACTCACCCCCGAGCATTCCTCAAGGGGCATAGACTAGAACAAGCAACTTTGGGCACTAGACGAACCCGCTCCGGACCTATGAGATACGAGGATCCCGCTCCGACTTTTCACCAGCGTCAGCGTACTTCGTTCGGCTCCGCCCAAGTTCAACCTGAGATTTGCCGCCCTCAAGGAGCGTGAAGCAAACCTCTCCCGGTCGCTGTTGGTCTAAGCTACCTCCCTTTTAAGGAATCTGCGCACTACAATTGCCCATTCTATAGCATGGTCTCTTGGCTCAACAGACTGCTTTGAAATCATTGCCTAACGTCTGGGGAACACACATATATATAGCTATCTTGCCCAATTAGACCTCACGAGTTATTAAACACTTAAATCACATATCCTCTACCTAAATCCAGATTTATAGGTTTAGCTAGACATAAAGTAAATAACAATAACGAAAGAGATAAGAGAAAACATACTTGAATTAATACTTAAAGATGATAGTCTGCTCAACTGGGTCTTAACAGCATAAAAGTAAATTGTATCTTGCAAGAAACTAAAGTGTGCGAGAAATAAAGTGTGCAAAAGTTGTAAAAAGTTGTTCTAGGTTGCATGCATAAACATATATATATATATATATATATATATATATATATATATATATATATAGAGTACACGGATCATGGGCTTTAAACCCTAAAAACCCACAGACGGGCCTTCAAACGCCAGTTGGCAACTCCTTTCCTTGGCCGAGCAGGATCATGATAGATTTTGTTTCCTTATCGGAAACAATCCATCCTTATCCTCTTGTCTCCTAATCCGGGTTGGACTCTTCTTCAAGATTGCTTCTCCTCCAAGACATAAACTCCTTCCTTGTTGGTCCTCCGGATAATGTCATACCAGCTTCCACGTCTAGATCCTTCGTACTCTTCCTTCCTTCTGCTTCTCCTTCGCCCTGCCCAAAGTCCTCCTGCCATCTTAACCTGAATTGGTCGTGCCGAATGGTACAGAGCAGCTTCTCTGTATTTGGACTTCTGCCCTCAGTATCTCTAGCTGCGAGTAGAACTCCTTGACCATTGCATCATATCGATGTGCTCACTTTCAGCGCAAATCACCTCCAAATGCCCAAGTTCCTGTCCTTCCCTGCCTACTACCAAAAGTGTCCTCCCAGACACTAAAGACACTAAAAAGACACAAAACTAGACTCGATCTACACCTAAAAACACATGATGAGCATATAAAATATGGTCTCATCAAGGGGCTTTTTGAGAGGCTAGATGGAAGAATAGGAGGAGGAATGAACACTCGACTTCGATTGGTCTCAACTGAGGTCTTCTTGTTGGGAGTGGGAGGTTTTGCTGCTTCTTCTGCGCTGATGATTATCTCTCTTCTATCTTTCTGCGCACTCCCAAAACTCTATTTCTTCAAATGTGGAGGCCTCTATTCCTAGAGAAAGATCTAACTAGTCGTTGGAAAGAATCATTTGATCTCTGCCAAAAGTATGGCAGTCCACCTGCTTTTCTGGAAACTTTCCTAAAATGGTAACTACGACCTTTGCTTTATGCACGTCGCTATTGTCGGCCTATTTATGGTAAGTTCTCCAGCTGACTTGTGCTTCCAAATAGATTTAAATCTGGACTGCAACTCTTCTGCCTTCAACGTCTTCAAAGTCTTCTAGTCTCCGCTTTGCAACGTCTGACTTCAACACAACTTTTCTTCACGCTTCAGCTGCATGGGGTAGTTGAGGAGTCAACCGAGCTGTTGTCCAACTGAGTTCGTGCTTCAGCTGAGGTTGAGGACTCAACTGAGTTTGAGGGTTAACTAAGTTTAGGTCTCAACTGAGTTCTTCACGAACTACCTTCTTCTGTCCGGCTGTGTTCTTCTGCTTGAAACCTGTAAATATAAAATTTTTACACTCAAACAGTGAGCTCTAGCTAAAATCAGACTAAAGGCATTCATCTACTCGGTTGGGGTCAGTTGGAGTTTTGGTATCATTTGAAACCTTTTACTAATTTTTCCAACATCGTGCGTATAAATCTTTCTAGTAGTCTACTCGTATTGTAGAGACCTCTATTTATAGAGACGGAGATCAATTAGCCGTTGGAAAGAGCCGTTGGATATCTCCTACAAAGCATGGCACTCCAACTACTCCATAGTAAGTGATGAGACAATATTTTATATGCTCATCATGTGTTTTTAGGTGTGGATCGAGTCTAGTTTTGTGTCTTTTTAGTCTGTTTTAGTGTTTTCGTGCATTTGAGATAAAGGAAATGTTGAGATAACCTCTACCCGGATTAGGAAGCAAAAGGATACGATAAGGAAAAAATCTTTCCTAGTCCTAATCGGTCAAGGAAGCTGCCAGCTGTCTCGAAGGCCCGTTTTTGGTTTTTTGGGTTTCGACCCATGATCCTTGTACTCTATAAATAGGTTCATGCATTTAGCCTCAAACAACAAGTTTTACAGTCCTTTACTTCGTACAATTTAGTTGCTTGCAAGATACAATTTACTTTTTTGCTGTTAAGTCCCGGTTTGGGCAGACTATCGTTTAAGTACTTATTCAAGTATGTTTTCTTCTATCTCTTTTGTTATTTTTATTTACTTTATGTCTAGCTAAACCTTAAGATCTGGGTTTAGGTAGAGGATATGTGATATAAGTGCTTTTATAACTCATGAGGTCTTATATGTGTGTTTCTGATGCGTTAGGCAATGATTTCAAAGCAGTCTGTTTGTGCCAAGAGACCATACTGCAGATGGGCAATTAAAGAGCGGCAGATTCTTTAAAAGGGAGGTAGCTTAGACCAACAGGGATCGGGAGAGGTTTGCCTCACGCTCCTTGAGGGCGGAAAATCTTAGGTTGAACTTGGACGGAGCCGAACGAAGTACGCTGATGCTGGTGAAAAGTCAGAGCGAGATCCCCGTATCTCATAGGGCCAGAATGGGTTCGTCTAGTGCCCAAAGCTGTCTGTCCATACTACACCCCTTTTGTAGGATCCTCGGGGGGTGGGTTGGGCAAGTAAGGAGGATTGTTTAGGGATTCCACTCAATTCTCAGAAGTAAGGACGAGTTGGGCAGATCGTGGATGTGGGCGTAACAACGTGACAATAGGACCATGACGCTATTTGCCTATAACCGTGGACACACATGCGTAGGGAATATCTATGCACCTATGATCGAGTTACATTTATTCACATTGAATCGAACCTAAATCCAGATTGCCTTTTATTATTCATAGTTTGCTTGTTTAGTTTCAGATTTTACTTTTCTTTGTTTTTCCCAAGACGATAATAGAAATAAATCAAACCAACACTGTGACAGGATACTTTTAAGAGAATATTGCATCAATTCCTCGTGGGATCGACCCTTAATTACCGACTAGCTAATCCTAAGAAGTGGAAAAGGAAAATACAAATTGTATTTTGATGCGGGTAAACGACGGTCGCGTCAAAATTGGCGCTGTTGCCGGGGAATTGATTTTGTGGTATTCTCTTTTGTGTTGGTTCTTTTGATTTTCTTTTATGCTTAACCCTAACCCTGCAGAGAGGTTGCAACCTTGGTATGACGATAATATATACCAAACGCTAAGACAGATAAAGGCAGAGGCAAGGAAGAAAACGAAAGAAGAGGCACAACGTTTGGCGATTTAGAGAAAGAGTGAAACTCTTCGGAAGAGCTAGGCGATACACCAATTGAGGAGCAGTACTCCTCAGATAGCGAAGAAATGAGAAGTCTACAAGAAGAAAAAATGGCCGGAAAAGAAGAAAGACTTTGAAGGAGATGGTTTTTCCTAGCACACTAAACTTGAGTCCATCAGGCATCACTTTGCCCGAGCCAACGAAGCCTAGGGAGCTGAAATCTTATTTCATCCAGATCCTGCCCAAGTTCAGCGATCATCTAGGGGAGGACCTACAAAGGTACTGACAAGATTTTGAGATGACCTGCGGAACTGTTCCTAATGAGGGGAACCTTGAAGAATATGTGAGGCTAATCATTTTTCCGTTCTCTCTTCAAGATGGGGCAAGGAAATGGCTTTACACTTTGCTCGCGGGGAGTGTGAAAACGTGGCAAGAGATGCAATAAAAGTTTTTGGAGAAATATTTTCCAGCTGAACGTATTTAGGCAATGAGGAAAAAGATTACTAGCATCAAGATGGGCATTAATGAGACGTTCTATGACTATTAGAACAGGTTCAAACTTATGCTTGCAAAATGCCCACAGCATCAGATTCCTGAGAACGATTTGGTCCAGTATTTTGTGGGAGGACTTCGAATTGGAGAGAAAGCCTTAGTGAATATAGATTGCCAAGGAACAATCATGAATAAGTCTCCAGGCAAGGTTTTTCAGATCATTGGAGAGATGGCGGAGGAGTCTAGGATGGATGAGGTCGGCAAATTGCCCAAGGCGACAACAGGAAGCCCATCACAAATTGATGAGAAGATCGATAAGCTAGCCGCACATATGAAGTCTCTTATTACTCTAATGGCCGGTACCAACAAGAAAGCGGTAAGGGCATGCGGGATATGCATAGCGGTCACACACCTAACGGATCAATGTCCAACACTTTATGAAGAAGATGATGTGAATGCTATAGGTTTCAATATCAGTCAAGGAAGACAGTATGATCCGAATTCTCAAGTTTATAAGCCCGGATGGAGGAATAATGAGAATCTAAGGTATAGGAATAACAACTATCAGCAGTTTGGGCAACAAGCATGAAAACCTCAACAGCCATAGCAGTACCCACCACGTGATCCAAACAAGTCATCGTTGACTAAGGTGGTGAATAGCCTGATTCGAGATCATACCAAGGCACATCAAGAGAATGATCAACTTAGAACGGAGACATGAGGTGTCATTCAACACATCACTACCCAATTGGCATACCTTGCTAATGCTTTAGGCAGGATAGAGAAGAAGCAAGGTAAACTTCCAAGCCAAGTGGAGGTGAACAAGGCTCAAGTTAATGATGTTACCCTTAGAGGAGAAAAGGTGTTGCCCGAGAAAGTTCAGATGCCGGATTCTGAAACTCTTTTTCCCAAAGAAAAAGAGTTAGAGGTCGAGGAAAAGGAAAAGGAGAATGAAGAGTTGAATGATGGGGATGAAGAGGTATCTCCCGAGCCTAAATATGTCAAACCTACACCCATTATTCGAGCACCTTTTCCAGGTAGGTTGAAGCGGACTAAGATGGATGAAGAGATGGCCGATATGATCAACATTTTTAAGAATGTTGAGATAAACCTACCTCTTCTCGTGGCACTTCGCAGCATGCCCAAATACGCGAAGCTAATGAAGGATCTTTGCACAAAGAAGGTGCGGAATTATGATAGAGCAAAAGTTATCGTGGGGGAGAATGTGTCGGCAGTTATCAAGAGGAATTTACCAAAGAAGTGTCAAGATCCCGGCATGTTCACTATTCCATGCCAAATTGAAAACATGAAGATTGAGAAAGCCATGCTGGATTTGGGTGTGTCGATCAACGTCATGCCTTTGTCCATGTATGATGAAGAAATTATGGGACCACTCCGTCCTACTAGTAAGACTAGACAAAAATAACGAATATGCCGTATACTGGAATTACCGAAATTTACGTACCGTACCGAATACACACGGTACGGCAATGGTATGATTTTCTGTATACCGGCGGTATATCGTACCATACCGAAAATTTGGTATATGCCGAAAAGACGGTATATACCGAGAAATCGGTATATACCATATCATATATACCGTATATATCGTATATACCGTCAATACCAAATTTATTAAATAAAATAAAATAACAAAATTAATATTATACAATTATACTTATAATATAATTAATACAACTAGATAATTAAATCAAAATTTAGTAGAACAAATAAATTAACATAAATAAGCTTCATACCAATTGATAATAATCAACTATCGGTTAATGACAAAATAGACATCTATCTAGTTTATAATAAGCAAATCAAAACAACAAGAAAAAAAAAACATAACTAAGATAAATAAGTATCTCCGTAGTTTATTAGAAACAAATAATAATCTAGAAAAAAGCAACATAGGAAAATAAAATAAGCATCTCAATAATTTATCATAAGCAAATAAAAGGGAAAAAGTAACAATAGAAAAATAAATAAGCATCTCATAGAAAAATAAATAACTAAATAAGCATCTCTTCAATTAATAATAAGCAAAGAGAAAACTAGACTATAAGCATCTAATAATTATATAAAAAGAATTTGAAAACTATAAAAATAAATATAAATAAACGTTTCTCAAATCTATTCATTATTTGTTATAGTCGATGAATCGTTCGATACATGAGCATTAGTTGAGTACCAAGATTGTCTTATTATTTGGTATAGTCGATGAATCGTTCGATACATGAGCATTAGTTGAGTAACAAGATTGTTCTTATTATTTGTTATAGTCGATGAATCGTTTGATACATGAGCATTAGTTGAGTAACAAGATTGTTCTTTTTATTTGTTATAGTCGATGAATTGTTCGATACAAGAGCATTAGTTGAGTAACAAGATTGTTCTTATTATTTGTCATAGTCGATGAATTTGTTCGATACATGAGCATTAGTTGAGTAACAAGATTGTTCTTATTATTTGTTATAGTCGATGAATCGTTCGATACATGAGCATTAGTTGAGTAACAAGATTCTTCTTATTATTAGTTAAGTTAATTGTTTTTTAGATGTTTAACTATTGGAGCTTCTTGACTTTGTTGGTTAATTATTTTTGAGATGTTGATTAATTATTTTATGGATTACAAGGTAAATGTTTTATTTTTATTTGCGGTATACCGTAAAATTCGGTATGCTGAACCACAATGCGGTATACCGGAAAAATGGTATGGTAACGGTATATTAAATTATGATACCGAATATTCAGTATACCGAAAACGGTATACTGAAAAGTTCGGTATGGTAACGGTATGAACTTTCTCATACCGATATTTTCGGTATGATGTACGGTATGGTAACAAAAATTCGGCATACCGTACTGATCCACCCCTACCCACTAGGGTGGTTATCCAATTGCGGACAAGTTACAAGTGCATCCTGAGGGCATTCTGGAGGATGTCCTAGTCAAAGTAGAAGATTTGATCTTTCCAGCATATTTTTATGTGCTCAGCATGGGCAAGACGGGAGGTAACACATCGGTTATGTTGTTGGGAAGACCATTTATGAAGACAACCAAGACCAGGATCGATTGCAACACTAGGCAATTGACATGTGAGTTCGATGGAGAAAAAGTCACATTTAATATTTTCAAGGCAATGGAGCATCCACCAGACTTTGAAATGGTCGAGTCGATTGATCACATTGAGCAAGTAGTGGAAGAGGCAATCCCTCTTATTGGAATTCAAGACACTTTGGATTTGGTTATTCGAGATGGAATGGAAGAGAGTTCAGATAACTCGTTTCAAGTTGCTCAAGCTCTGAATTATTTAAGGGCTGAAGAAGAAGGAGAACCAAGACTACCGCAACTTACTATACCCAGCATAAGGCAAGAGGATAGGTTGGTGCCATCACTGATCAAGGCACCCAAGCTCGAGTAAAAACCTCTCCTAGACCATTTAAAATACATGTTCTTGGGTGAGGACCATACATTACCAGTTATTATCAATGCAACGCTAAGTGAAGAAGAGGAGAAGCAAGTCCGGGCAATCTTAGCGCGTTACAAGGAGGCAATTGGATGGACTTTAGCCGACATCAAGGGTATTAGTCCAACCATTTGTCAACACCATATTAGGCTGGAGGATGATTCAAGGCCAGTTCGAGATCCCCAAAGGAAGTTGAACCCAGCGATGAAGGAAGTTGTGATGAAGTAGATACTCAAACTTCTAGACTTGGGCATTATCTACCCAGTTCCAGATAGTCAATGGGTCAGTCCAGTGCACATGGTGCCCAAGAAGTCAGGAATTCAGGTGGTTGCCAACGAAAGGAATGAGATGGTGGCTACTCAATTACAAACCGGATGGAGGATGTGCATTGGCTATCGCAAGCTCAACAAGGCAACGAGAAAGGATCATTTTCCTTTGTCTTTTATTGATGAGATGTTGGAGAGATTGGCCGGAAACAAGTTCTTTTGCTTCTTGGACGGGTATTCAGACTACATGCAGATATGGGTTACCCAAGAGGATATGGATAAGACTACTTTTACTTGCCCATTCGGGACATTTGTGTATTGCCGCATGCCTTTCAGTCTATGCAACACCCCAGGCACGTTTCAGAGGTGTATGTTGAGCATATTTTTAGATCTTTTGAAGCATTGAATTGAGGTGTTTATGGACGACTTCACTGTCTATGGGAGTTCTTTCGTAGCTTCTCTAGGGCATTTGGAGTTGGTGCTAAAGAGATGTGTGGACAAGAGTTTGGTACTGAATTATGAGAAGTGTCACTTCATGGTTCAAGAAGGGATCGTGCTTGGGCACGTTGTTTCAGAAAGAGGAATTGAAGTTGACAAGGCCAAGATCGACGTGATAGCCAAATTGCCTTATCCCAACAATGTGAAGTAGCTGCGAGGTTTTCTTGGGCATGCAGGTTTCTACAGGAGGTTTGTGAAGGACTTTGCAAAGATTGCGCAGCCCATGACAAGGTTATTGCAGAATGAGGTTGAGTGGAACTTTGATGAAGATTGTCGAAGGGCGTTCAATACTTTGAAGAACAATTTGGTCATAACTCCTATCATACAACCCCCTGATTGGGGAATGCCTTTTGAAGTAATGTGCAATGCAAGTGGATACGCAGTAGGAGCGGTGCTTGGGCAGAAGAGAGGAAAAGAAAGTCATGTAATCTACTATGCCTCAAAAACCCTTAACCTTGCCAGGTAAACTATACAACCATGGAGAAGGAGTTGTTAGCGGTTGTGTTTGCCTTTGAGAAATTTCAATCTTATCTGCTAGGAGGCAAAACAACTATTTACACTGACCATGCTGCGCTACGATACTTATGGCCAAGAAGGAGTCCAAGCCGCAATTGATAAGTTGGATTTTGCTTTTGCAAGAGTTTGATGTTGAGATCAAGGATAAGGCAGTAGCTCAGAACTTAGTGGCGGACCACTTGAGTAGGATTATGCAGGAAGAGGACGTTATGCCCATAACGGAGTCTTTTCCCGACGAACATCTCTACTTAACCGAGGCTCAATTCTTTGGTGAGCCATGGTATGCTAATATTGTGAATTACATGAGTATGGGGGAGTTTGCTGAAGATTTCAGTGCTTATTAAAGGATAAAGATCAAGAAGGAGTGTCAACACTTTATTTGGGACGAACCATACTTGTGGAGGAAGTGCAATGACCAAGTTCTACTACGTTTTGTGCCCGATTGGGAGACTAAGAGCATATTGAAGCATTGTCATAATAAGGAGTGTGGTGGACACTCTGGGAACAACTAGGAAGATACTTGAGTGTGGGTTTATTGGCCAACCCTCAATAGGGATTCTTATGAATGGTGCCGAAGTTGTGAACAATGTCAAAAGAAGGGCAATGCAACTATGAAAGATGAGATGCCTTTGACTCCAATCATGCATGTGGAGATTTTTGATATTTGGGGAATGGATTTCATGGGACCTTTGCCCAATTCTCAAGGGAACCAGTATATCATCTTGGCGGTGAACTATATTTCGAAATGGACAGAAGCCAAGGCATCACACACAAATGACTCAAGGGTGGTGGCTTCGTTTCTCAAGTCTACAATTTATAGCCACTATGGAGTGCCAAGGCTATTATAAGTTGGTAGAGTTGGGTTAAGACTCTACCAACATGAGTAAAATAAATTGACACGAAGGAAACGAAAGATAGAAAACTAAAGCTCGCTCCCGAAATCTACCTTCTCTCTCTTCTTTGATGGGCTTCCGAATTTCACCAATCTTGCGAAAACAAAGTCTCACACCGGGGGGGACTCCCGGAGAAGACCCTCCGACGCTCAAGTTACTGATCTGGAGGAAAAAATGGATATCTGAGCTAAAACATCTAAAAGATAAAGCTAAAAGAAAACTTGGGAAAAACTCTCCCTGCTAAAAAAGATGAGGATCCTTTAAATGGGGGACATAAATTAAGAGGGCAAGATAGCCAATTCAGCAATGAGAATCAAGGCTTGGGCTCGATTCTTTCTAGCAAGTTGACTTTGGGCTTCTGCTCTATAAAGATTGACCCATTATCAATTACTTCACATAGGCCAGGTTGATAATCCCATATCAACCACACCCCCCTTACTCCCAAGTGACATGTCACTACTAAGTTACTTGGGGCAACAGACATACTATTAATAATTTAAAAAGAAAATCTTGACGGGTGGTACAAAACCACTTGTTACATCTCCTGGCCATTGGATTGGAACTGTCGATTCAACCGCCTCGAGTTTAAAAAAAGAATTAATGACTTAAAAAGTATTTTATCAATCATTTCATCTTCTTTCGACATTTTTCTCTCACTAAACTCTCCGCTCCACGCTTTACTCCTTGCTCAGTCACGCACATCATCTTCGCCCCCTCCTTTCTGCATTTGCCCCCAAAATTTTGCTTCGCACTCTTCCTTATTCCTTCCGCCAAGGTTCAGGTACTCCTTGAAGTTATCCTTCTGCATTTTGTTTAGTGTTGATTTTTAGTATTCGTACGTTTTTGGTGCTCTCGTTATTGCCTTCGCCAATTATATCATCATTCTCTAGTTTTAGTTCTTCGCACTATGTCTAGCTCTTCTGAACATGTGGATTCAGAAACAGGTGATTACGTAATGGGGAATGAATCTCCTCCTTATGTTTTCTCTTCTCCCCAATCGGCTTCCCCTCTTTCCCAATTAGGTACCGCTGAAATTAGGGCTAGCTTTTGGACGGGGAGAAATGACTCTGTCGTATACTGGAAAATCAAATTAATACCGAGTCTGACCCTGTGGTAGAGTATTCCCTACTAATAGACCACAAACTTGACAATAACAAATGTCTCCTCTGGTCTGAGGATTTCGTATTTGCCTCTGCTCTTCCTACGAGCAGCGCTAATCAAGTAGTGTATCCTGCTATGATTTTTTGGAAAAACCAGATTTTGGCAGGGCTTCGTTTTCCTATTCATCCCTTCTTAGCCTATATATGTTCAGATCTGGAGATCTTGCCTAATCAACTAACTCCATCTTCAATCCGTACTGTCTTCGGTTTCTAAATTTTGACCTCTACATACCTGTGTCTTTCTAGTCCTGCGCTTTTCCTTAGTTGCTTCTCCATTAAGTGCTCGGGCTATTTTTATTGCTTTTGCAATCGCGAAGGGAGCCCTGCTCATTTTGCAGTCACTCCTGACTCCATTGATAAGCAATGGGGTCGTAAGTTCTTTGCGGTGATGCCTCTTAGTGGCCATTGGAATTTTTCCACTCGAAGCTAGAAATACTCTCCGAGGAGTCTGAAAGGTGTTGATGCAGTAAAGCATCTCTCACCTCGCGATGTTCATGTGATGAAAGCTCTGAGTACTTATTCCAACAGTAATAATGAGAAAAGTGAGAAAAAAGCTAGGAAAACAAACAGATTTAACATTGTTCCGATGTTGCGGACACCTGCAATCCTTAACTTCTATGGCCTTGAGGGTGGAATTTTACTCTCATCCATGCCAGACAAGTCTGGTAGACTCTATTTCTTTTATTCATTTCATTAATTTAATGTTTGTCCCTTGTAGCCTGTCAGTCTTTGAACTTCTTTACCTACTTTTAATCTCCATTCTAACTTTGATGGTGCAGAGATAGCTGATGCCAAATGGGTTCAGGATTTTAGCTTAGATCTTGACCTAGGAGATCTTTTAGCGCAGTCCATGAATAACGAGGAGGAGACTTATCTGCTAACGAAACTGATCCTCCCCCTACCATGGACGCAATCTTTAAGGCTGCAGAGATGGCTTCTCTGGCTCACGGTGAAAAAAAGAAGGATATGCAAATTGACAATCCTATCCCATCCTCTGCTCCAGCCTTGTCTTCAAAGACCTTTCCTATCTGTCCTCCTATCTAGACTGCTTCAGACAAGCAAAACTCCTCAGGCAAGAGTTCGTCCTCAGCGCCTTTAGTTGAGATCTCGGGAAAAAGGAAACGTGATTCTCCCCATAAGCATTTCTCCTCCCATCAGTCCTCTGAAAAGAAGAAGAAAAAGCTGCATGACTCTACCGCGGAGAAGCTTGATATGCCTAACCCGCCTTCTATGAAGAGTTCTGCCCTTACCGCAACTGACAGCCAAACGCCTAATCCGACCCCTGCTCAAGCCCATTTGACTTCCGCCTCTGACCTCCTGCAGATGGTGAAAGATAACGCTAAGGAAACTAGTCTTCCGAGAACTGGCTCTATAGGGAAATTCATCCCTCCACTTATAGGAGAGAAAGCCAGTCTTAGGGAACTCCCAAAATCACGTTGCTCAGCCTTTGTGAAGAGTTGTCTGAGTACAGAGGAAGATCGGTGATTGGCTTAAGCTATCGACCTAGTCGAATGCCAGGACGACTGCAATTATTATTTGGTTCAGGTATTGTTTTCCCTCTTCGCTCGTCATTTCTCTCTTTTCTTCTCTTTTTCTTTTTATATATAATGAATTAATTTTTATTTTGCACAGTTCTTGACACCTCTGAGTCAAGAGGAATGGAAAGATCCAACTGTCCTTTCACGTCGCCTATCAGGCTGCGAACAGGAGATAGCTAGGTTGCGGGTTTTCTCTAAAGCGGTCATGGAGAAAAAGGATCAACATATTCGAAGTCTGATGCAGACCAATGAGGAGTGGGCCTCCCGTTTTGAATCGTTGTAGGCCTTCTATAGGGCTTATACTTTAGAGAAAAGCAGTTTTGAGGTGACCATAGGGAATTTGGGTACTCGAATTAAGGATTTGGAGTCTTAAATACTGAAAGAAAGGGGAACCGCCAAAGAGCGAGAGTCTACGGCTAAAAAGAAAAGTATGACGCAAGATATTCTACCAGTCTTAAAGACTGTTTCCACCGTATGCTTGCTACACCTTAAGGTCAGGCATTCCTGGCTGATATTAAGGGTAAATTGATAGAAGGGTATCGAGCCAGCGCTCAGTACTATGCAGATATTTATCCCGATGTGAGGCACTTTCACAGTGCTGGGTTTAATCAAGGCTTCCGGACTGGCTACACCCACAAAGGTGCCTCTGCCTCAAAGCTGACGATGACTGCCTCGGTGCCAGATTTCCCTGCTCATTGGCCTTTGCGAGACATCGATCCTCTTAACAATCCTGAGAATCTTAGTTTTTCTTGGTGGCGAGAACGGATTACCACTGCCATTCGTAACCTCCTTTGAGTCGTGACTCCACTCTTGATCTTTCCCTTGCTGCAGATCCTATTGTCCCTTTTCCACTCGAGCTTCTCGGTGTTTTGCCTGCAGTAGGACTAGGCTCCCGTTCTGTCGATGCTGAAGCTTCTACTATCGAAGCACCCTGTGCCAGCTTCGCCAACGCTCCAAATCCTACTAGTGATACTAAGTAGCTTTGTGTCCCTGTTAATATTAATGTTTTTCCGAACATTTTTGCTTTTGTATAGATTTGCTCTATTTTTTTTTTGTTACTGGGCCTTTTAGTTTTCGTAGCCTCATGTTTTGCCTTTAGCTTCAGATCTTTGCACAAGACATTGTGTTTACTTCTTGGATTATGATTTTTAGATAGATGGTAAATTCAATCCTACCTCTCTTATTGTATCGTAATATTGTTTTGTTGTTATTACATTGTCTTTTATCTATCTTGCCAGACCTGCATGTTTGGAGATTTCTGATACTTATGCTTGGCTTTACCAAATAGATTGTTAAATTTTATTGGGGCTGTATTTTATCAAGGTTGTATCCTACATTCCCCCTTTTTTACTCTAATAGAATTAAAATTTTATTGTCGATCTATTAGAGTAAAAAATGTCAAGTCTGCTTGCTCTACAATTGTATGGTTATCTAACTACTGTCATGTCGCTTTCATCATTTCTCTCCCATAATTGCTCATTGTTGCCACTCCAAATACCCTACTTTAATGCTTATTGATTGCTTTATAAAAGTCTGGTTTTTATTCCTCAGTTTGTTTCTCATGGATACCCTATGTTTACCTCTTCTGCTCTTTTTGCTTCGTATACTTGCTCTCTTCTTAATTTATCATCCTCGTGCCTTATCTTTTGTGATTGTCATACATCTGAGTGGTTGTACAGATCACAACCTATTTTTTCCTTTGAACTTCTACATCGCTGGTATAAGCATACTTGACCTGCTCCCCATCTTGTGCCTCGATGTCCTGTTCCTTGCACTTGGCCAGCACTAAGCTGTTCCTCATCCCATACGAGGGACATGAAGTTATTATTACTAGTTTTTTTTTAAACACTGATCGTTTGTATGATTAAGCTTGCCACAGGCACTTTGTAAGTGATTTGGCCTAATGTAAGTTGTCTGTACTGAGATTGTGTATTAATGAGATTTAAAATACATTGTGAAAGGTCTGACAGTTGCGACTTTCAGAGCTGGGTTTCTCTCCTTTTACTCATTACTATCTCTTTTTATTTTTTATCTCAAACATAAGACTCGTCATCCTTTCAGTTCTTCGTACCAATTCTGCGACCTCGAATCTTACGGTGATTTGGGCTCGCCTGGTATTTACTTATTATTTTTTTTTAGTCTTGTGCTTTTTTAACTTATTCCTAAATTAGGGTGTTGTTCAAAGCGCCTTTAATGCCGGAATTGACAAATGTCAGTTACTTTTACCTTAATTGTTCCTGGGATGCGTCAAATCATAACGACTACAATTACTTTTTCCATCTATAAAATCCTCAGCTTTGTTTCTATTTCTCATTCTTTTATATCTGGTTACCTATCGACTCATCTTCCTTATCTGTCTCTCCCTTTCTTTTCCTTTTGTCCTCCTATTTTATTTTTTGCCATGCCTCACCATTCTCTTATGTTTTTCCTCTTCATTCCTTCCACTGAGGGACCTACTAGTTTCCCTTCGCTCTTTTCTTTGTCATAGTCAGACATCTTAATTGTGGCCTTTGTGACAGTTAGACATCTGATGCATGTCATCGATGTTTGGCAGTTAACAACTTGGGTCATCGGCCCAGCCTGCCGGTTCACCGCCTACCCAGTGTGAACCGCAACGCGGACCAGAATGGCTAATAGGAGGTATGTCTCAATTCGCGCCTCCTTTGGCATGGTTGTAACTACCTTCAGGTCAACTTCTCCCCAAAAAATGCTCGTGCAGGCACCTCCGCCCAAAGTAGCTATTATGGTGGTTGGGCATAGGAGCCTAGCTCAGGTCATGGGGTATTTCAGGCCTGCTTTCGAGCCAAGAATCAATGGCTAGATACTTCCGCGAGATGGGCGTTATACGTCTTCCGCGGTAGAGCTTCTTTGCAGATCAACACGAGCAGGCCTGGCACCAACAGCAGCCCTAGTGGTAAGGAAGGGCAAGGTCTTGCCGATTCATGCCCTTCTAACGATCAATGGCTGGAGATGTTTGCACTTTTGTGCATCCAACTCTGACATGCCCCCTGCGTCAATTATCGATGAAGTCTTCCAGGGCAGTTTCCTGTTGCCATCAATTGTGAGATCCGGCATGAGACAAAATCTACTAAGTCAACAAGGTCTGCCGGAACAACTTCACTTATGACCCGCTCAATTTCTTAGTCATCTTTTTACAGCCGCTTTGGTCAGTATGATTTCTGATCAGATTTTAGGTCTGAGCATTGGACGTTCTATTGTATCAAGTTCTTCTGCACTTTCTGCTTTGGCAGAGTTGTACTTTGTATTCATGCAATTAATTTAATAATATAAGTGGAAAATTTCTCATGTCTGTGTAAACATAAAATATTGTATTTATTCAAATAAATATAAATTTGAATACAAATATAAGAATATCGAATATATGCAGGTTCAATCTCTATTTGATCCTCCGATTCTTCTCTTCACTTTGTCCCTCGAACAGTATTCAAGCCGCCCTTAAGATTTGTTGTAGAAGTATGTCTCATAGATCTCCTTGGACTTGATAGTCTTTGAGATTTGATAAGAAGTATGCCTCCTTGATCTCTTTGGACTTTATCTTCAAGCTTTATAACGTTGACGCAAATGAATTTTTCCTTGCTTTCGACGTAAACATTGAGCTTTGATCTTTGAGCTTGATGACGTTAACTTGAGCTTTGAAGTTGATGGCATTGACTTGAGCTTTGGGGTTGATGGCGTTGATGCGGAGGACGTTTGCCTTGTTTCCCAAGTACGTTGAGCGTCGAGCTTTATAACGTTGACATGGAGGACTTTCGCCTTGAATCTTGCCGGGACACCTTGAGATAATTCTACCGAAGAACGTGTTGCTTCCCACGAAAAACGCCTTGAATCTTGCCGGGACACCTTGAATATTGAAAGAGAAATCTTAGAGAATTTCTCTCTTCATTTTTTTTTAGCTCTTGAAGATGATTTTTAGGTGTGATTTGAACTTCTGTAGAGACCCCTATTTATAGTTGTAGGAAGAGATAAGTTGAGTGAGCTTTGGACTCCATTATGGGCTCTAAGGGCTTAGGTGGCGCAATTTGATTGTCTCTTTGAATATTTATGCATATCTTTTACTTGTTTCCAAAGTAAGAGATATTTATCACCATATAAAGATATATTTATCAATTAAATAACTTATTTAACATGGATATCATAAGATTCCATAATAAAATAAGATATTAAAATCAATAAAATATTTCATTAAAATTTTGATCTCTACAAATGCCCCCTCGAGACTTGTTCATGACAACTTCTCGTGAAAATGAATGAGTTTCGATAAATTTGAATTTGCTAGAAAGTTTATACTCGTTTCAAGAAGTTTTTGGATTTGATAGAAAGTTTTTACTCGTTTTAAGGAGTTTTGAATATGTTAGAAAGTTTATACTCGTTTCAAGGAGTCTTGAACTTGGTTTGGATTATAGACCTTTTATACTCGTGTCAATGAGTCTCCATTTGATTTGAATTGTAGACCTTTTATACTCGTGTCAATGAGTCTTCACTTAGGCAATTCTTCAAAGAATTTGATTATAGTTTTAAGGAAGGGCGCCGTACACAGTTTATACTCATGCGGGCCAGGAGTGACTATTTATTTAACCACTATATAGACAAAGTGGAGTATATGATAGTTTAACCACATAGATTTATCTTTTGGTGGAAAAGGTAGCAGTACACTTTCGTTGGTGGGTGTCTTTCACATTTTATACTCATGTGGGCTAGGAGTAACATGCAGTTTAGGCTCATGTGTCATGGAGCGTTGTAGACAGTTTAGGCTCTTATCAAGGAGCGCTTGAAGTTTTTCATTTGAAGTGTTTAGATGGTTTTTACTCGCATCTAGAAGCTATGTAGATAGTTCTTATCAAGGAGCACTTGACTTCATGAATTCCACCAAGTATTAGAAAATTGAATCGTAGCATCATCTTCATCTTTACTTGGAGTTTCTTCATCACTTGAAAGTTCTTTAGGAGATTTGCCCCCATGAGTTGCTTCTTGATTTTCTTCAAAGTTGTGACTGACGCATCCGTCATTTAAGCTGCGACAAAATACAATTTGTATTTCGCTCCTATGCCTACCCCTAGGAACAACTAGTTGGCAAGTACAAGGTCGATCCCACAGGGAGTTGCTCGCGATAATCTCTGGTTGGGACACAAAAAGGT
This sequence comes from Schizonepeta tenuifolia, assembly GCA_029490685.1. Lineage (NCBI taxonomy): Eukaryota > Viridiplantae > Streptophyta > Magnoliopsida > Lamiales > Lamiaceae > Schizonepeta > Schizonepeta tenuifolia. The sequence goes on along the minus strand of CM055958.1, from coordinate 19,441,453 downwards.
TGTGTTGAGTATCTATCTACTATAGCCTTGGGCAACGGTCATTATCACCTTTGGCAAACTGCTGGAAGTAACTAACTATAACTTGACAAGCAAAAAGATCAGTAATAAAAACAATCCAGATTTAGGTTTCAAATCAATGAGTATAACTTTAACTCGATCATTGGTTCAAAGATATTTGTTGCGTAAGTGTGTCAGTGGTTATAGGCTAAAACTATGCAGGGTCCCCATTGTCACGTCGCCACGTACGCTACATAGTCCACCCAGCTTCATCCTTATGTTTAAGTCTTGACAGGGACACCCTAGCCAATCCTCTTGCTTGCCCAAAAGTCCCGGGCATAACACCTTATCGAGCGCATGTTGGTCAAGCAGTATTTGGTTCTAGATGGGCCCACTTCGGCGCAGGTGAGATAACAAGGATCTCTGTCTGACATTCACCAGCATTGACATATCTTTGCAGGTCTAGGCCAAGGCTAACAACTCATTCTTGCCGCTCTCAAGGAACGTCAGGCAAGCACGAGAACTTCTTGATAACCCTCTTGCGATGTAGGAATCTGTATGTGCCCAGGGCTCGTTGGCCTTCTGAGTTACATGTGACCACCGAACTTCTTTGGAATCTTTGCCCAATGTCTCGGGAACACACTTATATACAACTATCAAGAACACTTAGACCTCACGAGATTTACAAGTTATATATCATATCATCTACCCTAAACTTGGATTTAAAGGCTTAGCTAGACATAAAGTAAATAATGAAAGCAAAAGAGATAAGGAAAAACATACTTGAACTAATAACGATAAGCAAAAGATGTTCGCCCTAGATGGAACTTAGCAATGAACGTAAATTGTATCTAAGAACATAAATAGTAGAAAATAAAAGTGTATCGAATTGCAGAAGTAAAAAAAAGTGCAGATAGTAAAAGTGTATCTTGTGCCTTGCATGCATGAATATTTATAGAGTACAAGAACTAGGGCAAACCAACAAACGGGCCTTCTAGAGAACGGGCCGGCTGCTTCCCTTGTAAGGATCAATGGATATGGTTGGAAAGATCTCCTTCCTTATCACTAAAAACGTGTCGTTGTTGTAGTAGGAAACATCAATCTAATTCTTGTGCTGCAAGGAATTTGTTTCCTTATAGGACTCTAACTGCTGCATCTTTACAAGCCAGCGCCGTTGCCCAAGCTCTGCACTCTGCTTTCCCAATTTCTCTGCCATCTCTTGCCCACATCAAGCCTGCACCTTGCCTTCTGGAGCGAAACACACAACGTCTGAATTGACCATACCACTGAAAGTGGAGCAGCTCTTCTTCTTAATTTGAACTTATTCCCTCGGTAGTTTGAGCCATGAGCACGACTAGTATATTTATTGCATCGTATCGCCAGTTCTCATTATTTTTGCATGTTTTGACTCCAGACTTGCCCAGTTCCTGTCTTTCCTTGCTCTGCCAACTCAAGTGTCCTCCCAGACACAAAAGACACTAAAACAGACTCGATCTAGGCCTAAAACACACATGACAAGAGTACAAAATATGGGCTCGTCATACCCACACACTTAAAGTCATGCTTGTCGTTAGGCATGGTATATGTCTTGCCCAAACAAAAGAAAAACAGAAAAAACTCAATGACTTGACTCAAAACACAACTAGAGGTTAGTACAACATAGGATAAAGAGATAAGATAGAGCATAATCCAGTCCACAAACAACTCAAGCAAATAAACCAATCCAAGCAAATCATCAAATAGGTCAAAAATGAACAAGTGAACATTTTCAAGTATATTCCTCACCAACACTCTCACCCTTGTGTATGGGGTAGTGTTTACGCTCAAGATATGCTATTCTTAACCACACCATAGGCTTGTCTATCTGCTACTCTCTTCACCTCTTAGACTAGGTTCAAATCACTTATCTTTAGGTCTTTTATTTGGTTGTAACTTGGCTTTGGCAAGGGTTGGAAGTATTTGGAACTAGGATTGGGTCATTCAGACTTAGGTTGGCCAAGCGGAGCGGCCAACCTTAGCTTTTTTTCCTTCGTCTTTCCTCATTGCGGGCCTTAGCACAACTTATTTAGGACTTTTCTCTCTTCTTTTTTTATATTTCTCTTTTTTCTTTCTTTTTCTCTCTTTTTTTCTTTTTCTTTTTCTTTTTCTTTTCCTAACTCCTTAATTTACTAGCCCTTATATTTTCTTGCAAAGGCTCAATTGTTTCTCCCCTTCTTCCCTCATCTTATGCACCTAAGTCCTTATTGACCGGATAGAATATAGTGTATAGGCTGCATATATCTGATCAAAGAAATTATAAAAGCTCAAAGGAGTTTAACAAGGAAAATTCAGTTGGGCAGGCTCTTTGGCTTAATTTGGGCTCACAAAAGAAAGAACGTGCCTAATTCATCTAAGTTCTTCCCGTCTAAAATTTTATAATTAATGTTATGTTTTACTTAATTAAAATCTGCACTATTTTATTAATTCAACAAAGTAAAATCCCCTTGAAAAAAAAAAACAAAGTGAAAGTCAACAAATAAATTTGATAAGGTCGGCATATTCTATAACTGTTTGAGATGTATTTATTAATAATAAAAGCAACCTTCACAATTTCCTTCGACAACCATTAATTAACCTATACACTATATAATTAAGTATATATAAAGAAAAATATGAAAGGATACAATAAAATATAAATACATCAGACTTCCTAAGAATCATACACTAACTAATCTATACACTATACAATTAAAGATATAAAGAAGAATATGAAAGGATACAATAAAATATAAATACATCAGACCTCCTAAGAATCATACACTAAAGAGACTCTATTTTACGTGTATTTATTAATGCTACTGAAACAAATGAGAAATCTTCAAGGCACCGTATTATTTGTCATCGGAATATAAGCTTTGTACATGCATGAAAGGAAATCATTAAGTGGTAGATTTTATAATCATAAGTATTATTCAGAGGCTTTCCAAGTTCCCATTAACTCTTGGTCAAATAAATTTCCCAACCATATTAATTAATCTATATACTTACTAACACCATACGATTTTATAATCTTTTGTTGCAGGAGTGGTATATATATGTGAAATGTACATGTAAATTTGATATCAAATCTCTCCCCACACCCATCAAGATCTTAACACAACCTCCATATCGATCGTAAATTATGGTTGGAATGTGGTCACCTTCAAACGACCTTTGGCCTATAGCACCAACGTCTGCGGTTAAAGCTCGGTTAATACGATGTTATTTGAAGGATCAAAGCTTACTGGAATGTATATTTCATGATGAAGAGGTATGTTAATCACACCAATCAATTATCATAAAATGAAATTAATTAAAATCACTATGCACTAACATAGGTAATATAACTTTCAAACTATTGCAGGGAACTAGATTTCACTTCACGGCGCCGAAAGATATTGCATCTAAGTTTGGAGATTTGTATTTATTTATTTTCTATTATATAGATTATATAGATTATACAATTAAGTATTGTGCATGAGCCCGTTATGCTGATGATTTTATTTATTTTTTATTTTATTTTATTTTATTGTGAGTGTGAAGACTTATTAAGGACTCGAGCTTAACAAGTAATGAGATTGTCCGTACTTCACAAGGACCCAACTCAACAATCAGTGATGAGCTTGGAGCTGGGGTCACTATTTTAACCATCAAAGAGCTTTGCGATGGTTCTGAGGTTAAAACTTTTATTCATAATTCATATACATATGATTTCTTTAGTTTCTTGACAAGTTCTATGCTGTCATTTCATATATGTTATGTAATACCCCGTCTCTTTAATTAACTTAAATTTATTCTTCATAAGGTTATTATGTGCTTGAGAGTTACCTTCTCATGTGTTAAGTTTGAGTAGAAAAGATCCGAGAGAAGAAATTCTCCCGGTAGATCAAAAATGCCTCTTTTGAGTTTCTATGTGATTCTCTCGTCTCAGTTAATCCGAAACAAGTTGATGTTGAAGTTTATGGGAATGAGAATATGTGTTTTGAGATGTGTGAAAGTTGTGTGTTTAGTTTTCAAAAACTTGGTTTTTGGTGAATAGTAATTTGTGTCGTAAGTTTCACTATTCACCTGATTGTCTGATTTTTCGTCGGAAAAGTGTTTTTGAGGTGTGAGAATTATTTTGTAACCACTGAAATATGTTTTGGGATTATTTGAGGGTGAGATTATGTGGCTAAGTGATTAATTAAGTTAATGAGGGTTAATGAGATAAAGTGATAAAGTTAGTCAATATTCATCAAATGACAAGCTACTCATTCATGGCCACACACCTCATCTCTAAACCTAGGTATGAAAATCCTCTCTTCTCCTCCCATTTGCAGCAGCCACCCCTCTCTTCTCTCCCTCTCTTGGCTGCAAAACACACGCACACACTCACCATTGTTGTCTTCCTGAAAGCATCAAGAATCGAGCATAGAATCAACGCCAAATTCGAGCAAAACCTCATCTAAGGTTAGATCTATCATCTCTTTTGCTTTATCCTAAGTTTGAGCATGAAAAACTCTTCTTCTTTCCTCTTTCAATTTCGTGCTCCTAGCAAAAGAGAAGAGAAATGTTTTGATCTTCATATATTATGCTAGATTTATGCTCTAGACTTCATTTATTGCATGAACAATCAAGTAGAAGGAAACCATATCCAAAGTTCTTTCCTTGGCCGAATCTAGGGCTCATTTGGGATTTTTTACTTCTTGTCTTGAATAAGAAAATTGATGTTCTTATGATGATTAGAAACATTTCTATACTTGGATTGAAAGAGTTTAAGTCATTCTTCTTTTACTTGCTCTAAATTTGGAATTTTCAAGCTTTTGAAGTTGAGGATTTTTGTTGTAGACCTTGAATGATTAATGTGATGATATATATGTGTTAATGTGAGTTAGTTAAGCATGCTTATACTTGGAATAAATGAGTTTGAACCACCCCTCTTGTACTTGTACCTAATTTCGAAATTTTGCAAGCCAAGTTCTAGTATTTCTACTTTCACAGAAAATCTGCAAATCTGTCCCTTGACCAAATCAGTCATAACTCTTTGCTCGTTCAACGGATTTGAGATCCGTAAATTGGACAGTAAACTAGACTTCCCTATCTTTCTTTTGGCATCTTGAACATGCTCTGTTTCTAGATATTCTATTCTGCATGAGCTTCTGAACCTGAAGCAGTTGTGCAGATTTCTTTTTCTGCAACTCGTTGTTCTCACGTCATTCCAACTGAATTAACTCAGCTCCCAACTGAATGAACTTTTCTAACTTGATCAAGTCAGTTCCCAACTTGACCAAATCAGTCATAACTCTTTGCTCGTTTAATATTTTTGAGATCCGTAAATTTGGTTGGAAAGTAGACATCCGTAGCTTTCTAATGATATGAAATAAGTTCCCAAATTCTTTCTGAGCAATTCCATAACTGCATTCGTGTTCAGTGCATGTGCACAGAATTTTTGTTTTGCTTGAGAAAAATGCTAAGTGTATGAGGTTTCAGTTGAGCTGAAGCATTCAGTTGAGCGTTCACTTGAGCTGAAGCGTTCAGCTGAGCTGAACCGTTCAGTTGAGCTGAAGCGCCAAGTTGAGCTGAGTTTCTTACGTGGATCCTTCGTGGATTTCAATTTCTCAAGTTGTTTTAATCAAAAAATGTTTTAGTGATGATCTTAAATTTATTTTAGCAAGTTTGATGTTGAGATTGATGTTGATATTGTTGAATTGATGTTTACGTTGAGATATGTGTTTTCGATTTGTTGGTTGGTAATTGTTGATGAGTTGTGTAAGAGTTCGAATCTTGGGTTTAGGAGTTTAGAAATCGAGCAAAACCCTAAGAGCCAAATAGAATAGAAGTAAGAGGCTTCGAGGATTACCCTCTTGTCGTTTATAGTTGTTCTCCCGTCCTTATCGCCGCTCTAATTCCTTGAAGGGTCGAGTAGAAGCTTGAAGTAAGGAAACGAGGGAGGAGAAGAAAGTAAGTGAAGAAGGATAGCAAGCAAGGTGGGCTTTCTAACTTATGAAATGAGAATGTAATGATATTATGATATTACTGCATGTGTTTTTAAATGATTAACTTGCTATGTTTTGAGTATTGTATGATACTATCTACTTGAGAAAAGATGAATTCAGTCCTACGCGAGGTAGGATTATATGTACACATATTAATGATCGTGAGCCTCCTTTCGGTGGACCGGTCACAGTGTTCGAGAAGGAAGCCTACTTCTCAACACTCAATATTTTTCTTGTAGATGTGGTTTCATACTTATATGATATTGACTGCGCAGTCGTTTGTCACTTTCAAGCATGCGCTTGTTATTTTAAAGCCATTACTTGTGTTATGCTTAAAGAGGCAAGTTTAATCTATAGCTTTAGCAAGCAGGTTTTCAAGTTATATTTTCGCACGTGTTCACTCAGTACGAAGTACTTAGCCCTGCATGTTAATTTTAAAATATGCAGGTTAGCTCGGAAGACGATGAAGTGTGTTTGGCAGCTTTTGTTGGTTAAAACTCTCTAGAGATGTTTAAAATAAGATTATATGTCTTCATACATGTAATTCGGGCTATGTTTCTGCTGCAGCACTTTGATGTTCTTGTTCTATTTTCTATACTTTTGTCTCAATACTATAAGCCTTGAACTCGAGATGCTCATGTTAACTTTTGGATGAATCATTCTCGTTGATGTTATGATGATATTCTGTTAAAACATGCTGGTAACGCTAGGACTCCTTGTTTCTAGCCATGTTGGTACATATCTCTTGTTAGCAAACATGTCACTAACACCCCTAACTTTTGTTATCAAGCATGTTAGCATTATCTCATACCAACTGTTTTCACAGCATGTTAGTAACGTTTAGATCTCTGTTACTAAAGAATGTCAGTACCAGCACATATTAATGTATTCCAGTTTATGTCAGTAACAATTATATATTCTTCCCCGAGCTTGTCCCTTGTTGAGTTGTGCTTTATTCCGTTGTTTCACCCTCACTGTCCAATAGATTCTAGTCGTTCATACACACTTGAATTCGGGCTGTGACGTGTTAGCAGGATGGGAGCTTTTGGATTTGTGGTACAGTTGTCAACATTGATGTGAGTGGTGGTTGGTTTTACATATCTTGCAAGAAGTGTAACAAGGTGTTGAAAAAACATTGCAAGTAGTGCAACAACTATTTTGATTCGGGGAATATGAAGTATAAGATGATAATAAATGTTGCTGATAAGTCGAGCAGTTCGCCATTTTTCCTATGGGATAGTGAAAGTATGAAAGCGCTAGGCAATACTTGAGCTCGGATAATACATGCGCAACAGATTCGACTTCATCTTTTTTTCAGGAAATACACACGGTCAAGCTCTTGAACAGCCTTAAATGTTTTGGTGTCCCCAATCATGAGCTATATTTGAAATTTGGAACTCCAGTAATGCTGCTAATTAATAAATATTGATCATGTCAATTGTTTGTGTAACGGCACAAGATTGATTATCACAAGACTTGGGAGCCATGTGCTGGAAGCTGAAGTAATAACTGGTCACAATGCTGGAAACAGAGTTCTCATTCCAAGAATGACGCTGACACCATCATATACGAGATTGTCGTTCAAATTTTGGAGGAAACAATTTCCTCTCATAGTCTCTTATGTTATGACAGTAAACAAAAGTCAAGGTCAATCATTATCAAAGGTTGGATTATTTTTGAAAAAACTAGTTTTCGATCATGGGCAGTTGTATGTAGCAATTTCGCGAGTTACCAATCATAATGGTTTGAGAATTTTGATGGGTGAAAATGATGGTGATTGTCGAAAATCTGCTACTACGAATGTTGTATACAGAGAAGTGTTGCAAAATATATTTTTCTTATCATTTCATCAATTTATTTGTTTTCATTTATTTCCAAAAATTAATGTTAAATTCATTTGTTTTTTTTTTATCTTAGTTTGATTTCAATTTTAATTTAATTTTTAAAATTTTATAATATTCAGGTACATGCACAAGTGTTTATGATATGATGTGCATCGCACGGGTACAACACTAGTTAAACATAAAAACAAGAATTTCAAGAATAAGGTCCTACCACATTTCTTTGTTTATAGTTTCTGCAAGCTAGCAAATAATTTAATTTTACTACTTTTACTAATAGGCTAATACCATATCACCATCTATTACTTAAATTGTTATTTAGTGCCTTAGTGGATTGACCCTGCAAACAAATTATTTTATAAAATTCTAGCCATAATTTTTAATTCTCAATTCTCCATTTGAAAACAGATGAGAGGCAACTGCAAATTCTTCTCCATTATCCCTTCTATTTCTTCAATTATTCTCTAATTCTTTTCTCTTCTACTTTATTTCAGACTTCATTAGAGTAAAATCACCAAAATTAAACTCAATTTTCATATTAACTGTTAATTTAGGGCTTCGTATACCTGAGTGAAGAATAGGAACGAGAAGTAGGATGTCGGAATATTCGACAGCAAAGCCAGTTCCACCATGATCGCCGATTAGAACAACGGTGAATGAGAAAAGGAAGAGAACGATATATATTCAATTTCTTCGTGAACGCATAGGTGAGCTTTACTGTAATGCTTTTACAGTTAATAACTAACAATAACCATATTTTAGTTTTTTAATTATATTATATGAGTTGGGCTAAATGTTGGGCTTAATATAACATACAGATAAAAAAATAATCTAGGCTGCAGTGGGCTCAAATTAATTTTTTTCAATCATGTGGATTGCGCTAATTTTATGTTGGGCTTGATATAATATATAGATATTAAAAAAAATGGGCTTACACTGCAACCCTCACATACATCCGCCCATGCTTTTAAAGCCATGTTTATTAGCCCAGTGCAGCCTTCACATACATCCGCCCTTGCTTCTAAGGCCATGTTTATCGGCGCCTTCCCCCGACTACCATATAGATGTATACATAAACAAAAAAGTTGGCCTCAATAAGTCGATCGACTGAAAATTAAAAGCCAACGTGCTGGCCTCTCTCTCCCCTCAAGTTGTTTATCCAATGAGTTGGAGACACTTGTCTTCAGTTTATTAGTTCGTGAAAGTATTTTGATATTAAGATAAAATCATCATATCTTTTACATATTATTTTAAAAATAAAATCAAAATTATATGAAAATTCATAATTTTTTATACGATATAAATAAAAATCAAAATTGTTATAGTTTTACACACACACAAAATCTCTTCTTTTTCTACATATTATCTTCATTTTATCACAATCTCTATTTTTTTATTATCTATTTTCGGTTACTATGGATGATGAGAATAATTCTTTCTTCAATTCTCAAAATTTCAATTCATCTCAAAATTCAACGCTATTATTGTAACGTTTGCGCTACATCATTTGATATCCAGAGTCAACCTACGATCCATGTAAAGATGTCGCTTTGGCATCAATCTGCTCTAAGGATCGCTCAGGAGGAGCAACGTCACGTGGCTGAGCATGATCTTCTCCGTCAATGAATCAACGTGCTGACCAATCAGTTCATAACACTACTAGCACTTCCACACCAGATTTTGGGATTTCTCATGACCCATGGTGATACACTTCAAGATAGAACTGTTCCTAATACTCCCTGTGATGTCTTTGCCCACTCTGGTAATGAGACAGTCACTGACGATATTTTTGCTGCGTTTGTCGATTAAGATGATAGTCGTTCCAATGATATGGAAGTTTTAGCATATGATGGACCCCCTATCTTTGACAATGAGCTTTTAGCTTATCATGGACCACCTATCTTTGAAGAGGATTCTATCGATGTGCATCACGAAAAATATCTTGATGAAGTTTGCCGACTCATTATTGATTGCAGGCCATGTGAGAATGTCATAATTTTGTAGTCGTCTCACAACTCTTGCATCCAATGGAACATCACTCTCGACAAGGTACTTTTGTATCGATTGAACCATGCGATAGCTAGAATTCATGACAGTTGGTTTTGTTTAATGATAAATCAAAAAATGAGGGTTTCTTCCTCAATATGTCGTCGCTCTACCGGTATTCATTGAATCAACGACCTATGGCGTGTTTTGGTATTTTTCCAGCGTTCAATCGTGAATCAACGGATTAACAATTAATAAGAAAAGTTAGGGTTTAATCACCTTTTATCGTGTTCTTCTGGTATTCTTTCGACTTTCGGTATTCATTGAATCAACGAAGATATACGTTTATTGTACGCTTGCGCTACATCAAATCGTAACTAAATTTATAATTTTAGTCATATGTTTTAAGCAACATCTATGTATTTTTAATTGTGTATTTCAATTATAGTATTTTATTGTTTTGGTTTGTTTATTGTATTTTGTATATTGTATTTCGACTATATATTTTAATTACCTTTTATTATAAATAAAATTATATCTTTATTAAAAAAATAATGCAAAATAAAAATGTATAAAGTTGTGGTTGGGCCCATTGGGGTGGTTGGGATGATTACAGATAAACCAAAAAAAAAAGATATAGTTGGATTGAAAAGTTTTGAGGATGTGCAAAAGAGAAAAACTAATTAACTATTGAAAAATGTGGTTGATTAAGTGGTTAATCTGGTCTCAGATAAACATGCTCTAAGTTCCAACGACAAAATTTAAATACATGAGCGAAGGACAATTCAAACTGTGGGCTTCAAACGCCTTTCGATTTATTTTGAGTCTTATATGTCGTTTGTCATTCCAATGATGAGATATCGCATAGGACCTAGATAATATTAATATTTTGACAATATTAAAAGAGGGGATAAGAATAATAGCACTTTTTATATTATAATTTTAAATTATAGCACTTTTTTA